>AP028168.1:15717462-16967462 GCA_014132275.2 Samia ricini
TCATGGAACCCTAATTGTTTTGCTACATTTTTTTGTACTAACAGAAAGTAAAGATATTTCCCACAAATTCAAATATCTGCCAGTAAAACTGTGCATAAAATCGTATTTTATTCACAATTTGATGGGTTTGAACTTTCTTACACAAGACCCTAATTATTTAAGATAATATTAAAAATTGCTTAAATTACGCAGAATAACTTCAGCTATCTGCCAAAAAAGTACCATCAAAATCGGTCCAGCTGAAACCCGAAACAAACAGGCAGAGAGACAAACAAAAATTTTATATTTGGTAAGTATAGGTATCGTATATACATTCATATGTATTTAGTAAAAAAACTGTTATTTTGATATCACAAACAGACATTTCAATTTATTTATTAGTATAGATTATAATGAATAATTCCAGACCCAATGAGTAAAGATGATATGGGTCACCCCAAAGTTCGGAGGTTCTTTCACCATGTGTATATAGGTCTACGGTTCTGTCGTATATAGTGGCATTTTACGTTAAGAAATATTCAAAACAATAAAATAAAAACGACATAAACTTTTTGTCATTTAATGAATGACTTTTTTATTGTACCACAGGAAAGTGACTACGATTTACCACAGAGAGATCGACAACCCAACGCCAGATACTACGATTTAAAAATGGGAATTCTTGCAGCATCTGGCTATATACACGGGTAGATATTAAAATACGACGAGTAAAATGCGACGACTCACTATAACGCGTAGTAATAAAACGAGAGCTCGCGATGGAAAATGTTAAATTTAATTTAGATCTAATGATAGCTCCAATGAACTACGTAAGGTCGGATTATGTCCCATACTTCCAAGTCAAGCTTTTCTTTATAGAAGTGATTGAAAAGGTTTTATTTTATGATGCATGCAAACAAAACTTAGGGCTTCTGATAAGGATTACAACAAGTTCCACTAAAACGTAATCCGCCGAACCGAACCGAACAGAGAAACTCAAGCGATCGTGACGTCGACCAGCGAACGGACATGAACTTGTAAAACGTTTCATTTCTCCTCAAATTAACTGTCAGAGAAGAAATAATAAGTTTCCGTCCACGGTTTTACGTAATTATAATTAGATATTATCTGTTTGTTGTGTAAAAGTAGTGGTAAATTAATTGTCATGTACCTACACAGAACATTTACAAAACCACTCCAAGAACTGGTGTTGTTATTATATTATTAAATTCATCTGTATCATGTATTAATCAATCAATAACAGAACATATTTCTATGATTTTTGTTTGTCTGTTTGTTCCGGCTAATCTCCGGAACGGCTGAACCGATTTTGACGGGATGGACCAGATAGCTGAGGTTACTCAGCGTAACTTAAAATTAAAACTCATAACACTGTGAATAAAATCCAATTCAATGCAGTTTTACTGGCAGGTGTTTGAATTTGTGAGAAATATTTTTACTTTTCGACTTGTTTAAATCGTAACTAGTATTCTTTCAGTTTTCGAAATTAATATATAATCACTATATATAAAAAATTTCAGGAAAAATTCTTAAAAAAAAAAAAAATAATAAAACTCCATAATAGCAAATAAACAAGAAAAGAAATTAAAACTGTTCAAAAACAGGTGAGAAAAAGATCTTTGTCTACTCACATATAACTCCATATTCCATCTATAACAACCGAAAGACATCCACTACTGGACATAGGTCTTCCCCAAAGATTTCCACAACGACTGCTCCTCCGCCACCCGCATCCAGCGGATTCCCGCAACATTCACCAGGTCGACGGTTCACCTTGTGGGTAGCTTACCCACGTTACGTCTTCCGGTGCATGATAGCCATTCGAGAACTCCCGTTAGTCCCATCGGGCATCAGTTCTGAGAGCAATGTGCCCAGTCCACTGCCACTTAAGTCTAGCTTTTCGGGCAATGCAGGTTACTTTGATTCGATCACGCAATGAAACTCCAAGCATAGCCCTCTCCATTGCCCTTTGAGCATGCTATGGAAAACAAATAGGAAACTATAAGAAATTAACTGACTTTAAACATTTTCAAATAATTAGAGTTGTTTTACAAACATATCAAAGCTTCTAGATTATTTTTTTGATAACGATAAGTACCCTCAAAAAGCATTGAAATTTTATATATTGTTAAATTTCTACGCGAAAAGGCTAGCAGCCATCCTGCTTTACTTCGTGACGTGAATGTGTAATCAATGGAAAGTGATAAACGAATAATAATAAACAAACATTAATATGCTTAGAATTTTGAAAATAAGCATAAAATATAAGTAGGTATTTTAATTCTAAAATAAGATGCAAACCTATCGTTGGTCTATCGTTCCTGAACGTAAAACCACCAAAAAATGTTGTAAATGAAAATGGCAACTACTAACACAAATATGAGCAAGGCTTGGTTAAACTTACGACCCGTTATCTAAATTAGCTGTCTTTTTTAACTCCATTTTCTGTTTTTTTCAGTTGAAAAAAGATAAAGAAAACTATATAAATCTAGCTGTGTGACCGCGGCTGCGCCCGCTTCGTATATTTTCACTGCGTAATATATATTTTTTATACGGAACCCTAATTATTTTCCAAAATTCTTTTTGCTAAAGATATCTTACAAATTCAAATATCTGCCAGTAAAACCAGAGCCGGCTTTACCTATTCAGAGAAATTGTCAAAAATCCTCGAATATTATAGACACAGTTTCATATATTCGTTTCCAAAGCTATGAAGTAGGCTTCACAGCTATACCTAAAGTACATACTTAAATCAAAAAGTAGAAAAAAAAAAAAAAACTTTTTTTTAATTAACCCCTTGTGCACTTACCTGGCGTTTACGCCATCTCTCCATTGTTTTCCTTTTGTCTTCCTATTGTCTTATTTTTATGGGTACGCGACACATTAAAAACTAAACCGACTTAAAAAAAATTACTATTAAAATTCATTAAAAAGTCAATAAATAATTAGTAATCTGCTTCGTTCATTTTTAAGTCAGTTCCTGCTAAAGTTAACCAATGTACTCATTTACAAATAGAAATAACTGCCTAAACTTTATCACAATTACATATAAGCTAAATAAAGAACTAGGGTGATTTTAAAGAAGAATTAATCAAAATCGAATATAATTAGCGAGGTACATTTCCACAATTTTGTTATCCGTAAGATGGTACCGTTTTTAAAATTAACGTAGCATGTGAATAAAGTAATTATTTATTGACGCATTAGTGCATTTTTATACTTTATTATTTTTGAAGTCGGTTTTGTTTTTAATTATAAAAAAAGCTTTTTGGTTCTACGATTTCATATTTTAGATCTGGGAAATTTTAACTATTTGTATTAGTGATCAAATCTAGAATACACAATTATCTTGGGGTTTGTAGATTCGTATTCTTATGTATATTCGGTAAGGATATAGCTATGATAGATATTGTAACCCATTTGAATGACTTTCTTCATTTTAAAATTTGAAAGCATGTGTGAGGTTAACATTTATATTAACAGAGACATTTTATTAACATTTATTAGAGGGTGTTTATATCTAGTGACATCACGAACTAAAGGCGAGCGTTTTCTCGCGGAAATTCTAAATTTAAATGACTTTTTGGAGCACATAACGTAAACAAAAAAGAAATATATAAAAACAATGTATTAACATCTGAGTCCCAAAAAAAACACATTAAAAATGGTAAAATATCATAATAGATATACGCTTTCTACGTGTCACCGTTTGGTGTAGGGGACAAATGTTGTTGTATACGAAGATCTTACAATAAATATTTCGATTGTAAAGACAAATGTTTACAATTCACACGAGGGGAGCCGCAGTCATAGTTAGTCTATACTAATAAATAAAATTGGAAGTGTCAAAATAACAAATTTCTACTAAATACATATGAATGTATATAAGTAAATATACTAAAACTTCAATTTTTAAAATTTTTGTCTGTTCCGGGTAATCTCCGGAACAGCTGGACGGATTTTGACAGGTCTTTTATTCGTAAATAGCTGAAGTTACTTTTAATTTTCGAAAATAATTAGGGTTCGCGAAAAAAAAAATTAAAACTCATAAAACAGTAAATAAAATCCGATTCAATGCACAGTTTTCACGGACAAGTGCTTGAATTGATGAAAAATATTTTTACTTTATCTAAGTACTAAAAAATATTAGGGTTCCCTACAAAAAAAAATTAAACGCCTCGAAGAATACAACGCGGGCGCAACCGCGGGCGCACAGCTAGTGTTTAATTTTTACTTACCTATAAATTGTTTAAATGAAGGACATTCGACTACCTGGATATTAATTAAGTAGAAGCGCGAGTTCCATGGTCAGCCTGTTCTTACTAATTATTACTTGGTAAAATCATTATAATAGGTAATTATTAGTTCAATGAAAAAATAAAGAATTGCTAAACCTAAATAAAATAACTAAATAAAATGAAGCATCTATTTTGCATGTAAGTAATATTTATTTATTTACTGCACACAACATATTTCTTTATGACAAACAATTTACATTAAATTAGTCCTTAGCTAATGTTTACCTTTTCGTAATTTCTTTAATGTTTTTAATAATATTTTTTTGTCTGACATTTGAGAAAGTTGAGAAAGAGACATTCTTAACACATGCACCATTTTTTTTGAGTCCAAATTTTCCAGGCATTTATCTACTTATACCATATTCTGTGAATTTTCACTATAGTAGTATGTCTACTCTGTTATTATTTCTGTAATGTACAGCTTTCCTTTTTTTTTATTTTGTTCATCTTTGCAAACAATCAGTAATAAATTGATCAACGTCATTTATGAGATCTGAGGTTTTTCATCATAGCCCTTAGTTTTTTCATAGGTACATTATTAATGTGTCGAGTACCCATAAAAATAAGACAATAGGAAAACAATGGAAAGCTGGCGTAAACGCCAGGTAGGTGCTCAAGGGGTTAAACTACTGGCTGTGTCAAAGTAGATTAGTGAAGCTCTTACAATTTCCTATTTTAAATTTCTTCATATAACATTACTTTCAGATTTATTCAGTGCTATTGGAGTAAATACATCTTTATTTGTTATCTCTATTTTGATAGAAGAGATACAATCATCACTAGGATCAATGTCAATTTTCAACTCTCCTAAACCTATATCAGGTTCTTTCTTCTTTAAACTCTCCATCTCTTCTTTTCTCAACAACTGTACACCGGACAACCCTTGAAAGGTCAGCAAATTCTTTATCCATTTCTCATTATTTATCAATGCTGGTCTATGGCCTTCTCTATCCTTACTTAAAACATGGGATAATTCTTTTATATTTTCCACATTCTGTAACAATTGCTGCTCATTTTCTTTTTCCTTCTGTGCTTTCTTTAATACTAGCTCTTTCTGTCTGTTAACTGATGGAGTATCACACAGGCTGTCTTCAGAGTCATAGGCTCTGTTCATCTTATCGATATCAGCCCAACCAGCTGAGGATACCATGGAGCCAGCCACTGATGAAGTACCTCGTGTAATTCTATTTTTGCTATAAACCTCATCAATGGGTTCAGTCTGGACAAACTTCAGCTCCTCACACCCAAAAGGAAACTCACATTCCACATTTTCACACATTAAAAGTTTCTCATTAAAGTTAATATAAAACAACTTGACTAATGAATCACATAGCGGACATACCTGAAAAATTACATAACATTTTAATACATTTTCCGTGTAATTTGATCAACAATTATATAAGTCTAGCTATATGCAGTAGTGGACATCTTTCAGTTTACTAGATTAATACAAGAATATTTATTATTAACAATTGAAGCAGTAAAAATTGTAATAGTTTTAGATGGATCTGTTCAAGCTCCACATTACATTTTCACTTTTCTTCTTTAGTTTCTATTCTTAAGTTGAAAATGTTGTCACCAAATAATGTTTACAATTTTCCAATTATTTTTCTAAAATCTTATCATCTTAAGATACATTACATTTTACCTTACACTCATTTGTTTGTGGTCATATGTGAGCTAAACAATATTCCAAAAAATATCTAATACTAGAAAAATTAATTGATTATTAGATTACCTGTAAACCGTCTTCAATAAATGTAATATTTTCATTTATATTGCTGTTCTGTAACTGAAATCAATACAAAGAAAATATTATACAAATTGTATTAAACAACATCACAATTTTGACACTAAATTTATATAACAGAAGGTAACTTTCTCAATCATTAGTTCAAAATGGATGGTTTGAAATATAGTAGCATTGATTGTCTGCATTTAAACATTATACCGGGTGACTTTGAAATCAATGGTAATAATTAAATGGGAGCTTATAAATATTGCGTTTCTGAATAAGTACAAAGCAAAAAACAATACAGTAAAAAAAAAAAAATTATTTAAATATATAATTGAAGTATCAAAACCATGCGATGCATATTTGGCAAATGATGTCCCATTCGCACTCGCGCACATCACCTATTAATTTTACCCACATGGTTACCAGGTCATTGTCTGCTGCAAATCAGTTACGCGATTTTGATACTTTATATGCATGTTTTATAGTTTTATTTTAATATTTTTCCCAATAAACATATTTAAAAATATTTCTGAATATAATTACAAACTCCCATTTAACTATTGCCATTAATTTCGAATTCACCTGTAGATATTAGTTGTTGCAACAAAAAACAACAATAAAAAATGTTTCATCTTTAACTTCAATTAAAAATGTCACAGTTAAAGAAATATTGTTTTAGAAATATGTGTGGGAGTGTGTGTTTGTGTTTGTATGCATGGATCCCAATCAAAACAAAAACTTTTTGAAATGGTGTTCGTGCAAATAATTTTTTCTCAATTGTTTTCAAAGTATTCAAACTTTTTGATTTTTTTAATGCCACAGTATAGAAAAGTGGAAATAATGAAACTGTTCAATAAGTATATTTTAACAAAATAACACAGACAATTTAGGGAATTCTCTTAAGTTCTACTGATTGGAGGAAGGGATGAAACTGAAGGATGGAAAAGTACAGGAAGGTCAAAGAAAGTGTGGATGGAGTGTGTAAGAAATGGCATGAAAGAAAAAGGAGTAAATCAAGAGATGACGGCTGATATGGACATATGGAAGTAGAAAACATACTGCACTGACTTCAAGTGAAGTGAGAACAGGGCATGAGAATAATGATGTTAAGTTCAACTGAATTCCTTTAATTATAGTTATGTAATAACTAACTAGCATAGTTGTAAAGACCCAAGGGCCCCCTGAGCTTGAGAGCACCAGTGCACCTAGCCTTTTAAAATAAATAAATTAGCGGACAGAACTTTTTCTTGATTAGAACATTTAATATTGGAAAAATCAGGCTTTCAAATTAATACTTATAGAATGGTCTTAATGTTGTGATCCTTTTTCAAAAGTAAGTTAGCATAAATATCAGTTTTTCAACAGAAGGTACTTTAACCTAAGGTTATAACGAATAAATTACACATAAAATGTAACAAAAAAGATCATATCAATGTTGTCTATAAAGAAACCAATAGCTAAGATAACTGTATCTACTGCACTTTGAATGTATTAGGAAATTTTAAAAACAGTACGAAACAAACATTACTTGAAAAACTTACATTTGAATTTTGAACGGCCATAATTTTACATGGGTAAATTCTATATCTAGAATTCCTAAACCGTTGGGCTAAAAAAAATCTTCTTTTGAAACCAGATAAAAATAAACATCAAAACATGTTTTTCTTTTTTTGGTTAGGGACTTTTAGGGACTTTGGTTAGGGATGCTTCAGCATCTCTAGTAAGTTTGTGGTTAGGGATGACAATCCAGTAAATTGATTTTAGAACCTAGAAAATTGAGGTTAATTTTCTTCTTGTTCTATAAGAACCATAAAATTATTTACAATTAAGATGTACCCAATCACAAGTAAATGTATGATTTTTTTTCCTTAAATTAATTAAAAACTCCAGATATAGCTTTGTGGTCAATTTCTTTCGCTTCTTTCTTAGATCCAAAACGTCTTTTTGTATACTATTAAGATGGCAGATAAATAATATTTTGCATGGTAGTTAGTAAATACTTGCAATGTGGGACGCTTACTACATCAAGAGTATTTAAGGTGAACTGACAACCATAAACTCTCTTCACTTTATACCTTTAACTTTGATTTTTTATTTTATAAAAACAACTTAATTTTTGTTAATGATAAAATATTGATTATTATATTGCCCCATTTATTTCGTTTGATATGGATTTACCTTCAATTTACCTATAAATATGCAAAGACAAAAGAGCTTAGTATTTTTTATTAAGGACAGCCAGTTTGTCTTTTGTTGTTTAATTCCTATTGTCGAGCTTTATCAATAACATTATTTCGGAAACAGTTTTTTTACCTCAAATTTTCAAATGATAATTATGGTCCAATTTCGACCAATAGAAAAATACAAGTAACGAATTAAAAACAAGTTTGTAAAAGGTCGGTTTTCTAGTGGCCGAATTTTGAGAACTCAATTTTATTTGCGAATCGATTCATAAAGCTTCAATTTATAAATAATATATATCTTAAAGAATGGCCATCCCTATTTTTGGTGCTACTTGTTACTTTTTAACAAAAAGGCAAAGGTACAACCAGCTCATGCAGCCCAGTTTAATGTTAGGAATACTTTTCATACAACGATTTAACAAAATAGAGACCCTTTGTTCATTTATTTCGTGGTGTACAATGATTGATACATCTCATGTTATATTAGTTACACACTTAAATCTAAGATTTTATGTACAATCTTGCAGTAAAAAGCAAATTGCTTTAATTAGTTTTAGTTTAAAAAAAAAATAAGATATGTACCTAAACATTAAAAATCTATTCTAGTAAATGAAATTGAAGTATCTGTTTGTAATGTCATAACAACAATTTTGTACTAAATACTCATAAATGTATAAACGTAACCTACACCAAAACACAATTTTTAAAATTTTTGTCTGACTGTCTGTTTGTTCAGGATAATCTCCGGAACGGCTGGACCGATTTTGACGGGTCTTTTTTGGTAGATAGCTGAAATTACTCCGGGTAACTTAGCGGACTTATGTTTTTTCAAAAAATAGTTTAGAAATAATTAGGGTTCCGTATAAAAATTAAAAAACTATATTACGCAGTGAAAATATATTAAATACGGGCACACAGCTACTAGCTAATAAAAATTAAAAAAGTCTGAGATGCTAGTAACACGTTCAATCAAGTAAAATAGGACTGAAATCGTAAAAATTCAAGATAAAAATTAAATATATGTATGTAAGTGACCTAATCATGATAATATGCTATTAGTCTTTTTTATATTTTTTTCGATAACGTCAAGTGTTCTAAAAAGTAATTTCAATTCAAAATTATATTTCCCGCACTAATGATCCGAATTTAGCTATCCATGTAGTATTGAATGTGAGACATGTTGTGTTATTTTAAAAAACCTGTTTTATTTGGCAGTACCATCGTATATAAATACTTATTGTGATACTAATACTTTTTCATATTTGTGTCTATATGAATAACTTATGAATGAAAATACAACTAATTCTTCAAATCTGTTTACAAACTGTAGGTTAACCAGGTGATTGGCAGCAGCATCCTCTGAGTACCATAAACACCTCACTGCAACCGCCAACCCGCTTGCCAAGCGTGACGATTATGGCAATCCGTCCCTTATTGGGGGGTTACCTATGTCCAACAGTGGACGTCTTTCAGTTGATTAATTGTTTATAATTAACAACTATACCTAGAGTGAAAACTGTCATTTGTACTCCAAAAACAACCTTCTTTAAAACTATATTAATATTGCTGAATCCCATAACGTTAAATACACCTGTGTTAAAATTACGTTTTCGTTTCTTGCTATGTTAATTCTATTCGACAAGATATTTCTCATAAATTCAAGCACTTGCCCGAAAAACTGTGCATTGAATAGGATTGTATTCAATTTTTATTAGTTTGATTTTTTTTTTATATGGAACCCTAATTATTTTTGAAAAATAAAAGTACCCGGAGTAACTTCAGCTATCTACCAAAAAAGTCCCGTCAAAATCCGTCCAACCGTTCCGGAGATAACCCGGATCAAACAAACAGACAGACAGACAAAAATGTTAAAAATTCTTTTTTTGGTATAAGTATCATATATACATTCATACCTGTTTAGTAAAAAAAAAATAACTTTGACATTACAAACAGACACTTCAATTTTATTTATTAGTGCAGATTGTACTCTTTGCTCACTACCAGAGAGTACATTTAGTCTTTGGTACATTTGTATATAGGAGAGAACCACAGAGAACTGACATCTCCGGCAATATTTCCGTCAAAGACATTTCTGGAAAAAGCGCGGGAAACCTTCGAACTTGACGGACGCAGTTTTTTTTTGAATTTTTTATTATAAATTTTGTATTATTATAATTTGTGATCAGAATAGTGATAGTTTATAAATAATATTAGATTAGTGTATTTTGTTTATTTATTTCTTGTATTTTCTGCGTAAGGTAAGTTTTTTTGTTGTATATATGAATGAGCCACCAGACCCGGAGGGAAGTATTGTGCCCCCCGCGGGTGCATTTGTGACCGTTTCTAACGAATCAAGTATGGATTTCGACTGCTCATCGCTATCTAACAGAAAATTGAAACGTACTAAAGTAAATACACATAAAGTTTCTAAAAACTGTAACAAACGGAAAAGAAAACATGATTCTGTTTCACTTAAAAGCACGGACTGTCATTGTTATATTAATGAATTTATGGAGACACACGTTAGTTCTCTATCTTCATCTGTCCCTTCTAATTATATTTCTCCGTCCCAAGTTCCGACACAAATTGGCAAGGCTAGCTATGATAGCAATGATCATGGTCCCTACATTGAACATGTACACAAAATACAGTCAACGGAGGATGATGGTACCACTTTGCATCCAGTAATGTTTAGTAAATTTTTAAAGAAAAACGCTTTTAACAACATTATAAATGGTAGTTTGAAAAGAATAGGCCGAAATAAAATGACACTTTCTTTGAGTAATTATTCAGATGCCAACAGCTTTGTTAATTCAAGTTGTTTAACAAATAATGGACTGAAAGCTTATATACCAACTTTCAATATTACCAGAATGGGTTTAGTTAGGGGAGTCCCTACAAGGGGTGCGGTGTCAGACAACCTCCTCGTGGTGTACCCTGGACAACGGCAGTCCTTCTGACTGTCGGCTAATAGTCTGACTGGGCGGCTGGGCGAAAGCCCACTTTTGGGGGGGGGGTGAGAGAGGTGATTACTGCAGTCGCAGTGATCACTCCTCTTCCCTCCGGAAGGTAATGCCTCTTTCAGAGGCGGGCGAAGAGGTGGGGTAGAGAAATTCTCCCCCACCCCCGCTGGGCCATTGCACAGACGGGCCTGGTGGGTTTGCCGCAGGGGGCGACGCCGCGACATGCCTTGCAACCCCGTATCGCCCCCTATTTCAAATGCGGCGGACGGCCCCGGGGGGTTTTAGTGGGTATTCCCGGGCGCTTCTCGCCCGGGTTTGAGCCCCACACTGGCACGGAGCTCGTCACTCCGTGCCCCCTTACCTATTGTATTGGAGGGACTCAGGTCCCACTAATACAATAGGTAAGGTGAGTGCGTAAATGCATTTCCCCCCGTCAAAAAAAAAAAAAAAAAAGGGGAGTCCCTACAAAGTGGTCTCTTGAGGGCATTAAAGAGAATACTAATGTACCCATTGGATGTGGTGAAATTATAAAAGCTAGGAGACTGAATTATAAAGTCATAGTAGATAACACACCGACCTGGAAACCCTCACAAACAGTGGTTTTGATCTTTGATGGCCAAGTCCTCCCTAAACGCATTTTTGTGTTTTAACTTATTGCCAGTAGAATTATACACATACCCTACAATACAGTGCTATAACTGCTGTCGATTTGGTTACACCAAGGCCAAATGTAGATCAAAGCCCAGGTGTTATAAGTGTGGTCAGGGCCACACTGGTGATAGTTGTAATACTGAAGAAGATCGTGGCTCTTGTTGCTTGTGTTCTGGGCTCCATTTTGCCACAACCAAAAGTTGCCCGGAGTACTCCAGACAAAAGCAAATAAAAATCTCTATGGCAGAAAATAACATCTCTTATGTCGAGGCATTGAAATTACATTGAAATACTATAGTACCCGGTTCCTCACCTCCACGCACTATATCTTATAAAAAAAACAGTTTTCTCTAAACCCGGAACCCCTCCAAAACAAAATAAAGGCTATGATCGAATAGCTCACAATTCTCTTATTAGAGACTACAATATGCCACAACCATCTAATGGTTGTGCATTACAAATACCTCCAAACATTAACACACAGACTGGACAGACAATAGTTGATTTAATAACCACATTATTTAATTTACTTTCACAGTCTAATATTAAAATAGCGACCAACGCTGACCTCTTATTGAATACATTACATACATATTATACATGAATAATAATTACAATGGATACAATAGTTCAATGGAACTGCCAGAGCATATTGAACAAAAAACATGAAATCATACACATCACTCATATTATTTGTGTATATTAAATTCTGGTTGCCCTACTCGTCTTTCTAAGCCTGATGGAGCGACCAGTGCTATAGATTTGTCAATATGCACTTCCAATTTAGCGTCTTCTTTATCTTGGTCTACTTTATGTTCAACATTCAATAGTGATCATTGTCCTATAATAATTTCCTTCCCCTGTAATAAAATAAACAAAGCATTTATTTCAAAACCTCGTTTAAAATATATCAAACAAAGCACAATGTGATGTCGAATCATATCGACCGATTGTTTTATAATCGGTTATTACTAAAGTTGCTGGTTAAAAATAGACTCGAATGGTTTATTGAAAACAGTGAACACCTTTCTCAAACGCAGTTTGGGTTTAGAAAAGGTAAAAGCGTGGCTAATAATTTAGGAATTTTCACTACCGATATTCGATACGCTTTTGCAGACAAAAAATCTGTAGTTGCAGCATTCTTGGATATTAATTGCGCATATGATAATGTTCTTTTCTGTTCTTTATTCTTAAAGAAAAATTAGATACTTCAAACGTTCCATATATTTTAACTAACTTTATCTTGAATCTTCTCTCAATTATTTTAGATGTCGGGGACCCTTACGCACCGAGTAAACTGCTTTGGAAGGGCTTACCTCAAGGGTCTGTGCTGAGTCCTTTGTTATATAACATATATACATATGACATAGAAAGTTGCGTGGGTGATACAGCTAGTATCCTACAGTATGCGGATGACTTGGTCTTATAAGCTTCTGATAAGTCTATAATCGCTGCCGGAGAGATCGTATCATCGTCTTTATATTCTTTACAAATCTGGATGGATACTAATGGCTTAGATTTATCCCCTTCAAAAAGTACAGCTTTTTTTTTACTAAGTCTGGAAATCATCACCCCCCCCCCCCCCCACTTTTATATTGATAATATACAACTACTGGTTAGAAATCAAGTGAAGTTTTTTTGGAGTTGTTCTTGACAGTAAACTTACAGGCCTCGCTCATTGTGAATATGTTGTTACTAAATGCGAGTGGAATTTAAATATGCTTAGATGCCTAAGTGGAGTCTAGTGGGGTGCTCACCCTGCCACAATGAGATTGGCGTATAATGCGGTTATAAGAAGCGTGCTGGATTTTGGTACCTTTTTTTAGATCCGAGAAGTGCAGCAGGTTTTAAAAAGTTAGACCTGATTCAATCTAGGGCTTTAAGAATTATATCTGGTACAATGAAATCCACTCCCATAAATGCCCCCTCCAAACAGAATGTTGTGACCCTCCTCTTAACTTAAGACGACAATATCTTTCTGATAGATTTATTTTCCGTATTGTAAAATTTTCTAATCATCCCTAAATCTCCAAACTTGAATTACTTTCACAAAAAATTATTTCATCTCATAAGCCTTTACCCTGTTTGTTAAAAAGTTTAAATAAATTTAAATCGATACAAACTCCGACACATACCTTTCGTTTACTGCCGTTATTTAATTCTCCCTTTGATTGCCTTATTTTATCTCCTACCATTTGTTTTTCACTTAACATTGAAGGGTCTGATACTAATGCTAACTTTAATCATATTGTAAATGGCCAAATTGACACCATATTTTTACAGATGCTTCTTAACATTCTACTGGCTGTGTTGGTGTGGGAGTGTTTCACAGACAGTACAATATCATTCAAAAAATCAAATCACCCCCAGAAACCACTATTTTTACGGCAGAATGTTTTGGTCTTTTGAAGGCTTTGAAGGAATATATAATAACTTTCAAACTCAGGAATAGTGTGATATTTACAGACTCATTAAGCTCCTTACAGACCTTAGCAAAATTCTCAATCAAATTAAACCCATTTTTTAATATATTATTTGAATGTAAAAGAAAGCTGTTGCAATGCCAAATGAATAACTATTTTGTTACTTTTTGCTGGATACCTGACCATTGCGGGACTATTGGAAATGTGAATGCTGACACTCTGGCAAATGCTACTGTGACCAGCGATATGTATCCTTACAGAATTTTCGGCCATGATCTTACTCCCCTACCTAGCGCATATCTCCATGATTAATGGAATATGTACTGGAGAGAGTGGTCAGATCAAGGGACATTTTCTGTATGCTGTGCAATCGTTAGTTCCCAAGAAGCCATGGTTTGCCAGAATGTCTTTTGGTAAAACTGTCAATCTCTGTGTTAATCCATATGCGTCTCGGCCATGTTTGTCTTCCCGTACATTTACATAAACTTGGAATAGTATATAGTGCTGCTTGTGAGTGTGGTGAGAACTATTGTGACATGAATCATCATGTTTTCCTTTCTTGTCCTTTGTATGACCATTCTTCTCTCTATGAGTCTTTAGTCTCTCTTTGTATTCCTGTCCCTACTGACATTTCTTTACTACTTAATACTTGTGAACCTTCTGTATATAATGTAATAAATAAATTTATTGTACACAATAGCATTAAACTGTAGGACTGGTTACTTAAATATGTTTTAGTTACTTATTTAAATTATTCTGATTTTTTTAAATCCTTATTTTATTTGCGGTTTTGTTTTCCGCATTTTGTTTCCCGCGTTTTGTTGTAAATCGGTACATAATGTTTGAAACCGATTTTATTCTCAAACCTTGTCAAGCCATAAATTGACACAGAAAGATTTACTTGACACTGGCTAAGATACAAGCCGTGCAGAGCCATTAAAAAACACAAGAAGAAGACATTTCTGATTCTATATTGCGTTATCAAATTGTCTGATTGCACGCAGTTCGCACGTATAGAGACATATATAGGTACGTAACATAACTAAAATACTAGGAATAAATTCAGAAACTCGTTACTACATAGAATTTCTTAACAGTCACATATCTTCTACGGCATGCCTGCTAAAGCTGTATGCGTTCTTCACGGAGATGTGAGTGGAACAGTTTTCTTCGACCAAAAGGTAATTGATTTTTTTATAACTCGACCTAAGGAAAAACACTCATTGATGAATAATGCCCTTGAAAAAAATGTTTTTTAAGCTATTCTAAGGTATAAGGAAATTGTTATTCAATAAATAACTGAAATGTATATTGTATTAATCTTAGTAAATGCATGCGTACTTTTATCTTGCCGGCTAAGACTGTTCTAGAAGCCAATATAAGTACCTACACTTTATAATAACATTACCCGAGCTACTATGTCTTATAATTCATTTCATTTCATGTTATATTTACTGTATAGATAAAGATTGTTGATAAAGCTGTTCATATGAATGTATAGACTAATGTTATTATGGATATAGAAATGTAGAAAGTAACTTGGCACTGTTATCTACAACTGCATGTTACCAAATAGCTATTCTTTCAACCTTATTTATTGATCAGTTTTCAAACCAGATATTAAGATCCATTTTGTAAACATTAAATATGATTAACTGAAATATCATATTAAAAAACTTAGATTAAAATTATATATTTACATTTCTATTTTACAGGATGAAAGCTCACCAGTAGTTGTTTCTGGAGAAGTCAAAGGACTTAGTAAGGTATGTGGTATGGAGGTATTCAATAACTAATCTACCCCAAATCATAAATAATGGTTTAAACATCTTCTCAAAAATATATCAGGAACCTGGATATGAACTTTTAACAAATCAAAATTAGTTTGATATTAAATATGTTTAATCTTGACAAAATCAATTGGACAGTGTTATGGAAACTATTACATTCCAACAGTTTGAGAGGGGTTATTACCATGATAAACAAATTTAATTAGTTTATGCTTAGGTTTACACAGGTATATTTTTCTTGTTTCAACAGTTATTTGTATTTATTGTATGTGAGAGATTATTATATTATTATTTATATATTTTTTTCTTTTTTCAACTGAGAAGGGTAGATTTTTGACATTTTTATGGTACCTCTGTATGTCTTCATTGAATACATAAATTAAAATTTTGTTTCATTTAGAAAAACAAATTTTACAAAACACATTAATATTTGATAGTATAAAAGTTAGTGACCATTATGATAATATAAAACAAGTAAAATAATAGTGACCTTGTAATTACGATAATGATTGTAACAGTCTTTGAATAAATATTATTCAGATTGTTGTGTAACTATTAACATGCAACATTGTTCTAATTTGCTTTGTCATCCTCATACTCAATGTTTGTTTCTTTAATAAATTGATATATATTGCTTGCCCATGAGTAACTAAACTGCTGTGTTGTATGAGGAAAGAATTGATTGCACATGAAGTGCTCATTACACATGTATTAGTCATTTAATCACATATCACTATTGCATATTCAAACTCATAAGATAACACTTTTCACTGTCCACTTGTAGTAGTCATATTTTGCTTGCTATTGCCTTGCCTTTTGCTCCAATGTTAAATCTCGAATTGGATTGATTTGGGTGACCCACAGTCCGCACATATAAATAGTAGATCAGAGGATATAGAATTTAACTGGAATGTTGATGTGGGCTCATATATTACCTCTAGTGTTGTTATAACAATAATTAGTTTTATATGGAATGATCATTCCAGGCATTCAAAAGGTATAAACACAAGCAGGCAATCCATTTTATTTTTTTTCCGATTCAATACATGGTGTAACAATATTAGCATAATATTTATGTACTATTTTGTGCACATTATTTCACTTTTAGATAAAACATAAATTTGTAGGTTAGAAATAGCTATGGTCTTAAAGCCTTGTATCATGACAAAGCAAACTATGGTGAGTACACTTTTTCAGGGCAAGCACGGTTTCCATGTACATGAGTTTGGTGACAATACCAACGGTTGCACCTCTGCTGGAGCTCACTTCAACCCACTAAAGCAGGAGCATGGTGCACCTGATTCGGATACTCGTCACATTGGAGACCTAGGAAATATTGAAGCTTCCAGTGATGGTGGTGTTACTAAGGTACAAAATGTGCTCTTAATTCAATTTAATTAAAGTCTTTAAACTCTAGTGAAAGGCATAAATTATGTGTAATGAAGTCAGTTGCAATTGACTTCTAGTTGCTGACTGTCAGTTGTTTATGATACTAATAATTCTGTTTGTTCAATAAGCTGATATGTGTTGTAGATGATCTTAGTCAACTGAAAGAATAAAGTTGTAAGCATAAGATATTAATTCACTATTTGGTATTTCAAGTATAGATTTAAGCAGAAAATTTAGATTCATGTCAGTAATATCTTTATGTGAATAAGTTTTTTTTACTCTTGGTTATATCTGCAATCAGTCCCACTATTAGCAGGTGTGTTGAAAGTATATGTTGTTGCGGGTGAGCCCTCCACTGCGAGCTTCCCCTTCAGGTCCGAGAACATTACTCCAGTTAGATAATGTCTTTTCTTTTGAACCTTATACTGTAATTGTGAGTAGTCAGCTTTATTGCTAATTTATTTAGATGGTTTTGAAGGCGATTTAAGTATTTTGAAGAAGTAAATCGGATTTCTGCATTTGTTACATACCAAGGTATGTTATCTATAGGGCGCAAGATAACATTTTGCATTCTTTGAAAAATAAATATACTAGAGTCAAAAGCGATTCCACAGTGTTGTATTCCATACATCCATACAGGCTTTAGTATTACCTTATAAATAAGTTGCTTATTATCTGTAGATAGTTTGGAGTTTCGTCTAACTAGCCAGTGTAGTTAGGTTTTTTATATCTCAAATTTAGTTCTTCTCTTTTTGTTTTAATGTAGTGTTATCATGTTAATCGGCTATATAGATGTAGGCCTAGATATTTTATACATTCACTATATGGGAGTGTAGAGTTTTAAGGTTAAACAGGTGGACAGTTTCCTTTCCTTAGGGTAAAAGTTACGTGATGTGTGTGTATTGTATTTTAAATGATTATGATTCATAACTTATCAAAAATGTTATGATAATCAATCAAAAAAATAAATATTAAAATTGAAATGTCTGTTTGTAATATCAAAATAACAACTTTTTACTAAATTTATACATATGAATGTTAACACAAAATATTTTTTTTTTTACTAAATAGATATAAATGTATATATGATACCTATACCAAAAATAAAAATTTTAAATTTTTTGCCTATCTGTCTGTTTGTAATGGGTTATCTCTGGAATGGCTGGACCGATTTTGACTGGACTTTTTTTGGGTAAATAGCTGAAGTTACTCCGGGTTACTTAGAGTACTTTTAATTTTCAAAAATAGGGTTCTGCATAAAAAATAAAAAACCCTTAAAAATTTGAATAAAAAACTGATTCAATGCACAGTTTTAAGGGCAAGTGCTATAATTTATTATGCGAAATATTGTATTTTATCTTGGCACTAATTTTTTTTAGGAAAATAATTATGGTTCCTTATAAAAAACGGAGTGATGAATATATGAAACGCGGGCGCAGCCGCGAGCACATAGCTAGTTATTCAATATAAATATTTTTTTACAGGTTTGCATTCAGGACTCTCAGATCTCGTTAGTTGGACCCAACAGCATTGTTGGACGCACTTTGGTAGTCCATGCGGATCCTGATGATCTCGGACTTGGAGGTCACGAATTGAGCAAGTCTACAGGCAATGCTGGAGCCCGTATTGCCTGCGGTGTAATCGGATTAGCCAAGATTTAAGTTTTTCTTCTAGCACATCCAGTGATTTGTAATTATTTGGTTCAAATATTTACTTTTTTGTTAGCAAAAGGTATAGTGGTCAAACCACAATTGCATTTATACAAATATTATTGACTTATAACATGTATCTTTCTAGATTACCACATGTAGACAGATTAAGTGAATCAATATTTAAGAAATATTTGAACCAGTAATTTACTATCCATATATAAAAACTGGAAATGGATACTTCTAGGTAGTAAGGTTTAAATAATTTATTTACTAGCATTTCTGGGAACAAATTGGCTTGTTTTATTTTTATATCTGTGGTGCAAGAAACATATTTGTGTACTAGTACTGCAATCTGTTTTGTTTCAATAAAAAAATTCTAATCACATCTTTTCATTTGATTTATTCCTAATTAATCATGTATATAAGACTAAACAACTAATAATTATTACTTTCAAATTATATAATAATACTAACTGTATGCCCGCGTTTCATATCAACGACGGAAAACATATTTGCTGTAACCCTCAAAAAAGTTATATTACGTTTTCTATGTCATATTAATCAAAAAAATTCTGAGTGGATTGGTCTGGGTCTCATCTTTTTACAATGAAAAAAAATGGCTTACTTTTTACGAGTATTGAACAAAACTCGTGTTAACTTTGCTACAAGCCTACTAAAAACCGGTGGTTTACCGGCTTACAGCAAAGGTTAGTCGGTTTACCTTTGACTTTGTGACTTACGCCAAAAATAAATGCCGATGCATCAATACAAGTAAATTGTTTCTTTCGTCCATTTCACTTAACTTGGTAGAGATAACTTAATAAATTTCTCACCTTTTTTTTTGTCGGGGGAAATGCATTTACGCACTACCCTTAAATAAATTTCTCACCTAACAGGATTTAAAATTTCAGTACATAATTGAAATCTTTCTATACCAATGCTGCTTGTCAGTTACAGCATTTTATAAGTATGCAAAAAAAAACTTAACCCACAAAAAGGGAGAAAATAATAACCGTAGAAGTATGATCATTGTGGCTACACTAAAATAAAAAATATGTTTTCAAATTCATGTTCCTAGGACATTTTTTCTTTTCGTTTTCAGAAAAGATTTTTGGCTCTGAAAACTTGCCATTTTGTAGGTTACAGCAAATATATTTTCTTGCTTGGATGTATTTTTCACTGCATTGAATTTTTTTGTGTGGAACCCTAATTATTTCAGTAACATTTTTTGGTAACTGTGCATTGAATCAGATTTTATTACAATTTTTGTTTTTATTTTACATAGTACCCTAATTGTTTTCGAAAATTAAAAGCAGCACTCTAAGTTACACGGAGTAATTTCAGCTATCTACCAAAAATGTCCTGTAAAAATCCGTCCTGCTGTTCCAGAGATTAGCAGGAATATACCGACAGACACAAAAAATTAAAAAATTTATTCATGGTATATGCATTCATATCAATTTAGTAAAAAAATAATAATTTTAACATTACAAACAGACACTTCAATTTTATTTATTACTGTAGATGATATACTATTTTTTATACTACAGAGATTTTGAAATAGAAATTAAAAAACTAAATATATATGTAGCTAGTTCAAAGAGAAACAAATACTTTTTATTTATATGAATCACATTATCTTATATTATAAGAAAAAGTAGAGAGTGTTTATATGAACTATATCATAGAAAATCACTAACTACTAATTCATCATTTCATGCTTATGTCAGGGTGTATTCAAAAACTTTTAAATGTGTATGTATAGTAGCTAAAGCAAAATTTTTAGGAAATAAAGTTCTCGTGTGTAAAAATAAGGCCAAAACCGTCTGGCATATCATAAATAAAGAAACTGGAAATAGTAAAATAAATAATAATACACTTAATCTTAACGTTGACGGAGTACATATTTCAAACAGTTCAGAGGTAGCAACTGTTTTTTTTTCAGGACTACTTCACTAACATACCTCTAAAAGTTACAAAACATATAACTTCATCACCCGATGGTGCCGCATTGCTCCTTAATAACTTAAGTGCCCCTATAAATTCAAAATTCTATTTTATATCTATTACTGCAGGTGACATATTAAAAGCCTTCAAGCAATTAAATTTAAAACATGGGTTATGTCGGTAATGGTTCTTCAAACCATGATTGTTAATATTTCACCATATTTGGCTAACATATTTAACGGATGCATAGCAACACGCACTTTCCCTAATTTAATGAAAATAAGTAAAGTGGTACCCTTATTTAAATCAGGTTGCAGAAGTAGTCTTGAAAATTATAGACCAATTTCAGTACTTCTATAGATTAGTAAGATTTTCGAAAAGATTATGCTTAATCAGTTAGTTGAATATTTTAGAGCAGAAAAGATTTTAGATAGTCGGCAGTTTAGTTTCACGAAATCCAAATCTACCGCTGACGCTGGTGCAACGTTAATAAGTCATATATTGGGAGTTTGGGAGATTTAGCAGGATGCAGTAGGTGTATTCTGCGATCTCTCAAAGGCCTTTGACTGCGTTGAACACAGTACACTTATACTGAAACTAAAACATTATGGTGTTTCTGAATCCTCTGTCTCCTTCCTGGCCTGTTACTTAACAAACCGATGTCAGAAAGTAAATGTAAATGGGGTTACCTCCACTGGATCATTAGTTAGAATCGATGTTCCGCAGGGGTCGATTTGGGACCGTTTTTTGTTCCTGGTTTATATTAATAACTTACCGCTAATGGTTAATAATAACTCATCTGATATGGTTCTTTTTGCAGACGATACTTTACTTATATAGGTATTTAAAGTAAAAAGAAAAATCCAGAGGTTAGGCACTTAAATAATACACTAGCAAACATTTATAAATGGTTTGCCTTAAATAATTTACTTCTTAACACTAAGAAAACGAAATGTATAAAATTTATGTTGCCCAATGTGCAACATATTGATTGTAAGTTAGAGATAGAAGGGAATTCAGTAGGCTTAGTTGACAAAACTGTTTTTAGGTATCACACTTGATAATAAGTTACAATGGGGTCCGCATATTAAAAACTTTGGCAAGAAGGCTTAGTTCTGCTGCTTTTGCGATTCGAAAAATTCGCCATTTGACGGATATTGCTACTGCTAGGTTAGTCTACTTTGTTTACTTTTACAGCTTAATATCTTACGGTGTTTTGCTGAGGGGTACAACAGCAGAGGTAGACACCATTTTTACGTTACAAAAGAGAGCTGTTCAAACAATATACAATATGGGACCTCGGGAATCTCTAAAGAACAAATTTCAAGAATATGATATCTTAACTTTGCCCTCCCAATACATCTTCGATAACTTAATGCATATTCGTAAAAATTTAGACAAGCTAGATCTAGTGAATGACCGTCATAATTTTAATATTAGAAGTAAAGACAAGTTGGCCGTCCCACGCTTTAGGCTAAGTAAGTAAAATAAAAGCTTTATAGGTAATAGTATTCGGTTTTACAATAAGATCCCAAGTAACATTAGCGATTTACCTGACAATAAGTTCAAGTATTATGTCAAGCAAGTTTTAATCTCAAAAGGTTATTACAGTACTTTACGTGAACGATAGTGATGTCTGGAATTAACCTACATCTCTGTGCTTCCATTAGTTAAGACTATGATTTGTATAGTTTTTTATATGAAAAAAAAATGATATGTATTATATTTATTAAAAAAAAGAACCAGATCAAGTTTCTTGCCGGCTCTTCTCGGCTGGGTTGTTTTCCGAACCGGTTTTAGTGTTTTAGACATTCATAAGCGCCTTCTTAGGGCCTAAATTGAATAAACATGTTTTTTATTTTGATTTTTTTGATTCTATTTTCATTTTGAGTACTTTTTCTACTTTGAGTACACATATTTTATGATACTAAACTGCATATGTGTTTTAGTATGTATTTTGAATAAATGCAATAAACTTGATTAAAAGCAGAATAAATGAAATACAGGATTATTAGGAATATTTTAATTGTCCAATAGAATACACCATTTGACCTTCTTGTGTAAAGAATATATTGTATGTGGAATCATGAGCCTGAAACATTTTGGGACTACCAAGAGTCCATTGCCAAAGGCAATGTTCACAACTTTGCACACTCAGAGATGCCCAGTAATTATCTAAACATCTTGACAAAACATATTTGGAGATTTTATTACATAAAGATGTTATAGTTTGTTGGTGAAATGAAGCCTTTTGCAATAAGAAGTGATATTCTGTTGGTTTTCATTGAATTCTTACTATCTGGTTGGTTGTATGAACTTATATAAGTTTCTTTTTGATTTAAATTACCTTCATGACTTAGTACTCCAATCCATTCAACTATATCTTCAATATCTACATCTTTTAAACATGGAACTTCAGTGATTGATGGAGATATTTCTTTTATATGTAATGATTTTGATGTAACATCAAATTTTCTATCACTAAAATATTTAGCTATGGAAGATGGGCAAACACTCTCCATATTAGGTTCCCATATCATATATAAATCAAATAATTCCAACTTTTGCAATGCTTTGTATATCTTGTCTGATTTTCTACATATTTTTAAATCTATTATTACTTCATAATAGTTGTGGAGTCGTTTTGTTCCTTCTAAACCTAATGTTTGATAGATAAAGTCTAAAACATGTAAAGTTAAAATTCCATCTGGCGTTATACAGAAACAATTTTGAGTAACACAGTTACGTTCTACAGATAAACAAAATAAATAACCATTTTTAATGAAAGTTTCTATAAATAACGTTTCCAGAAATTCTGTGAGGGGACACTCTGATATTTTATAGAAATCATTATCTTCTGTTACTATTTCTTCAATGAAGCTCGGTGTTTGTATCTCATCAGGGCAGGTAATAATGATGCTTTTGTAGAAATTATTCATTTTGATTGTCCTCATGATACCTTCCATAGTTTCTTTTTCTCTCTTTGTACACATAATCTTAGGATGGGGAAAATTCCATACTTCAGGACATAACATTATAAAAGTTTTATGTGTAGGACAAACAGTTATTCAATACACAAAACATAACCACTGAGACCGAGATAAATAATAAAATTTGTGCTCCGAAATTGAGCAAACATGACAATTTACTACAGTAGGGATGCCGATCTTTGAGACTGAAAAATCGATTTGTTATTATCAAGATTTAACACAATCGATTTTAGAACCTAGGAAATCAAGATTTATTGTTTTTTGTTCTATAAGAACCATAAAATTATTTACAACTAGCTGTGGCCCGCGGCTGTACACGAGTTTCTTACATTCTTCCCTGCATTTAATTTTTTTATACGGAACCCTTAATTTTTTTAGTACTAAGATAAATTAAGATAAGATAAAAACATTTCTCATAAATTCAACCACTTACCCGTAATTAAAAGAAAAAAAAATCCCTACAAAACCTGCCCAGCCGTCCCGGAGATTACCCGGAACAAACAGACAGACAGATAAAAATTTGATACATTGTATTTTTGGTATAGGTATATACATTCATACCTATTTAGTAAAATTAATTAATTTTGACATTAGAAACAGACACTCCAATTTTATTTATTGGTGTAGATTAAGAATGTACTCAAACAGAAGTAAATTTATGAAAGGTTTTCACTTAATTAATTAAAAACTTAAGAGATGACTTTGTGATCAGTTTCATTCGCTTCTTTGAGATAAAAAATGTGTTTTTGTATACTAGTAAGATGGCAGATAAAATATATCTTGTCTGATGATAAGTAAATACTTACAGTGATTATGGGACGCTTACTAGATCAAGAGTATTTAAGGTGTACTGCCAACCATAAACTCTCTTCACTTTATACCTTTAACTTTGGTTATTTCATAAAACAACTTAATTTTTTTAAAGACAAACAATTGATTATGAAGGTGCCCCATTTATTCTGTTTGATATGGATTTACCTATAAATATGCAAAGACAAAAGAGTTTAGTGTCTTTTACTAAGGACAGCATGTTTATCTTTTGTTGTTTAATCAATAAGAATTATTGACTAGCTTTATAAATAAAATTATTTCGGAAACAGTTTTTACCTCAAACTTTCAATATGATGATTATGGTCCAATTTCGACCAATAGAAAAAAAATACAAGTAACGAATACAAAAACAAGTCGATAAAAATCAATCTATAAGAATTAGATTTTTTTGTGAATCGATCTATAAAGCTTTGTTTTGAAAATCAATATTTATCGGAAATAATCGCCATCCCTACCACAGAGTAGCACAGTAAACAATTGACATACGTCAAATTTTCACAAGAATTTGATGTAAACATTCCATTTCATCTAATAGTAGTAATCAGACATTTACGCAATCAAAGAAGAAAAAGTCAGTTATTATAATAAATGGAGAACGAAGAGAAATAAATTTATTTTCTCTTAGTATCAATTTTAAGAAATTAATTAGGTTTTCGTGAAAAAAAAAACGAAAACTCATGAAATTGTGAACAAAATACGATTCAATGTACATCGCCATCAAAAAATAACTTAAATTAAGTGTAAGTTAAAATTACGCACTGAAGAATATAAGTATGACATGCGGTCGGAACAGTGGGCACACAGCTATTAATTTTAAAATATTTAATTTAATTGTAGTCTAACATGATGATAAGCATATATGTTTAATGAACAAAAGAATAAATCAAATTCTTTTCACATTTATTTAACCCGACACAGTATTTCAATCAAATAAATAAAACAAAAAATCTTATATACTAAATATCACATTCAATTGATGTACAATTGGTCGGCTGGTACCGCCGCATAGAGTGCTTTCACTGCATTAACTACTTCAGTTACAATAGCCTTGACAACAGGAGGAGCGACTTCTTGCATAACTTCTGCCCAGTTATTATTCACGAACTCTTCGACTGGTTGAGCTGAAATCCATAAATCATTTAGTGATACATTAAGTCACCTAATAGAAACATCAGATGCTTATATGCAGATAGACTTTTTTTATTTAAAAAAGAAAGGTTTTTCTTTTCCTAGCAACAGCACTAGCGCACCAGCCAATAGTGTTGTTTAAAAAGATGGGAAATAACGACAAACTTTAATAAAGCCGGGAACCCCGCGTTTTTAACTTATCGTGTCACTTCACCGCTTTAAATCTGTATTCGTATCGATTCATCCTTAATTATATTTCAATCTTTTAAACTGTTCGCTTGTAGGACGCTCAACTATTACCTACATACATTTGAGAGATCGAAATGAAACTTAGTTCTAAATTAACTCTCAGTAGCAACCTGTCTTGGATTTCATAGTTTATTTATACGGTATAGGCTCAGTGCTTTGACCACAATCTTACAATCACACTCTCTGGTGTTAAGTGACGATGTGGTGGTCCAGGCTGGTAAACACACTAAGCCTAGAGACATCAATCTCGTCGCATTTCGGTATAAGCAACTATGTGAAGCAAGTCATAATTTCGATTTTTTTTCCTTCACCGGAATAATAGTGATGTCTTGAAATGACATCCCCTCTGTGATTCCGGTTAACAATGGTTATAGCTATAATTTTTTTAGTGTTTATCTAAAAATGTATTTATATATTAAAATACATTATTATTATATAAAAATATATTAAAAATATAATTTATCAAAAATAAAATCACATCAAGCTTTTTGCCGGCTCCTCTAACACTGGGTTGTTGTTCCGAACCGATAGTAGTGTTTTAAAGACCATAAGCCGCGCCTTCTTAGGTCCTAATTTGTAAAAAGAACTTTTTGAGTATGATTTTGGATATAATTATCTAGATGTAACATTTAATTACAGCTTAGATTAATTAAGAATCATTTAATACTTTACCTAAAACTTTGTTTCCATTAAATAGATTTTCGAACTTAAAGTGAGCGCCGGTTTTCACCTGATAGTTATGTTTCCAGGAGTCAATAACCCAGTGTGGCTGTCCATCTGAGCCGGTCACTGTCTTCAGTTCAGTTGTAGTTTTGATAATAATATCACCTATAAATAGACCGAGTGTTTAGTGAATAGTTATTTAGTGAAATTGTGAATCAATCATGTTATTAATGTATCAGGAATTCTGCAAATTATCATGGTATCCATCCTAATTCCACCTAATGTAGTATATCCTAACGAAGTAAACGACAGTAAAGTATTGAAGATATACTTGCATTCGATTGGATTATACACTAATGGATATTACTCACGTATTTTAATGTCATATTTCCCATCACCCCGTATAGGCAGGATTAGCAGCTGTCCATCAAGGTTATAGTCTCCCGTCAGTTCAACTGAACACTTGATGATTACTACTTGCTTCATTTTAGTGAGATCGTTTCTAAAACCAAAAACCTCTTCTTATAATAATTTGATTTGCAATTCTACAATACAAATATGTATTTTATTTTAGAAAAACAATAATCTAAACGCTCCTCGCAAGGAAGTGTGTGTGACATAAATTACATTATACATATTACAATTATAATAGAACTAACTGTGTGCCCGGGGCTGCGCCCACGTTTCGTATATTTTCACTGCGTAATATAGTTTCTTATAGGGCACTTCAATTATTTTTTAAAAAGTTTTTGTTACTTACATTAAGCAAAGATATTTCTCACAAATTTAAATACCTGACAGTAAAACTGTGCATTAAATCTTATGGGTTTTATTTTTTACGCGGATCCCTAGTTATTATTGAAAATCAAAGTACCCTGAGTTACGCGAAGTAACTTCAGCTATGTAACAAAAAAAGTCCCGTCAAAATCGCTCCGGAGATTACCTGGAACAAACAGACAGACAGGGAAAAATATTAAATTTTTTTTTTTTTTTGTACATAGCTGAAGTTACGCCGGGTAACTTAGAGTACTTTTAATTTTTGAAAATAATTCCGCGTAAAAAAATAAAACCCATATAAATTTGAATAAAATCAGATTCAAGCACAGTTTTACGGGCAAGTGCTATAATTTATGAGTAATATTTTTAATTTTGTTGGTTCTATATTTTTTTTAGAAAAATAATTAAGGTTCTGTATAAAAAAAAATAAAACGCAGCGAAGAATATATGAAACGCAGGCGCAGCCGCGGACACACAGCTAGTTATCTAATAAATCTGTTTTGTTTTTGTATTGTATTGTTTTTTTATGCGAATTCATAGATATTTCAGGATATCATCAATCGACACGTATGATATAACTTGACGTTATAGTCATGATATGATCTACCGAACTCACTATATAGATCTATATAGCCTACATTATATATATATATATATATATATATATATATATATATATATATATATATATATATATATATATATATATATATATATATAGTTTAGCATTATCCACTGTTCTTATTCATTATTAAGGCGTAATTTCTTAGATACATTAATATTATATGCATATAATTTTAGTTCTTTAAGACATCTGAATACATATAAAAGTGATTTTGACTGAAAAATATCAGCTAAAATGTGGTTTCTCAATGAATTGCTCTAATATATTATGGTTTTATCAATGATTTCCTTAATGGAAAGCTTTGACTTAATGTTGAATAGGAGAGGTGGACTCGAGCTTAAACCCGTCGATGCTAAATCCGACCTCATTACCACTGGGCTACAATTTACACATAACAAACTGAATTTATTTCAAAGTTACTGTTACTTTGTTTCAGCAAATACGTTTAATACCATGTTACACTCTTTAATATTATGACTATGGTTAAAACATAAAGGAAAAAGACCATTATAATTTGATCCTACAGGGAGAGTGCGCACTATAATAAAGTATGTCGCCACGCTTTAAATGTTTTGTACGAGTTCTATACTGAGGGAAAAACTTTAAACGCTTACGAATATATCTTAGAAATTTGTTAGCTGAATACAATATTTTTCAGCTATACGTATTATTTTTAAGTCTAGGTACTTATATATGATATATTATTCATTTAGCCTGTTATTTTCAATAAATTACATACATACATAGAACACAACTTTTTTCCCTGCGGGACAGAGATTACGTCCTTCTACTTGCTATGATCTTGACACACCTCTTTCGCTTCCTCTACTTTCACGAGCGCTTTTATACATGCTCGCCGGTTATGGGTACTTGTCACCTGACATTTAGACTTGCTCGATTTGTTCGAAATATGTTCGCCTAGGACCTTACCGACGTGCCCAGGCATCCTCGCCTTATAAACTCGTTTCCTAATTCATCTGTCATCTTTCTCTATCTGCCTCACTACATCCTCTACCACACCACAGCGTTCTCTTATCACACTATTCCTGGCTTTGTCAATCGTCTTCACTCCAGCTATAATTCTCCGACTTCTCATCTCCACAATGTTAATCTTACTTTCATGCTTCCTTCTGCCAAACCGAGCACACACTACCATTCCCAAGTGTAGGGACCAGCACTCCTCGATGTGTAGCCAAACGCGCCTTTTCAATTACCGTCTGGCTGCACATGAAGTTACGCAGGTCCCTTTCACTCTATTCCCTAACAAAACTCTTCTAAAAATAAATTAAACGGCAGTAAACTCCCCCCGAGGGCGTGAACGTTAATCACCATTTCTTTTTCTCGACAGCTTATGTATTCTTCTTACATGAATGTACAGTTAAGTGGGTGATCTCATTTCTCCGGGGAAACTTTTTCATTCTGTCATACTATGAAATGAGTGCGTCTGATTAATTCAATCTATTTCATTGATTATAATAATAATAACAAAATCTGTGTTACTATACTGTGGATATTATTGTGACATCGACTGAAGTTTAAATAAGGCCACTATTAAAAAAACACACAACAAAACACGTCATTGGTTACAATTACCTGTTAAATTACATATGGTCAACAGACATAATCATGATGTCCTTGTTCCAAATCCAACTATACATAGGTACACCAAAGGTCAATAAAATGAAAGACGAGTTTGAGAGACAAACATACGTCTTTATTTAGTGTCATAAATTCTCATTTTTAATTTTCATTTATGAGTGTAAATGTTTACTATAGTACGTACCTGCATGGTATATACACACATATATCGTGAATTTTCTTCTGAGCGCTTTACTTTTATAATGAAACACAAATTTTATTAAGGCGATTTAACAAAATATTTATATAAAATATTGCATCCATTTCCGTATATCAACCTCGACTTTGAACCTGTAGCTACCTAACCTTCAGCTGTATATCAATGTGAAAGGAAAATCATCTTGTTAAATAAATAAACTCGCACACACGTATGCATACTTCACGTCATCTTTAATTTACACTCATTTATTAATGATAAATGCCAATGTACTTGATTTGGTGCATCTCATTAACTCATCTCTCATTAATCTCTCCTTTCAAGTGTAACGTAAGCAGATTTTAAGCCATTCTTGACTTTTTCTTGCTTGATCTAGTTAGACAACCTTGACCTAGTAAATGATCATCATAATTTTAATATTAGAAATAAAGACAAGTTGGCCGTCCCACCCTTTAGGCTAAGTAAGTCTAATTTTTTATAGGTAATAGATACTTCGGTTTTATAATAAGATCCCAAAGAACATTGCCGATTTACCTGTCACGCTTATTGTCAATAAGTTTAAGCACTATGCCGAGCATGTCTTAATTTCAAAAGGTTGTTAAAGGATAGATCATTACGTGAACGATGTCTGGAATTTACACCCCTCTTCGTGCTTCCGCTAACAATGGTTGTAACTATGATTTGTATAATTTTGATTAAGAAATAATGTGTATATTTGAATTTATGAAAAGAAGGAATCAGTTTCTTGCTGGCTCTTCTCGACTGTGTTATTTTCCGAACTGTTGGTAGTGTTTGACATTTATAAGCGCCTTCTTAGGGCTTAAATTTAAAAAGACCTTTTTTATTTTGATTTTGATTATCCATCCCTCTTGTCAGCTATTCTAAACATACCACTCCCTACCTAAAGACATCAAAGAGCTTAAAATATGTTTGTATATTTTTATGGATTAAATTATTTTTGATATTTGATAATTTTTAATTTATTGATTAAAAATATATCCCTTCGCTCCATCGACATCCATCGATGCTTCGCTAAGATTTACCAAGAGCTTTATCGATATATCCAAACAACAGGTTGGAAATGTTCCCTTTCCTAGGCTTAAAATTAAGTATATTTCAATCAAACGTTACTTATCTAGTCAAGACAATAAAAAATATTTTTATTTGTTATCCTCGACAAATTCATTTCATAATAACGTGTTAAAATTGTTTATAAATAAGAAATTTCACAAGTCTGCTTTAAATCGTTTGCTATGACGCAATGCGCCCCCCCCCCCCCAACACAGCAGCACATAGGAGGTATCTATACACCTAATGGTACATAGGTACTTGTTTTATAAATGTCAATGTTATTCAGTCAACTGACGGACCTAAATAATAACATGGAAAATTGTCGCACAGAGATATATTACCTACCTTAGATATACCTATTACCGTGAACACTTTGTTTTATTTCATATATGAAATTACTACGATGTCTGCCAAATACCTAAACGATATAAATCTTCAAGGTTTTGTTTTTAGTTTGCACGGACGAGGCCTGGTGGGTTCGCCGCAGGGGGCGACGCGGTGCTTGCAAAAGCCACCCCGTGTCGCCCCCATCCCAAATACGGCGGACGGCCCCGGGGGGTTTTAGTGGGTATTTCCGGTCGCATCACGCCCGGGTGAGTCCCACACAGGCATGGAGCTCGTCCCTCCGTGCCCCCCCTTACCTATTGCATTGGGGGACTTCGGTCTCACTAATAGGTAAGGGTAGTGCGTAAATGCATTTCCACCCGTCAAAATAAAAAAAAGGTTTTGTTTTTAGTACTAAGTTGTATTTTGGTCTAACGGTGCTTTACAGCTTCATTGGGCCTATAATGCTTACATTAAAGCAGAAGACTGCCGAAATCAGAATGACGTAGTACTAACATTATTCTATTGCCAAAACAATCCTAGCTAAAACTATCTATTCGGTTTAATCAACTAAACATTTTTGTAAATAATGTGTGTATTTATGTAAATTATGTGACAATTTGTTCATCATCTGAGCCATAAGGTTTTTTAAATCAATGTTTTGTAATTTATAATTTTATTTACGTTACAATAGATAATAAAACGATCTTTCAACCAATTTTTACATGATTATATAAAGTAATGTAATCAGACACTCTAATTGTGATGAAGAGTACACAAGCGGCACTCGAAAGGCAATTTATTGAATATAGTACATTGATGGACAATAAAAGATCCGGCGACACTATAACATATACCGTTCAGACTTTTGGATGAGGCAAGCGAAGACGACGATCGGAAAATTACTATGCGGTCATAGTACTACAGGCGTACTTTTCAACAAATTCTGGTAAAAATAATCGCAGTGCCATATGGTACGAGTTTCTTTGCTGACCAGGGAGGATCTTCCCGCACCATGCCAAAAAAGCTTTAATTTCAAAAGGTACATTATTACGTAAACGATAGTGCTTACCACTTCATGCATCTGCTAAATTTGATTTTTTACCTTTCATATAAATATATGTAGATACAAAAAAAAACAAATAAGTTTCTTGTCGGGTCTTTTCGATAACTGATACGTCTTTTGACGTTCTCAGTTCCTAAATTGAATAAGGTAATTTTGATTTTACGTTTTTTCTACTATATAAATATTTACGTTTGAGATCTCATGATTTCGTGAGGATACAAAGTACAAAAAAAAATTATAAGTGGAACAAAAACCTTACTTGATAGCCTCAATAGTACATCCTTTCATGCCAGTAACCGTCGTGTCTTTGAATGACAGCTGCAGACCAGCTTGGTCTCCTTTGATGAGGTCTATTTGCATAGGGTCTAGAGGCTTGATACCGAGTTCTGCGATCCCTGGTGCGATGTACGGGACGGCTGCCTGAGCTGATGCGATGATACACGCATTGTCGTTACTCTTGCATGGTTTTATGAAGGGTGCTGTGGAATTAATAGGCTTTTTTAAAATCTATTATTGCAGATATATTGTCTTCTTTTCTTTATTTACCTTTTATGTGATAAATTGTATTATTTTTACGAGACATATATAAATATATTTTTAAATTTTGACTAGTTATTTCATGTGCATTGTTTTACATTGCAAAATCAGAACAGAGGAAAATTCACAGACATTTTCCATACAGGGAATGGTTTTTTGATGATATTTCGAGAACGGTTTGAATTTTGATAAATTTACATCTTGAAGTTACTTCGTGCATTGCATTGTAAGCTAAATGCAATTTAGGAACATTTATTGATTCGGAAGCGATGTTCGGCGTGTATGTATGTACTAGCTGTATTTAATGAATATATATTTTTTTGTAACCTAGCTAATGCTGTGGACCGGAAAGACCTTTAGAGCTTCACCATAACTATGTTGGCGAGTGCTGAAGGCTTGGCCGTTACCTGTACGCTAAATTCCCGCGGAATTTTAATCCTACCTAATCCCTACATTTTTAATTTACCTAATATAAAAAAGGTTCCTTACAGGTCCTATGTACTTGTGTGTAATGCGCAGGAGTGTGAGTGCAGTGTTATGCGTGTAATGCTTAATGCATGTTCAATATCATTATATCGCGTTGGCAGCGGCATCAAGAACCTAGTTAGGGAACGAAGCTCGTGTCGAGCCACCACCGGAGGTGGAACCGAAATGGAGATATCTCTGACATTTCCTATGTATAGAATTCACGCTTGTGGATCCAACGACCGAGATGACTATGAAATGGCTGCATACATTTTGCATACGAAGATACAAAGATATGAAACGTCTATTGGTGCACCTTGGCAGTTAAAGTGACTCGTATGTCGTGACGGCAAATGATATTTATTATTTCACATCTACCGCGTGATCCATGACGGCCAACTTTTTTCAACAGGCTTTTAAACATGTCCTTAACACTGATGAACAGTTCAAATGACATACACATATAAGAATAAATCCGTAAAAATTTAAAAAAATTGATTCGATACTAGTGGGAAGTACAATTATCAGCAGCCCAGCTTTAAGTAGACATACTGAACATTAGAATAAACAAAGCGTATCACAATATAAATATAGAATAATGTTTTAAAATGTCCGTGTACGAATAATGTGAGTGGCTTAAAAACTGCTCAACTGAATTTATTATAGTTTTCTTATTAATACAGAACTAATAGTTACCTATACTATATATGACCTAAAATAGAACTAAATCCGAGAGAGGACCTAGATTACTTATCAATATGCTTTTATTTTGGGGTCAAGTTGTAATAATCAAATGGATGTTTTAAAAATTCCAGCGCTCGTTAAAATCATATAGGACATGTAGTTCTCGTGATATAGCAGAAATACATTCATATGAACGAAGTCACGAGCCTCAGCTAGTCTTATATGTAATATGTATATATTAGGTACATGATTTAACTTGATAAAACAATAATGTACTATGATTTATACAAATCGGTAACCGTTTTAATAAATCGTTGTGCGCCGGTTCTTCAAGCATAAAACACATTTCTATAATAAGACATACTTAAGGTCAACTAGTAACACAGACTTCAATAAGCGGCAATTATTAGTTTTAACATTTTAAAACTATTTATTATACCTACTAATGTTTGTATTATCTAACTTCAAGCTAAGTAATATAGATCCTCTATGAATACAGTAAAATATTTTGTAAGCATTGTTTATAAAGTTACTTAAAATTAACAATTAATTATAACTTCGACATTTGACAGTAGACTGCAACCACCACACACCAGGCATGTTGTGTTCCAGAAGCAGACGGCCTATCTTCGGTGACTGGCGATGAGTTTTTAATTTAACATCAATTGGCGTTCGGAGCAATAATTATGTAAATTTTTATATAGTTTATTCATAATCAAAACATACGATAGGCTATGTAAGTATACATTTTATTATTTATCTCTGAGCGCAAACACTTAAACGCCATGTTATACTTGAGATGCATGTTGACGGCTGACTTCATAGCGTTGGTAACGCAAATCTATAAGTTTTTCCCCAATCGAGAATCGCCGCTCAAGAAGTTATCACTTTAAAAAACTGAAGCAGAAAAGAAGTACCGATGGCTCTTTTGATATTGTGGTTCAAACTCACATGTACAACTTTACGATCAGTCTGAAATTTCGGAAAAGGAAGACATCGTGAAGAAACCATAGCATGGTCATAGAGCAATTACTAATAATACCCGCGTGGAGGTAATTATGACTCTCAAGTTTGTAAACCTGTTGCCAAGCCTTTTTTATCACCCGGTATCTCTCATAAATGCCCGTACAACCAGCGATTATCCTTCTTCAGAATGATTTCTTTGAGAAAACGCAGGATTATAAATGACCTCACCTTTTTGTAGGCGATCGAAGACTTCAGTGATATATTACATAGAAATAATCTTAAAGTTCCGACTAAACTACCTAGATTATGAAATAAGTTCTATCTGCCCATGTACAAAACGAACCCCGGTCTTCACTCGCCTATTGCCAGAATGTGCACTGCCCACAATACTCTATGTAAACATAATAATAAAAAAGATATATTTCACCTGTCTACTCGTATTAATAAGTTTAAGCAAAAGTTCTTGAAACACTTAAGCTGCAATGAAACTTAATTAAAGCCGGAAATGTTAAAACGTATTTCATTGTTCAGAACCGTATTGATCCAAGTGTTAATTATCGTTAAGATGATACACAGAAAGCATTATTTGTCATTGTTTTTTTTTAGTTAAAATTTATTTTTTCATTCTTGTTTTATTTTTGTACATATAATTTAGGATTTTTTTTTTGTTTTTCTATACAGAGTAGGTATGTAAAAAATCTGTGTACTCCTATAAGTGGCATGCACTACTACAACACTAGTTTACAAAAATGTTGTCATATTACTTTACTATAACCACTGCTTGTAAACCATATCCTTTATTTTTTTTATATTTATGTCTAATGTTGTTGGAGTTCCAAAAAAAAATAAGCACCAAAAGGTTTGTGACACACTAGATTGTGTTCCGGCATCACTTGAGAGCCAGTACCTTTAGACTGTGTTTAGCATCCTTGTTTACATCGTCACTTAACATCAAGTAAGATTGTGATCAAGGTATGTCTACACAGTTTAAGAAATTGTATTATTGACATAATCACACAAAAACCGGATTTTTAATGGTAGAAATTGGTGTGTAGGCTTGACTCTGTAAATACTACCGATCTTACCTCTGTCTGAATACTGAAATTAGTTTCATTACGATTTAAATAAATGCAATTCAGAATTAATGATATCACTGCATACCATAGATTATGATACAGATTAATAATTTTATGTAAGAACTTCAAGTGTTAATTTTTTAGCAGAATCTGATATTGGTTTAGTTGTTAATATTCCACGATGGCGCAGCGAGTAATGCGACCGGATTCCGTTTCAATCAACGCGGGTTCGATCCCCACATATTCGACTTTAAAATCGGCCTGAACTTTCAATGATGGAAAACATCGCGAGGAAGCAATAGCATGGTGGACGGGAATTTTCTAATATATGTCCGCTTGGGTAGCTACCACCCTCAAGTTTGAAAACCTGTCGCCAAATACCAATAGGTGTGTTCCGGCAGCATCACTTGAGAACCAGTACCTCTATAGGTTTAGTGTGTTTACCATCCTGGACCACATCGTCACTTAACATCAGGTGAGATTGTGGTTAAAGAACTGAGCCTATTCTGTGTAAAAAAAATCGCATCAAAGCGTGATGCGATAACTTTATCACACCAATATTATCATCACCATTCTAGTAATTGAGAATGTACTTTATAAACTAGATATATAAGATTAAATTTCAATCCATGAGTATTGAACGTTGGACCTGAACTGTACACGATCAATACCTAATAATAATATAAATAAACGTCTATATTTATCGCTCAGTTATGTTACATTACTTTTCAAGGCTTAAGTTAAAAAAAATACTTATATTACATTGAATATAAACTAATAAATAAATCAGCATGGTATAGATAAACTAAATGCAAGTATATCTACTTTAAAACAAATAATTCATTTGCATTTAATTCTTTAACCTGCGATTTTATTTAAGTTAGTGTCCGTCTAATTTTAGATATTAGTTCAAAATAATAATAAAATTTTGAAGAAAAACAAGCTACCTGCTTTCAAAACATCTATACAACAAAAGTTCGTAAATAGTTACTAAATAAAAAAAAGAATAAGAAAAATTGGTTTATAAACAGTGAAAAAAAAAACATTAAATTGTTTTATCTGTTTATATATACATGTTATCCAAGCTTCATCTTTCTATAGATAAACACAGAATAATTGCAATATTTAATCTCTCTTGGTAATACCACTACTCTGTAATACTAAATACTAGCTAGAGAATACATAAGTATGATTAAAAATACATATAAATTACTTCAGTGATTCTCGGATTATAAATGCATTAACAGACTGACAGACGTCACGAATATTGCAATTAAATAATATCATATTAATTATGTATATTTCTTAGAAAATAAACCAATTTATTAGGCATCATTCCAATATTATTAACGACGTGTTAATTATACTTCAATAAATAAGTTTAACCATTTAAATTCAAACGGTATTGTACAAAAAAAAAAAACTTTTTCTGATGAACGCCTTTGTAAAAAGAAACAAAATTATTTATTTTAAGACGAACTAGGTATTTTTTGTTAAATTAATCGCCTTTATTTTTAAATAATTCTGTTGGATTTCCATGAAATATACACTAACATAAAAAATAAACGAAAATAGATGACAAAAGCTGATTAAGCGTTACCTGTTGCTGATTTCACGCCCAACAGAACGGCGAGGAAGCACAAAGCACGCAACATTTTCTAAAGTACAAACTGACCGTTCGCGATGAGAGAATCGGCTTGTGCTGCACGACCTTCCAACTTGCCTTCTTATACGCCATGCGCTGTGACGCACTTGTCAGCTTGTCAGAACTAAGATTTCTTTGAACGTTTAAGGTGCAGAAATATTTTATTATTTTACATATTATAAACTACTCTTGGTAAATGATCATTTTAATCTAAAAATGTATAGTGCATTTGTTTAATTTGTTATAATATCTACTACTAATAGTTATGAAGTGAGTTGTCCATGGACTGTTCTGATCGCTTTGAGGTGAATATCTACTGACAGTCGCCATTTTCACCCAGGTCGACAAAGCAACCGCATAAAAATTAATTAGATGAGTAATTGAATACACATACTTTGAAGTTAATAACTATAAGGAGTACTCCATCATGTCGTTTATGGTGACATATGTATATGACAGAATGACCTTGCATCTCGCTATCAATAACACTTCTTTGTTTATTTCTTCAATTATGAAGTGATGTGTTTATGAGGAATACACATTACTCCTCAGTAAGCGTTTTGCTGAGGATTAAGGCCTTAAAAATGTTCAATATTTAGCTTCAGTAATAATTCAAGGGCCCCTAAGTACCTCTGTGCTTAGCACTTTACCATATCTGCCTAGATCATCACAAAAATACGCTTAACATATAAAGAAATATCAAGAAACTAAAATAAAAAAGACTGTGAATACATTCCCCTTAACAAAAAACATCAGAGTCAAAGTTAATAAACACTCGAGAACAATACTTAAACGTACTTAAACTTTTTCATAGACTGTACTCGGGATGTGTAATTTTATTGTTATGTCACATATAAAATAGATATAAAGAAATTACACAATAACACGCTCATAATTACAAATTACTTATATGACCGAAGGGAACTCGTGACATGAAGCGAAGCGATGATAACGTCATGCGTGTAATCGTATGCTGCGTCGAGCTTTCCGATAATGAAAAACATTGTAATTTTTACACGGAATGAATGTAAAATATGTTGTAATACACGTATGTTTAGCTATCAACCTTAACTTTAAAATGTGTTGTTTTCAAGCACCTATGCAATAGGTGTGTACTGGCAACATCACTTGAGAGACGGTAACTAGAGAGGTTTAGAGTGTATATCATCTTAGGCAACGTAGTAATTTAAAATCAAGTAATACTGTAGTCAAACCTTACAACCTTTAAAAGGAATAAAAAAATGGTTTTCTCTAGTATATTTCAACCATCATACATAAAGTAAACAATAGGATAAATCGTTTCAATTTCAATATTTACTTTCCACTGAACATGTCAGAATTTTTTATAGAAACAGCTCATTTAAATTTATTAAACAAAAAAAAGTAATTTTAAAACATGCTTCTAATAGTTACCAGAACGGAAAAAAAAACACCGAAATCCTGGCAAACCAGTTTAATTTTAGCTTATGACTTTGATATGTGATATAAACAAAACACTCAATAATAAGAATAGACGGTACAGTCAGCATAAACATGGAAGTAAATTTAAATAAATGTGTCACTGCTTAGCCAGGGTTTGAAAAATTCTAAATCATCACTCAAGGGTAAACTTTCATTCTGGAGGCCGATGTCTACGAAGAATTAATTCAAATAGTTACTTTTAAAAAAACTGGAAAAATAGCGCGTAGAATTTGCACCGAAATAATTCCATACTATTATTATTTTATAAAGGTTTTATATATTTTGTAACAGACCTCTGAGATCTTTCAAATAAGCTAAAGTTCTCTTAATTAGCTCTACATATGATTAAAAAACTATACATGATGAAAGATTGGCATATGCTAACACAGGTTAGTTTATGTAGGTTGGGATATATAACGCGTCGCAAATTTTTTAAATAACCTAGCCGACTTCCTCACTCTGAGTAAATTGATGCTAGGCGAACATATATATTATAATGAGGGTTTCTTTATTTCTGAAGGAAATGCGTAACTAATGGCCCTTACTAGAAGTGAAATGATTGGAATACCAGATTGATGAAGAGAAGGAAATAATATTTCATATTTTCGATCAAGGTGAGCAGGTTATTATGTAGTCGATTACCCACTCTGGATAAACATGCCTCAGCTGCGATAAACATATCTATCTATTCGGGTAAGTATCTATATTCTATCTACAATCACTTTAAGTAAACACAAAAACCTAAAAATGCTACCGCTATTGATCTCTTTCTGCTACATTCCTTAATGATATGTGTTAATCGGAAATGATACGAGAAGCTGTTTTAACAATTTTTTTCTGTGTTTTAAACCAATTTTTAACACGCTTTTATTAGCTTAGTCTTTGGTATGGGATGTTACTTACGTCGATACTTTAGCACCGTCACATCTTCCAGTTACCTCTTTGAAGGCCGGCGCAGCAGCTACATCAGCGGAGGATCTCAAGCGGGGTAATAATACATGTAAGAGTTGCATATTTGTCCCGTTTGGGGTCGAGATTCTGGGGCCGTGGGGACCGAATACCCATAGCCTTTTTAAGGAGCTAGTGAGTCGTTTAGTCGACTCATCTCGCGACCAGAGCGCGGGCCAATATTTGCCATTCAACGTGGCAATATGGCCATCCTTCTGGGGACCTTCCAATCTGGCGGCGAGCTGGACGGCATTCATTATTTATATAGGTAATAGTAATAATTAAGTACTTTTATTTCGTTTATTATCATTTAATTATAAAGTATTGTATAAATTAATGTACTTCCTGAATATTTTAATTATACATTTCAAAATATGTTTATAATATAATTTGATTTTTTTTTGGCAAACGCTAAGGGGCACAATTACATTATAAATAAATTAATAACTATATATTTACTATTGTTTTTTCTTTTTTTTTCCTTTTCTTTACGGCCTCCGCAATTGAGCGCTGTAATTTTCTTTAATTCTCTTATTATACAATTACAGCTTATTGTGAATTATTAGTACCTACCTGCGGTTTTGACTACAGGAAATTGTTAGTAGCAAGTAATAAATGTTTAAACAGGCAAAAAATATTAATTTATTCTTATGAATAAAATCGTGTTGGTTTGGAGACAACATTGGACGATACGGGTGCGAATATAGCAACTTCCTTTAATTTTCAACCAAGTAAAACATTGTGATGCGATCTCAAAATGATGGTTGGGGATATCCCACTATCATTATGATCTCTTGTCATTTTGTATCTACCGCTGTGTTTAAGCACCTGAGAGTTACCTTGATTTCTAGATTTACTAAGTTATCGCGTGAGAATACCACTTAATTTATGTATATCTCTGTACATACACGTATGTATTTGACTTAGTTAAGTAATACATTTCAATGTACACCATTCTCGTTACTTATTCTTTAAGTAATGAGTATAAATGTAAATTGAAACTCCAAAGTAAAGGTTAATCGTTAATATCATACATAAATTTAGCTTTAGTATTTGAATCATAAAAACACTACATTTGACTTACACGCATAAACATTGATAGTTTACACGAACAGCTTGTGTTGGACTTAAAAAAACCAATACTTTTATTACAAAACTTCAAAGTAAGAAAATATCTTATAGTCCTCACGAAAATATTTGACTATTAAATTGACCACAAAGGTCTGTGTTCTCGAAACCCCATCAAGGTCACCGTCAGTTCTATACTGAAGTGATTTTGAAATAGTTGTCACACATGAAATCACACTCTTTTACACATTGAATTAAAAGCTACATATACTAGAGGTGACATCTTGCTTTTGTCACTTGTTACAATCGCTGTGGCTCCATAGGTAAAAAATCAAAAACAAAGTAAAAAAAAAAGCATTAGGCATGGTCTTTTCTTGATTTACAAGAACTGATTTACAGTATAGTGATATTTATAATAGTTATTCCGGTATACTAATACATAATACTTCAATGTTCTTAAGAAATTACAGTATTAACTACGTTTCTCACTTGCAAACGTTTACCTTGAAATCTTAATTTTGTTTATATTTTTGTTAGTTTTCACAATCCGTAGGTATTATAGGCCTTAGCTACATGATAGTTATTTTTTATCTAGAGCGAAGAGTTGTGTTAGGGAATCAAGTGAACGGAGCCCTACGTAACTTTATGTGTAACCAGAATGTGTCTAAAAAAGGCACGTTTGGCTATGCATAGGGGTGTGCATACACTTACGTATTATAGTGAGTGCTGGATCTGGCAGAAGAAACATGAACGCAAGGTTAATGCAGTAGAGCTAAGAAGTATAGCTGGCATGAGAATAATAGATAAAGTATGGAATAATGTAATAAGGGAACGTTGTGCTTTGGTAGAGGATGTAGTGGCAAAGATAGAGAAAGGGATGTTTAATTGGTATACGTAGACAGGAAGGATGCAAGGAGATTGATGAAACAATTTTATAAGGCGAGTGTGAAAGTATGAAAGCCCAGATCAAAAGTACCCGTAACCGAAGAGCATGTATGAAAGTGCTTACGAAAGTAGAAGACGCGAAAGACTAGTATCAGGATCGTAGCAAGTGAAAGGATGTGGTCTCTGCCTACCCTTATGGGAGAGAGTCGTGATATTATACGAATGTATTTGTATAATGTATTTCTGGGGAGTTTTTAGCGGCTTCTTAGTGTTTCAGGTAGTGATTTTTTTTAACTTGAGTATATCACCCTCAATTGTGTACCAGTGAAGTGGATTAGAAATTATAGTACACAAAACTTCAATTCTAAGACGCTACAAAAAACTCCCCGGAAAGTATTTGACAAAGAGTCGAAATTTTGTTAGAACTTTTTGTTTAAATATTAAATAAATTACACAAAAACTTTTAAAAAGTCTTGTTAAGTGCCTGTCATATATTATATACAAAAATACTTGGAGTAAAGCGGATCTGGTATGAATGTTTTAGCTGATAATGCAGTGCAGCAGTTCAACTCAGCCCTTTGAGATATGCAAGTCGTAAAAATTTATTGAACAAAATGCATTAGATTGATTCCGTGACTACAAATTACCTTTCCATTAAAAAAAACGTTTATACCGCTTGTAAAAAAAATAAAAACATATTATTTACCTAAATCGATTAAACTCTGTCGGATGAATGACATTTGAAGATTTAAAATAAACAGTACAATAACACAATGCAGTAGGTACTATGTTTGTTTATGATAATTAACTCTTAAATACTGATGTCAAAGATATGGTCACTGGATTTTTTTTATATTAAGGTCCTTGAACCCGCTGGTATACTATATAAAGGTACATGTACTATCTAATTCCCGTTTCTTAAATGGCGATTGTTGTAATTATTTACTGTATTAAATCTCTTAAATATTTGTTGGTTTAGTAAACTATCTAATGTAATAATGTACTAATAAATGATCTAAGTTTAAAACATATAAATATAAAATGATATAAATCGGTTCAGTGGTTCTCGAGTTACAAGCCAACTAACGGAAAGACGTAGCGTGGGTAGGCCCCCACAAGATGGTCCGACGACCTGGCGAAGGTTGCGGGAATCCGCTGAATGCGGGTGGCGCAAGACCGGTCATCGTGGCGATCTTTGGTGAAAACCTATGTCCAGCAATGGACGTTTAGGTTGAATGGATGGTTGGATGGAACGAAAAGATAGACAGAGATACGATGCCTTTATATAATGTATAAAGAAGGACTAGTGTTCGTCCAGGATTATTATTAAAAATTTGAAGAAAACAACTAACTGTTTTGAAATTTATTTATAAGTAATTATCTACTTTAGTATCGATCTACTAAACTAAAAGTAAAAAAATATCTTGTACTATTTTATCTTTGTATATTTTATCTTAGTTCAAGTCACTTAAGCTTACCTTTCAACTGAAACATCAAATATATCATAGAAAGTAAAGTATGTAGGTTAGTGGAAATATTAAATATAGGTAAGTATATAAATAAATAAACCTGTTACGATGTATATCTCGTGAGAAACTAAAGAAACTGCTTACAAAGGACACGTCATTTAAAATTAATGGCATTCTCTGAGACACATGTCTTGGTTTTAATGGCAGTATAAAAGTATATTTTTACTAGCTGTTACCACGTTTTGGCTCGCGTATAAAATTTCTATTCATCAAAAATTATACATTGCAAAATGTTTTATTTTTTTTATTTTACTTATTACAGGAAAACTTACAGCTAAACATTATAACTAATACAATGAACAATACTGAAGGCCATTTAAAACTTTTCACGAGTGCAACACATAACTATAGTAAGAAAATTAAAGTTGGTTGATACACTTATATCTTTTACACATGCAATGGTTTAGTTAAAACATAGTGTACCAGATAATGTGCTGATGGTAACTGTTTTATTTACTTCACTGACATTTTTTTAATTTGGCCAACTAACTTAAAAAATATAATTATATGAATAAGTTATTCCCGAGATAGAAATCAATCAACGGACAGACAGGCGTTACCTTTTGAATAATGTAAAAATAAGGATATGAAAGAAGGATAACGATAATTATGATATTTTTTTGAAATTCTTTTCTATTATTCAGAAACTTATAGTTATAGTTGACTGATACATATGTAAATATATAATAAATCCTAACTAATAATATTATCTACGATTTAAAAAAAGGATCATGTAAATCGGATTAGCTGTTCTCGAGTTATAAGCCAACTAACGGACAGATAGACCTACAGATAAGCGTTTTTTTTTTTATTTAATGTAAGTATAAGGATTAACCGTTGAGTATAACTATATAAATATAACTTAACTGTTATTATATCAGCTTTAACCATGAGTTCCTTGTTAAAGTATTGTTAAAAAAGTCCGTACAAAGAAAAGCTACAGTATTTTACTTTGTACCACAATTTTTTTCAAATGTGTAAACATTTCACAAATTATTGTTAAATTGCATAATTAAATAGTAGAGAAATATAGTCTCGAAGTAATTATTCTATGAACTACAAATTTCACACTTTTCTCTCTCTCTTACACACTATGGTCTTCTATTTAAAATCTTTTACAAAACTAAATACGATCGTAAATAGTACAGTTGACATTAGATGTGTTATTCCGTTGAATAATAATTTTCAGTTAACACGTCAGCTTCAGAGTCGACATCGACTCGAAGCGCCACGTGAGGAGGTGAAATATCGTGCTTAGATTATTTCCTTCTTAATTTTTTTTGAATATTTTCATTTATTCTTTAATATCTATTAATAAATACTCAAAAATTTATTAACTTTTTCTTTATTTCTTTTTATTATTTTTATTAATTAATTTTCATTTATATTTCTGGTTATTTTACAGTGAAGCCTATATAAGACAGCTGATATTCGTATTCAACTTATATTAGCAAAGCAATAATAAACAAAATATACGAATAAACATTAAAACCTCTTTGTACGTAGAGAGGTTATAGAAACCGCTAAAACGTGTCGAAGCGTTTTATTATTCCAAATATTTATCAACTTATTACGTCTATAGTGTGTTTTTTTCTTAATTTTGTTAACACGTCCTAAATTCTACGAAATTTAATCCATTGAACACGTCATGAAGCTATTGCTTGAAGCATTCATAATAAATTTACAGAAAGTATTAGAGAATAATTGTATAAAATCTTTAGCAATTTCTGTAAGTATGGATTTATTTTTGTTGGCCGCTCTCACGTCGCTGTCCACATGTTATAATTTCTATTTTTCGTAATTATCCTTTTCATAATTAAATTTATGCACATAATTTTTGTATACACATAATATTACCAAAAATAATAAATCTATAGCAAAAGCAGATTACAACAAACATCTATGATTTAATTAAAAAGTGATATAAATCGGATCACGATAGTTCTTCAATTAAAAATAACTACCAGAAAAATTTCATCTCCTATCCCTGTCACACTTAGAGGATGAAATTTGGCACTCACTAAAATATGTTTTTTTTTTAATTTAAATATTTCTATGCTAAATTTCAAGTCAATAAATATGTAAATATTTTTTGTTGAACAAATGAAAGTAATAAAATAGTCTTTCAAAACAAATTACCCTAATAACAAACAACACAAATACTTTTTTTGGTAGATAGCTTTGGTAGAAGCTACTCCGCGTAACTTAGGTTACTATTGATTTTCAAAAATAATTAGGGTTTCGCGTAAAGAAATTAAAACTCGTGAAATTTTGAATAAAATGCGATTCAACACACTTTTTCACTAACAGGTGTTTCAATATGTGAGAAGTATCTTTGCTTTTGGTTAATAGCAAAAATAATTTGAGGAAAATTATTAAGATTCCGCATGATAATAAAAAAATTCAGCTGTAAGTTTTACTGACAAGTGCTTGAATTTATGAGAAATGTTTTTGCTTTCTATTAAAAACTACATTTTTTTTTAGAAAAATATGTAGGGTTCCGACTCGCCCAAAGACTAGTGCGTGCAGGCCACTCTATGGCGGGCGTAGGTCGTTTCCAACTCTACACCTGCCGATCCAAGAGTAGGTTGGTCCGCTTTCTCTCTCTCTACTGCCTATTACATTCATTATATCTATTACAAATAATATTATTTCAGTGTTATTATTTTTAACCAACTGGAGGTAATTTTAATCATCTCGTTAAGCTAATATAGCCAACATAACTTGTTCAAAATATAGCCAATAATGGACATTATTTATTAGGGTTATTAAACCTTCGGCTTCGGCCTTCGGATCCGGCCGCAGGTTTTGGCGATGGCCTATTAATCGGCTCTGGCTTCGGCTTTGTTCAAAAATTGACCTTCGGTCGGAGACTAAAGAAGCCGAACTGTCAGAAAATAAATGTCATAAAATTTTACTCTCTTCACTGCTTCATTTTTTATTTCAAAGCCACGTAAAGGTACAATAAACGTTCTCAGGAAGTACTAACACGACATGCAAGAAAAAGCTATCATATTATAATTAAAATGGATAAATAAAAAAAAGTTACATAATTACTCCTCACTTAATAATTTCATTAAAACTAACTTTTCCCTCGGCACCGTTCGCGTATCACATTTCATATTCCGCACCATAGTTATTTCGTACGTGTTTTAAAATTAAAATTGCAAAGAATTATTTTCATTTTTATTTTTATATAATTCACTCAATTTTTTATACAGACCATAAAATTATTCATACTAAAAAAGCTAAAAAGTTTCACACAAATACAAACGCTTGCCAGTAAAACTGTCCATTGAATCGGATTTTATTCATAATTTATTAGTTTTTCTATTTTTATATAATATATATATATATATATATATATATATATATATATATATATATATATATATATATATATATATATATATATATATATATATATATGTGTGTATTTATATGTGTGTTTCGCTATTGTCATAACTCTCTACCAGCCTTAATGTACTTTAATTCTATATACTAATCTACACTAACAAATGAAATTGAAGTATTGAGTATTTACCGTAGTACTAAGTACATGGTAAATGAATAATAAAATCTATCGAATATTTAAAAAAAAATCAGACACCTATAACATACAACTAACTTCTTTTTAGTCGATTATCAACGATGGGCAACTAAACTTGGATGGTAAACACACTGAGTCAAGAGGCAGTGGTTCTCAAATGAGGCTGCCGGAACACACCTATTGGTATTTGGCGAGAAGTTTTCAAACTTGAGGGTGGTAGTTACCCAGGGGGGCATCATTAGAAAATGGCCTACCACCAAGCTATGGTTTCCTCACGATGTTTTCCTTCACCGAAATCTCAGGTGGATTTTAGATTTGATAGCTAGGCCTACCAGGCTCGAATCCGTGTCAATTGACGAGAAAGCCGACCGAACTACCAACTACGCCATCATCGCTTCATTTATTTTTTACTTTGTCTTTTACAAGGTTTACATTGCACTTTTATATAAATATAAATATTGTTTTATATAATTTCTTCAAAGCAATATACTTATTGAATATGTTTGTAAGTTTTTAAAGTACTTTACGTTATTTGAATTCAAATACTTGTTAAAATTCTATTAGGACTTCCGGGTAATATATGTATATTATAAACAAATCTGTAAATTGTAAAATAAAATATACATTTTAATATATCTACCATAATTATAATATAATCTTTAGTTTTTCTGTAAATTTAATAACATAAATGATTTAATCTAAAGAGAGTTCGTTTGTCGGCACTTTATCGAATAGTTTAGTGGTTTCGCTGATTATCTTGGAGACGATTGCTTTGACTATCGGCGGCGCTACCTCCTGGAAGATGTCCCGCCAGTTGGAGTTCGCGAATTCATGTATCGTGTCAGCTGAGACATAGAAAAAAATATGAATTAAATCACGCATAATGCTTGGTAATAGGAAACTTATAGAATGAAATATTTCATTTTTCATCCAAGAGTTTAAACTATGTTTTGAGTGAAAAATAATATTGTCTATGCCACATTTAAGATTTCTACTTTGAAATACTTTTTCCACTGTTTTGTGGTAAGTATAGAAACGCCACTGATTTTAAAGTATGTTTTTCATATTTGATAGTAAAGATTGATAGGTAGCTTGAAAACGCTTTCTCCTGTATTTATTTAATAGTTGAAAAAATATATATTTTTACAAAATAAGCACAGATAAAAAAGTTTCATAGATATTGAAGAAGTTAAGTGTTATCAATAAAAACAAATTGGAAACAGTTTTTTTCTTCAAATTTTTAAAAATGTTCGTATTTAGACGTATTTAGAACGATGTGAACATTATTACAGATACATTACTCAGGAACTGCAAGCACCGCTTTTCATTCCTTTTGCTCACGCCCAGGTAATTTATTGAAGAATATCCCGCTTATAACTTACAAAGTTGTTTGTTCCCATTAAACAAGTTCTGGAATTGGAAATGTACGTTGGTCAACACTTGCGTTGAATGCTTCCAGCTATGAATCACCCAATACTTTTTGCCGTTTTCCACTCTCTCCCCGGCTTCGAATAAGATCTTCACTAGGATGTCACCTGAGAACAATTTGTTGTCAATCTCATTTTATGTTTAGTAAGCATTTGAACGTAATATAGTAAGAATAAAAATAGAAACAGTACTCAAGTACAGTCACCGCAATAACTACACCAATAAATTTAGGCAGTAACTAGGCAGGAATTATAGGATAGCCTGCCATCATACTATGATTATATCACAATATCTTCATACCCTTTTTTTTTTTTTTTTTGACGGGGGGAAATGCATTTAACGGGGGGAAATGCAAATATCTTCATACCCTGAGCTAATTGTTACAATAGAATCCATATTAACAAATGTGTCTGAACCCAGAAACTAGTGAGCCATTAACGTTGTGAAACAAAAATAAAAAAAAGCATTTGGAAGAAAAAAGCAAAGTGCTTACGGATTTTGATCTTGTATTTTCCGTTTCCTTCTATAGGTAATACTAGAAGTTTTCCGCCTAGCGTGTATTCGCCGACCATTGTGACGGAGCATTTTAGATCCAAAAACGTTTTCAGATGTTGCCGTCTGTGAAAAAAAAATTTGGTATGAATTATTTTACGTAGGGAATACGATAATGGTTAGCCATTAATCCAATAAAACCTATTAGAGCTGGGCAAATGTTTCTTTCTTCACATCGGGATAAAAACCTGAACCTAGTCTCACTTATCGAATAAAACATGTTGACTACGAAGCGGTAGGCCATTTCAGAGAAGTATCAAAAATCACCAAACAATCTTGATAAGTAACTTACCCTTAATTGACATTTCTCACACATATTGTGTCCATTATTTATTTATCGTTTAGACATCATAATACTTACTTCAGACCCATAACAACACAGTTCCGAAGACCTTTGACCATGGTGTTTCTAAAGTCCATGTCGAGGCCGGCCTGGCTCGTGTTCACTTGTTCTACGAACATAGGGTCCAAGACCTGAATGCCCAGGGATGGAATTCCAGCAGCTAACAAAGGAACTGCTTTCTGCGCTGATGATACCAAACATGAGGTATCGGAGACATGACATGCAGTGATGAAGGGAGCTGGAAACGAGATTATAAATTTAAATTATTTCTTAGGAGACGTCAGTGGTAATAGGTGAGGTTTTAGGCTAACTCAAAAGTACTTTTCTCAAAGTACTCTCATTAAAAACTCTTATATACATTGTTATATATAATTGTTTATCCCCTTTGTTCAATCTGAACTTCGACCATGAAATGAAAACCAGTTCCTTAATCAAATAACAGTAAATGTCCATAAATCACTACTGCGTATGGTTTCCACCTTAACATTTGACCGGCGATGTCAGTTCCGGGTTCGTCGTCCGTGCAGGTTTTATTTAACAAAAGTAAAACAATACTCGACGAAATGATTACGCATAAGGTAAATTTTATTCAAATGTTTAACTTCTTGAGCACTAACCTTTTTTTTTTTTTGACGGGGGGAAATGCATTTACGCACTACCCTTACCTATTGTATTAGTGAGTCCGAAGTCCCCCAATACAATAGGTAAGGGGGCACGGAGTGACGAGCTCCGTGCCAGTGCGGGACTCACCCGGGCGTGAAGCGCCCGGAAATACCCACTAAAATCCCCCGGGGCCGTCCGATGCATTTGGGATGGGGGCGACACCGGGTGGCTTTCGCAACACCTGGCGTTTACGCCAGCTTTCCATTGTTTTCCTACTGTCTCATTTTTATGGGTAATCGACATATAAAAAAATACATGACGCAGAGGTTCGCTGCTAATGAAATATTTCAAACAAAAACACATTATTTTTTATTTATTAAACATACATACTTTATGATTTTTTTAAATGATGGCATACAAAAAAATCTTAGATAGAAAGGAGGCATCTATTTTAGCCTTGAGAATGGTTGGAATGTACCTATGTGAAATATAGGTAATGTCATTCCTTATATGCTATGATCGCCTGGTATTCAAAACCAACGGTAAAGAAACTAATAAGGCCAAAATAATAATTTCGAAATTTTCACAATGTGTATGGGGTTTTTATTGAACGCAATAAACTAGCGCCTATAAGATTAATCACAATAACATCGACATGAACGAACCCGCGACAATAACCTAGTAGTTTAATACAATTAACATCATCAAAAATACACGTAGATGGCAAAATTATTTCCTGTTGATTAAAGCAAAAACGATAAATAAGTGAGATTCTTATAATCAAAGACTTCCGGAATCGTATCGTTGCGTCAGGTAAGCAGAAATTATCACTTTTGAATTTGGGGCTATTTACTTATTACGCGAGCACAATTTTAGACATTTCTGACTCGCCTCTTTTAAATTCTCTCTAACACTCTATTTTAATATCTGGTTAAGTAATTAAAGTAAATGACTAAACACTCCTTACGTAATCACCATATGTTCCCCCGCTCGTTATCACAAATACGCTAAGTACGGACAACTCACCCCCCCCCCCCCCCCCCCCTCCCCCCCCCCCCCCATATACGTGCTTACGAGAGACGAAATCTTTGTATCTGTCACAGCGAAACCCAGTTGGTACGTTTCTTATAAACTGGCTGATTATAAAACTGTTTGCCAGTCATAGTAGAGTCAAGTAAGTTCTATATTACAGAGCCAGTTCTGGTCTCCCTCCGAAAGCGGCACTAGATGTGCTGGGGAAGTTCTTATAGCCACCTCTAGCTTGATACAGTGATACCGCATGCACGAGAATTGGTTTCGTCACACAGCGGACGGCTTGGTACTTCAACGCGATTTTACTACAGAAGGGGATGTGCATGGCGCGCGTCGACGCAATGTCACGCTGGCGTCCTGACCCGTTTGCTATGTGGCGAAACCAACACGCATCATTCTGTAAGCACAAGGTACAGACAGATACATCGAGTCATTCAGTGTACCAAATACAGAAATACTGTTAATATCCTACTCCGTTGTATTTGTACGCATATATAACAGGGTGCCCATAACGTCTACTTTTTCGCAGTCAATGTAATATTAACTCACCTAGTCCTGTATCAGCGAAAGCACACGTAAAACACAAAAACATATAAAAAATCGACATGATTACAATCATATACAGCGGTGATCGACATAAACGCGTGATAACATTAATGCGAACAGCCGATAAATCTCACCACCTTTTATACAATGTAATGCTTGACGAAGCAATTACGAATATCGGTTTAAATATCATGTTATAGGTCGTAAGTATTTTAACTAATAGCCTTTTCTGAGGAAAATGCCACAGCGAAAAATGCACGTAAAAGCCGGAAATCGAACGGAAACAGTGAATTTACTTACGAAAGCTGACATTTATATATTTTTATTTACATCCATTTGTCTTATTCGGGTAAAAGAAAAGACCGCATCATTATGCTAATAATGAAACTGTAGTTTTGTCTGTACATCTACTTCTTTTTTTTATGTATGAGTATTTTAGCCATTACTAATCTCGAATATAACAATAAATATATTTTGTCTGTGTATATGTCCACATTCAACTCAAAAACGGCTCAAATAGGTTGTGTGGTGTTCGAGCTAGAAGTGCACTAATAAACAGAGATGATGTCACCGTTTAAAATTTATTAGAATAAGGATAGATTCGTAGTTGAACATAATAATAAGTTGTTACACGATAAACAATAAATATTGAATCTATATAGCATAGCTATTTAAATATTATATATAATGAACCGCAAGATAATTTTTTGTGGTCTTCAAAATGATTTTAAAGTATTCCGTCAACCGGTTTCCGTAAAACACTTTAGATAATACATGACGAATGAATAAACGAAAATTTGTTTGTCATCAATTAAATATATTATAAACGACATAAAAGGAATTCACGAGTAAACAATAATAAAAATATAAAGAAAGAACAATTTAACGGCAAAGTATTTCCGTAAATTTTAAGTTTATTTACCAAAGTAAATTGATTATAACAGTCAAAACTTTGACTCGAAAATAATTTGTTAACTCATAGGGATCCGTATCTCGGAATGAAGAAATGTAACCCTTATAGGATCTTTTTAACATCTATACGGGCATTAATATCTATCTATACAGTCTTTCGTTTTAAAAGCTCTACTTACTAATCGATTATCAAGCTATCTATGAAATAAATCCACAGTAATGAATTTTTACACCCCGTGTAAAAATTATCATTATGCTCCAAAGTTATGTTTGCTGTTCATTTCATACAGTTTACTATGCCATCACCCGCAAAATATAAATTTGTCACTTGAACATATACATATGTGTACTATTTGATTATAAAATATGTATTATAATAAATAATAGTATGGAACCCTCGGAACCCTTGTTCCATTCCTACTTGCATAGCTATTTTGTTTTATTACCAAAAAATCTACCATTACAAGTACCACAAATCTTTCAATACAATTAAATTCTTGAAAATAAGCTACAATCCTAAAATAAAAGTGTGCCAACGATCTCTATAAACTTGCGATCAATGTAGGGATTTAAAGCCATAGTTACCCAGTTCCAGCAGCGGCTCTAGCCCACAACCTGCACTATAGGTAAAGCTGGCTCTGCCCAGTTCGATTTTCATATATTATGTACCAATAGATAGGTACTGTTTTGAGATTGATTAATCTATATCACAAAATGATATATAGCTAGACATTCTTTTAATTTGGTATAACTTCAATGTTTCCTTGACTTTATTATTTTCGACAGACGACAATCTTGCTGACTTCTATAATCTACGTACCACCAAGTACAAAAACATGTAAAGGTTCTTCCTGTAAACAACATTAGCTAGTGTAAAAAAAAAATATATAATATAATATTTTACATAGGAAATAAAATGTTACATTTTGTAAATAGTGACATCTCGTGATACTTTCGTGAACTTATTGTTGCAAATATTTTTATAGTTGATTTAATCAATTAATTGTAATATTTCCCATAGATGGCAGTTTAGTCAAAAGTTAGTTCTATACTACAAGATACCTACTGTTATCAGAAGTATCAGAATTAAGACCAACTTAAGATTGTTTGCTAGGGTATTAGAAAATGCCTTACGACGACTATAACAATATTTTCATTACCAAATTTTGATAATTGTAAGTGGCTAACTCTTTTGCAGAGGCGGCTCTAGCCCTTGTAGGGCCCGTGTGCACCAATATTTTGGTGCCCTCTAGTAGGCGCGCGGTCAAAATGGAATGCTTACAGCCATATTTTCAAACCACAATTTGGACTACTAACTATTCTTCTCGCTTTGCTCTGACGCGCTCTTTTGTCAGCTAATGTTAGGCTAACCTAAGAGTGGGAGGTAAGCGGGGTAACCGCTTCAGGGCATAGCCCTATGGCGGTGGCTGCTGCTCTACTCGTTACGACGAACAAGTCTCTTAGATGAGGTGCATTATATGCTGCCTCTGTGGTCTGCTTTTCCTGAGTTTTAGTTGTAAGCTTCTGTTTTTCTGGTCTCATTTTATGCTCAACCCTTCGTATCCTCACTACTCAGGTTGGTGAGCGTGCACGAATAAGTTCACGCGCTTGAGGTTTCCGTTTAGGTCGGCGACCGCCTCCGGCAGCGCCATGTCCGTGCGGTGGTCTTACGTGCAGAGGAGCTATATTTTGCAGGTGAACATGCGCCGACTTATCCGCCCTACTAAACATGTTTGTGCCTAAGCTGCTAATAAATTCATCAAGGATTATCTACTCTTAAATCGCGCGCTACCACGTGATTACTCACGTACCTCGGTGCGCCTGCGATTATCCGTAGCGTAATGCTTTGCTAAGATCTGAGCTTTTGCTTATTGTATTCCGCCAGGCGACTGTACCAGGCCGGGGAAGCATATGTTAGTCGAGATCTAATATAGGTTTTATAAATACCTATTTTGGTTTTTAGAGGTAGTCGCGAGGCGAATACTGGGCGTAATATTCGCCTGGCTACTCTAGTCTTTGCTATGACGTCTTGTATATGACTTTTAAAGTTCATGTTTCTGTCAATGGTGACACCCAAGTATTTAACCTTACTTGCCCAGGGTAGTTGTTGTTCTTGGAGTGTCAGGTTCGGTGGTAGGTCTCTTTCCGTGGCTCTTGTGACTAACGATTGTGTTTTTTCAACATTTGCTTTTAAACGCCACTTGTTGTGTCAATCGGGAATTACATCTAATGTCGCATGTAATTCGTGAGCGGCTGCTTCGGCAGTGACGTCACGCGCGAAAATAGTGCGTCATCGGCAAACAAAGCTAATTCCGTCCGGCCAGCGAGTGGAAAGTCGTTCGTGTATAGTGCGTACAGTCCTGGTGGCAGGGGACTGCCCTGTGGGACTCCAGCACGCACTATGACTTCTCGCGATAGCTGGTCTTCGACTGCTACTTGAATTCTGTGGTTATCAAGGAATGATTTAATGACGTCAACTATTTGTTTAGGTGTTGTGGTTGTTGTTAACTTGAATAACAACCCTTGGTGCCAGACTTTATCGAATGCTTTCTCCATATCTAAGAGCACTGCAGCGACGTACTCGTTGTTGTATGTTGCCTCGGCTAACATGTTGATTACGCGTGTCAACTGCAGTACTGTGGAGTGGTCTTGCCTGAAACCGATTGTTCGGTTCTGGGTTCAATGTCGGGCATCAATTTTGTAAGTATAAGTCTCTCAAATACTTTAGACAAAATGCTGAGTAGTGTAATCGGTCTATACGACTCTGGTCTATGCAGGTCTTTACCCGGCTTTAGTAACATGCGGACCAGTCCGAGCTTCCATTCGCTTGGAAAGTGACCGGAGCGGATAATACCGTTATATAACCGCGTCACTGCCGCGAGTGTTCTCAGCCGGAAGTGACGCAGCATAGCACCGGTAATCTTATCCGCTCCGGGCGCTTTCTTGGGCTTCAGTTTCCCAATCACGCGATTTACCTCGGCCGGGTTAAAGTACATGGCATTTACGTCAGAGCCGTCAGCTGTAGGTGTTGTAAAGTAGCATTCCAGTTTACTATTGACTTCCATAACATGTTGGTGGTTTGTCTCCGCGTTCAGCGAGAACTGAATTTTCAAACTCGAAGCGAAGATTTCCGCCCTATCTTTAGCTAGGAATCCCAGGAACCCATATTCGCCGAGAAGTGGTCTAACTGGCTCTGGCTTTTTGGACAGTGATCGACATAGACTGTGAATGGATGGAACTCGACCGTCCAGGATCACGTTGTCGATGTGGTTCTCCCATGACTCGGCTGCATAGTCGTCGAGGGCTAACTTCACCAGATCTACCATTGAATTTAATCTTGTTTTGGTGAGGAAACAATTTGGGTGCAATTTCTGATGTCGGGAAGCGATTTTAACTATAACTGCGCTCGGTGTCGTCCATAATACGGGCGCAGGGGTCTTTAAGAGCGTTGATGCCCCAAGTGATGCATCTATGTATTTCTAGCTCGGGTCGCTCGGCGACCCCTAAAACTCTGCGCCCGTGTGCGCTGCATACCCTGCACTATAGGTAAAGATGCCCCTGCTCTTTTGTCGGTATAATTATGTGTACTAAATACTTATCAAGATCAACCATTACAGAATAGTGTAGAGTAAATACGTACTTTTATTAAAACTAACTGAAATGCAGAGTGTTTACCATTACCATTTATTATTTATCTTTACTAACATGATCATAACCTAGACGTTAAATTATTATGTACGACCTAGGTATTATGCCTAAAAGATGCATGCATTATTTACACTAATCTATACTAATATTATAAAGAGGAAAATTTTGTATTTTTGTATGTAACGAATAAACTTAAAAACTACTTTTATTCCGAAAATCCCACGGGAACGGGACCTACGCCCGTGAAATCACGGAGAGCAGCTAGTATTATATAAATCGGGTAAACATCCTTAACCAAGGTCATTAGAAATCTTAAGAGCATCTTTAAATAACTGTAACCTGTAATATAATTAATTTCATCGATATAATAGAACTAGTTATGACTGTGGCTTCGCTCGAATTATAATATTATGACCACCGTTTTTTTTGTAAATAACTTGACCGGTGTAGTCGTCGTTTCCTTCTCTGCAGAGGAAGGTGGGAAACTGTATCATGGCGAGCCCTTTTCAGTGGAAGCGACGCACCGGCCTTTGGTGTTGTCTGATGACTGTGTAATGTAAAGTAAATATTATTATTATTATTCGAAAACAGGCTATGCAAGATAAAAGAGCCCTGTATCACTGCGACCTAGTCAAATCTATCGTGATCGCTCGACAACCTGGATATACTGTAGGATCTTTTTGGCATAGAGTGTGTACCTCCTATGAGAGCAATACGTGCTTTCCCAGAATTCGGTTATTATGGGTAATAATGGATCACATCAATTCAAGATGTGCTTTGGTGTTTATTCTGGTATATAAATAACTTATATATGAAAGGATTAGTATGTAAAAATGTAATATTTAAATAACAACATTTTACTAAATACATTTTTAATGTATATACGTTATCAATACAAAAAAAACACAATTTTTAATATATTTGCCTGTCTGTCTTTCTATTTTTCCGGCTAATCTCCGGAACGGATTAACATTTTATAACAGAACTTTTTTGGAAAATAATTAGGGTTTCGTGTAAAGAAATTAAAACTCATAAAATTAGGAACACAATCCTATTCAATGTACAATTTTACTTGAAATTTTTTGAGAATTTGGGAGAAATGTATTTGCTTCCCTTTAATACTAAAATAATTTTGTTCTTATAGTTAAAATAGGGTCTATTATTTTCCATTATATATTTATAAAGCACATTACACACAGAATAATCGTGCGGAACAGAAAAGTTAGCCAGAGCCATGGGAACAGCTAGTTTAATGTTCCTTACATTTATTTATTCCCTTGTGTTATTCTAGTTTTAAAAATAACAAAAAATTGTATTAATTAAGTGGCCCTTAGACTACTTATTCTTTTGGTCGAACTGGTGACCGTACATTTATTTGGTGTTACTTTAAGTGCGTACGTGAGGAGCAACGCGTAATATATTCTGTTTCAATAAATTCCCATAGTATTCTATTAGATTTTTTACTTGGGAATCGAGACACGTTCTTCGCACTATCTCCGAACTACGTACAAATGAACGAGTCTCCAATAAATTGTATCTACGTCATAAATTTATCTATAATATTTGCACGATTTTACAAATGGTCTTATTAAAATTCTAGTCAACGTCTTGAAGGTTCTGTCCAAAGCATTACAATTGAAATCAAATTACATAGTTACGATTAGTAATTTAACGGCCTGTTTAAAGAAAATAATGAAAAAATGCCTTTTACAAGTTATAGGTACCTAGAAAGTTCCATAAAAATCAGTTATTGTTTTACCAAAACTGGAGACAATTGAAATTTATATTCCATGTATTTTAAATTTGTGAAGCGACGAGTGTTGATAGACGCAGGTTTGAACCCACCTATCTAATTCTATAATGAACCAGAGTTTGCAGTAAAGGAAAGCTTCGTGAGGAAATCATAGCATGGTAGACCAGGGACGAAAATTTTTTAAACAAAAAAAAAAATAATAGGATGAAACCCATTGGAAAAGGAAGATAATATAACAAAAATGGAAGAAAAAATAATTTACGGGCGATAGGTCGGGAAGTGCAGGGGGGTGAGTTTTTAAGGGTAAAAAACGGTTCTTCTTGATTTCCGGCAAAACGGCAAAAAGTCCTACGGAAAAAAGTTAAATGGCAAAGTAATGATAATAAGAAGATCTACAACTTTACTTTCAAACTTTTTTCACATAATCTCAAAATTTATTTGAAAAATGAACAAATATTTGGTTATTTATTTTTATCTTTTACTAATATACTTTTTTCACGAAATTTGGTGAAAACTTACCTTTTTATGTACCAAACACGCTGTGATTTTTTTGATTTAAAATATTTTTTTGCATCTTATTTTGACCAATATAAATATTTTAACAAAAGGACTAATTTTCAATCGAAAATTCTTACGTCTAAATATTTGCTTTTTTAAAAACGTCGGTATGCTTTTTGTGCATTGAAATCTCTACTTTCTGATTGTGTAAACAAAATACATTACTCTGATAAATTTTCTCAGAAAATGCAAAAAAGGAAAAAAACTTGAATCCGAAAACTTTTTGTAATCATTATGTTTTTTGAGTTATTTAGTAAATTTACACTTTAAATACTTGAAAAACATAAGATTCCATGTTACATTGATAAACAAAAAATTGTATATCGAAATATCTATATTAATCGGTCAAGGGGTACGGTAGACTCGACTGAAACATTACCTGAATAATAAAACATAAAAAAGTAATGTTTTCGAGTGGTGCAAATGGCAGTTGCCATATTGGCCACTCGGATGCCAACTTCAGTTCGTTAATGCCGATTCACACGTATCAATGAAGTTACAATTCCTATTTACCTTCCTTTTCTAAAAGATTTTTTACTGAAAAAATTGCAGCAGTTACGTTTTTAGGATGAAATCCTATCTTTGACATTTTAAACAACTCTATTCGCATGTTTTTTGCAATGTTTATGGATTTGTAATTTTCTTGTTTATCAATATAACATGGAATCTTATGTTTTTCGAGTAATTAAAGTGTAAATTTTAATAAATAACTCAAAATTTTTAATGATTATTTAAAGTTTTCGGATTAGTTTTTTTTTTTCGTTTTTTTTTGCATTTTCTGAGAAAATTCACAAGAATAATGTATATTTTTTACACCATCAGAAAGTAGAGATTTTAACGAACAAAAGGCCTGCCGACTTTTTTTTAAAAGCAGATAGTTCGACGTGAGAATTTTCGATTAAATATTTCCATATTTCGCGAAAATTTTTTTTGTAAAAGATAGAAATAAAAAAACCAAAAACTTGTTGGTCAATTGAATTTTTCAAATAAAATTTGAGGTTATGTGAAAAAAGTTTAAATCTAAAAGTTGTAGATCTTTTTATTACCTACAACTTTACCATTTAACTTTTTTCCATAGGACTTGTAGTTTTGCCGGAAATCGAGATAAACCGTTTTTCCCCCTTAAAAACTCACCCGCTCCACTTTCCAACCTCAAATCGACCGTAAATTATTTTTCCTTTCATTTTTGTTATATTATTTTCCTTTTCCATTGGGTTTCATCCCACTATTTTCACTTTTTACCATTTTCAAAGGCTTCAGCACTGGTCTATGGTGGTAGGGCATTTTCAAATAATGCCCACCTGGGTAGCTACTACCCTCAAGTTTGAAAACTTGTCGCCAAGAGCCAATAAGTGTGTTCCAGCAGCACCACGTGAGAGCGAGTACGTCTAGGCTAAGTGTGCCTAGTGTCAGTTAAGATTGTGGGCCAAGCACAACATTCAATATTTGAGAAAAAATTGATTACTTTTTGAAATAAAAAAATGGGATTTCATTATTTTATAAGGTTAGGTTTTGTAGTTGGATATTTTAAAATTTTGGACCCTAAGAAATCCATGTACTAATTATATTCACGTCAATGTTTCGAGGTAGGTAATAAAATGAAGTCATGAGGTGACTGTGTAATTAATTTCAGATCACTGGAGGTAATATGACAAACATGTGACGTCATTAAACTAGTACATTCAAAATTAATATAAATATATTATATTATTAATTACAAAAAGCCGGCGCCCGCGAATTTGTTCGCCTACGTATTTTATAATGACTGAATGTAGGATGTGTCCTGATTCTCTTGTTCCCGCATGCTTCCCGTACATCAAATTTCAAATCCTTTTTGAGTTTTTCATTCTTTAATTATTTCTAAAAATGATATTGATAATTTTTATAGCAATCAATCGCTGATTAACATATACTTTTCACACAATTTTATCAATGTCAGTTTTTTTGAGTTAAAATTATTTTTCTTACAAAAAATCTTTATTTACCTACCCTATCACATGCTCCTTCGTATACTTACCTTTGTGCAGAGTTTCATCAAAATCGGTCAAGCCATTTTCGGGTTTAATCCCGGATATACAAGCAGACAGACCAAAAATTTTTTTACATCAGATTCGAGATTAGTAGTAGCTAAAATGGACACCTATCACAAATTTTGTGATATATATATACAGGCAAACCATACATACTATTATTAGTGCATATATTTTTGTCAGCTATCTTTGATAATTACTATAGTAATAAATGGATAAGTAAATAAGAAAAAAAACAAGTAAACGACCATGACTTGTTTGAACGTTATTCTTAAACGTTTTTACTACAAGTACCTGTGTAAGTTCGCCTTGTCAGACTTAGAAAAAAAAAACATGCTTATAAGACTAAATATTCGTAATGACCATGGCACATAGAAATACGATTTGAGTTATTTGTTCTATTTTAAAATCTGCATTTAATTATGCTATGTTTATTTATTTATTATCATTTATGTATATCTATCTATCTGTGCATGGTTTGATTAATTGATTCAACCGAAAGACTTCCACTGCTGGACATATATTTCTCCCAAAAAGACATTGCCATAACCGGCACGCTCGTCAGGTGGGTTGACGATCGCAGTAATTGTTTTTGTGGTACTTAGAGGATGCTGTTGCCCATCCCCTGGTTTATCTCTTAGTCGCGTTTTACGACACCCACGGAAAGATATGGGGTGGTACTATTCTTAGTCGACACCACCCGGACGTTATCATGTCAACTTTTTTCCCCTAGTTCTTTGAATTCCTATGGAGGTTTTCCAAAAAGTATGATCACTTTTCCGAAAAAAAAAAACTTCTAAATTACTCCCAAGTTACGCTCAAAGAAGTTTTATTTTAAAAGTCCCTTGCGGAACGTTGGATTATACGGCACATGTGATGTGCAGTTTTTTAGAATAATTTACTACAGCCATGAATACAAGTTCTTTAGGGCCAACTGTGTATTTTTTTCTTATCATCATTGGTCCAGTAAAATGGTGGACCTTCCAGATGTCAGAAATCACGCTTCATGTCATTATTTTCAATAGACTTCACTTGTGCACAATAACCACACTATATTACGTAAAACATCACCAAAATTACATACGTATAGGGTGTGAAATAGTACGCGTTAATGAATTACAAACAAGGTCTACTACACAAGAAATTGAAATCGTGGCATGAACTCTTGCAAATGTGTTCAGTATTTAGTGTATCCCATGTATGCGAGTTTTGCGGCTGATCGCGTATAATCTGCCAATTTTTTTTTCTAACCTAGCTAATGCTGTTGACCGGAAGGGCTTTATAGCCTCACCAAACTTTGGAGGCGAGTGCTGAAGGCACTCAGCTGCAAAAGGTAACTAGCACAAGGGTTCGAACATCGGCATGGCCGCTACCTGAGTGTGAAAACTCGCGCGGAATTTTGATCCTAGCTAATCCCTACATTTTTTATTTAACATAAAAAAAGGTTCCTTACAGGACCTATGTACCTGCGTGTTGCGTGCAGGAATGTGTGTGCCGTGTTGTGCGTGTAATGCTCAATGCGTGGTCAGTGGCATTGTATCGCGCTGGCGGCGACGTCAAGAGCTTCCCCAGTTGTGGACGAGACACGTTTTGGGTTCGCCGCCTGATGGGGACCCGAAGAGTGTGCGGGAGCAAAGTTGACCGCCAGTTCCCGGTTTCGGGAACGGCGGTTTCGCGGGCGTGGGTGCTGACACGCATATTTCCTCGGGTGATGGGGAAAGATCCTATTTGCGGCGGTGATTTTATCGTCGGGGTTGTTACGTACATTTCGCGGTCTTCGAAGCGAATTCGGAGCTAACTGATCGGCGTGGTACGCTAGGGCTCTCGATATGAGCGGATTTAGGTATGTCTCTGCGCGATCAAAGGTGCGACGCTGAGACTTGATTATGGAATGAATGGACGGTAGGTTCAGATCTCTGTGTTAATCCACATTTATCTGATAACATGATCGCGGTGCTCTTTCCCGGGTTTATCGCTACACACCACTTTTTGTACCAGCGGCTTAAGATATTAATAGCCTTTTGGACGCGGGTTCTGAGGACGTCTATAAGAAAAATAAATGACCGTGTCATCGGCGTAAAGACTAAAGACTGAACCTTGCTTGCCTCGACTCCTGGGAGTGGGTCATCTTTCGGGTACGTATTTAGGTTGGGTAGATCTGTTATGTAGCGGGTAGAACTCCTGCACGAATCGGGTAGGCTAAAGAGAGCGGACTCTAAAGCGGAAACTAAGATTTTAAATGTAATCGCGTAAGATGAGTACTAACGTGACAGGGATACCTAACTCAAAGAGTTTGAATACAAAGCCGGTTTGCCAAAACTTGTAGAATGCATTGGCAACGTCAAAGAAGACAGCGAGCGTGTGTCAGGGTGAATCTGGGGTCCGTTAAAATGTGAAAGGATATATTTTACGGTCAAAAAGTATAACGTGTTTATTATATTTGTCTCTTTCTCATCCACCACGTATTTTCATAAGTTCTTTATTACTCAATATTGTGACGCAGTTTATGATCCTTAGCGTCACAATATCTGACGTTTTCGTTCTGACACTCACCGCGCCTCAAAGAAATTTCACCTCATAAACGATCATGAATACATTCTCTAAAAAATAATGTACCTAATCTTTTGTACATTTAAACTTATAATATGATGAATAATTGTTATAAGCGAGCGGAGTCCCGATCATAACTAGTATTTAATAAGGTAATTTGTATGCAACAGTTTTGTAACAAAATACCACATCAATGATGCACAGGCGCTGTAAATGACACTACTTATAACCTTCTGCAACAAAAAAAAACAGAATAACTTTTATTTCTCAAACGCATCCTTTTCCTAGAAAAAATGTTAATTTATTTGGAATCATACAATTGAGTTCTCGCAGCAGTACAATAGGGAAGTTTCTAGTATTTACTTGATGATGATTTTGATAATCTATAACCATACTTTTCGGCTTTAAATTATTTATTAAAATGATTAATTTGATTAATGTGATGAAAAATAATTTATTATCACTTCGAAAATACTTTACTAACGAATAAACATGTTTTCTTAAATTTTAATTAGGTAATTACTCTTAGATATTCGATATATGCATAAAAACTATTACCTACGTAATAGCGGATTCTTAATTGATCGTAACTATCGTACATATCATATCATGAAAAACTCACATACTACTTCCAGTGCTGCATTTAGGCTTAGCCCTGGAGACCTGAGGCGGCAACATTTAGAGGTAACAACATTTTCGAGTCGCTAAAATATTGCCAAAAAGGTGAAAAAATATAAGGACAATTATATTTGTATCAGTTTCACAATGGTTGTCATTAAACTATATTGAGTAATTATTGAAATTATTTTTTTAATATGGTATGCGATGTTCTTTTTCGTATTCATTTTAAAGTAAGACGTAGGTATATAATTATTGAAATAAATGTAAGTTTATATCTTTCTATACCTACTCGATGTGTATTTATATCATGAAAATAAATTGGAAAAATATAAAACAAAGTTATTATCGAAAATCGAAATCGTGATGATAATCTCTCAGTAACTTGTGTGATGCGTTCTCCCATTCGCACAATGTTGAACGTTAATGTTTAATAAGCAGTTGAATGAGTATAACTTAATTCTGATTCAGATTTCAGTAAGTATTTAAATATTAGGTAATTATATGTTGACAATCACTTTCATTTAATATAAATATCAAACGGGGCCCAAGGCGGAAGCAAACTAAAATCCGCCCCTGATACTGTCCTACATAAAGTTAAGTACTTCAAATGTAACAATTTGAAAGACATGAAAAAATAATGGAGTAAGACAATTACGGCAAGTAAGGCATTGTTTACAAGTTCACAAAACTCTTTCTATGGTTTACTCTACTGAGCATATATAACATACATATATTGAGGTTCGAATCAAGGGCTTTTGAAGTGGAATGGGTTGTACTAACGAAAACATATTCGATATTTTAAAGGAAAAAAAACCACACATTTATATGTCTATACTCTATAGGAATGTATTGGACATCGGCTAATATACCCAGGGCCGAGCTTATATAAAGCCTCGTTGACCAACATACGAGTCAGTTGAAAGGCATATACATCGCGTGTAAAACGTATTCCTTTTTTAATTACATTTTTTATGTATTCATTAATTTACTTTCACAAAAATGTATGTACTGTTTAATTGTGTTCTTCTCATATTCCTTATAAACAATGTCTCGACTGCGCATTTACGTAAGTAATTAATATTTGGTGTTTATTACTTTTTGTTTTTTTTTTAATATATAAAAAAAACACTTTAAATAACATTAGTAATTTGAAAGTTATTACGTGACAGTTTTTCACACAGTATTTTTGAAAATAATTCAAATGTTTCTTCAATTCAAATCTTCAAGAGTTTAGTTGATATGTTATTATTTTTAAAAGAATTTTAATATTCTAAACATAATTATTTAATTGTAATTAGTTGTCACTTATAATTAACATTACATTAGGTAACATTACTTCTTGAAACCTATGAAAAGGAGTACAGATAATCAACCTTGTATCTTCTTTCGAGTTCACTCTTTAAAACATCTCAAAACACACAACAAAAACAACTCCCAAAAAACATGGAGACAAAAAAACCAGATCGAGTTTCATGCCGGTTCCTCTCGATGACTGGATTGTCTTCCGAACCGGTAGTAGTATTTTGACGTTCATAAGCCTCTTATCAGTGCCTAAATTTATTAAAGTATTCTTGAATATTTAACAATCTGAAAACTATATTCAAATCAGCTCAGTAGTTTCGAAGTAATGTGCATTTTTAATACGCGGAATTTGCGACATCGCTTCATACTTGATACGGGACTTTGTTCACATATAGCAGTTTATTGTTTATGTAATTATTAATTGTAATTATTTATAACATATTAAATGAAACAATTTAATTTAAGGGATTGTAAGCAACGTTATGATGAACATTTTTGTATCAACTTCCTTAACTTTACTTCTTAAGTATTACGTGAATTGATTTAATGTTTTTTTGAGATAAAAGCACATGAATGAATAAACAGAGATGCTTATAACGATACGGATTAATCGTTTTGATCAATGTAGTTACCGGAACATTGTTCTTATTGTGAATATTTTTTGTTTTTCGATCTGTCTAAATGCTGTTTACCTGTAGAGTCTTGACAACTTCACCGAACTGCTTCTTGTAAAGATTCGAGAGATAGTTTTATTATTGTGACTTCAAAAATATATGAAATCGGGCTAATATATCTTTCAAATATTGAATCCCATGAGATGTATATAAAGATAAAAATTAGTTCAGATTTTAAGTTTTTTTTAAAGTAGATGAAATAATTAGATATTGAGCGTTTTTGTATTAAATATAATATATATTTGAAGGGTCGACCTTGATTCTGAAATCCGGATTCAATACTTGCATAACTGACTTAATGTATTTAAAGTGTTTGGAGTGATTGCCTAATGGAGTTGCATTATAGATTTTTTATTACATTTAAATAAACAGGTTTCTGCACGCTATATAGTGCAAGGGCTTTTGAGTGAAACGACTATATGCTACGAACTTTGAGCCAGTGTGGTCGAATTCCGCGTCTATGGATGCGGGTCGCAATCCATCTTATCCAGGTCTATAAGAAACCCGAACTTTCAGTGAAGGAAAATATTGTGAGGAAAACCAAAACACAGTGGTAGGGCTTTTTTCTAATAATGTCCACTTGAGTAGCCACCACGCTCTAGTTTGACAATCTGTCGCCAAGCACCAATATGCTTCAGGCAGTATCATTTGAGAACCACTACCTCTTGACTTTAGTGTGTTCATCATCCTTAACAACATCGTCAATCAATATCAAATGAGATTTTGATCAAAGAGCTAACCCTATTACAATATATAAAAAACCACAGCGTAAGCTAACAAACTATCTAAATATAATTTAACTTTTCGAATCGAGACACGGTGATTATAAGTATTGAAGACTAGTCAAGTCCAAGTACCTTTTTATTAAATTGAAGAAATCTTCCTCTTCCTGCATGGAGCTAAAAGGTATGTGAGAATACCCCAACTAAAACCCTCACAACGTATATATGACTTATGTATATAATATCACACCAGCATACACCGTTTCGCCCTGATGACAAAGCCCCAAATTTTTTTTTTTTTTTTGACCTAGCTAATGCTGTTGACCGGAAGGGTCTTTACAGCTTCACCGAACTTCGGGGGCGAGTGCTGAAGGCACTCAGCCGCAAAAAGGTGACTAGCTCAAGGGCTACCAAAGTGGTACGAACCTCGGCTTGGCCGTCACCTGAGTTATTCAAAAACTCACTCGCGAGTTGTATCCTAGCTATCCCTACATTTTTTATATTAATATAAAAAAAAAAAGGTTCCTTACAGGGCCTATGTACCTTGCATGTTATGCATGAGTGTGTATGGAGTGTTGTGCGTGTAATTGCTCAATGCATGGGCAGTGTTACTGTATCGCGCTGGCGGCGACGTCAAGAGCCTCCCCAGTTGGGGAACGAGACACGTCTTGGGTCGCCGCCTGAGGGGGACCCGAAGTGTGTGCGGGAGCAAAGTTAGCCGCCTGTCCCCGGCGGCGGAACGGCGGTTTCGCGGGCGTGGGCGCTGGCACGCATTTGTACGAGTTAAAGGAGGGAAGATCCTATTACTACGAGTTATGGTATCGTCGCGACACGATAAGATCCTTTGCGGCCGACGTATACGACGCGGCTTACGTCCTGGCAAGTACGAGACGGCTCGCACGATGAGGGGGTTCGAGTGTGTCTCTGCGCGTTCGAAGAATGCGCCACACTGGGTCTTAAAAACGGACCTAATAGAGGGCAGGTTGAGATCCCTGTGTAAATCCACAGTTCTCTCGAACCATTGGGCACCTACTGCCTTCCTTACAAAGCGATTCTGAATCCTTTGTAAGGCGTGCATGCGTGAACGAGTGATGTGACCGAAGACAGGTGGGCAATACGTGATGATGGGTCTGACCACCATCTTGTATAGGGTAATCTTATGGCGAAGGGCCATTTTGCTCTTGCTGTTATAGAGCGGATAGAGACGACCTAGCACCATGGAGGTCTGGCGCTTCACTTTCTTGATGTGAGATTTGAAAGAGAGTCTGTCATCTAACTGAACTCCTAGGTACCTGACTTCGGAGCTGTATGGGATTTCAGTACCCGCGTACTGTATGGGCTCGGGAGGGTCTTCCCGGAGTTTACGACTTCTAGTGAATAATAACGCGGCGCTCTTACTCGGGTTTATCGCGAGACGCCAGCCCCAAAATTGAAGGCAATTGCGTTTTACATACCTCCTAATCCGCCGAACTAGTGCAATGGAATATGACTCCCACAAACCACCTCCCGTTCGCACTAAACACATAACAAGGCCCAATTGCAAACAGGGACAAAATTCAACTAACCTACTGCTCTTTTCCTTATTTGATTAGCAGCAAATTATCATTTTTGACTCGGTTATCTCCTTAGTTTTTACATTCTACAAATGTGTATAAAGATTTTAGGATCTTTCAATGCTGGTTGAAGTAACAAACATTTAGAAACGATAATCAGTTAATAATGTATAATGGGAGTTTTAAGATTTTATTTTTCAATATTGCCACTGCTATGTTAGTCTACTTTAGTTACTTTCATAGTATGATGTCTTATGGTATTGTCCTGTGGCGCAGTGGGGTAGTACCCAAAGTATATAATTTATTTACCTACTTTACAAAAACAAGTTCGGCAGGTAACTTTATAATATTGGGCTTCGTGAATAACTTGAAAACTAGTATCTGGAATATAGTAACTTTGCCCTACCAAAACATTCTTAATAATTTGCTACATCTTCGCAAAAATTTAAACATACTTGACCTTGTAAACGACCGGCATAAACTAGGACATAATATAAGGAATAAACTAGTTTCAGACTTAGTAAAACTAATAAGAGTTTCTAGGTAATAGTGTTAAGTTTTATAATAAAATCCCAAAGCACATTACCGATTTACCGGACAATAAGTTCAGGCATCATGTCAAGCAAGTTTTAATTTACAAAAGTATAGGGTGAATCATTTTACATGGTGATATCTGGAAATGGCACCCTTCTCTGTGCATCTACTAATAAATCTTGTAACTATAAGTTGTACATTTCTATAAAAAATCATATTAAAAAAACAGATCGAATATCTTGTCGGTACTTCTCGATGAAAGAGTTGTTTTCAGAACCGGTGGTAGTATTTTGACGTCCATTAGCACTTTATCAGGGCCTAAATTAAATAAAGTATTTTTAAATTTGAATAAATTAACAAAATAGATAGGTAATAATGATGAAAACCATCTAAATCTGTTTGCCACCCGGGACTGTCTATGCAGTAAGCTAACTACTTCACTCAAAATAGCAACATCCATATATTTTTACTATAATTATCGAATAAGTCAGTAAATTATACTAAAAACGTGAATTTCTAATTAGTAATGTACGTTACTCAACAGTTAATACCGTACTTTGTTACGAAATCATCTTTGTGTTATATACATTAACGATCGAGCATTATGAGCTGGTTGTTGAACTTGAAGTCGACTGCTCTTTGAAAGTGAGAATTGTACTTTCTTTTTTCATATTACGCAAGCAATGGTTATGATAGTCGAGTCGTTAAACACTATTTCGGTCGAGGTTGTGTATCTGTGTGATTATCACTTGATATACCGAAGGGCGGAATGTAATTAATCCCTTTATTAAAAATAGTGGAATATAAGAAATCGTGAAATATTCCACAAAAGTTGAAAGTATTTTTGGGTTGTTTTTTCAATACTGGTTCGGATAAATGTAAGCACTTTATCTGAGAATCTATCTCGAGTCATCACTACGCCAGTCTACGTTTACCTCAGGCAAGGGCTCTAAGTACGTCTAATATACACTGCCTGGTCTCGGAACACGACGCGCCGAAACCAAAACCTGTCACTGCGAGGGGTTTTCATCGATATTTTTTTTACTCAAAACGTTCCATTTCAGGACATGTGTATGATCGTTACAAGCGTTTACAGTGAAATTACTGTGACTTTGTCGAAAATATTAAGATTATACAAAACAAGAAAACGTGTTAAAATCAAATGGGAAGTTAGCCTAGTCTAAACTATAACAGTTTGGTTATATCCCACTATTGGATAAAGGCCTCTTCAACCAGACCTGTCAAGGCATGCACTTAATTATCCTACGATTTCGTTATACATATAAAAACCTGTGCTAGCTTCATCGCTCTTGCTAAGTGGTCGCCTTCTTGCTACAACTATCCAGGGAGTTATTGCGGCATGTTAGAAGTCCATGTTTCATGTTATGTTACATAAACCAAAATGTCATCAAAATTACAAAATATATAGATGTAGGTCCAATTAAGTAAATTAAAAAAAAACTTTGCCCATATTTTTTATTGATAACACTGAAGCTAAATAATAAACTAATCAGAGCGGGAATTCTGAGATCTCAAAATAACTCCCTTGATAAATTTTGTTCGGCGGTCGTTTTATTCGAGCACAGAAGATAAGTAAAATAATACAAAGTTTGATCTAAAGAACTTGTATTCATGGACTTAATAAATTAAAATAATCAATTACCACAAAATCAGTTGATAAACTATGAAATAATTTCCCTTGAACTGTTTTATTTTTGCCTATTTATACTTATATATTAATTAATGATTTTATTTATATATATAACTAGTTTTGTTAATAGTTATTTTATTATTTTACGTTCATTTAACGTCATTATACGAATAAATAAATAGCTTATTTGAAGGTAACTAGTAATATAAGAGGCTGATATGTACTACCGGGCTTTAAATAGCTAATTAATTATAGGTATTAGGAACAAGGGCACAAAAATTCCGGTATTTAAATCTAATGACAACGATCTCATTTTGAACGGAATCAATGGTACGTCAGTTTATATACAGAGTATTTTATTAATCTACATACATTTCACAGTGTGCGTTAACTTATACAAATAAAATCAAAGTCTCTATTTCTAAATATGAAAATAACAACGTTTTGCTAAATAAATATGACTGTATATACGATACCTATACCAAAAATACAATTAAAAAAATGTTGTCTGTCTATCCGTTAGTTCCGGGTAATTTCTGAAACAGCGGGACCGATTTTGACGGGACTTTTTTTTGGTAAATAAATAGCTCAAGTTACTACGCGTAATTTATTTTTGATTTTCGGTAAAATAATTATGGTTGATGCCGCACATCGCCAATCAGCCCGTGGCCACGGTTGGGTAAACCCAGCACAAACGTCAGGATAGGTAAAAGGAAAGGTAACGCGTGAAAACCCGTTGTTAAATAATTTAATTTAAATTAGAAACGCCAAAATTTAAAAAAATTATACCACCCTCAAGTTTGAAAACCTGTCACCAAATATCAATAGGTGTGTTCCGGCAGCATCACTTGAGAACCAGTACCTAGGTTTAGTGTGTTTACCATCCTGGTAAAAGCACTGAGCTTATATCGTGTAAAAAAAGAACAACAAGGCGCCGGGTTATGACGGAATAACAGCTGAGCTGCTAAAGGCGGGTGGAAAACCGATATTTGAGGCCCTTCAGAAGCTCTTTCATTTCTTCATACTTGAAGGAAAAACGCCACAGGCGTGGCACAGAAATGTGGTGGTCCTCTTTTTCAAAAAAGGTGATAACACCCTTTTGAAAAATTATAGACCCATCTCTCTTCTGAGTCATGTGTATAAGCTGTTTTCGAAAGTCATCACGAACCGACTAACACACAGGCTCGACGACATCCAGCCTCCCGAACAAGCCGACTTCCGAAAAGGCTTTATCACCGTAGACCACATTCATACGCTGCGTCAGGTTATACAGAAGACCGAGGAGTATAACCTACCCCTTTATTTAGCATTTGTGGACTACGAAAAAGCCTTCTTTTCGATTGAGACCTGGGCTGTACTGCAGTCTCTCCAGCAGTGCCAAGAAGACTATCGGTATATCAAAGCGTTGAAGGATTTGTACGAAAATGCCACCATGTCAGTACAATTACAAGACCAGATCTCAAACCTATATCTTTGCGGCGGTCCATTAGACAGGGAGATGTTATTTCTCCGAAACTGATTACTGCTGCGCTCGTGGATGTCTTCAAGGTTCTGGATTGGAAAGGACTTGGCATTAACATAAACAGCGAGTACATGACACATCTCCGCTTTGCCAATGATATAGTAGTCATGGCTGAGACCGCAGAAGACCTAAGTAAGATGGGGCCAACGGGTTCAACGAATTGGTACCACGCACAGGAAGACGTAGCGCGGGTAGGTGGACATATGGACATGGTGGACCGACGACCTGATGAAGGTCACGGGAAACCGGTGATTTCGGGTGGCGCAAAACCGGTCGTCGTGGAGAACTTTGGGGGAGACCTATGCCCAGCAGTGGACGTCTTTCGGTTGAATTGATAGATGGATTAATGGGTTAATACAATTCCATTTTCATTGGGATTCAGGCGCATTATTAAAGACGCACAGTGGTTATTCTGTCAAACGAACACCAAATAGATAAATAATTTTCTCACTACTAGGTAAACATTTTTCTTATTTTATACGATATAGGCTCAGTGCTTTGACCACAATCTCACCTGATGTTAAGTGACGATGTGGTCCAGGATGGTAAACGCACTAAACCTAGGTACTGGTTCTCAAGTGATATTACCAGAACACACCTATTGGTATTTGGCGTCAGGTTTTCAAACTTGAGGGTTGTAGCTACCCAGACGGACATCATTACAAAATGCCCTACCACCATGCTATGACGACGTTCTCCTTCACCGAAAGCTTAGGCCGATTTTAGAGTTGGATAGATGAAATCGAACACGCGTCGACTGACTTGAATCCAGCCGTATTATCCACTGGCGCCATCATCATACTCTATCTCTCTCTCTCTCTTTGTAATCTTCTGTTTCATTATTTTTCTGTATATTATTGTTCTTCTTAGATAGGATTATAATGTGTTTAACTAGAACAAGTAGGCAAATTGAAATCGCATAAGTGGGTACATATGTATTTATGATTTATGTAAATAATAAAACCAAATACGGTTTTATTAATAATTTATTATCTGTTAGCGTTTCCTTCATTCTCATACAAAAATACACAAAATTATTTATATTTATTTATACATACATTTACTCATTAAATATACACTAATCACATTTATTTATAAAGTTAATACTTAAATTGACGCTTTAAAAACTAAGCAAATATAAATAGAAATAAACGATTCTCCTACAGCGTTCTGTTTTATTCAAGTGAAAACCGACAACAATGTTGTTTGATGTCTTTAACTCATTTTAAATCAAAAACAAATTCTATTAATACATTGGATTTAAACATTTTATAGTATTTACATCTAAAACTAATAATATGTTTAATTTTATCACATATTTACTTACGCGACTCATTTATCATTGTCTAAAAATATTTTGTAAATGACATACAAAAGTCACCGACAGCTTACGCGCTTGCTTCGACAAAACAGGTATCTATAGGCAATTGAATATATTATATAATCTATACATATAATAAAAATGTAACGGATCGCTGTCTGTACATGGGAGATATATGAGAAAAAATATTATTAGGACCTTTATAAACGCAAATAGGACCCAAAACTATAATTTTTAAAATTTTTGTCTGTTTGTCTGTGCGTTTGTGCACGCTAATCTCAGAAACGGCTTATCCGATTTAGATGTAATTTTCACTAATATATTGTAGTAAGCTTCACTTAACATTTAGTGTTTGTTTCATGTCAATCGGTACATAAATAAAAAAGTTATGTCAATTTAAAGAATCACGATGAACATTTATTCTATCTAAATTCTTTCTCTGTTCAGATGCATTGTATGAAACTTTACTAAACTCCATAATGGTCTATATAAAAGTATGATTATATAATAATAATAATAATATGATAATAAATAGAGGTTAAAAATGATCAGTTTCGGAAATGTTATATTCCAATTTAAGTTGACCTCAGACATATATCATCATTAATATGAAATAGGGTTCAGGTTAGGCTGGCAATTCAGGTTGTTTATATATGTATAGATAAAGCACGTCGAGAGCCGGGCCGCTTTCGGAGGCGCATGGCGTAACAGTTGCATTCGATAACACCGACTGTTTGCTTATTTTATTTATTTATATTTTAGGGTTTGTAAATACATATTATATGTATATAGTATAGGTTAATTAGTTTTCAAATTAGGTAAACACGTCTTATTAGTTAAACTGTAAATACAAGTTTATACAAGTTCTTAATTTTTATGTTTAAAAAACAATTTAGTAATTTGCGATAAATTAATACATAAATGTATATATTAGACATTTCTTTTATTTTCGATAATTAATAGGTTAGGTTAATACGTCTTAATAGTTATTAAACTGTAATAAAGTTAAACTGTGTAATAATCTGTAAGTATTTAATTTTTTTGTTTATGATGAGTATGTGTTCACTAAATAACGCTGAGTTAGTACTAATTACTACTTCTTATAAGAATGCCTCGAAAAAGATCCAACCTCCCCCGGAGCAGCAGAAATGCAATAAGGATGAGATAAGTTCTCATTAGTTCACTGCATTTCAGTAATGTCAGGCCAGGTTTCATATTACAGAAACTTCAGCTCAGCGAAAATCTCGATTGAGTTCACATCGTTCTCGAATGATGGCTACTTGAGTTAGGATGAACAGGGAACAGCGTGAAGCACGTTTGTCCACCGATCGCAAGGCTCATGCAATATCGCGTGAGTCTGAGACCTTTACTGATAGGGAAATCCGGCTGAGCTCTCAAAAAGCACGAACTTTGCAGTCTAGAAAGCTGGAAAGTAGATTAGATCGTGAATCTCGATTAACAGCTGATCGAGAAGAAGAAAGAAACTGCAGAACAACGTCAGTCACGACTAAATGCCGATCGACTTCGGCATACACTCAATAAAATGTTATCAAGTTTGATAGAAGACCCAGAAACTGGAGCGGAAATTGATATCCTTCCATGGATTACCAAAGAGAAAACAGGTTATTTGTATTCGTCCAGAATTGATTACTCTGAATTCGCATCTACAGTAGTTATGGTGGTATGTTGTCAGTTTTGTAATGCTCAAAAATGGAGAAAAGAACCAAATGGAATATGCTATTCAGGTGGCAAAGTGCTCATTTAAACTTATCATGAGCCCCTTTATAAAAGTTTTACTAAATAGTGAGCATCCTCAGTGTAAACATTTTTAGACTATGTCTGTTTATATAATAGTGTATTCCAAATGACATCTTTTGGGGTCAAACATATCACATCCAACTTTTAAGGTGCAGGGCCAATTTATCATTTGATTGGATCTTTGCTTCTCCAAAATGATCCAAAATTTCTTTAAATTTATTTTGTATCAAATTACATTGAACAGGCCCATATACGACATCATAACTTTCCTCAACTGAACATCAACTTTATATTTCAACTTGAGAATATGTTACATCAAGTAAATCCGTATGTCAGAAGTTTCAAAGCCGCAATAGATTCCATCCCACAAGGCCAAAATAACAATTATAAAGTTATAAATAAGGCTGATAGACATCCTGCGGAAGAACATCGTGAAAAGTACACTATCCCCGTTGCAGACGAAGTTGCAGTAATATTAGTCAATTAGGAATGTGATAGACGTGACATCGTGCAGCGCACTCATGATGATCGCTTACAACGTATTTATGAAACACACCGAGCATATGATGCCCTGCAGTATCCTTTGATATATTTGCATGGTCAGGATGCGTACAATTTCAGACTCTACCAAGTAAATCCAAGCACTAGCATAACAAATTATAATAAAAAATATCAATCTTACAGTTTTATTCATACGAGATACAAATTAGATGAAGTTGTTGTGTCTATTGCTACTATATTTTCTCTATAGTAACTTGAGATCGGTAACGGTGTGTATCCGCAGGAACAAGCAAAATTTGTTCTAAACGCAAACCTATGCTGCGAAGTTTCATGAATGCGAGACCTCATATCATCCGTGTATGGAAACGCAACGCAAATACCAACTTGCGAAAATTCATGGCTTTGCGAAAGAGCTATTTTAAGTCCACGAAACGACCAAGCAGCAGCAATAAATGCTGAAGTTTTGATCTTTGTTTCGGAGGATAATGTAGAGTATATCTCCATTAACAGAGTTATGAAAGATGAAGAATCTACCAATTACCCAGTAGAATTTTTAGAATCCCTCAGTGATCCTGGACTACCATCTCATAAAATAAATTTAAAGTCGGCGTACCCATTATGCTGCTAAGAAATTTAACACCGGCAAAACATTGCAACAATACTTGATTAAAAGTGAATTTTTCTCTTTTAAATTTCTGATTCTGCGAAACCTGATAGAAGCAGAGATTTTAACAGGTGATAGTGTTTTTATGCCTCGGGTTCCGGGTTTAAACGAGTTCAGTTTCCAGTGAGCTTATGACCAGTTTTGCGATGACAATTAATAAAGCCTATGGTCAGACGCTAAAAGTTGTGGATGTGGATCTAAGTATTAGCTGTTTTTCGCACGGTCAGCTTTATGTGGCTTTATCACGTGTTAATAATTCTAGCAGCCTGTATGCTTTGTTCCCCGATGGCTATACGATGTAACGACGGTGATTATAATCCAGAATAAACCAAAATCCGAAAAATGCTGCCTAAAGTCACTATTCCACGCAAACGAAGTTGCGGGCACAGCTAGTGTAGAAATACGATGAGACTTTATGATCACGGACTTTTCACCACGCATTGGCGATTGTCAACTAAAAAGAACCCTGAACTATATACTGAATAACTCTGCTTACTCCAATAAAATTATAATATGTATAATGATAATAGCAATGGCGTAACTATACCATCTGAGACCCGTGGCAAATTCTTTGAATCCCCAGCAAAAATCGTCACGTTGTAATTTGATTTTAATAAATCGCTAAAGTGATCACTAAAGCGTTTATATATTTAGTCGTGTCTAATTTTAATTGTGTTTATAATTTTTACTGAATTTTGCTAAAAATGTTAGGATGATTCTGAACTCGCGGCTTTTTCTCCCATCCTATAGTTACGTCACTGGATAATACTGGATATAATTTAAGCTGACGAAAATAATATGGTCGTGTGACATATGATGTGATAAATACAATTGATTGCTACCTGTTAAATTGTTTTATATTTTTGGTATGATTTATTTTTTGTTTTTTCTCAGCATCATTTATAAACCCCTGCTCTGCATCAGACCCACACGTAAACGAGTGCATCGAGAAGGCTATTGCAGTAGCGGGCCCTCATTTTGCTGATGGGATACCTGAACTGGGAATAGCTCCCCTCGATCCTGTAGAGCTTGGTACTGTGCAAGTTGACAATCCAGCTCTGAAGATCATCTTCACTGACACCGTTGTCACGGGTTTGAAAGGATTCAAATTAAATTCTTATAAGTGAGTATATTATCCTTAACTATTATGAACTAGCTTCTGTCCGCGACTTTTTACGTGGTCACTTAAAAAATTAGGTCTAGAGAGAATCCGTGTTACTGTGAGTCAACTGTTTGAAGATATATATATATAGATGTACCATCGCAAAATATTCTCTACTATTTTTAAAGAAGCACAATTCTCTACCAGGTACATTATTTTGATGTATCTTTTAATATTTAGCCCACGTAAGTCACTAAAATTTATTTTTAGTAACTCGGTTTCAAAAATTTGATTTTTCCCACTTACAGAAAAGCTTAATTCATATTTATGTTAAATGCATAAACTTGTCGTGAAAAGTACTGACGATGATAAAAATCGCATCGAAATCCGTTGTTTATTTGGAATTAGAGAGTAAATAAAAAGGCAAACAGAATCAGAAAGGGATTTTGTATAATACTTTGCATAAATTAGCTGTATCTAAGACATTCAGTACATCTAAACGAATTTATAAAGCGTACAGTTTCTATAAAAGTCTTAGAGAAATCTTCACAATGACATATCTCTATTGCCTACGATTGACACGCAATAAACCAAGATTTACTCTGGTCCCAATTCTAAATGACCTAGTGGCAGTGGCTCGAACCTCACAATCTGAAGGGTAAAAATTGTGATTAAATAAAATACTGGCACGACTAACTCCCACACTAAAGGCGTAAAGTGACTGTCGTTGCTTCCCAGTAAGCCCAGTTGAAAGGCAGCACCTTTTTAGTAATAAACCTATTAAATCGACAAATGTTTAATTTTCAGAATAAACACAGAGAAAGGGAAAGCCGTACTTGACTTTACAGCAAATGTGACTTTGAAAGCGCATTATGTGATGGACGGGAAAATACTCATACTGCCAATCCGAGGCAAGGGAGACGCCAAGATCAAGATTAGTAAGTGTTCACTTATCATGTTTGTATCATTGAATATTTTATAGATATAAAAAATGAGTATTATAAGATTCGAAAATAAAAAGTTGTTAAATATTTATCGGTTACTAGCTGTCCTGGTAACCATAGTAAAACGAATAAATATTGTTTTATTCGTTGAATTCAATTTTTCTTCCAATGCTCGAGGAAACTTCACTAGCCCATAATAAACAAAAAAAAACATCGAAATTAGTCAATTCCCGTTGTCTATATCATCAAAAAAGCCGTTCCACACAATCTGTATGAAAATCTGAATTTAGTTCTTAATTAAATTGTTTTCGTAAAATATCCGTTGTTTTTCTACTATTCGGAACGCAGAGTAATCCAACAAATTAGAGATAATAAAAATCAGTCCAGACATTCTTGAGTTACGTTGAGTAACGTGTAACTAAACCAAATTTGTTTTATATATATCGTAAGGTGAAGAGACAATAATTATTTGTGTACATAAATTGTACGATCGGTGGCAACAAAAAAAAATGTTACCCAACCCAGAATGGGTAGAGGAAACCCGCAATACTATGTTGGTAATACGTCGGGGTCGCGCGGCGCGTGTGCCAACACCGCATCGTCAATTAAGCAATGCGACATTCAATTTCAATTAGAAGATTCATACGTTTTTAAGCATAAATTATCTAGACTTTTGTTGTATCCAAGCCCATGACCACAGAAATGCCATGGGAAAAACTTTTTTTTTATTGCAACTTTTTAAAACGACTGAACTTAGCTTGATAGTAACATAGTAACAAAAACAGTTGCAAATACTTAGGACTAAATAAAAATCGACAATCATCTACGGCGAAATTCAACTATAGTGTGATGGGCAATGCTCGTTCGCTTTACTCTTGGTATTTCTTCTCGAATTTTTATCTCTTTGTATACAAACTAGTGTCCGAAGGTCGATTTTTGGCCGGAGCCGGAACCGAAGCCGAAGGTTTAAAAGCCCTAATAAATATGGTCCATGACTGGATTTGAAAAAGTTATGCTTGATAATTAGCTTAACAAAATGATTAAAATTACCTCCAACTGGTTAAAAATAATAACACTGAAAGAATATTATTTACTAGCTGTGTGCCTGCGTTTCATATATTATTCATATATTCACTGCATTTTATTTTTTTATATACGGACCCAAATTTTCCTAAAAAAATTTAGTATTAAAATAAAGTAAAAATATTTCTCATAAATTAGAGCAATTGCCCGTAAAACTGTGCATTGAATCGGATTTTATTCAATTTTTTATGAGTTTTATTTATTTTATGCGGAACCCTAATTATTTCCGAAAATAAAAAGTACCTTAGGTAACCGGAGCAACTTCACCTATCTACCAAAAAAAGTCCCGTCCAAATCGGTCCAGCCGTTCGGGTGATTACCCATTACAAACAGACTGACAGACAGAGGAAAAATTAAAACAAAATCCATTTTTTTTATTTATTCATATCTATTTAGTAACAAAAATTACTTTTGACATTACAAACAGAAACTTCAATTTTATTTATTAGTTTAGATAATATTTATTTACTTACAAGTAATTAAACAATCACTATTAGTCCCAGTTCTGTCTCATTCTCACTTTTTTCGCCTAGTGTCAAACTAGAGTAACAAATATAAATGCAGCCGCCAGAGTAGCCTGCACGTACCGGACTTTAGGCAAGTCCAGTGCATTGCACTCAGGCCCAAGACGGTACGCGGCGATGTACTCTATCCACACGCGCCTCGAGTGTGAGGTCCCGCTCTGAGGAACCGGATCCTTCCGGGATTGGAGCGTCGAATGCACTCTACCGTGTGTCCCGCTCTACCCAGTAACAGGGTTTAAGAGTACAGGGGGTTTTTAGTCCGTGGAAGTCTGACGTAACCCACCCACTTTTTCCCGACGGGATGAATATCCTAGTAGGACACCCAACTTAAACAAAAAAGTCCGGTGACCAACATTTCTAATTAGGTTTCTAAAGAAGGAAATTATATCCACATTTATTATTGTTTGAAAAAATCAAATAAATAACAATACCCAAAGGTGTTAATTATTTTAATTATTGTTTTAAATAAGGTAATATTATTACTATAATATTTTACTTTTATAATAATATTTTACTTTTAGTTTTCTTAATCAAATAATAATGTTCACAATCGTATAATAAAAACAAACAAAAAATATTAAGGCAGATAATCCTAATTTTACAAACTTGTTTCGTTTTGGTTATTTACTGACAGTTTTTATTATTTATCTCTGCTGACAAATCTCGCGCATTCGTATCGTTATAGATCGTTTAATTAAGGTACTTGCTAAAACTTCGGCAAATTTTAGTCGAAGTCTATTATTTGGCCGAAGGTGGCCGAAACCGAAACCGGAGCTAAAGCTAAAGAACACTAATACAAACATAACAAAACAAATTAAAACGCTGTTTAATAAATAAAATATGCAATGCCAAAAATCAACTTTGACATTTCCATATTTCTCGATGTATGATAAAGAGGAAAATAAGATAAAACTACGTGTATATGACCATCTTTTTCTTTATTAGCTAACTTAAATATCGTTGTCAAGTACGATTTCGAGACTAAAGCAGGCCACTGGATGGTGACAGACTACAAGGACCACTACAAGATGGACCGGGCTGTGTTTAAATTCACAAACTTATTTGGTGGAAATAAGGAATTGGGTGAGTTATTTTTTTACACGCATTGAGCACACGGAACGGAATAGGCACACGGAATAGGCTCAGTGCTTTGACCACAATCTCACCTGATGTTAAGTGATGATGTGGTCCAGGATGGTAAGCACACTAAGCCTAGAAGTACTCGTTCTCAAGTGATGCTGCCGGAACATACCTATTGATATTTGGCGATAGGGTTTGGAAATTTGTTTAATTCCGTTCAGCTTCGGTCAAAGATTAGAAGTGTACCAGAAAATTAGGAGCGCAACCAAAACTTTCTTTTTCCTTTAATGATTATACTGATCTTATCTAATGTTTCCATATGTTACGAAACGAGACAGTACACATTAAAAAACGCACTGCATTTATCAAAGAAGAAAACATTTCTAATAGACGAGAAGTGTCAACAAAAACATGTCATCTGTCGATTTGAAGATGTACGTCATAGTGCTGATTTCCAAAACGGACAAAATCGATCATTCTATTTTTATTCACTAATAATAATAATAAAAACAATTTATTGTAAAAACATTTTACATGACCTTAAAAATAAACATGGCATGATATTATAATTTTGGCAATGGGACAAGCTCAGCTGTTGCTGTGCGGCATTACCACATAGCGCTTATTTTCAGCCTGCCCCAGCTACTATGGCCACTACGTGTCAAGAATTTTTTTAACGTTTATGATGACATGCACCTTGTACATTTTAATGCTAAGTGTCATTATCAATAAATTATATTAAAACGAAATAAAAAAATATGAAGATTATTTAAAAATAATCTAGTTTTTATGTTTGATTCTAGTATATATGGTAAATACATGCATACGAACTTAACTACTTTTCTTTCGTTTTTTGGTTTAGTATAAAGTCTAATATAAAAGGATTATCGTTTTTGGCGTATTGCTTTAGAGGCCGTTCAAGTATTACGTAAGCCGATTTATTGCAATTACTTACCCTCCTCTTTCCCCATATCAGCAAAAGTAAACAAGGTCATCCCCCCCCCCCCGTCTCATGCTTACGTAAACATTGGTACCTATATGCATTTGTCTTTTAATATATTCTCTTTTTATTGATTCATGAGCAGGCATTATAATTCTAGAAATAAAAAAAAAAGATTTAGGATAGAGGGCTTTAATGTAAATAATATTTATTTAAGCAAACTTTATTGACACGGTAGATATTCAACATAGATTAGGTAAGCTACATTTATTAAAATCTAAAGTAATATTACGAACAAAACAAACTACTTTTAAATTTGTTGGTATAGATATTAATTCCAATTAACGGTCTTCAGTTCATGACACCCGAATTAATGATTATAAGTTTTCGATGACATTAGATGTTTGCTGCTCAGTGTTACCTGTCTGCTAACTTTAATCCGTTTTTAGAAAGTCTTCGTCGTTCTCATAGAACCATTCTACATCTTGTTGCTCTAAATGTTGAATAATGCACATCAGTTCATTACCACGACGAGCAGCCACTCTCATAGGCAATTATAGACAATGGCTGGGCTTCTATTTCTGTGTAAAAAAGCAAATAACTACTGCTGACGTAATCACTCTCTAGACCCCACCTCCCATGCCATCAAAAATAAGCCGTTCCATTAAAATGTATTAAAAAAGTTTTTTCTTTTTAAGAATAAATTCCAATTATTTTTCCGTTGTTTCTACTATTCGACTTGGTGACAAAACCAACAAATGAAAGCTGACTTTGTTTTGATTGTCTACTGTACGTCATCTTGACACTCGAGTTTAGGTTATAACAAGTTCTGAATTCCAGCCGAAACGACACAGAGATTTGCAAACGACAGTTGGGAGGTTATCATGCAAGAGATAGCACCACCAGCGATAAACCAAATTATCAAGAGTTGCATCGGTGAAGTCAACAAGTTCTTCGGTGCAGTTGCCGCGGCCGAGTTATTGCGACCTTGAAGGGTTCGAACCTTGGTCAATAAACGCGCTCTGACTGACGCTTTCCTACCATAGAACGCTTGCATACTAATTAGTACAGTTGGCAAAGTATTTTTTATTAAAATATCATTATGTGTATTATTAAACTATCACACTCTAATTTATGCGCATTTAAATATGATATTTCTAATTATCTATTATATAATAATTATAATATGCCTTAATAAACATAATGAATAGCGCCAAGCACTTCTAAACGCTGTTGTTATTTATTACATGAATAGAAGACTGAAATAAAATTAAATACTTTGTATAACTTACTTTAACATATTTATATAATAATATTAATAAATTTAAATATATTGAAGCTGATCTATTTAAATCTGATTGCAAATTTTTGTTGTCGACTGTACTATTAACTAATCGATAAAAGGTTTGGTGGTGATTATACTATTTTAGTAGTAATACTTGAAGATGAATATTTATTAACCAGTATAAATTTAGCATACCACCTATCTACTAATTTGTTATGAAATTTTCAATAGATTATTTGAATAGTCTTAACGTCAGAGATCGAAAAGCAGTTGGTTATGTAAACTATATACTACTAATAACTAACAAATAAATGCTAATATAGTTAATAATTTAACATATTATTAACGTTAACATATTTTAAGATTATGTTTTTTGTAACAGGTAACTGGTTTATAGGTCACTTAGTCTAGAAGAATCCAATTCGTTCAAGCTTCAGTTTCACTGAAATATCGTAATTCTAAGACTTGTGTGACTAATTATTGATATGATACTCTTGAAACGGGTCGTCCATTAATAATGTGCTTTCTTTTATCAATTTTTAACATCACTGTCACCCTCTCGCGAGGTTTTAGAATAATCCAGAATATACGCGTCACCACCTTTTGATATTTAGTGAATTTATTCACATCCCCTCCCCCCTTTCAAGCTTCCCGTGATTAATGGAGGACTCTAAATTGAAAATGTATCCAAGCGTCAAATTTTTTATAGTAACTCGCCAAATTGACGGCATTGTACCAGATGGTAAGCACAATGCAATGCTGAAACAGTGGCGACTGGTTAGAGATCGGTTATCCATCGTCAGTCGTCCCTGTCATGCCAGCTTGCTCTATATCTCTTCACACTACGTTAGAAGGACGTGATGTTGTAGAAAGGAGGGAATACATCGGCTGGCAGACTGTTCCACAGCTTTACAGTACGGCAAAGGTATGATGAATCAAAAAATCAAAATGTTTTGTTCGTGCCTGGATGGAAGTTACTGTAAAGCTGTGGTTCCGAAGCCCAGCTTGTGTGGTTCTGCAATGGAAGGGATCAGATTAAACACTTCTTCCGAGCACTCAGCATGATACAGGCGGTAGAACACGCTTAACGAGGGAATGAACCTGCGCTGCTGAAGCAACTCGATGGATTTAGTAACGTCTGCATCATTCACAATTCGGACAGCCCGTCTCTGTAACCTATCCAGGGCATCAAAGAGGTATATAGAGGATCCATCTCAGAGATGCAAACAGTATTCCAAGTTGTGAAAATGACACTATCGATGTAATCACTGGAGTTTAGGTCATTGCATTGATGTATTCCGGTGGTTGTCTTTGAAAGGTTATTCCTTAAGGCTTCAACTACATCCTCATTTACCATGAGTTAAGATTATTGTAGATCTTATAACACATGGAAAGGATTGATCACTTCTTTCAGCTTTTTTGTCTTAAGCAGTATATTTTACTGGAAGCCATCTTTGTCTGACTCCTAACTGGCAGGGTGATTTTATCGCCAATGATTTATGTATTCACTCTTAGTGATTTCTTAAGTAACCTATATTTTTATTTATTTCAGCTGATACGATACACACAGTTATAAATACAAACTGGGATCCTGTGATACGAGACATAGCGCCTGTTGCCTTCGAACAAATCATCAAAGCTTGTGTCGACGAAACTAAGAAGTTATTCGCTGCCGTTTCGGTCAACGAATTACTCGTACCTTACGACAGTTAGCGTTATATCATATCAATAATTACCGTTGTAAATAACCGTTTTATTAGTGATGTTCTTCTTGCTATAAATTAAGAACAAAAATACCTAATACATACATCCAGTATGTAAAAATACCTAAAAGTTACGCATATTTTTTAGTGATCGTATTTTAGAGGTCATTTGGAATTTCTGTTTTGATAATAGTCTATTTACCTACTATTATAATTACAGAGCACTGTGAAATTAAAGATAAAGACACTCATATATATATTTTAATATGAACTTCAGATGCTCTTCTCTTTATTATGATAACAACAAATGAATAATTAAAACATGATAATATAATTGTTGTTTATTAAAAAATTTCATTACCAGAAGGGGAAATATGTTTAAAGTTATTTTAAGTACTTATTATATTCCTTTTGATTTGATCATTTGTTCAAAGACTAAATTTATTATATTGTATAAAAATTATTATAAAAATAGTTTAATTGTGATAATTTTTTAAAGATAAGATTAAAAATAATGTAGAATAGTTCCATTATAAAGTTTTAATTATGTAATTTATAAATAAATTATCAAAAAAAATACCTACATATCATTTTTGTTCATAGTATTAAATAACATCTAGGAGCAATAAAATCTAGTCTAGGAGCATTAAAAACATCTAGCAAGTCTAGTTAAAAATATTTTAACTACTAGCAAAAGTATACTATACAGTATTTTGAAATCTTTTCATTTAATTAACTCAGATGCAAATAAAATGGTGGATTAGAACATAATATTCACCTAAGTGTCACGAAGTATTTATAAAACATTAATTTTCATTTACTAAAATACAGAGAAAAAAAAAGGAACATATTCCTTTTATCCTTAAACATTTTTCCCATCTTCTCCATTCTCTAATGTCTTCATGCATTTATCGAACACAATATAACTAACTATTGACTATTATTGTACCAACAGTGTGCCATCAAATTGTTAACTACTTTCTTACAACTGAATGAGCGAGTGTGCATCCATTTACTTTTTAACTGTTAGTTCAGTTGAGTAGGAAAAATCTTTGTAACTGTTAGCTGTAAAAAAAACCAGACCGAGTTTCTTGCCGGTTCTCCTCTATGGCTGGATTGTTATCTAAACCGGTGGTAGTATTTTGACGTTCATAAGAGCCTTATCAGGGCCTTAATAAAGTGTTTTCGAATTCTTTTTTAATTTGAATTTGACAGATTGTAGTGAGTATTTATAATATACTAAATGTTGAGTCATTGTTTAAAAATAAGGAAGACAAAATAGCTTCAATATAAAAACACCATTTATTAAAATATACATGTGTATATAAAATAATATTTATATAAAACAAATTTTCCTTACATGTTAATATAGTAAAAAAATCAAGGCACCAAGTCTTAAGATTTTAACAACTTAAAACATAGCATTGTAAATATAATTAGCGAGGGCACATGGCATGACGACCACCATCAACAGGCACACTGGCACCAGTTATGTTACTTGCCAGGTCACTAGCAAGGAATGCAATGGTCGCTGCCACCTCATCTGGATTCCCTGGACGACCCAATGCATGAGTCTCTTTAGTCCTCTCCAGGAAAGCAGCATACTGTTGCTCATTCAAGCCACCTCTCTTTTGTAACTCTGTCAGAATGACTCCTGGATTGACACAATTCACTCGAACACCCTTCGGAGCTAATTCCAAAGCTACACACCTTGTGAATTGGTCCACTGATGCTTTTGAGATGTTGTATGCTAAAACACCAGGAAATGACCTAATACCGTTGACGCTGGATACATTCACGATATTTCCTTTGGATTGTATTAAATGGGGTACTGCAAGCATCGTCAAATAGTAAATAGAGCGAACATTGGTATTCATCAGACGATCAAACTGAGCCAAAGACGTATTCTCAATAGTTCCGGTCTCAATAATTCCTGCATTATTCACCAGAACGTCCAGCTGTCCGTAGTGGTCCACAGTGTTTTTGATTATTTTTTCGATGTCATTCTCTTTCGTCAAATCAGCAGTGATTGAAAATGTAGCAGTAGATTTTTCGCAGTCCTTACTTACTTTTTGCAAGTTCTCGAGATTTCTCCCAGTAAGTGAGAGTTTTGCACCGAGTTTTTGACAAAAATACAGCAGTAGCAGCTCCAATGCCGGAACTTGCACCGGTTACAATAACAACTTTTCCAGCGAAATTCATTATTTTTATAAATCTCCAGTCAATAATAGGATTACACTGGCTCCCGGCGAGAGTAAGACACACTCAATTATCTTATCAATATGCAATTATATAAGTTTTATGATAAAATTAGAGAAACAAACCTAAGAGTTGTTTGTCTCTTATCTAAAAATAAACTAGATAATAGAGTTGATCATTATTCACACAGAGTAAAAGTTATTTATCGATATTACAGTATAAAAGTAACACTAATAACAATGTTAAAAAATAAAAACATCGATGTCTAACAAAGGATATTTATTTTATGAATCAATGGGATAAGAAAAAAACATTGAACTTATGCAATTAAATTTATTTTAGATTACTACAAAATACTCAGCTGACTTTTAAAAAAGAAAAAATTAACAAATATTTAATATTATTTCATAATAATTACGGCACATATCATATTCCTTGCGTAATGTTTTAATATAAGAAACCTACATTGATGTTTACTTTTAATGTTATTAATTTAATTTAATAGAGTTCAAATCAGATCAAATTTACTTTTCGATCTTCGAGATACCAACATCAAAGTTTTGTAATACAAATATTTCCTGAACTAAACTTTGATTAAAGATATAGAATCGCTAGGTTTATTTTTGAATCAACGCGAATCAGAACTAGAAAAATTATTCTCAATAAAATCAAGGTTTTCTTCGAATTGTTTTGCATTTGTTTTTATTCGTAACTAGTATATTTATACAAATTCCGAAATTAGACCATAATCATCATTTATTGAAAGTTTCAGGGAAAACTGATTCAATTTTTTTTATTTATAACACTAAATATCGTGAATAACAACTAAACAAAAAAATTGTATTAAAACTCACTCACGGTAGAAGTGAAAACTCGTTTTAGTGACATCTAGTTTGTATATTTTGTACTAACAAAAAAACGCGTTGTAGCTTTTAGTCATTTTAGCACATTTTACTTTCATAAAATCCAGTTCACGCCATCCCATAAGAAGATTTACTTCAAAAATAGAAAAACCGTTAAAAAGAGAAGAGAATAAGACATGGAACTGTTTTATATTTGCATATTTATGTCATGGAAAAAAGACATTATCGGATAAGAAACATGAAACCTCATTGGCACGGCGACATACCGGCCGTAAAGAACAAATCCAAGAATATTTAAATATCTTTAAATATATATACATGTTCTAGAAGTATTCATTTTTGGTATAAATACGTGTAATTAATAATAATAAAACATTGAGTATTGTGTATCGTCATGAAATATAGTTTATTTTTTCAACAGTATAAATACGTGTAATTGATAATAATAAAACATTGAGTATTGTATCGTCATGAAATATAGTTTATTTTTTCAATGATTTTAAGATAATTATAGTTGTTTTTGAAAGCAAATCAAAGTTACATCAACTAACACGAAACAACAAACGCGAATGACCATATCCTGTTTGACATATGTTTGTTCTAAATGTATAATATATGTCACCTGGATGTCACTAATAAAGATATACTAAAATGCAACTTTCTAAATCCTGCTTACCAGAGATAAAAATACTGCTTACTAATTTTATCAGCAGATCTTACCCTTGTAGCGCCCGTGTGCTATCAATATCCTGGCGCCCTTTGGGAGCGTTTCGTCCCGAAGGACGCATCTATGTAAGTGTCGCGAGCGTCACTCGGCGTTTCTTAAAACCCTGCGTCCGTGTGCGCTGGACACCCTGCACTAAAGGTAAAGCCAGCTCTGAATTTTATCATTTGTCTTTGCTGCTTGCCATCAGGAAAGATCTATCATCTTAGTGGTATAAAAGACATTGTTAACCTCATAAATCCATAGATCCGAATGTCCTTTAAAAGTATCGATGGGCGCGTAGCATCCTTACCGACCCCGAAGATCAAAAAACGCTCCCTAATTTAATCTTCCCGCCGTAGGAAAAAACTTTAGTTTGGACAAATTTCGCAGAATCCACGTTTTGGCTAGCAGCTTAAATCAGGATCCGTGTCACTTTGATGCCCTTGCGCCACTAGAGCAGCATTCTCACTCCACTCTAAGGACTCGCCTCAAAAATTTGGTGAAGCTGTCAAGGCCTTTCTAGTAAATAACATTTAGTCTTATCTAATCTTACAAGTTTAATAATTAATATTAATTAATTGACTATCAGACATATATTTCATTTGTGTTTGGTTACATTCTTAAATGTAAAAAATTATGATGAAAAGTCTATTTACTTGATCGATATTACACACAATACGTTCATAATATGATATGCGTAATTTAAATTAAAAAACAATAAGAAATGTTCTATTATACTTTGAACAACAATATTTATTACAGTATTTATTTATTTTATGTCTGTTTTTTTTTTGATACGCGATTTTATTACAATCAGTACATCTAGCTTTATATTGAATCGATGCAAACTGAAATGTTTAAAATGAATCACATCCCTAGGTTGTTCAATAATTAGTGACGTCACTATTTTTTTTCGAAGCGATGATGGCGCAGTGGTTAGTTCGGCCGGATTCCGCGTCAATCGACGTGGGTTCTATCCCCACTTATCCGACTCTAAAATTGGCCTGAGCTTTCGGTGATGGAAAACATCGTGAGGAAACCATAGCATGATGGTAGGCTATTTTTTAATGATGCCTGCCTGGGTAGCTACCACCCTCAAGTTTGAATACCTGTCACCAAATACCAATAGGTGAGTTATATTTAATTATTGATTAATAATACAGCAGCATGGCGGTAAGCGTGTTGCCCGAAAATTTATTGTTTTAAATTGAAATGACCCTATCATCGAAGGATCAACATAAGATACAATAAAAAAGTGTTGAAATACCCCATTGCTCCCTTTGTGTGTTTCCAAAACCGGGAATTTTTTTACTTTCCTTAAGGACAATAGGATAGACATCCTGAAAGCGGGATTGTCCCACCGTCAAAGACTACAATATTACTAACTGGTAATATACAACTCTTATGTACAAGTAATATAATACGAGTACTGGAAACTCGCCGTAGCCAAAGCGAGACGTATGTTATAGGTATGTTTCCTTACACCAAATTAATATAAATAATTTTGGAAAATGTAAATATTGTATTTTGTATAGTATAGTATAACGTTTAATACAAAAAAAGTTATAAGATCCCAAGTAACATTACCGATTTACCTGACAATAAGTTCAAGTATTATGTCAAGCAAGTTTTAATCTCGAAAGGTTACTACATGGTGAATCATTACGTGAACAATAGTGATGTCTGGAATTAACCTACATCTGTGCTTCCGCTAACATTATTAAGACTATGATTTGTATAGTTTTTATATGAAAAAAAAATAAATAAAAGAACCGGATCGAGTTTCTTGCCGGCTCTTCTCGGCTGGGTTTTGATTTTTCGAAACGATGGTAGTGTTTTAGACGTTCATAAGCGCCTTGTTAGGGCCTAAATTGAATTTCCATGGGCCTCGGCATGGGCCGCCCCCTGGGGCGAGCATCTCGGTGGGGGGCACCGGATCCGGGTGAAGGCCCAGATGAAGTATCTGGGCCTCACCCTGGACGGGAGATGGCGGTTCGAGTCCCATTTTAAGGGACTCGGACCGCGCATCGCCGGTGCCAACGCCGAGTTAGACGCTATAACTCGGTTTCCCGCCATCGCCATGACCCTCCAAGGGCTGGCACGCGCTTCCCAACACCCGTAAGCGATGGATAAGACCAAGCCGTACGGACTCTCTCTTTCCTTTTTTAACGCTCGGAAACTAGCTACGCAGCGTGATTTAGTAGCTAACTTTCTCCGCGATCGTCAAATAGACGTATTTCTCGTCCAGGAGACCCTTTTGAAACCAGCTGATCGCAATCCCGGGATTGCGAATTACAAAATAGTCAGGAATGATAGGACCCCTCAAAGGGGCGGTGGTACCCTTATTTATTATAAACGGTCTCTTTATTGCTCGCCGTTGCAAGCTCCGGAGCTTACCAATATGGAAGTCTCTGTATGCAGGATCGGTATGACTGACCATCCGCCAATCATACTCGTGTCTGCATACCTCTCCCCCAACAAACAACCCCTAAAGTCAGACCTAAGGAAACTTTTCGCCTTAGGTGACTCGGTTATTATCGCCGGTGATCTCAATTGCGGGCATACATTCTGGAACAGCTCATGTGATACCCCCCATGGGGTGAAACTCATGCGCTTAGTACAGAAGCTCGACTTTGAGGTCATCGCACGATCCATGAAGATGGACCGCACCATCGCTAGCATGCCCCCCCTGGAAAGAAATACGCAGGGTCTTCAACCCGCATTTGACGATATCGAAAAAGCCGAGTGCTTAGCCGATAGCCTCGAGCAACAATGCGTCCCCGTAACCGACAACATTGATGTCGCACACATCTCTGTTGTAGAATCCTCAGTGAAGGATCTAGTCGCTCTTACTCCGGTTGTCCCCCTCTCACCTGTCACCTGTGATGAGGTCGCGATCGCCATCAAGGGCCTTAAGCCCAGAAAATCCCCCGGTCCTGACGGAATCAGGAACGAAGTTATCAAACTTCTTCCTCCGTTTCTGATCGCGTTGCTGGTCTGCATTTTCAATGCGGCCATCAAGAACCTCCACTTTCCAGCCGCCTGGAAAGCAGCAAGTAATAGGGATACACAAACCTGGCAAAGACGCCAGGCTACCAGATAGTTACCGTCCCATCAGCCTTCTCAACACGTTGGGAAAACTCTACGAGCGGATCCTTATGAACCGTCTCATAGAGGTGATAGAGGACAAAAATCTCTTGCCTCCCCAACAGTTTGGTTTCCGAGCCAGACACTCCTGTGCGCACCTAGTACACCGCCTCACGGAGTACGTACTCTCAAATTTCAATCACCCCAAGTACAATAAACCCTGGAACAACACGCTCGCAGTCTTCTTCGACGTGGCCAAAGCATTCGACAAGGTCTGGCACACAGGCCTCGTCTACAAACTCACTAGATTAGGTATCCCGGACACTCTAGTTAGAATCTTACAAGAATACCTCACCGATCGTAGTTTCCGCTATAGAGTAGAGAACGCTCTCTCTATGGCGCATCCTATACGCGTAGGAGTCCCCCAAGGTTCCATTCTGGCACCTGTTCTCTTCAATCTCTACTTAGCAGACCTCCCTGATCTCGGAAGAGTTCAACTAGGTCTATACGCGGATGACACCGTCATCTATTACGCCCACCGTATGACATATCTCATACGGGAACACGTCCAAAGAGCAGTCGACGACCTCAGCTCTTGGTACTCCAAGTGGCGTATCGCGATCAACCCGAGCAAGAGCACCGCGATACTATTTACCAGAGACCGTAAGGTTAGGAAAAATCCCCCCAGGCCCGTCCAGTACTCAGGCACTGTCATCCCCTACAGCACCGAAGTCAGGTACTTAGGAGTCCAATTAGACGACCAACTCTATTTCAAAGCCCACATAGAGAAAATCAGGCGCCAGACCTCCTTGGTGCTAGGCCGTCTCTACCCGCTCTACAACAGCAAGAGCAAAATGGCTCTCCGCCATAAAGTTACCCTGTACAAGATGGTGATCAGACCCATCATCACGTACTGCGCACCTGTCTTCGGTCACATCTCCAACGAACAGATGCTAACCTTACAAAAGATTCAGAATCGTTTTATAAGGATAGCTGCAGATGTCTATCGATTTCAGAGAAATGTGGACTTACACAGAGATCTGAACCTGCCCTCTATTAAGTCCGTCTTTAAAACCCAGTGTCGTGCCTTCTTCGAACGCGCAGAGACACACCCGAACCCACTCATAGTACGAGCCGTCTCGTACACACCAGTCCGTTCCGCCGTCCGAAAGCGGCAACGTCCGTCGCACACGTCAGTCAGTTCCGCCGACCGAAACCGGCGACGTCCGCGTAATATACTAACCGACCGCGATGATAGCATCACGCGCGCGAATAGGCGGTTTCCTCATGTTCCTCGCACACTTGCGTGTCAGCGCCCACGCCCGCGTAACCGCCGTTCCCGCCGCCGGGGACACGCACTCCGGATCCCCCTCAGGCGGCGACCCAAGACGTGCCTCGTTCCCCAACTGGGGAGGCTCTTGACGTCGCCGCCAGCGCGATACAGTAACACTGCCCACGCATTGAGCAATTACACGCACAACACTCCATACACACTCATGCATAACATGCAGGTACATAGGTCCTGTAAGGAACCTTTTTTTTTTTTTTTTTTTTTAATGTAAATAAAGAATAAAGAAAAATGTAGGGTTTAGCTAGGATAAAAATTCCGCGGGAGTTTTCATACTCAGGTAGCGGCCAAGCCGAGGTTCGAACCCTTGAGCTAGCTACCTTTTGCGGCTGAGTGCCTTCAGCACTCGCCCACAAAGTTCGGTGAAGCTGTAAAGGCCCTTCCGGTTAACAGCATTAGCTAGGTAGGAAAAAAAAAAAAAAAAAAAAATCGCTGGTGCCGCGGCGGCCTTGGGGCGGCTCCTCCCGAATGTGGGGGGGCCTAACCAGAGGTGCCGCCGGCTCCACACAGGGGTCGTGCGGAGCATGGCCGTCAACGGAGCACCCGTGTGGGCGGACGCCCTCAACGCCCGTAATATCCGTGTGCTGCAGTCAGTGCAGCGCACGGTGGCGTTGAGGGCGGTGCGCGGTTACCGCACGGTGTCCACGGCGGCGGCCTGTGTGCTCGCCGGCTCCCTGCCGTGGGAGCGTGAAGCGGAGGTGCTCGCTACCGTGTACCGGTACTCGGCAGCGAGGAGGGATGGTGGTGGGCTCCGCTTACATCCGGCAGAAATAAGGAAGGAGAGACTGGCGAGGAGAGAGGTGGAGTTAGTCCGATGGGAGGAGGACCTGGCGGATGCGCGCTACGGGCGGCCTACCGTAGACGCCATCCGCCCGGTCCTCCGGGAGTGGATAGGGAGGCGTCACGGCTCCCTCAGCTTTAGACTTGTGCAGATACTATCCGGGCATGGTTGCTTCGGGTGGTATCTGCACAAGATAGCTAGGAGGGAGCCGTCGGCGGTGTGCCACCACTGTGACGCGGCGGAAGACACGGCGAACCACACCCTTGCGGAGTGCGCCGCGTGGGAGGAGCCGCGTCGTGCAGTGATGGCGGCGGTAGGGTCAGACCTCTCGCTGCCGACGGTCGTCAAGGCCATGGTCGGCAGCGAGGAGGTCTGGGAGGTGTTTGCCTCCTTCTGCGAACAGGTGATGTTGCAGAAGGAGGCCGCTGAGAGGGCCCGTGAAGAGGATCCTAGCGCGGATCCTCGGAGGCGAAAGAGGCCCAGGGGGAGAAGGGCACGCTACGTGCGGAGTTTTCTCCGCACATAGGCGTGTCCGTTTTTTTTTTTTTTTTTTTTATGGGGGGCGGAGGTCTGTTCCGCCCCCTGGATGTCTAACCTTTGGTCATGCCTCTCCTCAAGAGGCGGGCTAGTGGTGGAGGGGAACTTTTCTCCTCCATCCCCATCGGGCCATTGCACTGACGGGCCTGGTGGGTTCGCTGCAGGGGGCGATGCGGTGCTTGCGAAAGCCACCCCGTGTCCCCCCCATCCCAAATGCAGCGGACGGCTCCGGGGGGTTTTAGTGGGTATTTCCGGAGCGCCTCACGCCCTGGTGAGTCCCACACTGGCACGGAGCTCGTCACTCCGTGCCCCCTTATCTATTGTATTTGAGGGACTCTGATCCCACAAATACAATAGATAAGGGTAGTGCGTAAATGCATTTCCCCCCGTCAAAAGGGCCTAAATTGAATAAAGATGTTTTTGATTTTAATTTTAATAATTTATCTATGATATTTAAAAAAAAATCATTTTAAAATAATCTTGTTTAAAATATTATTAAGTCTCAATTAATTAACGCGGACAAACTGCGTGCCGCCCGCCATCAACTGACACGCTTACTCCAGTGATATTGCTAGCTAAATCACTGGCAAGAAATGAAATGACGGCAGCTACGGATGAGTTTCTTTACATCTCTGCTGAAACGCGGTGTATTGCTCATCACTCAAACCATCTCTTTTATGTAACTCCGTCGCTATGAATCCCGGATTCACACAATTTACTCTGACTCCTTTAGAGGCCAGTTCTAAGGCCACACATCTTGTAAGCTGATCGACTGATATTTTATATTTTTTATACGCTAGAACACCAGGAAATGACCTTATGCCGTTGACACTAGATACGTTAACGATGATCCCTTTAGATTGTATCAGATGAGGTACCGCAAGCATCATCAAATAGTAAATAGAGCGAACATTAGTATTTATCAAACGGTCGAACTGAGCCAAAGATGTATTCTCTATAGTTCCGGTCTCAATAATTCCTGCATTATTCACCAGCATGTCCAGCTCTCCGTAGTGGTCTACAGTATTTTTAATTATTTTTTCGATGTCATTCTCTTTCGTCAAATCAGCAGTGATTGAAAATGTAGCAGTAGACTTTTCGCAGTCCTTACTCACGTTTTGCAAGTTATCGTAATTTCTCCCAGTTTTTTTTTTAACCTAGCTAACGCTGTTGACCGGAAGGGCTTTTACAGCTTCACCGTGACTTTGGGGGCGAGTGCTGAAGGAACTAAGCCCCAAAAGGTGACTAGCACAAGGGTCACCAAAATGGTATTTCTCCCAGTAAATGAGAGTTTTGCACCGAGTGTTGACAAAAACACAGCTGTAGCAGCGCCTATCCCTGAACTTGCACCAGTTACAACAATAACTTTTCCACCGAAATTCATTATTACACATGAACATTATAAAGTTTAATAATTTAGATTAAATAGATATATTAATAGATATAATTGACAGTTCTATATACAGATAGAATAATAGTAAAATAGATTTGTGTAGTTTCATTTGTGTTAACTCAGAAATACTTAGCTAAGTTTATAATGTGACCAATTTGAATGTTTTTCATAGTAATAGTATTCTTATTTACATAATAATATGTGGTAGATCAGAATCTGTTATTGTGATTGGAATATAACATATTTTCGTAATTTCCTATAACTTTCTTAGTTATATTTCCTTCGTATATGGGTCACATTTTTATTATTCATCTCTGGGTCACATTATCAATAACATGTGTTGTTTTCTGAAATATCGAAATTGTAAAGATGTATCTTTCAGAAAATATTAAGAAGTTTCGATTTCAAAGCTAAGTAAATCATTAGTTTGTTTGTCAAAATCTCTAGTCATTTTGACATTTCAATGTAAATAATGTAAATTGTACAAAAATATTAACAAAATTGTAATTCAAAATTAACAGTGTTGCTTTATATAATGACGATAGTAAGATACTAATGATATTTTTGGTAATTTGTTTTTTTCACGAGCTTATTTTTATATTTGGTTGTTTTAGAAAGAAGTCATTCATATACATATAGGTCAAGCAGGAGTTCAAGTAGCAAATGCATGCTGGGAACTATACTGTCTCGAACATGGGGTTAGATGTGACGGAGTTTTGGCATTTTCTGATTATGAACTAAATTCTGGAGCTTTTTTTAATCATACAGGTGCTGGGAAGATGGTTCCAAGAGTTGTTATGATTGATTTAGAGCCAAATCCAATCGGTAAAGTAAAAGCATCTTTTAAAAGATCTCTTTTTTTACACGACGTATGCTCAGTGGTTTGACCACAATCTCACCTGATGTTATTGATGATGTGGTCCAGGTTCGTAAACACACTAAGCCTAGAGATACTGGCTCTCAAGGATGCTACCGGAACACACCTATCGGTATTTGGCGATAGGTTTTTAAACTTGAGAGTACTACCCATGCGGGCATTATTAGAAAATGCCCTACCACTGCAAAAAAAAATACAAAACTCATCTTCTAAGGCGGGCATTATTAGAAAATGCCCTACCACGGCAAAAAATGCAAAATTCATCTTCTATCTACTCAAAGGTATCTATTTTATATATCTATATATTTTTATTTTTCTAAATTTGTTTCAAAGTTAAATATATTCCAAAATATATGAAATTATTTTTAGGTTCTATGAAGTAATCAGTCTAAGAGAACATTGTAATGATCAAAAGATAACATCTGTTTAAATGTTTTTATATAGATGAGATTCGAACTGGCGCTTACCGGCAACTCTTTCACCCCACTTCTCTATTGACCGGCAAAGAGGATGCAGCCAGTAATTTTGCACGCGGTTATTTTGGTGTTGGCCGTGAAATGATTGATCTGGCTCTAAATAGAATACGTATCGCTGCTGAAGACTGTTCTTGCCTTCAAGGGTTCATAATTTTCCGTTCTTTTGGTGGAGGTACTGGCTCTGGTTTCACAGCACTCTTACTTGAAGGCTTAGTAAGAGACTATGGAAAATTATCAAAAATAGAATTCGCAATATATCCATCACCAAAAATATCACCCGTTATCGTCGAACCATATAATGCAGTACTAACAACCCACGCTTGCATGAATACTGAAGATGTTTGTTTTATTTTTGACAACGAAGCTCTTTATGATATACTGGCCAGATTATTGGATGTACCAAGACCTACCTACACAAACTTAAATAGGCTAATAGCACAGGTACTTCGATTTATCAGTAATTGTTATTTATAAAACCCTCATGGATTCACAGTTTCTCTTCAACTACTATAGGTTGGCAATCATTATCTTGTATAATTATAATTAGTTCTATATTCGATGATTATTTTGTCTGATGGCTTAGAAACAAGTTTTTCACATTTTAATTTTAATGTACAAAATGTGGTTAAAAGCTATAGGCAAACTAACGTCAATTTAAATATATAATGCCAATAAGTCACATAAACTTAGTGTATTAATATTTCTCAGGTTGTGTCGGGTATGACAGCTTCGATGAGATTCGAAGGATCATTGAACGTACAATTGATGGAATTCAGAACAAATCTTATTCCTTATCCGAGAATTCATTTTCCTCTTGTTACTTCGCTCCTCTTGTATCTGCTGCGAAAGCTTATCATGAAACAATGACAACTCAACAGTTAATAATGTCCTGTTTCGAACCTACGAATCAAATGGTGAAGTGTGATCCAAGACAAGGTCACTACATGTCATGTTGCTTGTTGTTTCGTGGAGACGTAAATCCAAACGACATAAACTTTACAATAAATCAAATGAAATCTACGAGGTCTATCAAGTTTGTATCGTGGTCTCCAACTGGATTCAAGGTATCTTCTTTGTATACAACTGACAGCTACTTTTCCGTTACTTACCGTTGTTGGGTGAACATTTCAAGAGGGTTTTAATTTTTTTTTTAAATTATTTTCCTTATGTTTTTTTTTGGTACTAAGAGAAAGCAAAAATATTTCTCACAAATTCATACAACAGCAAGTGAAACTGTGCGTACTAGATGGTGTTGGAACACACCTATTGGTATTTGGGCACAGGTTTTCGAACTCGAAGCTGGTAGCTACCATTATTTTAAAAAAATGACCTACCACCATGCTATGGTTTCCTCACGATGTTTTCGTTCACAGAAAGCTCAGGCCGGTTTTAGAGTTGGATAGATGGGTCTGAACCCACGTCCATTGACGCGGAATCCGGCTGCACTAACCACTGCGCCATCATCGCTTCGTCATAACCAGATAAGCATTAGAAAATACTCAACCACAATGCATTGTATGCATTGCTGTTTTTCTTCAAGCTCAATGAAGGAATTATTTATTGTACCTATCAATAATTTGTACAACGGCGAACTTAATGTCACAAGGCATTTTGTACCAGCTATCCACCGATAATGCAAAAATAATCATTCAAGAAGGTAGTGTAATTTGAAAAAAGAAATAACTTTATTTGTAGATTTAAGTATACATACACACATATACATAAATATAAGCGGCCGGAATACCACGATAACGCTAAACTACGTTAAGTTCAGTTTCAATAAAGGACTTTGCTGACATTTATCGAAACGTTAGCTGGTCTTGTAATCATCTCAATCATTCCTTCAGGTTAACAATTTCTTTAAATACCGCACGATTCTGTGTATAAGATTTGTTAATCGACTACAAAATCTTTTTTTTTTTACACAGCTCGGTATAAATTATCAACCTCCTACGACAGTACCTGGTGGTGATCTAGCAGCTTTACAGAGAGCAGTGGTAATGGTGTCGAACAGTTCCGCTATAAAAGTTGCTTGGGAACGTATAAGTAAAAAGTTTTCACTTATGTATTCTAAACGTGCTTTCGTTCATCATTATGTTGGTGAAGGATTAGAAGAACGTGAATTCAACAACGCTATTCACAATATAAAAGCTTTGTATAACGATTATAAAGAAATTGAGGATTGAAAACTGCGTTAAAATTATTTATTAATATTATATTGTTGCAATTATTGATTTTATAAAAATATAGTTTGATTTTTTTAATTTAACGTTTCTTAATAGGTAACTAATAGAACAACACTTTAATGACGAAAAACAACATTGTTTCAGTTCTTCCATAACAGTTTTTGACGCGGTTGTAGTGTTTATTATAGTATGTACCAGATATCTACCCTATACTAATAAATAAGTTTCTGTCTATATATATAACATTAAATAAGTGTCAATTTTTTTTCTATATAGATATGGATGTATATACGATACCTATATCTGTCTGTCTGTCTGTTTGTTTGTAATGGGTAACCTCTGGAACGCCTGGACCGATTTTCAAGGGATATTTTTTGGTAGATGGTAGCTGAAGTTACTCCGGGTACTTTAATTTTCGAAAATAATTAGGGTTCAGCGAAAAAATACTCATAAAAAAATTGAATAAAATCCGATTCAATGCACAGTTTTACGGGTAAACGCTATAATTATGAGAAATATTTTTGTTTGATCTTAGTACAATATTTTTTTGGAAAATAATTAAGGTTTTTTAAAAAATGAAAATGCAGTGAAGAATATCGGAAACGCAGGTACAGCCTCGGGCCGGGTTCCTTCTTCTTTCTTCTTTGGCCCGTCTCCGTTCTGTCCCTCTCTTCCCTTTTTCGTTTTATGGGGGTAGGAAATATATCCTGCCCCCGGAATGTTGACCGATGGGTCATGCCTCCCTTCGGGGGGGTGGGTTAAGGAGGTGGGGTCGAGAAATATTCTCCCCATCCCCATTGGGCCATTGCACGACGAGGCCCGGTGGGTTCGTTGCAGGGGGCGACGCGGTGGCATGCTGTGCAATCCCGTATCGCCCCCATCCCAAATGCAGCGGACGGCCCCGGGGGGTTTTAGTGGGTATTTCCGGGCGCTTAGCGCCCGGGCGAGTCCCGCACTGGCACGGAACTCGTCACTCCGTGCGCCCTTACCCATTGCATTGGGGGACTCCGGTCTCACTAATGCAATGGGTAAGGGTAGTGCGTAAATGCATTTCCCCCTACAAAAAAAAAAAAAAATTTTGGTTTGTTACCAGATTTGTAAACTATTTTTTTAATCTAAGGATTCATAGGACATTCATATCTATTTAGTAAAAAAAATAATTTTGACATTACAAACACTTCAAGTTTATTTATTAGTATATAAGGATAGATACGAAGCTTACTCTAAATAACTAGTATTCATGATCGTAATAAAGTATAAAAACATACAAAAGTTGTCAATTTTATTGTCAAATGTCAGAAGAATGTAGACATGGGTAGGATTAGGTAAATTCGATACCTGTTCCACCTACTACGTATATTTAAAAATACCTATTCCAAATACCTGTTCCTAATATGTATTTGATTCAAAGTACTCGAAGTAAGAATATGTTACCGATACCTACTATTATCGAATATACGAGGATTAGATACGAAGATACACTTTTCTTGTTGGTAAAAATAAAGATAAACCAAAAAAAACAAAGAAATTATTTGTGTCACACATAAAGTTTTTCTTTTTAAGCATTATTAAACGTAAGAAGTCCTTTGCATCAATGTTATTTTATTTAAAAATTTGCGCTACATTTATTTAAATATTAAATATGATTTTTATTAATTTTTATAATTTTATGAGTTTTCAGAAAACAACTAAAAAACATAACTACAATATCATCTACGGAATAATAAAAGAAACCATGAACTATTATAAATGCCTGTTTCAACTTTTATTCGATGTAAATTACGAACTATATTTTAAAATATTTTTCAATTTAATTTAAAAAGCTTAAAATTTAAATATTAAAAGTGTTTTTTTTTACTATTTCTCATTTACTACATTTTCTCTTCATAAAAATGTTACAACGACATCTAATGAATTATAAAAAAAACATGAACTCAATATTTCGATCATGGCCAAATATTTATTCCTAATATTTTTTATCGGGTACATTGGATCGAATAAATATTTGGATTCGTTTCATTACTTGTAATATTATCGATATTCAATACTCAGGGATTAGGTATTGTAGTTTCGTTACTGATTGATTGCTAATACATAATATTATCATGAACTTTTTGTATGTTCAGTTCGTACTAACCTTATAATATATATATAAACAATTTTGTATGTGAAAAAAGATAATAATATAGATATGGGGATGGAACCAATAATACAGGCGGGAATTTAAAAATATTCAGTGTACCTAATCCCTGGCGAGAAGTTTTAGGTACGTACTGGTAACGAAAAATACCTAATACGATAAATATGCCTCACGTCTAGTTACTAGTAGAATGACAATTATTTGACTTACGAGATATGAGTTCACAGTTGGCCAGCTTTCCTTAGGGCGAATGCCAGCGTGTCCTCAATAAACAGAAAGAAACCGCGTTATAAGAAAGAAAGTAAGAGGAATAAAATTAATGATTCCAAGAACAAAAGGCATATCTCTTTGTTTACATTTTATAAAAACGACTTTAAGTTAATTAAGATATGGTACAGAATAAAACTTATATTATAAAGCCTAATACCACTTTTTTTTTAACTCCATCAAAATGATGACTGTGTTACCCAGACGAATAGTTCCTATCATTTTGGTATTTTTTCACAATTCTATTATTGACTCTTTTCCTTTTTATTTTTAGATGCCTCTACGAAAACTATTGTGCCGGCTCTATAATTCATGAACCCAAACTTGAATAAACACTAAATATTTTCTGCAACTTTTTAAATGAAGGAAAGATTTCAAATGTCGGCTAAGAATCGTAGTATTTACTTTTTTTATCTGGCATGTCTCTAAATCAAATAAATTTTCATTTCGTTATAAATTTATAAGTAACGACTTTTTTCTTATTTTTGTTTCTGAGTTGTGATATTAGAAGCAATTCTAATTTTCTAACTTTGTTGCTGACTATTATTTACAAATCTTTGGTGTGAAGTGATTACACAAAATAAATGTTCGATGTTCGAAATCGACTTTTAGGTTATGTAATTTCAGATAGACGCTATTGAATTCAACAATCTATTGCAAACCAGTGCGAGAGTGATTCTTTTAAGTTGTAAAATCACCTCAGTTTATAGAGAATTTATGTTTATTGTTGTATTTTTTCACTATGGGACGCATCAAGAAATGTGCATCATGTAAATCAACATCTATGGTAGATCCTACTTTAACTTTTCATAGATTTCCTCGCTCTACAGAACGTGGGTATCTGAGGTAAATATGTATTAAAAGCAATAAATAAAATACTTCCTCACTTCTATACTTCATTTTTTACTATTTCTATTACTTGAAACATTATATTTGCTCACATATTTCATCACATTTCTTACTCTTTCTGATTAAAAACCTTAGTAATAAATGTACATTTCTGTAAACTACCCATCAAAGTGATGATGAACTAAGAATAACATTTTTGGGTGGTTCCTATCTGTGTTTTATATGTTTTGTGTAGTTTTCTTTCACTGATTGTTCATTATCAAATTTTTAAAGAATTTTACATCAATACAATTCTCATTAATATATTTTGTCACTTTTTTTGTTAACTAGTCCACTATTTGTAAACAAATCTTCTTGAACTATCGTTTTTACTATAAAATTCATAGTATAATACTTCAAAAAAATAAACTTACATTGTAATTCAATTAGTAGTAACTTTAAGTAATTCTATATTTAAAAAATATACTTAAACAGAACATAATCTCCTATTTACAGTTTTCCATATCAATATACATATAAACTATCTATCCTACATGATGTTCTTCAGGTAAAATTAATGTAAAAAAAGAAAAAAAATATAAAATAATTATTTGGTGAATATATTATATTGTAAATTTTTAAATTCTAGACTGAAACCCTGCAGATCACTTTATTTAAAATTTTTAGTTTCATAAAATTTCTAATGTAAAACAATAAAAAGTTTTTCCACAATATAGGAAATTTATTTAGTGGATTTAAAGATTTTTTCTAAAGTAACTCTTTTAACTTTATATTTAAATTTATTTTATTGCCATGTTCCTTTTCAGAGCTAAAATTTGGGCAAAGTTTTGCTTCCCTAATGATGATTGGACTTCTAATGAGTCATTAAAAGCATTACGTAATCGTTACTACATATGTTGCAAACACTTTGATGATTCATCTTATACAAGCAGTGATAGGACTCGATTAAATGCATTTGCAATCCATATTGGTTCCCAGCACGGACGGACAGGATTGTCTGAGTTAAGAGATGTGTATCATGAAACAGAACCAGAAGGAATAGTTCAAGTGAGTACTTTTTATATTAGTATTATACAAATTAATAAAATTTAATTAAATACAATGTAGTATTAATCTATATCATCACACAAATACCAAAGTAATATCATTATAAATTGCATGTATTTTTTTATATAACTTAACTGTTAAAGCACAAACCTGGTGTTTATACCTGCTTTCTATTGTTTTTTTTTTAATTTTTCTTGGTATTAGAATGATTAATATAAATATGTATACTTGTTTTAGTGTCCAGAGACTTCACTTGAAGCAGAAAGTATGCCAAGCACATCACAACTACCAAGAAGCCATGATATGATTGAGGTAGTTTTGCAATATCCTTCTTTCACCAAACACATTACTAAATACAATATCCATTAGTGACCACTCATTTTTAATATGTCCTTGAGCATAACTCTCCTATCACAGAGAAATTGCTTTGGTAATTCATTATGAAACATATTGCATGTATTTTATACTAACTTTGCCTATGGTTTTACCTACATAAAATTAAAAAAAATAGTCTATAATCACTCCTGACTTTAATCTATTTCATAATCAATGTTTTTTCAAAATATATTTAGTGATTTAGGGCTGGAATAGTAATAGACAGAAAAAAAGAGCTAGCCCTACCCTATCTACTAATAAATAAAAGTGTAATGTCAAAATAACAACTTTTTCTGACTCTTTATGAATGGATTATACCAAAACGCATTTTTTTTTTTCTGTCTGTTTGTTCCTTATATCCAGAACGGCCGAACTACACGAAACTGAAGCTACTTTCATTTTTCGAAAATAATTAGGGTTCAGTGAAAATCATAAAACTCATGAAATTGTAAAAAAATACGGTTTGATGGACAACAGCACCTAAACAACATTGTTTTGCAAAGATTATTTTAAAACTATATTACAGAGGGAAGAATAAATGAAATGTGGGTGTGGCTGCGGGCACAAAGCTAGTACATTATATGCTAAATGTTACTATACAGTAGCAAACAAATTAACAAACGGACTAAAATGACAAGAATTAAAAAAACCATTGAAATATTATCTCCAGCTTTTTCTGAAGCTCCCAAAAAGTTGTTATTACTACATCAGACATACATTTAGTTACAATGACTTTCATTGATCTTAAGTTCAAGTTATTTGTTATCCTGTGCCTTTTAGATATTCAGATTTTTCAATGCAAATCTTGGTTTCTCTTCCTCACAAACATTAATTATTTTCCTAAATATAAAGTTACGCTGATTAACTACAGTTATCTAAAAAAAAAAAGTCCAATCAAAATCTGTCCAGCCTTTCCGAAGAATACCGGGAACAAACAGATAGACAGACAAAAATTAAAAAATATATATCTTTGGTATAGGTATCATACCAAATCATCATCATCATCATATCTATTTAGTAAAAAATAATAATTTTTACATTACAAACAGAGACTCGCAATTTCATTTATTAGTATAGATAACTTAATGTGATTACGTATGCTTTTTTCAGTGTCCAGAGACTTCAGTTCATTTGGAATGTATGCCAAGCACATCTCAAGTTTCAAAAAGCCCAGATTTTACTAAGGTACTTTTGCAATATTCATGTTTTATCTGTTTTTTTTAATTACTGAAATACTTCTGCCTTAGGTTATAACTGAAGTTCTTTATAAAAATATTTAGGTTCTGTTGAATAAGGTCACACCATCTTTTTTTACTGGTTAAAGTTTTACTGCATTTATTTTACTTACTGTTGTGTGAGGTACACTGATTTTGCTGGGAAAAAATAAAATGATCATAGGTCATTGTCAAAATATTAATCTTTTATGTATTTTCCAGGCATCTCAAAAGAAAAAAGGAATGTTAAAAGATCTTGATTTAAAGCAATGTTAAGTAATAAATTAAGTAGTTCAATGTGTTTTCTGTTGCAGAGTCAGCTGAAAAATGTCCCTAAAAAGTTATCTGGACGAAGATGGACTTTAGATGACAAAGTTTTGGCTTTAAGCATATATAAAAAGTCAGCTTCTTACTATAGGCTACTAAGTCGATTGTTTTGTTTACCTAGTATAAACTCTCTTAAAGGACTCCTAAACAAAATACCAATGGTTTGTGGAATTAACTATCAGGTAAACTTTTTAAACGTATTTATGTAGCTGCTAAAGCAAATTTTTTAGGAAATAAAATTTGAGAGTCTAAATATAAGACTAAGACTGTATGATATGTGATAAATAAGAAAACAGGAAAAAATAAAATAAATGTGAATTCACTTAATCTGAACGTCAATGGAGTACATATTTCAAACAGTTAAGAAGTAGTAACTGATTTAAGATTACTTCACCTCTAGAAGTACCAAATGTGTGACATTGACACCCAATGGTGTCTCTCTTTACTTCTGAAAAAATTGAATGCCCTATAAATTCAAAATGTAATTTTATATCCATTTATGTAGGAGAAACAATAAAATCTTTCAAACAGTTGAAACTAAAACATACTGAAGATAGTTAGGGAATGTCAGTAATACTTCTACAGTCAATAATTGTTAATATTGCACCATATCTGGCTAATATATTTAATCAATGCATGGCAACAGGCACCTTTCCCAATTTATTAAAAATAAGTAAAGTAGCGCCCCTGTTCAAATCTGGATGTAGAAGTAGTATTGAAAATATATAGACCTATTTCTGTACTTCCACCGATAAGTAAGATATTCTAAAGGATTATTCTTAATCAATTAGTTGCATATTTTAAAATAGAAAAGATTTTGAATGAAATTCAAATCTACCACTGATGCTGGTACAATGCTAATAACCATATTTTTAGGGTTTGGGAGGATTCACATGTTGCAATTAGGTGATCTTACTAAGGCCTTTGACTGCATTGACCATAGTATTCTAATATTAAAACTAAAACATGGTGTTTCTGAAACTACTCTTACCGTTCTTACGTTTACCTAAAATACCACTGTCAGAAAGTGAATGTAGATGGAGCTATTTCCACAGGCTCATTAGTTCAAATCGGCGTATCCCAGGGTTCGATTTTGGAGACCGTTCCTATCCTCGTATATATACACGATTTTTGTATTTTGACGTTCATAAGCGCCTTATCAGAGCCTAAATTGAATAAAGTGTTTTTAAATTTTGAATATTTTTAGGTAATTGAAACCATTAAGCACATTGTCGGAAATAGAGACATCAATAAAAATTTATGTGTCCTGGCTTTTGACGAAATATCAATAAGGAAAACTTTGACTTTTAATTCTAAACTGGATCAGTTAGATGCTTATCAGGATTATGGTAGCCAAGGCAGAACATCAGACATAGCGAGCCGTTCTTTAACGTTTATGGCCATTGGTGTTCGAAAAAACTGGAAACAACCGATTGCTTTTTACTTTTCTGGAGATCATGTCACAGCAGATAGATTAGCTGTACTTATCAAAGAGGTAAATCTTGTAACTCATTTGTAGAATGATAGTAAGAATTCTTCTATCTTATCCGATTTACATCTATTATCATTTGTAAGCCGCAGTGCTACTTGTACTAGATAACATTAAACAACCCTGTTTAATAAAAGTAATACACACGATGAGACATCTGCTATAGCTCATCAGGTTGGTTGCCGTTCATAGTTAATGCTCTGCATCTCAGAATACTGGTGTAAAGTAATATAATGTGGAACCTTCCTATTCTAGGAAATATCCTAATCGACGCGTTCAAATGTGCGAACTCTACAGCATTACAATTTATAGATGCATTATTTACAATCATAGTGTTATTATAATTATTTAGTGTTTATTATGGAATCCGTTATAGTATTAAAATGGTTTAATGAAATGTGTATATGTTTAAAGGTCCTGAGTGCTTCTTTCTCTGCTGGCTTGAAAGTTCTTTGGCACAATATGTGATTTAGATGGTGTCAATATACGTGCTATAAATTCGTTGGGATCATCGAGGGATCGACCATATTTTGAATTTTGAATTGACCCTATTGGGACAGGAGATTGTTACAATCTTGAATCCACCCCATCTATTAAACTGTTAAATGGCAAACCAGGCAAAGGTTGGTGAAATGGAATATTTTACATTGCATGACTACATTAATATTGTTATTAGTTATGCAAATATAAATATGCAATTAATTTACTTTTTTACTTTATAAAAAGTAAATCTTTCTTTATGTGTCGTAAACAATATGCACAGCAAATGAGTTATTAATATGTATATAAATGAGTTATTTTAATTTTTAAACAATATAGTTATACGCCCACCACATTATTAAAGATATACTAATAAACAGATCAAGACCACTTTCTATAAAAGAATATATTTTTTTACGTGGGAAATGCATTTACGCATCGTCCCTGCCATCTCTAATTCGGTAGTAAAATCTCCTGGATTAGAGTTATGTAAAAAGCCTGACATTAACCACCAGTTCAGTTGTAACTACATTAGATACTTAATATCAATTGTAGACGAATTACAAAGGGTTAGCTTCTAGTAAATGTGGAACCAGGAACATGAAATAAATAATAATATATTCTAAGTCTACAATCAATACTTCAGTACAAAATTCATTAATTTTGGAATTCATTATAGGTATAGCAAAATGGAGTCATATAGAAGAGTTTTATATCAAAGACAAGGAAAGTCCAAACTTTGTATTTGCTCCAGCATTAACCCAGCAACACTTGCAGCCAAATGGCAAACAGAAAATGAAAGTACGTTTGGCTGCTCAAGTATTAAGCCATTCAGTTGCAGCCGGAATATTTGCCAAAGTAAGTTTCAAAGTTATGGATATTGTTTTAAATTTTAAACTAGCATTATTCCACAGCCCGTGCTGTGAACACGCCTAGATGTGTGCACGCCTAGATCATTATGTGAAAATCGAATATTAAAATATTGTTTTTTGTTTTAGTGTTTTTTATATACTATAAACATTATATTATATGATTTTGTTCAATTTTAATAAATTCAATTTTTTTTTTTGTTCTTGAATAAATCGCATTTATTTAGTGATACTTCTTTTAAACTAAACTCACGGCGTCATTTAAATTGTAATAACTTTTGATAGATTGAACCAATTTTAATGAAATATAAATATAATGTTACTCAAGAATATGCTTTAAAATGATCTATAAGTATACTTAGTACTGTAATCACCCCTGTGATTAGATTAGCCAACAGTGATGCCAGGTTAAATAAACAGACAGACAGACATACATTTATAAAAATGATAGAAATATATCTAGTATGTAAATAGCTATGTAACCTATTTTTAGTCTCTTGCAATATTTCTATTTCAGAAAAATCATAGTTGTATAGATACATGAAGTTTTATAATATCAACTAACATTTGGATGTATTTGTGTTACAGATGAATTACCGCAAGAAGCAATCGGAACGGCGACAGTTATTTCAAACATGGATAAATTATTTGACTGTATGAATGGAAACACACCAGACAAAAAAAGAGGAAAAACGTTTTTGACTAATATATCTTCAACTAGCCCTCATATGGAGTATTTAAAAAAAATGAAGTCTTTTTCCAGGTAATGAAGTTTTCAGGAGCAAGGAACAAACCCCCCTCTCAAGAGGGCTGGTTAAGGACTCTAAATGCTATTGAGCGGTTTTTTTTTTAATATAAAAAAATATAATATTCATACATTATCAGTTAGGAGGCTAAATCAAGATCCACTTGAAAACTGTTTTGGATGTATAAGAAGTTATTGTGGGTGTAATCCAAACCCCACGTCAGTTCAGTTCATAGCAGCATTAAAAACTAGCATAATAACAAATTTAATTAATAGCAATAAAACGAGAAATTGTTTAGATGATGACAATGATTTATTAAATAATTTTAAAATTTTTCTAAATCAAAAACTTCCAGTTACGCCTTCTGCTGTTAGCTCACTAGATGAAGTTGTAGACAATCTAGACGAATTTTGTTTTACGGATATAGAAATGCCTCAATGTTCTGGAGAAATGCAAGCATGTGCCTATGTTTGTGGGTATATAGCAAAAAAATGGCTATTGTAATAAATGTAGACATATTATGCTTACCAATCCGAACACTGAGGCATTCCATTTATTTACATCATTTAAAGAATATGACGACATCAAAAACAGGTTGAAATACATCCAGAATAGTTTCTGTGAAATGGTTGAAACTTCAGCAATTTTAATAAATAATTATTTAAAAGAAAGTTCACATAAAAGAAATATTGTATCTAATTTGATAATTATTTGCGAAAATATAAATAAGGATTGTCTGAAGGGATGTGAGGAGCATTTTGAAATGAATTATCAAACAATAATTAATAATGTAATAGCTATTTGTCTGAAACGGTTTTGCAAAATAAAGAATTTACAGTTTATTGACGAAGCGTCAAAAAAAAAATCAATGAATAGGAAAATAAACATTTTAAAAAATGTGTAAACTTTTATATTATTTATAAATTAATTTCTTATCTATTGCTTTTATAAATAAACATATCCGACAAATTTTCAAAGCAAAATTGTTTCAAGCGAATAGGTATTACGTCGTTTTTTTAATGATAATTCATTTAGAAATCTTCCCGACATCTTTTAAGTATTTTTTTGTTTATATTTTCGCAAATAATGATTAATTTTGTATCTAATATTACTTTTAAATAATCTTTTTTGTTAATAATCTAACTAATTAATATATACATTCTAATGTCCTAATTATGTTTACAATAAATTCACAATTTTTATTTTATATAAGTACCGTGAATTAATTAATCAGTACTATAGCTAAAATAAAATAATAATAGGTACGAAAAAAGAAAGTTAATGAAGTTCATTTCTTAAAATTATTTAATAATTTTAGGATTAATTATTAATAAATATATGTTAATTTTATCTATATATCCTTTCAGAATTAAAGCTACATGACAATTATACTTCTAATGGGTCATTGAAAATATTATAGTCATCACACTATATATAGAACACTGAAAATTCCTGTAATAGAAGCAGCAATAGGACTGGCCTGAATACATTTGCAATTGTTACTGGTCTCCTGATGCCCTCCTGGTATCATCATGAACCAGAACCACAAGGAACAGAACAATGATTTCAGTCAGTACTTTTATGAATATTATAGAAGTAGTTTATGCCTCCGACAAACATATAGTAAAACAAACAATTTTAAAAACCCCAAATTTTTTGTGAAATTTATATGGGACTTCTAAGTCAATTTTAAATTAAGTGCTGAAAATTAGTATGTAAGAAGTTAGTTATAAGAAAAGTATAGCCTTTATCTTAAGTAAAATATACTACTACAAAAATTTGAAAAAGAGAATTAAAATGTGTATGGGAAATAATTCCGTTTTAGGGACTTGGAACTTTGTATATGTACTTAATTATGAAAAAAGTGGTCCTGCAGTAACATAAGGTTTTTTTTTAAGCTTACCCTAAATTGATTGAAAAGTGGCTATAAATTCTATGTGGAGGTAGTCGCGAGCACAACTAGTTTTTAATGTGTATATTAGCATAAATTTATACCACACAGAAATACGAAAGTACTGTTATTATGAAATATATTGCATTTACGAATGACAAATCTTAAGGTAGATGTGTATATTGTATGCTTGTTTCAGTATCCGGAAACTTCAAGCAGAAGAGAATGCATGCCAAGTACAACTTCCCAGAAGCCACAATATTATTAAGGTAGTTTAACAATTTATATATGATTACTTTTCGAAAATGTTGAAACTTTTCTTTTTTTTATTTATAAAGTTCTTCATAAAAACTGACACAACTTCTATTAAACTTTAATTTCTGCCTAATGATTTGATTTTCATTTAAGTATTGCTTGAAAAATAAATCCTTTGTTAACATGTCTTTATAGAAGAAAAAGGGTCTGCTATCCAATTTCATATTAGTCTTATTTAATTTCAGAAGTTTTACAATTTTTATACAGCATCCCTATACATTTTAACATATCTTACCGTTAACAAAATTCTCTACTTGATTATGAAATGACTGTTGATATTGGTTCACTGTTAAATTAGGTCACAACAACTTTTTGTAGTAGTTATACATATTATAAATATATAATTGTGTCTTTTTATTAATTGTATATGTATTTTCTAGGATCTCAGCAGAAAGAAAAGAATAATGAACACAGGAAAAAGAAACTATAAGAGAGTCAAACAGAGGACATCTTTCGAATATACCTAAAGCCCTGACTCCGTTACGTCGGATTGGTTTTCGTGGTTTTTAGTGACATACGTGGAAGCCTCGACCTGAAGCCAACCTGACAGTAGATCCGTCGCCTCTCGGGGAAATGGGTTAGACTGTCGTGCGGACCAGCGGACCGCCATATTAAAAAGAGTTTAAGAAGAGAAATCTACTTTTAATATTTTAATTTCTAATGACTTTATAAATGAAATGATTAATAGTAAATTTAGTCGCTCTATGTGTTAGCTGTTGTAAAACCAACTAAAATATTCCTTAACAACAATTAAATCAACATTTATTTATATTCGTATAGTAAATTAGGTACTTGGATACTACTAAATCTTCCGTATAGTCGTAATTTCATTATTTTTTTCCTAAACATAATATTATATAGCATTTTCAAAATTTACCTTGCATAAAGACCGTAAAGAAATGATTAATTTAAAACATTGTTTAAGACTGTTTTGTGCAAAATGCTATTAGATAATTTAAAATAAATTAGATAGGTATTAAAATATTGTTTTATTTTATTCTTTTGATTGTTAAAAGCAGTTTATACCATTATATGTTAAACAGTAAGAAGTAGGTAATTTTTACGCATACATATTGGCCTTTGTCAGATAAAGTTATCAAATTTTCTATGGATGTGATTCGATTTGTGTCAATTCCTTAGAAAATTTGGGTACTTTATCGGAAAAGGTCAATGGTATGCGTCAAAATTACCTACGGAAAAAAAATCATATATCCATTTGAATTTCCCTCCCTATACAATAGTTTGTGTGGACAACGTGGAGCGCCAATACTCTGTTTGCGTTTTTAAAGTATGAAGCTGACATTCTTCTCCGGTAGGAGTAATATTGTTCTGTGTATGAGTTACACTGGCTAAGACACAAGCCGTGCAGATCCATTAAAAAAACAACAAGAAGAAGAAGAGATATGAGTTTTGAGTTATGAAATTATGAATATCGAAAATATACCGCAAAGAAGCCGAATGTGGTTCAAATAATTTTAGCGATTATAAGGATTATCAACATATTTGTAATAAGCAGCCCGTTATCAATATTTTCTACAAGTACAGATAAAGTGAATTTAAAGTTCAGCAAGTATAGATAAAGAAAAAGCAGCAGAAATATTTCTAAATACGAGTCTTAGGTAAGTTATAATGCATATTTTTACATTGGTTACTTGTTAAATCGCAAAGACTTACGTAAATAAAACCTTAATTATACATTTTAATATCACAATGTTAAATAAAATATGTTACTTAAATAAATTATAAATACATACACTGATGAAAATTTGTATTCAGTTGTAGGGTTATAAATTAATCGTTGTAACAAATTTATAGTTAAATTCAGTTAATTTTAACGGGTTTTCACGCGTTACCTTTGCTTTTTTCTATCCCGACGTTTCGGCTGGGTTTCACACCAACCGTGGTCACGGGCTGACTGGCGGTGCGCGGCTTCGCCTGCAGCGTTGAGGGGTATTTTGATGAACTACCCCCGTTTGGTCTTTATATTTATTATAGTCACAACACACAACACTAACAGTGTCCATCGACGATGCCTGTGACGATAAATCACGAACCTTAAGATTTTCTAGCACCGGATTCCACGCTGAGGAAAGTCTATACCCATCCTCGCGATTGAAATTTGGATGTTATTTTAACACTGTATAACTAGATAACACTCTAAGAGCCCTTACTTAATACCTACTACATACAAAAGTCACTTTGTATGTTTGAACTTTTCTCATATAAGTTGATGAAATGTTTCAGGCTTAAATGACATTAATTTGAAACTTAAGACAGTTGTATCACTACAGTCTGTTCACTATTAAAAGTCCCTCTGTTTAAGAGTTGGTAGCTCTTACTAGTTGGACAGTATATTTTTCCCATTTTGTGCCTCCTAAAAATGAGGGTAGATGGAGAAGATTGGATAAATTATGACAAAAGATTAATTATGAGTGACTAAAATTAGTCATTTAATTTATTAAGTGAATTATAGTTTGATGTGTGAGTATTAAAACGAAACATAAATTGCAATACTATTGACGGATATTTCACACACCGCTAAACTAAGGAAAGCTATCAAGGCTTATTTTAAATAGGACACAACATTAAATAAATATCCACAAATCATGTAAATATTCATAAGTCAGTTTCAAGTGTGTAACCACTAATCTGGCGTTTAAGCCAGCTTTCCATTGTTTTCCTATTGTCTCATGGGTAATCGATATATTAAATACCAGATATCAGACACTTTTCAGATAAATAATTTGAACATCTCATTTTCTTTGTATTGTGGATTCAAGAAATTTCACTTCAAACTGAACATTCAATTTTACATGTTGTTATTTTTTCTTGCATTATTTCCTATCATTTAGTAATAGTAATTGTTACTTTAACATTATTTTTCTTACAAGTTTGAGTTATGGTTATCCCAAATATAAAAATAAATAAATTGACTATTTTAAATTCACATTCTGTACATCCCATAATAATAATAATGCCTTTTATTCTGACAACAGAGATAACAGATAAACAATTATGTTTCTTATACTACTGCATATATGCATTTTACATAATTAAAATTATTTGTCTATTTGGTGCTTTTAACTTTCTGTAAGTCCATTTGCCAGTTGGCAAAGGCCTCCTCCAACCTACTCCATTCTGATCTCTCCCTGGCTACTCTACTCCATGTTATTCCTGCAACCTGCCTGATATCATTGTTCCATCTTTTTTATTGTCTGCCTCTTTTCCTTTCACCTTCCCTTGGATACCAATGTGTAATTATTTTGCAATTTCCCGGCCATTTCAATTTTAGCCTTTTTATTTTTAGTGTTACATCATGTATTGTGGTCTTTTTCCTAATGTTGGTATTTCTTATTCTACCCTCTCTTTACTCCTATCATTCTTCTCTCCATTGCTTGTACATCCTAGCATGTAATACAGACATCCTCAAACATTTTTATTTGAACATTGTTTCACAACAATTTTATCAACCCTTTTTCCTCAAAAAGTTTCTAACGCTTACCCATTCCCTCACAGCTTCAAAATTGATAGTATGTAATCTAAAATTCCACCTTATATAAGTTTCCCTAAAATGTAGTATTTACAAGAATGCAATACATTCAAGAATCCCAGTAATTATTTCTTTATTTCATCTAGGTTACAGATTTATATAATGTTTCATTATAACAATGGCTTCTAAACCAGGCAAAGCTTGTACCTTAGAAACCTGAAGTAAAAATAATTTATCATTAGGTATGTAAAAGTGATATGCTGATTGTTTGCTTTTGATATCAATTATGTTCAATGTTAACACACACAATATATTTTACCATTATTGTTTGTACCCCCAGTGCTTTCTATAAGTGTTTTAAAAGTAAAGTCGTAACACATGTTCCTAATCTTGCGCACAGATATGTTGCTACTCTGTAACAAAATTTTCATCTGCTGGAAAACTTCTTTACATATAGGATTCTGTGATTGTGAACCCAAAAATGTAATAATTGATATATAATATAACACCACTCGTAAACAAATACATTAAAATTAAGTAGATTTTTAACTCCTGTTGATACACACTCCATTAAAATTAAAGAAATCATTTTCAATTAACTAATATAGTCTTCATCTAGTGAGAAAACACAGAATCAGACCTTTTTAAATTTAGACAAATGATTATTAAATAGTAAACAAAAGGATTTGATTAATTAATTCAAATATTGTTTAATTTTATATACATTTATTTATTAATCATTATTTATTTAATATCAAAAATAGTACTGAATTAGTGTATTAAAATAAGTAATTTTGGTATTTGTTGGATTACTATTGGATTACATTAGTATTTATTGAAGGAATAAAAACAATAGTTATTATAATTTAAGTAACATTTATTTAGAATTTTCATGATTTGTACTAAATTTGTACTAAATAATTTATTAGTAATTTTGAACAGGTGTACAACTTGTACTTTTTATTATTCAGAACTCACGACTAGAGTCTCGTGACTGAGGCGTAACAAGGCTGTAAAATTGACTAATTAAAAAGTAAGTATACTGTATTCTAGTATTGTTTGAAATAATTGAAATAACATTATAGTACTTGGAATATTCAAATATTCAGACAAATATTGCATAAAAAAAATTACCAGCCAAAAATATTGGTCTACTCATAAATTTAGTTTGAAATTGAATTTTATAACATTAATGTATGTAAAGGTACAAAATAATTGGTAAATTATTACAAGTTAAGTCTTTGAATTTTTTCTTGCATGTACATAAATATGATACCTATAAAATTAAGAATTCAAATAAGGCATTTTGTAGACTTTTATGGCATATATATACATAACTGGAAATTTGGAAAAGTGTATCAAAAACTTTATATCAATAGAACTTGAACTCGAACAAATTATGAACTTGAAATTATTGTTAAATTTCAAGATTCCAGGTTTATATATATTTTGGTACCACTAAAATTATTATGTTTTACATTAATTCTAATGTTATTGGCATATCCATATAGTTCCATCTAGTTCTGCTTTCACAAAAACCTAATATAAATTTATGACTTAAACTCAGTTTTTACTAGTGTGCAGTTTATTTATCTTATTTGTAATAGACATGTGGAGCGTGTCACAGCTGTGTCGATCCAGCCAGACTGTCAGGGTGGCCCAGAAGAAACTCCTAATTTCCGGTACTCGGAATAATGTTAATAACATAGCTGCAAGGCAACTCATTACGACCACAAGGCATAACAACGCATACAGATTACATAGTTTCAAAGGATTTAGGGTGAGTTATCTATACTAATAAATAAAAATTTTAGTGTCTGTTTGTAATATCAAAATAATTTTTTTTTTTTACTAAATATGATACCCATACCAATAATTTTTTTTTTTTTAATTTTTGTTTGTTTGTTCCGGGTAATCTCCGGAACGGCTGGACCGGTTTTTACGGGACTTTTTTTGGTAGATACCTGAAGTTACTCATTGCAACTTACGGAGCTTTTGATTTTCGAAAATAATTAGAGCTCCGTGTAAAAAAAATTAAAACCCATGAAATTTCGAATAAAATCCGATTCAATGTACAGTTTCACAAACAGGTGTTTGAATTTTCAAGAAATATCTTTGTTTTTGTTAGTGCTAAAAATTATTTCAGGAAAAATTATTGTGATTTCGCATTAAAAAAAAAACAATACGTTCGGGGAAAAAAGACTATTCAGTGGTCAGTTATACGGGCAAGTATTTGAATTTATGAGAAATGTTTTTACTTTATTTTAATAGGAAAATAATTCGGGTAATGAACAAGGCGCCTGATAACTTCGGTCGTTTGTCTTACCATGTACGCGGTCCGGTTCGCGCGTCTGTTATCACTTTCAGAAAGAGTTTTTGAAGGCAATTTGCATTGATCCATTCAACCGAAACACGTCCACTGCTGGACATAGGTCTCCACGACGACCGGTCTTGCGCCACCCGCATCCAGCACATTCTTGCGATCTTCATTGTTATGTATTTCGTAAGACGGGATTGCCATAATCGTCACGCTTGGAAGGCGAGTTGGCTGTTCGCACATCCTCTTCGTATATCCTTTAGTCGCATTTACACAATAAAAAAAACAATTATGATTAATATCTATTACAGTTAAGTGACTCGATCAAATCAAGTGGCATCATTGTCAGATTATGTTCATCAGCTCGAAAGCCGAAGGAATCAAAGGCAGTTGGCTATTGGCTGTTGGGTTGCAGCGGAATGGTCTTCACTGCAGTTGTCCTAGGTATGGTAGCTGGATACTTTACTCTGCTTTACAGCATTTATTATGTTATTAACGTTATCCTCAGAACTAGTAATGGTAGTAAATAGACATATTTTGCAATTACCATATAGGATAACTGTTATCATTTACACACAATAGAAGAGTTTATTTTCATTTATAGAAAACAAATGCTGAGAAATTGTTAATTCATAAAAAAAAAACTGAGATTGAGAGGCGATCTTTTATTCCTCACCCGTAAAACGAATATTAGTACAGAATCCGTATGAAGACAAAGTGTAACGTCATATTTTTTGCTTTGTGTCTCTCTATTATTTCTGTTTAGATTATAATTTTATTTTTACTTATCAAAATAATCAGTAAACATCCTTATTCTATCGACAAAAACAAAGGTTTATATTATAAATTAATGAGGTTTCTATTAGGTAATAAATAATCTATAAATTAAGGGCAATTCTCATTTTGATCTCGTTTAAAAAAGCCATTCCTGTTGCGCTTTCATTAAATTGTTACGAAATCAGTTCAAAAATGTCATAAATATTTCTTAAGATCATTCATTTAATTAATTTATAATTAATAAAATACTTATAACCTATAAATATATTATGTAACACTTTGTTACCGGAATTGAATAGTTATTTGTAATGAATTATAATATAAAATTTTATTTATAAGGTAATTTGTAAATATGTGATTGTAAATAAATGTTGTAAACTTTGGTAATTTCGTTTCATTTATTTTTTAACTCTACATATATACGGTGATATAATTCGTCTTAATTAAACTATTAACTTTTACCGAACAGATTTGAATACAGTTTTCAGAATTATATAAAACTAAATTTATGAAGAAAGGTTATGATCATTTATGCCTTTCGTATAGATACAATTATTGAAAAACAAATTTTCACGCGTTACCTTTGTTTAGTAAGTAAAGACTAAATAAAGGTAGTTCAACAATATAGCCCTCAACGCAGTGACCTCGCGTCAGCCCGTGACCACGGTTGGTGAAACCCAGCCGAAACGTTGGGATAGGAAAAAGAAAAAAAAGGTTAAAGGTTTTTCAATAATCGTATCTAATTATGGAAAGCGAAAACAAAAAAATGCTTTTGTGGTTTATAGGTGAATAGAAGCTAAAGTCGCGAGTGAAAATAATTATAGTACATTTTTTTAAACATATATGTATACTTGTACTTTTATTATTAAGCGCATATATTTGTACATACATATACCTAAAAACATATTTTAGTGTTCAAATTCAAGTCAATAAGACAGTAATGCATTTATTATATTTCTTGTTTTCTAATTGTGTTTACTTTTTTGCATTTCCAAATTCATTTTACAAAAATCAAAGTATCAGAATCCGTAAATAATCTAGTCTTGGTGAAAAAAAAAACATAATTAGCTGGCCGCCATTTAAGAATGCAAAACTGTTTTGAAACGCTCAATAACGTCCAGTTCTTCTTCCAATCTTTCATCCAATTCTTCTGTTAGATGGTGATGATAATACGATAAAATGCCGCGTTTGTCCACATTTCCTCGCAATCTACTTATTCACTGCCAACTTTGTGAGAATTTATTTTCCAAAAATAAAAGTAGATAAGTAACGCCTTATTACTTCAGCTATCTAGCAGAGAAAATCTCGTCAAAATCGGTTTAGCCGTTCCGGAATTAGCCCGACTAACAGACTCATATTTTAAAATTCTCTGTCTTATATAAGTACCGTATACGCATTATACCGTATTTTTTTTACACGATATAGGCTGTGTTTTGACCACAATCTCACCCGGTGTTAAATGATAATGTGGTCCAGGATGGTAAACACACTAATCCTAGGTACTGGTTCTGAAATGATGCTGCCAGAACATACCTATTGGTATTTGGGGGACAGGTTTTCAAACTTGAGGGTGGTAGCTACCCAGGCGGAATCCGGCCGCGATATTCACTGCGCCATCATCACTTCAAATTTCCAAATGTTTCCTTTCATCTACTAACAGCATGTGGAAACTACTAGTGGAAATACAGAGTAACTAATCATCCAACTAAAACTATCGAAACGTTTGACTGTGCTCGAAGCCGTTTTTGCGGTAGAAGAGAGATCTTTCTCGAATATATCGCAACTATTACACATATTGGAGAACTTTGTACGTAACAAAGTTGTTTCTAATCAGTGTGACTTCAAATACTGTGGCACTTCATTTGACAGGCGGCGTTACACGTTTGACGGAGTCTGGTCTATCGATGGTCACGTGGAAACTCCTCGGGGAGAAGATGCCTCGCACGGATGAGGAGTGGCAGCGGGAGTTTGAGAAGTACCAGCAGTATCCAGAGTTTATCTAGTAAGTTTTGTTTTTACATTACCGTGACGTTGCGTTCCGCCATCTCATAAGAAATATTCAGATAACTATGGTACAACTAATTTAATGAACGATTCGTCTACATTTTCTTTACGTTAATAACTTATTGTAAGGACCGTTTAAGTATTCCCTATGTGATATTTATAACTAATACGTAGAAAAATTGATAACAATCAAACTCTTACAGTTTTAAGCCAATATATGTATGAATAGGCAAAAATAAATAAGTTTAGTACCTGGTTCAGTCTCTTTATCTCCTCGGTTTATCAAACGATTCGCTGTTTTTTATTTAGTTATGTTATTGATGAGATTTGGTATTATACATAACGACATTTTGGAAATAGTCAAATTTCGAGAAGTTATCGTAGTTATGCCAATATTGTCTGATTTTATTTGTACGGTCAAGTATCTATCGTAAAGAAAGCGTTTAAATACTCCATTATGTTTAATAGTAAAAACAAACACATAACTCTATCGGAGTTCAAGTGGATATGGTACATGGAGTTCGCGCACCGCACGTGGGGTCGCGCTATCGGCGCCGCGGTATTTCTGCCAGCTGCCTTCTTCTGGGCCAAGGGCTATCTCGACAAGGGGATGAAAATCAGAGTCGGTGTTTACTGCGCTTTGGTTGCCGCTCAGGTGATAAAAATACCCTCCGAGTAGAGCATCTCGAAGGTTCTCATCATCATAATGATACAATAATTTCTTCCACTTTTCTATGTCAATTGTCATTTCAGTATTCTTTTATAGAAGTACATAGAATCTTTCATATAATCCAACCGTATCACCTTTGCTCTTCCTCAAAATCCATCTACAATAACAATCTTACTTATTAATTATGTGTCTTTCCTCATACATGTCTGTACGTACATAATAAATGCAGTAATGCACAAATGCAATAAATGCAGTAATGCAATTATTCTGTACGTACAAGTCCCATACCATGCCAACCTATTACTCCTTAACTCGTCTATCCTTAGAGCTACTTTTAAACATTCAACATTCTTAATTACATGCAATCGTTTTTCATCCATCTTACAGATTTATTACAAGAATGGATTTATATATCCTGTTCTTTAATTTAAGGGAATACAATATTTACATTTTTTTTATGAACACGTAGAGGTGGAAAGAACAGTCCAATTGGTTTTATACGTGCAGTGGTTTCCGTTCCCAGGGTCTGATGGGTTGGTACATGGTTAAGTCGGGGCTGGAGGACCGTTTCCAGGGTCCGAGTGACGTGCCCCGCGTCTCCCAGTACCGCCTGGCGGCGCACCTCTCTCTCGCGTTCATACTGTACTCCGGCCTGTTGGCCGGAGCGCTGAGGGTGCTCCGCCCCTTCCCACTCGCAGCCACGTACCAGAAGATCAAGGAACTAAAGAGTATCACCGCCCTTGCGCATTCCGTTAAAGCGATGGCGTTCTTCACCGCCATGTCAGGTGATAACTGACTTGTTACGTCCTGCATCCTTACATTATATAAAAGGCAACGTCTGTCTGTCCGTATAACTCGAGAAACATTCAACCGATTCATTTATTATATCGTAGATATGTTATTTGGTCAGGTTTTAGTATTTGGTTATATTTGTTTCTTAATGAGAGAAGTTATGAGGATATAAATAAATGACGCAGACACATAATCGTCCATCATTGTTTGTTTTGGAATATTTTAATGAAACTAACGAGTATTTGAGAGATTTAATACAGTAAATTACAAAAAAAAAATCATGTGTTAAATGTCAGGTAAAAAGTACTCATAACCGACGAGCATGTATGAAAGCGCTCATGAAAGTAGAGGAAGCGAAAGAGGTGTGTCAAGATCGTAGCAAGTGGAAGGACGTAATCTCTGCCTACCCCCACGGGAGAAAGGCGTGATGATGATGTATGTATGTAATTACAAAAATTGACATTTTATTAACGAGAAATATACGCGTATATAACGCGGCTGGAGTTGCGGGCACAGCTAGTTTAGAATAAAAGAAAGTAAAATGGCTGAGGGTCCCATCTGAAGTTACCATAGAGTAAAATGCAAATATTTTCTAAGTGCTAATAGAGACCACTGGGGGAATACTCCCTCTGTCATTGATTAACCAATCACATGTGATGTATTTCCTTTAATTTGTTATTTTATGTCTTGCGAAGTCAGACTATATTTACTGACTTTCATTATCAAAGCCAAATAGAAAATAGCTTATAAAGAATAACTCTGATTCCAAGATAACTGTCAGTAGATAAGGATATGTCAAAGGTCTCTGTCGTGGCTTCCTTCTAATCTTCACGATGGAGCCATTAGGCAATCGGGTGTAGTTATTATAATCAGAAATTACCATGTGTATGGTAGTCAGGTCTCAATCGTAGCAAATAAGCATGCAATGCAACTAACATTAAGAGGATGTCCTAGCGGCATTTATTCCATAGAAAAACGCAGTCCCCTGTTTCCTCCCTAGTTAATAGCATTATGGTAAATACTTTTATACCAAATAATATATATCCACCACCAACTGTATATGTCCGTACGTTTTGACTTTTCCATAAATTATTATTGTAGAAATTAGGTGCATTTGAAAATAAAAAAATCCCTATTTTTACCGTAATTTTCAGACGTTCCTCAAACAAATTTGATGGATAAAATTAAAAAGAGTAAAACCTTCAGGCATAGCTAAAGTCTTTATTATTTTAAAACTGAAAGAAAATTAAAAATCGGTTGTTTTGGAGGAAAAACAGGGTACTACGAAGTGATGTTTTCGTCTGTTTTGCAGACGGTACAATCAGCCTGCGGTGCAGTTGCCCCTTTCGTGTTTTATAATTCGTTTCTTCGAGGCGCAACGCGATAGCAATATATTTCTGAAATGCCTACTTTTCCGACCGTATGTCCTCTTAATAGTTAACTACAGTTAATAAGCTGCAGCTTGGAGCTGTTCATAATCAATGTGAATTGTTCTCGGGCAATTTTGTGTTCTGGTAGAATTAAAATGATCGTGTTTTACAAAGAATAACAAAATGTTTATAGGCGCGTTCGTGGCCGGCTTGGACGCGGGTCTAGTGTACAACTCGTTCCCCAAGATGGGGGACAGGTGGATCCCCGAGGACATCCTCTCGCTGAGCCCGTGGGTGCGGAACCTCACGGAGAACCCGACGACCGTGCAGCTGGACCACAGGATCCTCGGCACCGGCACCCTGACGCTGGCGACGGCGCTGTGGGCGCTCTCGAGGGGCAAGCCGCTGTCGCCGGCCGCCAGGAGAGTCGCCAACGCTGTCGGGGCTATGGCCTGGATGCAGGTACCATACATTTACAGCTTTTTTATTGCCCCCAAGATGATCAGTATACAATCATATCTATATATAAAGTTATAATTGTGAATGTTGTTTATTTGTCGGTTTCTTTGTTTCTTAATGGCTCTTAAACGATTAGACTGATTTAAGTGTAATTTGCCATACAGATTTGTTTTGTCAGTGTATGACTGATTCCAATACATTTAACAACAATGATACAATCTGTTAAACATTAGTATTATTAAACTTCTAAAATATATCAAATACTAGCAATAATTTTAATAACGGTATTTTAACGTCACCCCCATATGGGGAGGAAGCAAGTATATACTTTGATTTTCGTGTATTCCAATACTCTATCTATGGATTGTAGTTTTTATGGAAATGTTATACATTATACATCCATTCTATATATACATATATTATAAGAAGCAATAAAATATTTTAATTGTACCAAGTCTCCCCGCACCCTGCCGTGGTCTGGACGCATCTAGTCATTGAGTGTCAGCTATTCAAAAACAAAGAACATTTTATTTATTTATTTGGGAAACACACAGTTAACAAAATACACATAAGGAACTGTATTACAATATTACATAAACCAGTTCAGTTTCCACGTCGTACTTTCTCTTTGAGATTAGTATTACGAATACCTAAGTTTTGTCGGATTTATGTCCAGTTTAATATTAAAATATTGTTACTCCAGTGATGTCATCGCGACATTGTAAATGTTTATAAGTCACAAATACGAACATAACATATAGACAGTGCTTTCCTTTAAGTTTTTCTTATTTTTGCTCTGATGTCATATTTAAAGTAAACTGACTGGGTTGGTCCATATCAAATAATGGCCTAGAAATAATATATATAATTATAGGTCGGTCTGGGTATATGTACGTTGTTGTACTACGTGCCGGTGCCGGTCGCGGCGAGCCACCAGGCGGGCTCGCTGGCGCTGCTGTCGCTGGCGGTGTGGCTCACGCACGAGATCAAACTCCTCAAGTACATACCTAAATAGTATTTCGACATTCGTTAAAGACTTACTGGATTCTAGTATTTATAGTTTGGATTGTGCTATTGTATCGGCTTGTATTCACACAGTTCAAACATACCAGTTATCACATTAACGGAAGTAGTTCGACGGCTGAACTGATTGTTTTTTATGATCTTTGATTTGTTGTATTTGTCTCCTTCCGTCCCTAACTACGGAATAAATATTAATTTTTTTTTGATAATATCTCTAAAACAGATTGTCCGACTTCGATGAACTTTCTTTTGTTTGTATTTGATTCGAGAAGTTCGATTCTTTGTGGATTAAAAGAAAGACTAATTTTAATTGAGTTAATAACAGATTATTTATTGATTCTGAAGCGCTATGAAGTTCGTCAGGATAGCCTAGTTAATAATTAATTCTCAATTATTCAAGGCTCAAATCGTTCAGACTTGACGGAGTAGGTATTTATCTATATAGAATTAACCAGAAACGACTAAAATACCATATATATTTATTGTTGTAAAGCGGATCATTTTTCTGTTTTTATTATCATATAGATGCCCAGTCTATTTGCATTTATTGTAAGAACATAGCCACAATCCATATTATTTTTTTGTCGTAATAAAATATTCAAAATAATTTGTAGTGTTTTTTTTCTTCTCCTTTATATACTAGATACATGAAGAAATAGAAAATAATTATTATGGCACGTTTAAAAATAATAGCAAACTTTCGCAAAAACAAAACGAGCTCAATTCTAGATTTGAATCGCATTTAGGATTTACAGGGGGGGGGGGGGGCTGCACTGGGACATAAAAACTTTTGCTAATAATACTTAATGTAAAAATGTGGTTCAGGATGGTAACACTAAGCCTAGGTACTGGTTCTCAAGTGGTGCTCCTGGTACACATCTTGTGTCGTTATTAGAACTTATATCGCATCGTAGACTTTCACGTTTAAATCCCGGCTAATTAGCAGTATTGAGACGCCAACTTTTTAGTTGTCATTCACGTCACTGTCGATTCAAAACACAACCGTTTGAACTATCAACTGCGACTCACGTCCATCAAATATCGTTCCGAACATAATCATAACCAATTAATCATCATTATCAACATCTTGAATCGCCATTCCTACGGTAGTGACGTTTTCCGTTTAATGATGTCACTTACCGTTTCGCCTACTAGTTTGTTCAGGTAAAAAATATTGAATCCAATATTTAATGTTTGTAATATCAAAAATGACAGTTTTTTACTACATACATATTAATGTATACACGGTACCCACATCAAAAACACAAATTTTAAAATTTTTCCCTGTCTGTTTGTTCCGGCTAATCTCTGGAACAGCTGGACCGAATTTGACGGGAGACTTTTTTTGGTAGATAGCTGAAGTTACCCCGCGCAACTTAGCCTACTTATTTTTAGAAAATAATATAAAGTCATGAAATTGTGAATATGCAAAGCACAATTTTGATGGCAAGTGTTTGAATTTGTTTCAAATATCTTTGCTTTCTCTAATTTTAAATATACAAAAAAAATTAAAATAATAATTAGGGATAAGATAATAACCTTTTAAAACAATTAAAACTCATAAATTGTGAACAAAATACGATTCAATGGACAGTACCATCAAAACATTATTCTCCAATTACTATTTTAAAAATACATTACGAGCGGAGCCGCGTGCACACAGCTAGTATAGTATATATCTACAATTAAAAAAAGAATCATGTAAATCGGTTCAGTAATTCTCGATTTTTAATCAAATTATATATTGTAGTCCAAGCGATCATGCTGTAAATAAACAAATATATTTGAAAAAAAAAACAAGTATAATAGTTTCTAAAGTATATTTTTTACCATAAAGTTGGAGACCGCAACATAACTATTGCATAATAAGTAAGTAGACATTATAAGCCTCTTTCCAAACTAATTAATCACAATTTCTTCATTATACATATAAACAACGACATTATTAAAAACTTAAAATTAGTACTGTAATTTAAACTCTTAATATATTATATATATATATTTTATTATTTAAAGTTAATTTAAAACATTATCTAAACAGAGATGGTCGGATAATATAAAATTAGAATAATTTCAATAAACATAAATGCCGCCAAAACATAGTAATAATAGTTTCGCATCATAAAACTGGTTTTTCATGTCGATATTTCTTTTTCTTCCTTTTTACTACATATGTGAAGTATTTAATAAAAAAAAATATATAATTATGTATTTTTATTAACCTATATAACATGAAATTATATGAAGTAATAACACAAATACCTAATGAGAGTTACATATATCAAAACCTAGAAAAAAAAAACTGTACAAATTTCCTAAATTTATTAATTTATATAATATATAAAATGACGGTTATTGTTATTTTTAACCTAAGTACTTCGTTTATTGGGACCTAGCGATTTAGTATTGTGTCATCATCTGGGATATTTTTGAGTATTTACATATAATTTTTATTATTACGATTATATTAAAGATACAAATAGGTACTTAATTGATAGAGAAATACATTGAGTTTTTTATTTATTTATTATAAACATATTAAGTGTCCGCTTCGTGTAAGCTAGAGGGTTTTACAGATGTTTGTTACATCATAATCTATTTTTATCGATAACAATCGATACGAGCTTTTAGAAAAGTACGATTTTATCGGTAAAATGTTTTTCGTTTAATTTCGGCATAAAATATTTTTCGATGTATGTATGATGGTCGCGGTCTGATCCTCCGAGTCCGATCCTAGGGGAACAACTTGCAAACATTTCCAATTACAGACTGTTATTAGAGGTTAAAATTGATTTTTTGTTTGTTACGGATAACCTCAAAACCAACTAAACCGATTTTTTAAAATTCTTTCATCTGTAGTGTAACTTACACTATCACCGATTAACATAGGTTATATTTTTCTAATTAAAGATTTCTGTATACCCGTGCGAAGCCGGGGCGGATCGTCAGTATTAGATTTATCTAATTCCATAATACTTTTGTGTTAATTTATAATTACATTGACAATTAATGTTAAATAATTTCTAAAGTATCTGATTAAATAAATTGAATTGTATACATAGATTGAATTTGAATAAATAGAGAAAATAATGTTCCGTAAACCGACACGAAACGGCACCGTACAGTTATCCAATTAAACCTAACACAGATTTAACAAATTTTAATAATTTTGTAGTTTTATCCACTAAACATCATTCAAACCAATACAGTAATTTACTGGTACCTACTTAATTTGATGACTAAATGAATAATGTAATTGAAAAGATAAAGGCTAATAAAATACTGTGATACATTTGAAGATTTTGTTTGGGATTAAGAGCGGTTGCTCTATCCCTTTTCCGCAAAACGAAGTTTAGTATATACATAAGCTCACGCCTGTTATCCCCGAAGGGTTAGGCAGAGGTGAAATAGCCATGATAGGATGATGATCCAGGCTCCGGGATGATAATGAATAGAAAACCCCAATATCACTTGACCAGACTCGGGAATTGAACCCGAGACTTCAGAACGACAGTCGTACCGTAGTGCAACTGCGCCACCGAGGCAGGCATAGAGCTTGTATGAAATACAAAAAGCGTGACGTCATATGTTAGCTTTCTCAGTGGCGGAACTGAGACCCGTGTCAAATTCGTTGGATGAGGCCCCAGTAAAAATTTTCACGTTGTAATTTGATTTTAATAAATCACTAAAGCGTTTAAATATTTAGTCTAAGTCTAACTTTAATTGTATTTATAATTTTTACTTAATTTGTTAAAAATGTAAGGATTCTCGGAGCACGCGGCTCGGGGTCCCGTAGGACCGGGTCGCGTGGCATTTTGCCAGCTCTGCCACCCTATAGTTTCATCGCTGCTCTCTGTCTAATATAAATTTCTTACTTTTGATCAAATTTTAATTTTGTTCGGCAGTGCTCAGACTAATTAATGGTCTGTTTTTAGATGACTCTAAAGAATAAATAAATATTCATTTTAATTTTTTTTGTTGTCTGATTGAAGCTAAAATCTGCAACCTGTAGACCTGAACGGCCTTGACGGCTTCAACAGACTTTAATTTCAATGTACAAATATAAAAGACATGTTGACTGATTATTGTTTCATTCAAAAGGAGTACCAAATAGAACTAATCATCAAAAAAGATATTTAAAAAAGTCATAAAAACTAACAACGTTATAATCTATTTAAATTATGTGTTAAATTATGTATGAAAGCGTACTATAACAAAGTATGACGTCACACATGATCGAGTTTGTTGCCGGTTCTTCTCGATGGCTGTGTTGTTTTCCGAGCCGATGGTAGTGTTTTGACGTTCATAAGCGCCTCAGCAGAGACTAAATTGTGTAAAGTATTATTGATTTTATTTCCATTTCACACATTCGTGTCCAATACAAACTATACTGAGGCTCGTTTTGCGGGAAAGGTCAGAGCATCTCGTCTCAAACCCTAATCAAAATTTTTAATCTTTCGTAATTTTTCAAACCGAATTAAATATTTTTCCAATATACACACGTATTTGATTACATTCTCCAAGAAACGTATTGTTTTTTTTTTTAACTCAGTCGACTAACGAAATGTAAGAAAAGGAAATGTTTATAAGAAAAACTATTCAAATAATAATTATATTTTGTAAAACTAATTAAGTGAAGTCGTAGGAGTATTCATTTGTATACATAGAATTGCTTTAATAAGGGGAATATAATTTTATAACTTTGCGCTTCGAGACATCATCTTGTTTTCTAAATATTATGTACATATTTTAAAAGCTACTTTATATATATATGTATATAGAAAAATTAATGCGTAACAATTCCCTTGAAGATAATTATCGACAGACTCCGTTTTTGTTAGCAATATGAACAAACAAACGTAACCACAATGAAATACTTTGAGTAAATATATAAACAGTGACTGCGACCAATAACATGTATGGAAAATTTTACACGAGATAATTCAAGATTTTTCAAAATCAAGTCTAATCTGAAACATTCCTACGAAGTTTTCTCATAAAGGTTGATATTCTTAAAAAAACTCGTACGTACAGAACGTAAAAAAATTTCTAAATCTATTTCAAAGTTTGTATTAAAACACAAACAATTGAACGACCCACGGTAATAAACAAGTATTACACACATTATATTCGATTTAATAACATTTTAAGGAAAAATCATTTGAATGTTGCGATGTGACTTCATCATACTGTGATTCTGAACAAATTCTAATAATAAATACGAAAAAAAAAACACGTTATTAGCATTTTAAAATAATCGCATATTTTTACTGCGTAGTGATAATATACATTACAGCGTGTATAAATAATGTATGAACTAAATTACAGTTGATTTTTAAATAAATACTTTTGGTCAAAAATTAGACATATATTCAATTTATATGCAACATTTAAATATTATTACAAAGATGAATCGTAGTAGAAACTCATATCCGTATTGAGGAACGAAAATAACCTTTATAATATTAATGCGCTTTTAAGCGATAACACTGCGTTTGTGGTGTTAAATTTTATAACGTTAAGTAGGCTCGTGTCTTTACATCGATAAGTATATTTATTTTTATTTTATAGACAACCTTTTAAAAGTGTAATAACGTATAAAAGTGTAATAAATAAAATGGGCTAACATATCAGAAATGAAATCGTAATATTTCAATCAGATACTAAAATAAATATTACTTGTATTTAATAAAAGTATAAAACAATAATAATCAAGAAATAGAGTAAACGCGTCCCAATGTATAAATTTTCCCCGGGGACTTAATATAGAGAATACGAGGTCATTCATTTAAATGACCCCGAATAAGTAATGACATTTCAGATTAGGCCCGCAAGACTGTCCACGTGGTACTAGATTTAGTTAAAATACTATATTTATAATGTATTGTCATAGCCATAAACTAAGAGCAGATATTTTGAAAAAAACCTTTTTCGACGCATAGAAAAATAGTCTAAATCAGTTATTATATTCAAGCAAACCCATAAACAGTTACAAGCTATAGGCGTTTGGGGATTAAATTCTAGTATACAGTACGTTTAAAACTGTTTTCAAAAATCTTGATTGTTAATAAAGTGATGCGAATAAATGTGAAAACAATGGCTGAAATAGTTTCTAAGTAGGATTTTGGGCAGAAATAGACAGGTCGTTTTTTACAGCCCATCCAACCTAATATTAATCATATTATAAGCTCTATATTAAACGCACTTTAAATGGAAATGTTGTGATGTTTATGAAATTATTAATAAATGTGATGTTAAACCTAATCTAAAAAAAAAAACTGTCAACTATCTTGACAAAGAAGAGTAATCATAGACAGATAAATAATATTTTTATATCGACAATACCCACGAATAGAACTCCCAATTTCTTTCGAATAGAACTTTTTTCTGCACAATTAATTAAAGTGAATAAAAAAAGAACGAAATATAGTTTGTACCTTCAAAATATTCGACAAGAACTGTCATCTCTACCATCAATCACCAATCTCCTTTGTCAAGTTGTAGTAGCCTATAATACCATAATTTATGATCCATAATTCATCACAACAACCGTGAAAAAACCAAATAATCACAACATAATCCTATAAAACACTTATTAATTTACATATAAAAAAACGGCGCAACGAGAGAAAGTAATCCCTGAATCTTATTTCTTTCATAATAAGGAAAACGCGGGACAAAACGAAATTTACTCGATCTTTTTAATCGTACTCAATTTACAGTTGAAAATTAGGAACTGATTTGAAAATCGTCCTAGACAAGAGTTTCACATTTCAAATGTCAAATTTGCATATTATTGCGTTACGTATATTCCTCAAATCACTTCACTTCAATTTTGAAACAAAATTCGTAAGTTTACATTATCTAATTGCAAGTTATATATATGTGAAGCAAGCCATTCAAATTCCAACTTGAGTCTCGCAGTCGAATGCAGAAATGAATTACATATTTTATGGCACTAGATTTTCATACCGAATTACTATTATTCATTAGCAAGATATATGTTCAAAATGATTTTTTTTTATATCATCATTGAGTTGAGTCAAAGCTGCGACACATCATTTTCTCTCCGCTAGAGAATGAATGGCGCACTTCAAAATCTTATACACTAATAAAAAACGATAATTTAGTAGGTATTTATAATTATATAATATTTTAGATCATTATTTTATACATACATACGTATTTATATAATATTCTCATTAATACGATAAAGTCTTTGTGTTAATTTTTCAATGATTATAATTCATATTACATATTATATTATACTCCATCACTAACCGATCACGTTCGCTGATGTTCGGGTAACACGAGAATTGCCGGAGTTAAATAGTTTCACGGCCGAGCTGTGGAATAGTGGAAAATGTCATGTCAAAACTGGAGCGAAGTATCTGGCAACACTATGAGTGTTTGACTGCAATTGAATCAATTATACCGATTTCATAACATATACTTTAGTTACTCAAGCAATAACAATGCAACGGAAACATTTTTATCTGTAAATAAGAATTCTTGTAATTATTTCCTTGTTCGAAAGTACACCACTTAAAACAAGACAACTGAAATGAATTATGATTGATTGATTCAGCCGAAAGACATCCACTACGGGACATAGGTTTTCCCAAAAAGGGTGGAATTGGCATAATCACCACGGCGGGTTGGCGATCGCAGTCAGATGTTTTTAGTACTCAAGAGTATGCTGCTGCCCATCCCCTGGTTTATTACTTAGTTGCCTTTTACGACACCCACGGGTAGATACAGGGTGGTAGGATGGTACTATTCTTAGCCACGCGCATTATGAATATTAATACTTAGGTTTTCAGATTACTACAAGAGTGAACTCAAGACTAGATCTACTTATCGTTCTTTTTCATGGGGCTAAATAAAACCATTTTACAAGAATTATTTAAAATGACGAGAACAAGTTAGTTATGAGCAAATGTATCCTTTTCCATATTAATGAAGCTAGTGAATTTTAGTATAAAAAAGTTGATATTAATGATATAAATTATTGTAAAACATAACAGTGGGACCAAATAATTACTAAGTAGTTGAGACACAGATACACTATTAGATTTTCAATCAAGTTTGGAAAAGGGAAGTAAAGGAATAGGTAAAGGCCAGTATATGTACGCTATAAAAACCTGTAAAGGCCCGAAAAGGCATACGTGAGATCCGTCAGGTTATTTTCGAATGCACATATGATTTTCATTTAAAGTTGTGATCGAGCGTGACATGCGATCGGCATACGTGATCGATGCGTCATCACAGACGCGCGCGCACCCGTATATAGAGAATTACGGTAATGATCAATTCGAAACAAAGAACCCGTTTCGTCGCACTAGAGGTCACAAGAGCAAAAACAATTTATTTCAGATACGAGTTATGTATTCAAAATCATTTCTGTAGGTTTTCTCTTGAATTGTCCTTGTTATGAGGACCCACTTAATTTGTCTGCCTTGGTTTATAGAAAATCGCTATTCTACAATATAATATCATAATTTGGGTATATAAAGAAAATAAGAAATCGTTTTTCGTTAGCATCTACAAAGCGGAGGAAATCTATACTAATTAATAAAATTAAAGTATCTGTTTGTAATGTCAAAATTATTTTTTTTTTAAATAGATATGAATTTATACACTAATAACTATACCAAAATGCAATTTAAAGAATTTTTGTCTGTCTCTCTGTCTGTTCCGGGTAATCTCCGGAACGGCTGGATGGATTTTGATGGGCCTTTTTTTGGTAGATAGCTGTAGTTAGCTCCGGGTAACTTAAGGTACTTTTAAATTTCAAAAAATAATTAGGGTTCGGCGTAAAAAAATTAAAACTCATAAAAAAATTGAATAAAATCCGTTTTTTACGGACAAGTGCTCGAATTTATGAGAAATATTTTTACTTTATCTTAGCACTAAACAAAAATTAGGGTTCCGTATTAAAAAATAAATGGAGTGAAGAATATATGAAACACGGCTGCAGCCGCGGGCATACAGCTAGTTGTAAATAAAACCATAAAATACCATGTGATGAAAGAAAGATAAACACCATATGAATCGTCTAAAGGCTAAACCAGTCACATTAATTGTTGGAAAAAATAAAATTTATTATGTATAATAATGTATACTATGATTTGGTTTTTTCAAACTACCAATATGAAACCTTAAAAGAACTGTCAATTTATTAAGTAACTAATTTGAACTTAGAAACAGTAAAAACATTTTAAATTAATCTATAACCGTTCACTGCCACATTTCAATTTGAAGTGACTGCGGTCGACTATCTAAAAAACCATTATAACCAAAAATTCAAGAAATAATTTAAAAAAAAATAAACCACATATTACACACATGTGAAATGCCGCCAGGGTTATATTATATTAGTTATAGAATGTGTTACATTACGTTACCTTTATGTAGGTAAATTAATTAACAGGGAACCAAGGCTCATTAATCTCGTTTATAATGGCTTCTCGTTAACAAATAATTATCCTAATTTTTAAAAACAACTACATATTTAGTAGTTTTTATTACAAGAATGTTTCCATGCGTATTTGTCTTTACCTATAATATTTTAATAAAATTCCATGACCTTTGATAGTTATGAAACTATAACTGAATAGTGCGTGTCCGTGGTTCTTCCCATACTAAGGTTGTTTCTTATTTAACTATAAAACACCTCACAACAGCACTAAGCCATAGTCAATATTTCTATCATAAACAGGTTTTGCCATTTGTTCAAATCAGAATATACAAAGTTTAGGGGGAAAAGTTACACATTGCTAAAGTAATCACCATCAAATGATCTTCTCTCTCCATATACACAAAATTATATAAAGCATAAACTACACCTGATGCTTGTATTATTAGAGTAGGGCCGAAATTATGAAATTTTCAATAGATTTTAAGCTTTAGATTCAATTCACGAAAATTTAATAACACTCAGCAAATTGTCCTGAGAACATCATCTATTAGATTAACAACCAGTTTAACTATGCGACTTCAGTATGTTTACTTCCCGAAATTTAAATCCTTTTTTTATCTAACAGCCAGTATCAAAATGCAATCTCGATCCTTTTCTCTTTAAGACACGTTATCAAGGCTCTTTTTTGTTCTAAACTGTAAGATCAGTCAGAAAAACTGATAAATTTTTGTTTTGATCTCAATCTTAACTTTTCAGGTTCAATATTGAAAGCAGCCATAAATAAATATACAAAACATATATTTACCACAAAAATTGTGAATTGGAAGGCTAACTAGCTCGGCGGTTGTGGATCCGTGCTGACAATGACCTGAACCACATAGCCCGCCGTAATCTTTGCCTCTTCTACCAGTAGCCGATCTCCGAGCAGCTTCCCACCATAAAACCAACGCTGTCTCCACGGTTCAATATTTTCTTGAGCCTATACAGTTACAATTATAGCCCATTACCATTAATAATCAGATCAAGAACATAGGAATACAGTTAACAATGTTAGACACATACCTACTCATGTTCTACTTGTCCAAAGAGTTCAGTCTAATTATAAATTACCATGATATTACTCTAATTAACATAACCCTATTTAAAAAATAAAAGTAGATGGCTAGAAAAGTGAAATTAACTATAGTTATAGCAAAAAAAAATAGTGGGTTTTAGCGTAATTAAAGGAAAGGTCTCCTTTATTTATCAACAGATTTTCTTTACTTTTTTTAGTAGCTATTGGTGAACTTTACTGTTAACAATTATAACAAAAATTGAAAACAGTTGCCTTTCAATTTTCAATAATCATTATAAATGATTTTCGACTAACAGCCAAACACTAGTTTGTTTAATTATTATAAATTAGATAATCCATCAAATGACTGATTTAATCAATACAGTATTGATTGTATCTAAAGGAACACAAAGTTCCACAGAAAAGTGTTTTGATCCAGAATGCCATGAAGACTCACATGTAACTTATTCTTGCACTGAGCTATAGTATGACGTGAATATACAGCAAGATCCACATCCTTGCATGTGTTTGAAAGGCGAAGTCTCAATGACACTTCAGCCCCTCCATCTACTGGTTCTGACCATTCTGCTGGTGAGTCACGACCACTTGCCTCCTTAACCATGTTTATAGGAGGCGACAGGCAGTAGATTGGTACCTGTGATTAATTATTAAACATTTCATACTTTAGTAAGTTTACCACACCTTAGTAAAAAGACCTTAAAACAGAACCTAACCTACTAAAGAAATAAACACTTACCAGGAAGCGAGTGCTGTTTGCAATGTGATTGTACACACCAGGTCTCTGGCTGTTACCCAGAACATGTTTCAATCCCCAACTGGGGAAGCTCCTCATCAGTATAACACAGTGACACTTTCATGCACAACATAATATGCATGGATAACACACATTACATTGAACCCCACAACCCTGAACAATATAATCAGGAACATGGGTTCTGTATTGAACCCTGAAATTTGTAGCTTTCCTTCACTGCATTGCAAATTTTGTGGAATGTACATCTTAGGTATCAGCCCAAGCTGAGGCATGTACTACTTTGATTTTCTTGCATTAGCTACCACTTTCCTGATAGAGTACCTTAAATGCTCACCCCTAAATATGGGTGAAACTATTAAGGTCCTTCCAGACAACAGTATATGTTGATGCACATTATATGTTAAATTAATATGATCCTATAATATCCTTGGTAGGTTTGGCAATAAGGTAAATAGTTATAGGATTATTATTAGGTAATGAATTAACAGGAAATAGTTATTTTTTCAAAGTGATAACAAAAAAAATAAGGAGAGTACTGGAATTGTGTGTAAAGACCCTTGCTTAGTTTATAATAACAGCAGGGAAGCCAATAGAATAAAACATATTATCTTTATATACATAAATCTTCTGTGTGACTAAACTCCTCCAAAAAGTTGAACTGATTTTAATGAATTTTTTTGTGTCTATTTCTGAGGATTTGAGAATGGTTTACATTCATAATTTGCTCCAATTTAATTTTTTATACATGAAATGCGAATGAAGTCACTGGCACATCTAGTATCTAATAAGAATTACAATCATATATCACTGATACTAAATCCATTTATTTATATATTTATTGTTGATTTGTGGAAAAATATTCATATTTTCATGGTTTTACAAATGTTCACACCACTCCTAATATCATAATAGATTTACGAATTATTATGTTCAAATGTGTTTCAAAAAACACAATTTAACAAATAAATATATCGATTTTTTGTAATTTTAATATCTGTATTAAATTGTTTCAATTAACAAGGAGTATATTTACTTTAAAAGGCTTCTGACTCACCTGATATCTAGTCCCCCATTCATCATAACACTCAGTGAGGTAGCCATTAGGTACAGATACACTAGCGCCATCCAATAAAGCTTGTGCCAATTGAAAATCCATCGCTTCTGCAGCCACAGCAGCCGCTCGCAATGCATCCCAAATTTCTTTCCGACCTTCGAATGCTGGTGCTGTGTCCCAAAATTCATCTCTTTTACTACGTAACTGACCCTCAGTCAGCGGCACGTCAGATTTCCATCTGATTGTCTCATGGCACAACGACTGATTCTTCCTCAGGCCTCCTACAACAATACATAGACATTCATCGCACGTTCAAAGCCACCACGGCAACAAACTACATACCTGAATTAGGCCTTGATATTGTCCCCGACGATTCTTCTATATGTGCGCTACCGCTTCTAGTAATTCCTATGCAACCGCCCATTCTGTTCACATTCTACATTCACGCAGGTTTAGCAAATATTTACAAAAATATTCTTACAAATAACATTTTTGTCTTTTGTATGTTCCTGTCAAAAAGACAGCAAAAAGATTATCTGTATGTTTTGTTATTCCTTTTGTTTAGGGATTTATAAATTCCTCTATGTGTGTATTCAAAAATACTTATTTCGGTTTTTCTCATTTAATTTTTTGTTGATTACATAAAGTTTAAGAAAGTAAGAATTTAGTTGGAACCTGTAAATATTAAAAAACTGGTGTAGTAAATGGGACATGACTACGTTTTATAAAGATAAGGCGAAGTTTACGTACTTAACGTAAGTAACTAAACGCACTAAGTATTTGTACAGCGTTTTATTGCTCATGAAGCTTTTATATTTTTATGAAACATATTATTTAATAGCATTGCTTAAAAAATATATGAAATTAAATTCTTAACTTTACATTAAAATGACGTCACGATCTTTTATCAAATATACTAATCCATAATAGTGTTGTAAAAATGGTAAAAGCGATTCAGAACAAAAGTTTTATTTCGGTTTACAATCAAAGCTACCTACTGTCAAGTCAGTTAAGAGGAGTTTTTGGCGGGATCTCAGTCTGACATGTAGCAATTGTTTTCTTTAATTCATTAAACTTGTGTACTTGACTCTATATCATGTAATCTTGGTGGCGTTTTGTGTGAAATAGTTTAGTTATTGTGTTCAAGTTAAGTTTATTATAGAAGACAACGCGTAGCATACATTCTGAGGTGCCGACAAAGCTCCATGGAAAGTTTGAGCAGGATAGGCCACCGTTCTGTTGGAGCTTGGTAACGCTGATACAAGATTGAAAATCTTACCTACATGACATTGGCACAAATTGTGTGTACACACAGATTGCCATTAACTAAGAAGAAGAAGAAGTCAGTTAAGTGCCATTTTGTATCAGCTGAAATTTATGCTTGTAAATAAAACAATATCTGTGATAACTACACATGTATAATTTATCAATAAAGTACATACAAATTAAAAACGAATATATATACAAATATTGAAAATGTGTACAAATATTGACAACTTCAAACTGCTAACTGTGAGTAAAAATACAAATACGAGTTTAAATTAAACAATACAGGAGCTTCATTGGCTTATCTTGTTGGCATGTTATCTGCAGGCAGAACCGACCGCTTACTATGTATCCGAGTTTATATCAGAAAGTGAAGAAAAGGTGATCTTATCTAACATTTATGGAGTACCTAAGCCAAAATGGACTCAGCTTTCAAATAGAAGACTACAAAATTGGGGAGGTATACCTCACAATAAAGGTATGATAGCTGAAAATATACCACTGTGGTTAAATAAGTACTTGGAGAAGATACACACCCTGAACCTAATGAATGGAAAAAAACCAAATCATATTCTTATCAATGAATATTTAACTGGTCAAGGAATAATGCCACATCTAGACGGAGATTTATTTCATTCCACAATTACTACTATTTCTGTAGGGTCCCATACAGTTTTAAAATTTTATAACCCTGCAAATGACAATGAGCTAACAATACAACCAGTATTTTCTTTTCTACTGGAACCAAGGAGCTTACTTGTGTTGCAAGACAAATTGTTTACTCATTACCTTCATGGTATAGAAGAAGTCCAAGAGGATTTCATAGATGATACATTTGTGAATCTTTACATGTGTTCAGATAAATATGTTATAGGACACACACTAAAGCGAGATACAAGGTTATCCTTAACAATAAGACATGTACCAAAAACAACTAGTTTTAAAATAAATATAGGTAATAAAAAGTAAAATAATTTTCAATAAAGTTTTATTTATATAAACACAAAAATTATTTTAATAAGCAATTTACAAATTAACCGTTAAAGTATGAACCTGGTGTTTCAGTCAGTTCCAATTGTTAAATTTTTCTTGGTATTTGAGTGGTTAAATTACTATTGAAGTAATGAATGATTCTATTTTAATTTGGTATTTTAACTTTACTCTTTCAGTACATCTTTAAACATTTGATGTGGAACAAACAAACAACAAAAACTTAGATAAAATAGAACTTGTAAAGGCACATTTTAATACAAAATATCATACTAACTGATTGATTAAATAAGACATAAGGACTGCGATATGGTTTGTAACCAGTGCAGATACACACATTAGTATTTTCTGTACATGTAACCTTTGTTCAATAAATTTTATTATTATTATTATTATTACTTTATGGTCTTTTTTAGATTGTTACTTAATCACTAACTCAAACAATAGGGTAACAAAACATGTTACCAATTCTCTGAATAATTAATTCAATGGCAAAGCATTTTTATTTTAGAATGGGTAACCATATAGGTGATTTTATTCACTGAACACCCCACTACAAAAAAAGTTATGAGTATATAGTTGAAAGGTAGTAAAAGAGATTATATCATTAAGCCTCAACTTTCTTGCTGACTGTTATCATTTCACTCATAGATGTTTTATAAATTTATGTTAATTTTTAACTATAAGGTACATACATACCTCTGTGAACTTGGCAGCCGACTTTCGACTTTTTTTCTCTCTTACCGTTGGATTCTACGTCGTTAGTACCACTTTCATTTTCGTTTGTACCTCAAACCAAAAAAAGTTATAGCGTTTTGAAAATTTGACCCGCAGCCGTCTTTGGAAAATCGAAAATTATGCAACGGAATCTGATTCGGGGTCGTTTGTACCCATTTGTATCACCTCCTTTTTCATTTTTTTCGAAACCTTAAAAAGATACCGCAAATTGAAAATTTCGAAAAACTAACTTTTCCGTAAATGGACTATCGTGTAAGATCTTCTCTCAACGGGCGGAAATCTTACGCAATATCGTTAAGCCGAATCATGGAGAGCTCGATTGTGCCGATACCGTACCTGCTCTTGTTTCCCGTCACCTTTCGAAAAATGAGCCTTCATTTGAACGCCACGAACTCTGCGCCTCGCGTTGCGGTCACGAGGAAAGCAAAATCTTTCCTGTTTTGGAGGTGAATCCATCTTCATTCTACGCCGACGGTATGCGAGAACTTCAAAATGTTTTGAATGAGTACTGCGAATCGCCAGTGAGAAAATGCAAGCGCTGTAAAGGCGGTCTCGTTTTTATTTCGATCGGCGGATCTCATATTTTCATAGATATTGAGTGTCTCAAGTGTCCTGAATTAGCAAAGAGATTAGATTTCTTGCCACGAACGATGGAGTTCACTATTTGTTAAATTCCAATTAATCTTAAAGTTTGTAATATTGAATACAAACTAGTAGCTGCAACAATTTACAGCGGTGCGTCAATGGAAAACGGAAGTGGCATAAGCCATTATTACCCGTTCATCCGAAGGATCACTATGAAATGGGAAGTCCATGAACCTGAATTTCAATAAAAACCACATCTTGCTTCCGCAAGGAAACTCCTCCAAAAACAGAGGATACATATGTTATATTACGTCAAAGAAAATAGATGATAACATATGATATAAATAACAAATGATGATTGTTGTGTGATGTAAATCAGTTTCAAAATAATTACTGGACGAAGAATATCAGGCATATATATATATTGCGTTGAATGTCGCGCAAGCAGTGTTCTCTTGTTTGCGTCGAAGCTTCGTCAGACATAAATATAATAAAGTGAACTTCGTTTTTCAAAATCGAAACAGGCTTTTAATTTTTTTTGTTTTGAGGTACAAACAAAAATTAAAGTGATTCCCGTGGGTACAAACGATTCTGCGTAAATCCCCGTTTACAAATTTCCGAAGTTCCTAAAATTATGGAAGTTGATTCTTTGAAATTTTTAAAATGCTTGTAATTTTTTTTCCGTTTGAGGAAAAAACGTACGCAAAGCGGTATAAATCTCACGGCGTCGTCGCTAACCGAACCCCGTTGACAGAATTGAGATATCTCAATAATTGTGGGAATAAAGTGAAATTCGTTTTTCAAAATCGAAAAAGGCTCTAAAAATATAATAAACGACGTAGAATCCAACGGTAATGAAAATAAAAGTCGAAAGTCGATTGCCCAGTTCACAGAGGTGGTACATACTAATATTTTCTGATTTCAAATAAATCTAAAATCATAATTTCTAATCCTTGATTAGCAAGTGAAATATCTGTTGTTATATTTTTATGATATTGCTGGTAGCAGGTTTCAAGAAATGTAATTATATTTTAAACCAGCTGTCCGCCCGCTACTGCTCCCCTGTTTCATGTATTCTTCACTACGTTTTATGTTTTTATATAGAACCCTAATAAAGTAAAAATATTTCTCATAAATTGAAGTACTTTTCCTGTGTGTACTGTGCATTAAATCGGATTTTATTCAATGTTTTTGGAGTTTTAATTTGTTTACGCGGACACCTAATTAGTTTCGAAAATTAAAAGTCTCCTAGGTTACTCGGAGTAACTTCAGCTATCTACGAAAAAAAAAAAGGCCTGTCAAAATCCGTCCAGCCGTTCCGGAGATTACACGGAACAAACAGACAGACAGACAAAAATTTAAAAAATTGTATTTTTGATATAGGTATCGTTATATATTCATTTCTGTTTAGTAAAAAAAAATATTTTGACATTACAAACAGACACTTAGGGTACTTTTAATTTTCGAAAATTATTGAACATTCGTGTAAAAAAATTAAAACTCATAAAAAAATTAATAAAATCCGATTCAATGCACAGTTTTACGGCCAATTTATGAGAAATATTTTTACTTTATCTTACTTAGTACTAAACAAAAATTAGAGTTTCACATAAAAAATGCAGTGTAGAAAGAATATATAAAACGCGGGCGCAAACGCGGGTAGGCAGCCTGTTTATAAATTAAAATAACATTATCCTTTAAGTATACCTAATCAAAAAGCTTTTTCTTTAAATTTAAAGAAAATTATTTGAATTTTTTATCAAATCTAGTAGGGCTATTTTTATGACATCTCAAAAAGATATGTTAATTTCAGTATTGTAATTATTTATTATTTTTTTTTACAAATAATTATAATGGATTTTATAAAATTATTAAAAGTGAAGTATTTTAAAAGGTTTATAAATTATGATGTAATACTAAAAAGATCATGCAGCAATATACAACAAGACATAACACAAAGTGAAAACAAGAAATCTGATGGGAATAAGGTAATTAACCATTCCTCCTAGCTCTCTCAATGCTCAGGGTCACTGAAGCTCAATTTGCAAGAACGTTTTTCCCGTAAACAACTTGGTAGAATCTTCTGCCAACTGTATATACCTTGTTAGTGTTTTTCTGTCACATGTATCCTTATTTTTTATACATAATGATTTAACTAACTTATTTTATCATATAATATTTTTAAGTAAATTTAACATTCAAATTAATTCTCGTAATATCAATTGTAATCCCAAAAAAGCATTTACCCGCCTATGACGTGAATTTCCTACTAGATGGTAGTACTTTGAGAAAATTTTCCAATGATTTAGGTTTATTAACAACATTTTCCTTTATCGATAGCCTTAGCATTGTATAAACATCAGAAATTACCATAATTTTAATAATAAAATGCTACTTGGGCTTATTATTTAGTAGTCTGAATAATTGGGTTACCGCGATTTTGTCAAGTCGCTAATTACACTTAAGCGTTGATGGCTCTGTTGGTAGTTATAATATAACCTAAGAATTTTTTGACTGCAATGATGGCTCAAATGGCTATGTTTTTGTGACATTGTATTGAACCCTATTATGCTTTTAGTGACGGTAAATATCACTATTTAGAGCATTACCAAGTATTCGGCCTGCTAGGTACCACCATCGAGTTCAATTTAGTAATGGGGTTTGTACATGCCTGTTTAGTAGGTGACCATTAAAAAAATGGTGACGACATGTTTCTTGCATTCCGGGATCTGCTAATATGGGTTCTACATTTAGCGGAGGAAGGGCAATACCGTAAATTTGTGAAAAACGTCGCTTAAAATCATGTGACATTCACGTCAGTATATCACGAATTGCAAGGGTTCCGTCAAACCTAAGTATCTAAATTCGAATTATGACTTAGAGAGGGCTCGTCTTGGGCTTGTATGAAACAAAGAACAAATTTGAACTAACACCAGCTGCTGAAGAGTTGAATCAGAAGTCAGGAGGGAAAATTAGTCAACATTTGAATGAGTAAGTAGTTATCAAGTGATGCTTGAAACTGTTTGCTATGTTAGCGCTTTGCACTCGGGTAGTTAACCATAGAAGTCGAATGCTCCACTGGAGACTAGTTCGTGATTCAAGGCAACCTTGTACACTGTACTTAGGTACTACAAATAACTTACTGTAAAAATATTTGATGTAGATAATTATAGTTTTATTGTATTACTAGCAGTGCACACACGGCTACTCCCGCATTTCAAATATTCATTTCACTTATGCAGAGTAACTTCAGTTATCTACCAAAAAAGTTCAATTAAAATCGGTCCAGCCGTTCCGGAGATTACCCGGAACAAACAGACAGACAGATAAAAATATTATTTTTGGTATAGGTATATGCATTAATATGTATTTAGTTAAGAATTGTTATTTTCACATTATAAACAGACACTTCAATTTTATTTATTTATTAGTATAGATTATCTACTAGGTAAGTACTTGAGTCACTAACATCCGCAAGTTCAAAACGACAATACCTAGGTTTGTTCTGGGAAAATGACAAAAATACTTAAGTAAATGTTACGAAGTAGACTCATCGTCTCATAGGTTTTACTATACTTTCATAGGTATCGCCTCTCTATCTACCACCGTAATTATTTACATGATAGGCTTTTTAAACAATTTTCTGGTCTGGTATTAATAGCTGTATATTTTATTACATAAATATCGATAAACAAATGAATACTACCAATTCCTTTGGAAGTATTTTACCAAAACCATTGCACATTTAATAGACACAGTAGGTAGATATAAAGATTTGCGAGTAAAGTCACATATACAGTTTTTTTTTATTCAAGTTTGATATAATGAGTGCACTTCATTTGATATTAAATAAAGTACAGTCTAAAAGAGTATGATGATTGTCGATAGATGAGAATCTATTGCGAGTCGGCATTATAATGCCATCGTACATCTACTATGGCTAGATTACCCAACTGTGGAGACTCTTGACGCCGCTGCCAGCGCGATACAGTAACACTAGACATGTATTAAGCATTACACGCATAACACTGCACACACACACTCCTGCACATAACACGCAGGTACATAGGTCTTGTATGGAACTTTTTTTTATTAAATATAAAATGTAGGGACTAGTTAGGTTCAAAATTCCGCGGAATTTTTACACTCGGTAAGGGCCAAGCCGAGGTCCGTACCACTTTGGTAATCCTTGTGCTAGTTACCTTTTTGCGGCTGAGTCCCTTCAGCACTCGCCCCCAAAGACACGGTGATGCTGTAGAGGCCTCTCCGGTCAACAGCGTTAGCTTGTTAGGAAAAAAAAAAACTTATGGCTAGACTCTGGGTACTTGGATAGATCTGGATCTACGATCATGAGAGGTTTATCACAAGTGTATGGTAGTCGGGTTGAATTGTCCTACCACCTCGCAGTTTAAAAAAAAGTATAAGCTGGACGAATTTGAATGTTAACTAACACGCTGGAGTGAAATATTACATTAGTTTTTCATATTCATTACTTCAAGAAATCGAAGTAAAGGATATTTTTATTCTGTTTTCTGCCAAGAGAATTTATTACACGTACACTATATTGCAGATTAGCGCCTCGATTGAAGCTGGGCAAGAGTTTTGTAGTAACAGACGTATTACCTGAGTACTCTGCCGTGGCTCTCGCTTCCCTTGGACCCAAGGACCCCGGGTACAACGACCTCGAATCGTTGGACGAGACCAGGGTCAGTGTCTTACTGTTTTATTAACGTACATAATCAAATTCCTGTTTTTTATACCACGAAAGTGGCAAACAGGCGTAGCGTATGCTTGATGGTAATTCACCGTAGCTTATGAACGTTTGAGACACCAAAGGTATGCCATGACATGATCATTTGCGACGACTCTTTACAAAAAATATTTTAAGAATTTCCTTTCCATATAGTGAAAGGGTATTTACACATGTGATATTACTGCTGCCATAGGCTACGGTGACCACTTACCAACAGGCTGCACGCATGCATGTTTGCCACTTTCATGGTGTAAAAAATACCACAAATTAATTGTATTTACATTGTTTCATACTGGAACGCGACGCCAGTAACGGATGTTTACTAAACGAAGTTAATATATTAGTTTTATTTACATACATTGAAAACGCATTTAGATATTGTATAGGGTGTTTTTTATAGAGGGATAGAACTTTGAAATGGAATAAAACAAAAATGTTTTTTTTTTTAAATTGACATGAAATTTACTTTATTCGAAAGATAATTTAAGTAAGACTTCTGGCATATGACCACCACGGCTGGCTCGGACGTAGTCTAATCTGGAGGTCCAATTTTCGAAGCGTTTTTCCAACATTTGTGGCCGTATATCGGCAATTACGCGACAAATTTTGTCCAGCGGTCAATCGGTTCGGGCTTATCGGCGTAGACTAGCGACTTCACATATCCTCACAGAAAATAGTCTAGCGGCGTTAAATCGCACGATCTTGGAGGCACAGGTCCGAAACGTGAAACTATGCGGTTACTTAACGTTTCCTTCAATAAATCAATTGTGGCACGACCTGTGTGATATGTTGGCCCTTTTTGTTGAAACCACAGCTCCTGCACGTCATGGTTCTTCAATTGAAGAACAAAAAAGCCAGTAAGTAATCATGGCTCTATAGCGGTCACCTTTAACTGTAACTTTCTGATCAGTATCGTTTCTAAAGAAGTACGGACCAATGATTCCACCAGCCCATAGTACACCAAACAGTCAGTTTTTCTGGATGTAACGTTGTCTCAATATACACTTGAGGATTATCATCACTCCAAATACGGGAGTTTTGTTTATAGACGTATCCATTCAAACAAAAGTGAGGTTTATCGCTAAACAAAATTCGCTTATGAAAGTCGGAATCAACGGGAATCTTGTTTTGGGGCCATTCACCTAATTTACGCCTTGCTAGGTGGTCGTGTGGCTTCAACTCTTGCAGGAGTTGGATTTTGTAAGCACGCAAACCAAGAACTTTCCGCAAAATCTTCTACATAGTGGATGAACACATATCCAATTTCTGTGCACGATGGGAAATATTCAGGACTTTCTCTACGCTAAAATATACAGCAGCAATGACTTCTTCTGTACGTCTCTGTGCATGCGTATTATCATTTAGAGTAAACGTGGTGCGAAAACGTTCCACAGTTAATAGAATTAATTGTTCTGATGGACGATTATGTTGACCGTACTATGGACGTAGTGCGCGATAAGTATTTCGAACAGAACCATGATTTTCATAATAAATTTGCACAAAATGGCTACCAGTTAAAAAAGTGTTGCCAACTTATAGTTTTATACCTCTATAAAAACCCCCTTTATAAGCTGATAACGTTTTCCGTGTACCTATATAGTAATATTTAACTACATTTATATAAATGAATTATAATTGAGACTTTAAAATACCTAATTCAATTGCTATTTGCATATGATTTCTATACAGTGTAAAAAACAGAAAAAGGATGATTGATAATGAAAATATATTAGTATTTTTAAACGACTTGATATGCGATTTCTCCGTCAACTGGGGGCAGATTTTGAAAAATATTTTTTGTAATAAAATGTTTTAATGTTTTTTGCGGTAGATGATGTACGTTTTTTTTTGCAGGAGAACGTGCGTTGGGGGGTAGGCGCTGGAGTGCGGCTGCTAAAGAAACGAGGTAACGATGATATCGTTGTAGATCCAGCTGGTGCGCCTGATGCTGCAGCCGAGGCAGCGGAACTAGCCGCTTGGAGGTCAGTTTTCAATTTGTTGCTTACAAGTATAATACGTTCCTTAATAATAATGGTGAATTATAATTTAGAGTCAGAACTGTTATTGCTTTACTTACAGCCTTCATTAAAGTAGTAGGTAACGTTTAAACCTACCTCGTGTGTACCTTAAAACGTGTACTTAGTTTACGGGTTCGGTTTTCACTAAGATACAATTTGTAGTTGACCTGATTTGGTTCGAAGATTGGAAAATTTATTCGAGTTTTTTTAACATAATACAAGTATCTTAAATAACGGAACATATGTTAGAATTTTTTATCTGTGGTGTATCTCGCTACATAATTCTCTGTAGTTAGGTACATGAAAATTGTTTACACATCTTTATTGAATTATTTAGGTTTCTTCCTCTTCAACGAAATATACAGAAGTGGGTTAAGTAAACACAGAATCGATAACAATGGTAACCTGTAATGGTAATCTGTAGGTTTTATGCTACGAAACTATCTTGGATTTAATTAGAGTATTCAACAACTACTATCATCATATATGATTCCGGCCCTTATAGTGTATAGGTAGGCACTATTTTGTTAGTTTTGGGAAAAGTAAATAATGTAATGTCAGAAATGTAAGTAAATAATGTAGTGCCTAATCTTTACGAATATTATAAATGCGTAAATAACTCTCCTAGATCAGATTGTGGAATTTGTAAAAAGGTGTTTAAAATGTAATTGTTACGCATGTCTATCCAAATTAGGTAAATAAATAAAATAACGAAAGATTAGTTATTGATAAAATGTGAGCAATAAACAATTGGACTCATTGTCTGTCTGTCGCGCTTTCACACCAAAAACTACTGAACCGATTTAAATTAAATTTGGTACACAGATAATCTAGAGCCTGAGAAGGGACATCGGCTACTTTTTAATTCGAAAAAAGGGTTGTAAGGAGTTGAAATGGGAGGTGAAAAGTTGTATGGAAGTATCGTCATTTTTAGATTTAGAAGCTGGAAACTTATTTTTTAGGTTGTTAATTCCATATAAATAAATATAACATTCAAAGTTTGTAAAAAATTTACCCTCAGTGTAAAATAGGGAATAGGGGATGAAAGTTTGTATGGAAACATATAGCTCGGCGTGACACGGCGCGGTGTAGGTGGGGAAATATGCCTAAGCGTGCTTACCCGAACGGGCGACACGTGAGACCAGACAAAAGATGGGGAAAAAAAGCGTAATTTATAAAATGTACTAAAATAAACTCATATTAATACTTTATACCTTATGTACTTATATACTTAAATAATAAACTATTTATACATATGTGTCTTATTTGTAAAAAATGGTACCCAAAGACACTATTCCACGCGGACGAAGTCGCGGGCATTGTTGGTATCAAAATAAGGAAAAGTAGCCAGTTAAATTAAAAAATCGTGTTTATGATTAAAAAATGTGGATTCTTTTCCAGCTTCTTTAAAAATTAAGTTATATGTATAATTAGTTGTACATGTATGTATGAACTAGCTCTGCACACGCGTTTCATATATTCTACATTAGGTATTTTACTTTTTAAATAATCATTGGGAAATAATGTTTTGATGGAATCTGTCCATGTCCATGGAATTGTATTTTGTTCACAATCTCATAAGTAAATTTTATTACACGAAACGATCAAGACGTTTTTCTAAAGTTTTTTGGAACTAAGATAAAGTAAAAATATTTCTCATAAATTAAGAACTTGCCAGTAAAACTGACAATTAGTTTATTTTTTTCAATTTCTTGGATTTATTTTTTTGCACGAATCCCTAATATTTACCTTTTTTATACTAACAGAAAGCAAAGATATTTCTCACAGATTCAATATAATAAATACCACAACTGATCTTACAATAGCAGGGGCCCAGGGTACTATCTCAAGAAGCACATTGTCTGCACGCATGAACAGCTATGAACCATAGTTGACTCCGGATATAAATATTGTGTTGTTACAATTTTTCCTGACTCTAAGCTGTTTTACTCAATTAACTTCAAGTGCAATTTAATTCACTTCATTAGATATGCGTAGTAATTAAAAACAAAACGCGTTGTAGATTTCAAGAGTTCAGATCTGATGAGAATCGTCTTCCTGAAACAAATGTGTCGCTCTACGGTAAAGAAGGTGAAGAGTTATGGAAAAAGGGATCAATATATGCGCGTGCGCAGAACTGGGCTCGCTATCTATCAGACATGCCGGCTAATCTAATGACTCCAGTAGATTTAGCGCAGGTAGTAAACAATCTATATGAATAAACATGATATATGTATTATTAGTATGATAGTTGTGGGGCATTTTCTAAACATGTCCACCTGGGTACCTAACTAGCTACCACCGTCAAGCTCGAAAAACTGTCGTCAAATACCAGTAGGTGTGTTCCGGCATCATCACTTCAGAACCAGTTTCTAAGCTCAGTGTGTTTACCATCCTCGACCACATCGTCACTTAGCGTCAGGTGAGATTGTGGTCAAAGAACTGAGCCTATACCGTGTAAAAAAAAAACTTTTCGATTGCAAATTTAGTTATAGAGAACTTTCCAGCTTGTTAGCTTGTTATAATACAAAACAGTTCAAATTTCATTTTTATAATGTAATCTAAACTAAACTGACTTTGTTGATGCGCGGTCTCTCTTATATGACGTGAACAAAACGGCTTATATTTTTCATACGTTTTTTACGAGTGTCGGACGCCGCAGATGTCCTGTTTTATTTCTTTATTTTCTTTACAGGGCGTCTCAGTATATTTTGTTTAGATAATAATGTCGACTTTCTACATATAATTCAATAAACAGTTGTAGGGGATATAAATTGTTATATGCGGTTAGTAGATATAATAAGCGCTACAACGCAGGCCGCCCTCGACACGCTCTGCCCCCTGGGCGTGCAGGTGGAGGCGAGGGACCGCGAGTGGATCGAGGCGCAGAACATGCAAGCGTTCCTGGCGGTCGCTCGCGGCTCCTGCGAGACTCCCATATTCCTCGAGTGCATATACAAGGGCGGGAAGAACGCTCGCTCTCCCGTGCTCATAGCGGCTAAGGGAGTCACCTTTGACAGGCAAGACCTTACCTTTACCTTCACAAACTCTAACCTTTTCCAAAACAAACCATTACATTTATTGTTGCGTTTTTAATATAGCGCCCGCTGAGTAAATATCTCTTCTAGAAACTTCATTCGTGCCTTCGCATTGGGTAGTCTATGCCAAAATTAAAATTTAATATGTAATTTATTTTTTACACGGAATAGGCTCAGTGCTTTGACCACAGTCTCACCTTATGTTAAGTGACAATGTTGTCCAGTAAACACACTAAGCCTAGAGTTACTGGTTTTTAAGTGACGATGCCGGAACACACCTATTGGTATTTGGGGACAGGTTTTCAAATTTGATGGTGGTAGCTATCCAGGCGCTACCACCATGATAAGGTTTCCTTACGATGTTTTCCTTCACTGAAAGCTCAGGCCGATTTTAGAGTCGGATAGGTGGGGTTCGAACCCGCATCGATTGATGCGGAATCCGGCCGCACTACCCGCTGCGCCACGTCGTTTCCACCACATTCCCACTTTACATCGACTTCTAAACTATCATTCACTTCCAAAATGAATGAATGTTGTTTTATTTACCCATACTAAGGAGCACTTAGTGGAGTATTCTTACATACTTCCGTCATAAATATGTCCACGGAAAATATCTTTATTTATCTTGAAAAGCATAGAAAACTGCGTTCGTAAATGGTAATCATATTATTCAACATATCTGCTGTAGTGGTGGCCTTTGTCTGAAAAAACGCAAGCATATGATGGAAAACAGAGGCAGCATGGCGGGCGCCGCCGTAGCTCTAGCGGCTTTGAAAATTGTTGCTGAACTTAAGGTATTAAAAATCTTTGAAGGGAATGTCCATTAATCACGTGTTTTTTTTTCGCAATTGTTGTGACCTCCCTAACCGAATACGAATGTTCGGCAAAACTTTAACCATGCGGACATTCGGCATACGACTAAGTATATGAATACCGTACAGAAACTATACGGAAAGTGCGTATATTGGCTTTGAACCATCCCGTCCGCTACATCTCAAATTATTATTGTCAAATAATTCAGAGCAAAACATAGCCACGTGCGTACCTACTTTAATTTTAGATATATTATTTGAATTTCTGTTATATACAGATTTTTATGCAATACCTTAGAAAAATAACACGCTTTAAGACTTTCCAGAACATTGAATAACTTTTTCAATTACATACAGCTTAGTGCAGTGAAAACTTTGATTAAAATATTACCGAATATTCGGTAAAACTGTCGAATATGAAATATTCGGCCCATCTCTAATTATTTACTAAAAACTACCCATAAAATTTCAATAGGAGTTTTTGGCGGGATCTCAGTCTGTCATGTAGCGGTTGTTTTCTTTAATTAATTAAATTTGTGTATTTTACTCTATATCATGTAATTTTGGTGGCATTTTGTGTGATATAGATTGGTTATTGTATACAAGTCAAGTTTATTATGGAAAATAACGCGTAGCATTTATTCTGAGGTGCCGCACAAAGCTTCATGTAAAGTTCTAGCAGGATGAGCCACAGTTTTGCTGGAGCTTAGAAACGCTGCTACAAGATTGAAAATACATCTTACCTACATGACATTGGCACTAATTGTTTGAACACAAATTGCCATTAGCTGAGAAGAAAATTTCAATAAATAAAAAAATAATACCATGAGAAATATTTACGTATCGGTTCAGTTGTTCTTGTATTCGAAAAGCCAACGGATATAATTAGGTATAGAGAGACGCATTTTATACTGTGTATAGATGTAAAATATTTTAGATTATTTAGGTTTCCTTATATAAAATTCAAATAAAGTTTTCTTTCCACTATTTGGGTTTATAATCTCACTGTGTTTCTTGGAATGTAAATTATTATAAGAATTGTTTTGTGTATAATTAAATCCCCAGATACCAATAAACGTATGCGCCGTGATACCGATCTGCGAGAACATGGTGAGCGGACAGTGCATGAAGGTGGGCGACGTCGTCACAGCGCTCAACGGAATCTCTATACAAGTTGGTCGCACTTCAGATTTTACAAATTAACCATTGCGTACAGTATGATATAATGTATTAGATTAACACGCGGCAGTGCAGTGGAGTAGTTTATGTTGTGTAATACTAGTTTGCGATGCCAGGTTGAGGACACGGATATGGAAGGTCGGCTGATGATGGCGGACGCGCTCGTCTACGGACAGACGATCCATCGTCCGTCGCTAGTTATTGACGTCGCCACGCTTACTCGTATGTTACTATTCCTTTTACAACATAAAATATGTATTCAACTAGCGAGGTTAGCGCACGTTAAGAAATAAAATAAACTACATCAAGAATACAAGTGGTGAGCACAGAGTAATATCGGCTTGCTAACTGGAATAGTATCCACAAAAGTACATAAAGTTTCCAAAATGGAAACTTGCTTGCAAAATGTTGCTCAAAAGAAGTTACAAGGAAGGAAAATATTTAGTTTGCTCAATATATTATAGGTAAGTATTTGAGTTTTGATTTAAAAAAAGTACTCATGTTGGTGTTGTATTCGAATACTCTGTTGAGCTCCGGTTCTAGACCTGGACACTATTCGGACCCCAATTGGGGGCCTCTAGCCCTCGACGTCAGCGCAAACAGTGACACTGCATGGACTAATCATATACACACATGTACATAAATAGGTTCTATAAGAATCTTTTTCCGTAAAATGTATATGTTAAACAGATATCATGAGCGAATTTAGTAATTTAATTTTAATCCAGTTACATTACTGATAGTCACGTGTGCTCTTAGAATAATATAGGAGTTAGCTATTAGTATTCAATATATTTAAGTGCTTATCACATTCATAATTCTGTGTACATATGTAGAAAGTTGTTTACATTACATTTAGTTTTTTATGTTTGTTGGGTAAGCAGTTTTTTTACTTAAAAAAAAAAAACATTTCCTATAGACGGAGAAAATAAATAGCCTACCCTGGGTTGATGAAACTCAACACATTTAACCTCTAGACTATTGTTGTTTTTTAGGACATCTTTCATCAACAGAAAACATTGAGGAACTAGAGTTGACAACTCTAACAAAAATTTTGTTACATCCTGGTTATGTCATATGACATACCGACGCTCCAGTATGAGAATGGCGCTCGCCGCGTCGATACGTATGGACGTGAAAGTTTAAATAAGAATAATGCCGTCCTGTGTTCTTAGATACTGCACGAAACACTAAAATAAAATTAACAGAAATAACAAAATGTATTTTTACTAATAATTATTTTTGAAATTTGAGTAAAACACGTCTAATTTTAATTTAATTATTTTTCATTTGCAACTCGCTAGTTGCGACAAATGACAGCCACATTTATGTTAAATCATAGAGCTGGTAATCAGATATGAATTTCGTGTTTTAATTATGCCTTCACTGGAACGAAAGCAATATGTCAGTTTGGGGTCAGAGTACCTACATATACCAGAATGTGTGAGTGTATGTAGGAATGAATGTAACTTAAATAATTAGCTAATTATTAGCATTTATTCTACTATTTTATAGAATTTATAATTTTTTTGATGTTTTCTTTTCAATTGGTATAAAAGTACATAAAATTGTATAAAGGTGCTTAATAAAGTTTTGGCCGAGATACTCAAGGTTAGAATTTATTGACCGAATACCAAAATACTAAAACTAGAATTATTCAATTACAAAATACTTGAATGTTATACTTCCTATCATTTTCAAACATTAAAAAAATGTCTCATCTGGCATGCATTTTTTAAATCACTCTGACGATATGACAAATGCGCGCTGATACTTGGTGGGCAGGGCTAAATATAAGGAACGTTTGGAACAGTGTTCGGGACTACGCTTCTAGTACTTCAATGACAGAAAATAATATTATTGTCGGTATTCTTTATAAACGCCACACCGTTTGTAATTTTTTTTTTCCATCCTGCTGGCTTGCACCTACCACGAGTAATACATCTAGGTCGTATTTGAAAGACCCTTTCCCTAGTAAAGTCAATTTATTGGTACTACATGTAGATACAAACTGGATACCTTTTATTATAATCAATTCGATAAACATTTGTAGACGGAGTACTTCTGGCGACTGGAGGAGGCGCTTTCGGCTGCTTCAGCAACTCTGACGAGGCGTGGGACGCGGTCAAGTCTGCTGGCGCTGTCACCCCGGGGACAGGCCGTGGAGATTCCCATTGTGGAATTATTACGAGAACCAGATCATAAGTTTGTATCACATTATGTTTAATACAGTTCGAATGAGCCCCTAATTCAATTTGGTATCGACTGATACAATTTAAGTATTAGATTTCATTATGTGTTGTTGTTCAAGCTTAAACACGTTTAATAGGTATGAACGTAAAAATGCCAGTCCATGGAGCAGGAGTGTCATCGAATGAAACCTACGAAGTTGTATTGTTTTTACACTTATGAGCAGTTTTAAAACTGTTTTCTTGATAAATTCCTAAAGTCACTTTATAAACCAAGATAGCTGAAGCTTTTAAAATGATAAAATTTTTATCATAAAATTACTTTCCAACTTTATGCCGATAGCTAATGTAAACTGTGAACTCTTTTTAAAGATAATCCATCTGTCGATTTGAGGAATAAAGGAGCGGGGAAGGCGACACCGTGTCTCGGAGCCGCTTTCCTTAGAGTAAGTATACACCTCGATATCAATTTCAATACAGAATGGGAGACACGTGAGGGGGGGGGGGGGGTTCGCAGGTAAAAATAAAATGTCACTTTGTTGTAATTATTATATCCTCAATCGTGATTTAAGTGAATTAGGCAGTAGGTAATATATAATTATGCACAGTTATGAGGATAATGGCTATACTAAAATGGTTACCGCACGTTCCTTTGAAATACTATACTATAAATAAATAAGTACATACGCGTTATCAGTTTATTGAAGTAGCATAAAGCTGTTAATGGGTCGAGTACCATAAAAATAAGACAATAGGAAAACAATGGAAAGCTGGCGTAAACGCCAGGTAAGTGCTCAAGGGGTTAATACACGTACGGACCGGACTTCGGAAATGGTCTGGCGAGCAGCCGAGGTTATCAGTCGCCTAAGTAAGGATGGAGAATAAGATTTTTTTGAATCGATTAACAAAACAACGAGGTCCAAGAGATCAATCTTTTCTCGACTTGTTTTATTTGACTTTTTATTCGTAAATAGTATTTTTCCAGTGGTCGAAATTACAACTATAATCATTTATTGCTAACTCTTTATTTTTTTTTTAACGTACTGTTATCATCTGCCTCGGTGGCGCAGTTGTATTACAGTACGACTGTCGTTCTGAGGTTTCGGGTTCGATCCCCAGATCGGGTCTAGTGATATTGGATTTATACTCAGTATTATCCTGGAGTCTGGAATTTGTACCCGATATGGCGACAGGCTCGCCCCCTGTCACATCTGGGACGGAACTAAGCTCGGCGGAATGTGGGTGGGTGTAGTTCGCTCCTTCACCTCTGCCTAACCCTTCGGGGTTAACAGGCGTGAGCTTATATTGTTATCATCAATAGTAATTAAACAAAAAGAACGCCAAACTTAGTAAGGAAAAATGATACTGAACTGTTTTATTTTCGCCTATTTACAGATAATCGTCAATATCATAGAAAACAAAAAGGATACTCTAATATTCGATGCCTTATTAGTTTGAAAGATTGATCTTTTGGACCTCGACGTTTTGCGAAACGATTCATCAAGCTTAGATTTTAATCGATTATAAAATCATAATTTTTAGGAAATGAATCCATCCCCCTACTTAGGCAACTGATAATTTCGGGCGCCCGCTGTACCGTGTATGCGGTCCGGTCCGTACGTGTTAACCGATATAGTTGTCCAATGTATTTTAGTGACACTACTGCCGCCCGTCGGATCATACCGACACAAATTAAACGTTTCATAATGTTACTAATTTGTTTCTAGAACTTTGCTTTAAGACTCTTACTTAGTATATATACCAAAGGCAAAAGATTTTATAAATAAAAAGGTCTAACTTCTAATATCGGCAATTATTGCACAAGATATGGTTTCGACACACAGCGAGTAGGTCGGCTCGCATCATCTCCTATGGAGACATTGCACTGGCGTCACGGCCCGCTCGCTGTGTGCTGCAACCATTAATTGGAGTTTTTTTGTAAATGAGGCATATTTTAGAAATTTGTTTGCTGCGACTGGTTGCATATGGATATAACGGGTGTGGGTAAAGTCGCCCACGCCCCGGCGCCCCCGTACCTGCATGCGGCACGCATGTCGGGCCGGCCGGCGCGTACGCTGGCGCTGCTGCTGCACAATATAACGGAACCATGCGATGCTGGACAAACCTCCACAACTACAGAACCGATGGTGCACTAAATGCGACCCCTTTACAATTTTGCAAAACATTTTGTATTTCACCTTTTTCCGTCTTTGTCACATGTTTGCTAAAATAAATCTCGATAAACATATTTGTTTCTTTGCTCTATCTACACACTTCGATAAATTTAGAAGATCGCGAAAAACGGTTATTATATAATATGGTGTGCGTAATGGTTACAACACAGTGGGCGGGTCGGGACGCCAGCGCGATGTTTCTATAGAAGACACCGTGTCAACGCTTGCCAAGTATTCTATAGTAAAATCGCGCTGGAGTCCCGAGACGCCCGCTGTGTCTCGAAATCATTACAGTTATGTTAATGTACTGATTACTTGAAACAAATATATTACGAATTTTCAAAATATATTCTTCTCTATTATTTATAATCCATTTTCATTTCTTTAATCAACTACGATTTTTTTCGTTAATAAAATGTCAAAGTGAGAACGCTATAAGTGTAGCTCAATTACTAGTATAGACACTGGTTACACATATACGGCCGGTTTCAATATAGAATATTATTTAGATTGAAATCAAACTAAAATAAATCCATTTGTCTAACTGATCAGTGACACGAAAAAAAAGGATTGCAACTTCGAGTTTCCGTAGGTAAAAACCAGATTGGGACGGTAAGTTGAAACAGGCCGATATAGAAGTATAATGTTATTTTTCGTAAAATGGAACGTTATCGCCATACTGGACAGTATACATATAATGACATGATGGGCAAGTTCGGAAACTAGCAACTACAGCGTGAGATTACAGACTTCCTAAAAGTATATAATAAGGGATCACACTTTGACTTACTCTTAAATCAGAAAGCTCTCAAGAAATTTCGCAGAATTAAATATTTGAATTAGTTGGAAAAGCAACTTATTTGCCAGTTAGAAGCCCTGGTTTCTTCAATTAGGCAATCTAGTCGCGCATGTCAATTTTGTTCTTTTACATCATTAACATTGGTATGATTATGCTTGGCCTCAAATGCTATTTCTTTCTTTCTTATACCCTTTTCAAGCGTTCGTGTGACTTGTCTACGAGTATATAGTTGTGCCATGATTCTAATCTATATTTATCAAGTGCACTTATTGTGTAGTCAAAAAGTATAGGAATTTATTCATACACGGGACGGACGAATTATCGTAACATGAATGAGTGGATCATAGTCACTTTATTTGATTAAAGAAATTATTTGTTGAACAGTTTATTTTATATCACATATACGTAAAAGGAACTGCTTGAGAGAGAATGACATGATTCTTTTTTATTTTCCCTCGTAACAATGTGATAAATAGATAAAAATTAACTTCGTGACACAAGCCAAATGACAAGGTTTATTTTTACTTAATACAAATAAAAAAAAAAAACACATTCTTCTCATCATACAGATTACAATATACATAAACTCACGTAGCCTTAATGTAATACAATAAGATATAACTAAATAATAGTAAGAAGTAGCAACAGTCAACAGCAGGGAGCGGAGGCGCATGTACACATTGGGAACACGACAGAACGGCGAACCGACATTGGGGTTACAAAATGAAACACCGATCATTTATTGACCTAAAAATGAAGAAACATTTATTTTCAGTATGTCTTTTGTAAAATTTTATAACAGAATGAATCGATGGTGGTATAAGAGACAATAACAATATAGCGGATTACTTGTATCATCATTCCCTTTAAACAAATTATTTTTCACCAACAATAGAAATATAATATTATTATATCAAGTAATTTACAAGGATACAAGTTAATGCACAATCTAGTACAGTACCGAATATATAACTAATTTATTCTTTTTTATTCAGTTACGTTAATATTGAAAAAACATGTGATCAGTGAATGGCGGGAGAGCGCCGCGTCCTGACGCGACTCTCAACCACCACAAATATTTCGTTTTTTTGTATTTTTTTAAATTTTTTTATGTCCTCACGTACTTTTATAAATATCTCATACTTGAAAAAAATTTACATTAAAATGTATCGGAAAGGTGCGGACGCTAGCACCGCATACACTAGGGCGCGACGCAAACAGAGGCACGCACGCACACATACAGATCGGGGGCGAAGCCCGGCCGGGGAGGGCGGGGGCGCCGCCCGATTGAAATATACACAAATATAAATTATGAGCCGACACGAGAGTTATCCCATCACATTGCGACGCACACCTATTCGTTTCCCCTTTGTACCGCGCTACAGTTAAATTTTATTTCTTACATAGTAAAATTAACGGAATACTTTAAATCTAACATAAAAAGAAGAGCCGCGGTCGCGACCGCCGCCCCTCACTTATTTATATATTATCTCATCAAACTGAAACGATGTCAATATTTATATCGCAAACACTAGAGAAATGCAGGTCCAATACGATAAGATGGTAATATATTGTGTGTCATGAAACAAAATGTATATTTAAATTCTCTGCTTTTTACACACACACTAGCCGGCGGCTCACTTCGACGTCATCATGGTCACGAACTCTGAAACAAAAAACGAAACAAGGGGTTAGTACTGTCTGTGCATGATATGAACGAAGAACACCGAGCGGCGAGCACTGGGCGACGCGACGTACGTACCCCACATTATATGCATACATTCTCCTCCTCCGGGTCCTTCCTTGCATAACATGACTAATATACAAATGTTAACACTAATACAAGGAAAAGTAATCGACACAGATAGAGATGCACTAACATGTAATTTTTAACCGGCTATCAAACATCATGTTCACCACTAAATTTAATAACAAAATCGAGTACCGATGCGGCCACACGTCTCTAGGTGATGCGCTCGTTCGGCGTCCTCCGCCCAGGCCGGACTCTTCAATATTATACAATTGACATGTCTACCCAGTGCACTAGAGACGCGAGTAGAGAGCCGTGTGCCCGCTGCGGCGTACAACACAAAAACGACCTTGAAACGTATTTTTTTCTCCTCATGCCACTACAAGGGGATTATGTGAAATACCACCCTCTGGATATAACGATTAAACAATACATATGTATGTGTATATATATATATATATAAAAGACGGAGGTTTCGGAGCTGAGCGACAAACCTAGAGAGACATTTGCCGGTGGCAACGTTTGGGCGCGACAATGTTTGCTGCTCGTTTGTTAAAACACGGGCAAGTGTGGTTGCAAGCTATATACATGTTATATATAAACAACGCACGCACACAGAGACGCGACAAGCGACGCCAGGATCGAGGTGGTATTTCTATACAATATACATTTCTATACAAACAATAGATGCATGCACCAAATAACAGGAAGAGCCGGAGCGGATACATCTGTAATCTCGTCTCATTCAGTACAATATTACAAATGATCCGTTCCGGCGGCCAGTGTGAGTAATAACAGAGAGATAGAGAAAGAGAGACAATCGACAATCAGGTGGTGAGATCTCAACGAGTGTGAAAACGGGACAGCCTGGGAGCGATGGGAGTAACTAACATGTCCAAGGTGGTGTTGGTGGTGGCGGTGGTGGGGGAACAGTTAATAAACGAGCAGCAAACCATTCAGATAGTGAGAGAAGTATTGCGTTATACCTATTGTCGCGGTCTCGATGTGGGCCGGGGCCGGCTAGCTCGATTGAGTTCACGAAATGGATCGCTAAGCACGCACTACTAGGGCACACCGTTTCGAGATCACAGCGTTATCGTAGAGTCTGTTCTTAATGCTAGTTACTGTACTAATATCACAAGGGTGACGGCGGGGGGCGCGCTAGCGGCCACCCTCGCCGCGATCGAATATCATTTGTGCGAGTGCATGGAAGTCTGCAAGAGAGAGAACGCTCGTTCGTATGATACGGTACCGGTACACAAGTTGCGTCTCGTGAGTCGTGAGGGATCTCGCCCGGCGACAATAACACTCAACTCATGCACAGCGGGAAAGCAAGCGCGCTCGACCTACTAAGCGATATATTCTAATTTACATTATGTTTTCCGTATTACCTCTGTGTTTTCTCTCTACTATAAAACTACCAGTAAAACTAAAGATCATTGAACGCGTAGTGCTATTATAACAACGCCTACATAACGCCAATGGCAGACTAGCAGTTTCTAACCACAGCAAGTCTATAAATTAATCAATGTTTGGCGTCGATAGTCATCAGTATAACATAAATAATATGGTATATGCGTAAATCAGATCTAAACAAACATGTGAGATGCTTTATGCGAGTAAAATCAATTTTCTAAGGAATGCTTTCGCCGTGACTCAACTTATAAATAAAATGGAATAGGAGTTTCTGGAAAAGGCGTCAGTGTACGTGCTTGTGCCTGTGTTGTATCTGTATGTCTGCCCTGAACTAGACCGACTACATGCTGGGGTGTGGATGTTTACTAATCTACAACGCTGTGGTGAATCGAAGGAACGAGAGGGTGGTATTTGTATAACGGGTTGTACTTATACTGAATACCGCGTACACACAAATAATCAAAATATGTCCTTAATGTAGCAGAAATATCAAGAGATCTTAACAAGGCATCACCGAACCCGACTGAGGGTTGCCAGGTCGTGTCCTATGTAGGTGTATCAACAAACGCGAAACACTATGGTCAACTGTAATTAAATCCAAGCGTGGCAATACAATACGCTCTAGGTGAAATCGCTTTACGTGTGGAAACTTTGAAAGCGGTAAGATGCTCTCTCCACAGTGAAGTAAAACGAAAATGAAAGGCATCGGTGCTGTACAGTATGCTACACATGGGTAACAAAAAGAATTCAACATTTTTCAAAGATAAATAATGTAATTGTACGTTATAAATATATACGCCTATTTGTTTTATTGAATTACATATATATTCTAAGCTATCATTATTAACATTTTTTGATGTATAATTTAGAAACTGACATTGTAGTGTACTTCATTTGCAAAATTATTTCAAACATAAAATTACATTCATTAATATTGAATTAAAAATATCTTAACGTGTAAGTTTTGTAAAGCTGGAATTTAAACAGATTTTTTTTTCAATAAATCGAAATTAGTCTTCTTTGGAGATTAAATCTGTTATCGTCGCATATTCCGACATATTAAAAATAAAGAAATTTATCACAGATAAGTTCCATTTCAGCCACACGCCTCTAATAAGTTAGTTGATCTGTGAAAAGGACCACGTCCCATTTTGCAATGTTGTATGTTGTTGATGGAATACTTTCGGAACATATAGCAAAAACTCTTTTTCAAACTAAACTTCCATGTCTGTCATTTATCCTTTCACGCACTCTTTCAAAACCTGACACAATTAATAACGGGGTAACTATTTGAAGCAAAAAAAAATCAGACTTTATAATCGTTCCCACTTGACTTTATATTTACAGTAAAATGTAATGTAATCAAAAGAGCAGTGTTGTTAAATCCTAACATTGTCAATATTTATTACTTTTCAGATTATTACATTATCAATGAATAATTACAATATTGCTTGAGTACATACATCTCTTTATAGAGACAAAAAAATTATAAATTTACAGTTCGATGTTTTCAGCATTCGTTCGAATGATTCATTTTTGATGTCTCTATTCTGCGTCTAACAACTTTGTTGTTTTATTTAATAGAATCATTTTTGCGAAAAGTCAAAATAATACATTAAATCTAAAACCAACAAAGTAATTTTAAAAGTAGAAATTATGCAAGGTCTTAAACGTTGAAAATAAAGTGGGAGCCACATCAGTCGAGTATTAAGAGTAGAAACTCTGGAACATGGAAGCGCGTGGTTGTTATCGCGCGTATTATCAGCAGAAAACAAATGGGAATACACACGCACAACAAAGTATTTATAGTAAATAGTATAATGTTGCAAGTCACCTTCGTAATTGACCTGGCCGTCGCCATCGATGTCCGCCTCGCGAATCATCTCGTCGACCTCCTCGTCGGTTAGCTTCTCGCCGAGGTTGGTCATGACGTGGCGTAGCTCGGCCGCCGATATGAATCCATTGCCGTCCTTGTCGAAGACGCGGAACGCCTCGCGGATCTCCTCCTCGCTGTCCGTGTCCTTCATCTTGCGCGCCATCATCGTCAGGAATTCGGGGAAGTCTATCGTTCCGTTACCTGTAATTCAGTACAACAGTATTCTTTACTAATCATTTACATTATCATAATGTAACAAATTAAATTACCGCCTTGTTTGCAAACTCAACGAAAAGGAAATCTGGTTGCCTGTCGCTATCAGCTAATGTTTAACTTAGCTATGTTTTTACGAGTGGTTGCCGCAGAATAGACCTTTATTTTTGAACCTTATATTGTTTAAAAACTAAAAAGTCGCGCGGAATGCGTATAAAGCTCCAGCCAAATTTACATATTTAAAAAGAAATCTTGATGGAAACGTTCTCCGTGTCAAGAGTGAAGACAGATTTACCGGGCAACATATAAAACCACACAATAGACGTGAACACAACGTATTACTAATTAATTATATGTTTCATGTAAGCAAACATTGTACAAGGTTACATATGCGAGGCGCCGCCGGCGGTCACGTGCTTGGCATACCCGGACTTGCCCGGTCGGGTTACACTCCTCTCCTGTTATTATCCACCAGCGTGGTTTAAGAACCGGGTGCTGGTTTTAAAATTATGGATTGTTCACACTATTGTTACCAATGCGCTTTAAACAGCCGACAGCCAAGATTTATTAGTTACGCAGTATTTAATTAAATCGTGCATTTGAATATAACCTCGATAATACTATTCTGTTTTTGCTTATACTTTTTAGTGTAATAATATCTATGCATTTCATTTATTCGCAGTTTATACAATTTTTGCCAGCTACTTTATAAAAATCATCTTTCACATCATCAACTTAACGTCAGACGAGAAATTGAAATCAGCCATTGAACTTATTTAAACATAAATAATCAGTAAACATATATCACATTACATATTTACATAAAAAGATAATATACAATCTAAACAGCGTACATGACGGTGCCGATTAAAAGAACCATTCCGACCTACGGTAAAGGTGAGGAGAACAAAGAGGTGACTTTCTTCATATAAACAAAGCTAGGTTTACATCTATAGTAATAAATAAAATTGAATTCCACAGACTGTTTCGTAACATATACTCGTATGTATAATGGAAGACAACAGAACCATAGCGCGATGTAGAATCGTTCCAAGAAAATGAATTTTTGTTGTCGTTGTTAATATATAAAATGAAGTGTCTCTTTGTAATAATAAAATAACAATTTTTAACTAAATACATATGAATGTATAAACGATACCTATACCAAAATGCAATTTAAAAAATTTTGTCTGTCTGTCTATTTAGTTCCGGCTAATCTCGAACGGCTGGACCGATTTAGATGGGACTTTTTTTGTTAGATAGCTGAAGTTACCTTAGGTTACTTTATTTTTACTGGAAAGTGTTTGAATTTGTGAGAACTATCTTTGCTTAATGTTAGTAGCAAAATTTTGTTGAAAAATAATTGGAGTCCCGTATAAGTAAAATAAAAACTTACACAATGAAAAATATATGAAAAGCGGGCGTAGCCGCGGGCACACAGCTAGTACTAATATAAATAGAAATGTGAACTTATCTCCTTGGTATCCACAAACCGAATTTAGCCATGGAATAATAACAAACTGGAATATTATTAGTCCTGCACCTAAGAAATATAGTTTTAATTTTGTACAAATGCCAAAAACGGAACCGGCGCCACGGCGGTACTGTTTATCCGACACATACCGAACAAATCCGTTGACAAAACAAAATAATATATCTCTCTGTAGTAAATCATACAAGCGGATTTAAACACAACAAGTTTTCACGTGACTCAAAGTTTACTGCAATGGAGCGGTGCGACGAGTCGAAAACACATCGCATGATACAAAAAAAAACATACAAATATTCAATAAATCTTTCGAAAAGTGATCTCATTATTTAAATGTAACAACTTAACCACACAGATCGACTTAATATACCTTAAGGTTTCAATAAATAAACAAGACAATTTATGAACAAATCATAATATATACATGATTACTGTGCATGTTTGAAAATAACTGCGCGTTTCCGCAGAACAACATCCATACATATAGATTTCGTAATGCGTCGTATGTTCATTTATATTATAATCACTTGTCAACATAAGCAATTAAGGTGTGGGTAAAACGTTAAACGTAAAAGATTTGTGAAATTGGTCAAAGTTTATAAATTTCAAATATTTTGAATTGTTTGTGTAAGCCTTAAAAAATCATGATATCTTTTGTTGATATCAAAAGCAAAAGATATTTTTTTAATGAGAAACGTACTATATAATAAATTTAGAATGCAACGGGAAGTTGTATGCTCCGTAAGGGTGAAAACGATCTCCACTATCGTGTTAAGCGGACGTTGCAAAAATAAGTGAGAGTTAAGTTTGGCTCGTCTAATTCTGGGTGTTAACCTTTCCGAGGTGGTTCTGCTTCTATTTATACCGTGGTGCGGTGTACTCTCGGGCGTCGCGCCCGACCGTCCCGAAACGAGCTTTCGGGAATGCAAATTGCAGTTCCGCGCGCGCGTACCTCTCCGTCCAACATCTACCATCTGGATGAATAGCATCAATTGTCAGTCGACGCCATCTTGACAGTTCAGTTTCTCGTCACGTACAACATTTTCTATAATACTTTATTGGTCTACATTTTTGAATTCATTTTATACCATCGTTTATAACCAAAAACCAAATGATTTTTTGTTGTTTTCTTAGCTTTGTTATATCACGCTACTTAACAAAAGATGAATTTATATGCGACAGATGCCGCGGGCACAACTAGCTAGTGGCCATTAAGAGTACACTTCTAGCTCGTTAAGTTCCATTACAGTATTTCCATTATAAATTTGTATGGTTATGTTAATTACATTGTTTTCGGTAAACTTATAGGAATTATAAGTTCCGTCACGTGGTGAATCATGTTCTTAATATTTTTCTTTTATCATCAAAGAGTGATTAACCCCTTGAACACAAACCTGGCGTTTACGCCAGTTTTCCTATTGTCTTTATTTTTATGGGTACTCAACACATTAAAAGTTGTATTTTTTCTAAGGGATAAGTAGAAGATAAAAACCGTATTTGTATTTTAGTTCCCAAAATGTCTACAGGGACGAAGAAAGCACAAAAAGGAAACCCTTGTTTGTCCGTCCGGTTCCCGGGTAATGCTTTAGACCCTTTCTGTAGTATAGCAGACTTACTAAATAATCTTCAAAAAGAACGGTAGCTTATACTATAGAAAAGGTAACCGGAGTATGTTTTAAACGGAAAGAGATCAAAGGTTACGTGTACTAAGGTGCGTTTAAAAACCTTTTGAAGTAAACTTTAAAATAATATACGTACAAATAAATATACACATAATTATAAATAAAGTGTGGGAGAAACAATAGACCGAGGTCGCCTTGAACCCGAGCGCGCTGATCTCAACGACCGTCATCCTATTTGTTGTTTTTGATTTATTTCACACAGCATTCCTTCCACACGTACAGTCCAGTCGAGCTGTAGTCACAAACTAATGAGACAATAGCTAGTTCACTTCATACATATAACAATACAATTAAAGCCCTCTATATTGGTAAAGATTTTAATCAATTGATTTTCTTTATGAAGAACAATTTATATAATTAGACATCTATGTAATACAAAAATCTAAGTAAGTGAACTATCTGGATTTTCATGAAACCAGTGTGGGTGTGCGCTTTGGTAATTTATTTCCAAGTATCGCGGAACGATAGACATGTTATCGATGTATCTTTATAATTATAATATTATTATGTCCATGAGTAATTGAAATACCGATTACGGAGGAGGGCACAAGTGTTTGTTTCTACGAAAGACTAATAAAAACACAAATAGATAGATATCTCTCACAGTGCACATATGTATGTACATTACTAGTGTTATTATTTGCAGAAATCGTTGATATAATCACTTTTGTTTCTTTAGTTACTTCATATTCTAGACTTAGGGTAAATTATTGCTCAAGTTTTAACTACTTGAAATATTTACTTTGGACACTTCTTATGAAACAGGACATATTTGTGGAAAAAGCATGCAGCCATGGATCGTTCGTGAATCAAACAAGATTACAAAAATTAAAAAAATACTAACTCGCGATTTGATTATATTAGTGTGATTCTTATACGCTGATTTAAACTAGTTTTCAGATTTGAAATAGATTCATGAAAATAGTGGGATTACGGTCATTGTTGTCTGATCGTGGAAACACGGGCGAAATTGTAAAGCATCTGCTTTACAATTTTCAGTGAATAAACAATGATTTCCGTATCTAAGACGAAATAATTCCCAGATCACATTTTATAAACGTTACATTACCTCATTTTACACGGTAAAAGTTAATCTCGTGATGATATCACTATTAAGTGGAGCAGAGGCAATTACATGCGTGTTAATTGTACCTGACTCATACGTTTGAATCACCTAACTTTAATTTTCTGCTGATTCAATTCACATTGCTAGTATATAAATGACGAAGTCGAGGTAAATAAGTAATTAAGATATTATTTTTCCAAATTCTATTGAAATCCGCCTCAAATACATATTGTGAAAATATTCCCGTAGCAATAACATAAACTTAACTGTAAACTGATTAATGTGTAACAATAACTTACTGTAAACCCTGTTTCGTAAAAGAAGCAGTTAAGCTAAACTATTAGTTTTACAAAATATATATGAGTAATAGTCATTTTGTGCGGGACAGCCTGAGATGTTATTTAGGCAGTCCGCTAAAACACACCGTTGTTGCTGGATTGCGAGAGATGTAGTAAATAATGCCAGATGCCAAAGTTTCAACAATATGTTTATTCATACAATACAGGGTTATGACACGGTTACAATATAATACAGACAACAAATTACACTATAAAACAGACACAATCTAGGAATACTATATAACACAGAGACAACACAATTACAATAGAAACAAGATAGACAGAGACAACACAATATAGAAACAGTAGACACAAGATATTAAACAGGATATAAAGCATGCACAAGATTAACACGACATATAGCAAGATACGATTTACAGTTAGACAATATAAAAACACACAATAGTCCTCACTATAGTCCCTATACTAGTACTTACACTAGTACTCACAGTTGTCCTTACACTAAGACTCACACTCGTACTCACACCCGTGTGCGAGTTTACGCGCACGATATGTCTCGAATTACGCGGAATTCGAGACCCACTATAGTTCGATACGCGGTTCACTGGTTCGGTTCGCGGATCGCGTAGGTTCGGAACGCGGATCACTGTGGCTCGGGGACGCGGAATCACGGTCAGGTCGGAGCGCGGTTCTCGTACTCGGGGACGCGGATTCACGGTCAGGTCGGAGCGCGGATCACTATGGTTCAAGACGCGGATCCTTGAACGCAGTGCACTGTTGCTTGATGACTTCTTGAGGACTACTTCTTGCTGAATGTTTGACTACTGCTTCTGTCTCAGAGATTAGTTCTTAGTTGTTTCTTCTTCGGAGAGCGATCGATGACTGCATAATTGGCACCGTCCCGGGCGGATACTTAAGCTCCCGGCATGTGCGTGACCCCGTTCCTACGGATCGAGGTAGGCCGGTCGCGTTCGGCGAATCAGGGCGCACCGCCCGGCGGTGCCGCGAGGTGTTCTGTCTCGCTCTCGCAAAGACGCGACGTGCTTCGGCGCGTACGTTTACGTAATTTCTCTTTACAATTACGTAATTCAAATTCTATTTCTGTTCTATTAATCTTAACTATTTCTTCAGATTCTGTAATATTCTATTATTTCTTCTATTATCTATGCGGGGTATATCTAATAAATGTACGCAATCTGTCTAGATAATATGCGTAATTTATCTAGCTAATATGCGCCCTCTATCTAGAGGGCGCTGTCCTGCACATTACTCCCGCCGTGCGTCGTCCGCGATCAGCGGCGGCGCATATACATGTGGTGCAGGACCCGTGTGCGATGCAGGAACCCCAACATTCTCTATGACGATCTTCGTGCAGGTCTTCCTCTGCGTGCGGTGTATGTCCTCCATCGTAGGGTGTCTCTCGCGCCAACTTGGCGGCGCGCACCGTATACTCCCATGAATGGAGCTCCTGACGGGACGAGTCGCCAATCTAAATACTTCTATGAGGCTTCGACCGCCGTGCCGTCTTCGTAAACGGCGCGTCGAAACTCGTTGCTTGCCCCGTGGGAGTTCATACCAATGTTCCGAGGCGCGACCGTGTCTGTCGCTCCTCGCTCCCGCCGGTTCAGAGATCTGTAGTGGGATCTCACATGTCCTGGGATGGCCGCTGTGGTTCTTGTTGCGGAACCTCGGGCGGAAACACAGGCGATACTTCTTTGTCATATACCGCCTCGCGTCGACCGATGCGTTCTGTAGCTGATCTGTTGAAACTACTGCGTGTCCCTGTCGATAGTACAGGTGACACTTGTTCGGTCGATCCTTGACGACGGTGCGGACTCGATGACGTCGTGCCTGGGGTTCGGTGTTTCTTGGCTGGCGATGCTGCGCGGCTTGTACCGCATACGGCAGCCCGCGTAGGTCCGCCCTCGATCGCTGGGCGCTGATGGCCCGCGGCTGGTACCCCGGACTCCACCAGGGTGCTGCGGCGGCGGCTGTCGGAGGTTGTGGTGCTCCCGAATGCCAGGACTCGGCTGTGGTCACTGGCTGCGGCACGCTATGTTCCCTCCTCGGCTTGATCATTCGTGTCGGTTCCTCTTGCGGCAGCGGGTGTGCGGCAGTGACGCCCGCTGGCTGGGCCGCGGCGCCCCAGGATGCGGCAGTGATCACTGGGGGTGCGGCGGCTGTCTGTGACGGCGGTTCTCGCCGTTGTTCCGGCAGCGGGTGTGCGGCGGTGACGCCCGCTGGCTGGGTCGTAGCGTCCCAGGATGCGACATCGCTCACTGGGACCTCGGCTGAATGCGACGGCGGTTCTCGCCGTTGTTCCGGCAGCGGGTGTGCGGCGACGACGCCCGCTGACTCGGCCGTAGCGCTCCGCGACGCGGCAGTGATCGCTGGAGCCTCGGCTGGCTGTGACGGCGGTTCTCGCCGTTGTTCCGACAGCGGGTGTGCGTTGATGACGCCCGCTGGGTGCGCCGTAGCGCTCCGCGATGCGGCTGTGATCGCCGGAGCCTCGGCTGGCTGTGACGGCGGTTCTCGCCGTTGTTCCGACAGCGGGTGTGCGGCGGTGACGCCCGCTGACTGGGCCGTAGCGCTCCGCGATGCGGCTGTGATCGCCGGAGCCTCGGCTGACTGTGACGGCGGTTCTCGCCGTAGTTCCGGTAGCGGGGGTGCGGCGGTGACGCCCGCTGACTGAGCCGTAGCGCTCCGCGATGCGGCTGTGATCGCTGGAGCCTCGGCTGACTGTGACGGCGGTTCTCGCCGTCGTTCGGGCAGCGGGTGTGCGGTGGTGACGCCCGCTGACTCGGCCGTAGCGCTCCGCGATGCGGCTGTGATCGCCGGAGCCTCGGCTGGCTGTGACGGCGGTTCTCGCCGTTGTTTCCGGCAGCGGGTGTGCGGCAGTGACGCCCGCTGACTGCGCCGCAGCTCCCCAGGATGCGGAAGCGCTCACTGGGACCTCGGCAGACTGTGACGGCCGTTGCCGTCGCTCCGGCAGCGGGTGTGCGGCGGTGACGCCCGCTGGCTCGGCCGTAGCGCCCCAGGATGCGGCAGCGCTCACTGGGACCTCGGCTACCTGTGACGGCGGTTCTCGCCGTTCCGGCAGCGGGTGTGCGGCAGAGACGCCCGCTGACTGCGCCGTAGCGCTCCGCGATGCGGCTGTGCTCGCTGGAGCCTCGGCTAACTGTGACGGCGGTTCTCGCCGTTCCGGCAGCGGGTGTGCGGCAGAGACGCCCGCTGACTGCGCCGTAGCGCTCCGCGATGCGGCTGTGCTCGCTGGAGCCTCGGCTAACTGTGACGGCGGTTCTCGCCGTTCCGGCAGCGGGTGTGCGGCGGTGACGCCCGCTGACTGGACCGCAGCGCCCCAGGATGCGTCAGTGATCACTGGGCGTGCGGCGGACTGTGACGGCGGTTCTCGCCGTTGTTCGGGCAGCGGGTGTGCGTCGGTGAAGCCCGCTGACTGGGCCGCAGCGTCCCAGGATGCAACAAAGCTCACTGGGACCTCGGCTAACTGCGACGGCGGTTCTCGCCGTTGTTCCTGCAGCGGGTGTGCGGCAGTGACGCCCGCTGGCTGCGCCGTAGCGCTCCGCGATGCAGCTGTGCTCGCTGGAGCCTCGGCTAGCTGTGACGGCGGTTCTCGCCGTTGTTCCGGCAGCGGCTGTGCGTAGACGCCCGCTGGCTGCCCCGTAGCGCCCCAGGATGCGACAGCGCTCACTGGGACCTCTGCAGACTTCGGTAGCTTTGCGGCGGTGGCTCCCGCCGATGCTGTCATCATGTTACCCCAGGATGCGGCTCTGCTCACTGGGGATTTGGCTGACTGCGGCGGATGTGCGGCAGTAGCTTCCGCTGATGCTGTCACTCTGTTACCCCAGGATGCGGCAGTGATCACTGGGGATTCGGCGGACAGCGGCGGCTGTGCGGCGGTGGCTCCCGCCGATGCGGTCATCTTACCCCAGGATACGTCACTGATCACTGGGGACTCGGCTTGCTGCGGCAGATGTGCGGCAGTAGCTTCCGCTGATGCAGTCACCATGTTACCCCAGGATGCGTCAGTGATCACTGGGAACTCGGCCGACTGCGGCGGCTGTGCGGCGGTGGCTCCCGCCGATGCGGTCATTTTACCCCAGGATACGTCACTGATCACTGGGGACCCGGCTGACTGCAATTGTTCGGTGGCGGTGGCTCCCGCCGATGCGCTTACCTTACCCCAGGCTACGGCTCTGCTCGCTGGGGGCTCAGGTGGTGCTGTATCCGTCGCCTTCGTTCTGCTGGTCGGAGGACGCGGCGCTCTCGACTGCCAGGACTCGGCTGTGGTCACTGGCGGCGGCACACAATGTTCCATCCTCGATTCGACCATCGGCGGCGGCAGCGGCGGCGGCAGCGGGTGTACGGGCGATGACGCCCGCTGGCTGAGGCGCAGCGTCCCAGGATGCGGCGCTGATCACTGGGACTTCGGCTGGCTGTGGAGGCGGATGTGCGGCGGTGTCTCCCGCCGGTGTAGACGCTGTGTTGTCCCAGGATGCGGCTAGGAGTTGAGGTCGCTTCGGCGACGGCTGTGCGGCGGTGGATCCCGCCGATGATATCACCATGTCGTCCCAGGATGCGTCACTGATCACTGGGCATGATGATCCTATATCCGTCGCCTCGGTTCTGAACGTCGGTTCTGCTATTACGACCAACTCCGTCGTGGTCGTATCCAACCACGTGTGGACATGCTGCGTCTTGTCGGATCTGGAAGTATACCCGACATACCTACTCTGTTCCGCCTCATATTCGGCTGCAGCCAGTTCCAATTTCAGTCTGGCTATTCTGGCTGCAGCCTCGGCTAGACGTTCGGCCTTTGAACGCCTGCTCGTCCGTGATGCAGCTCGACGCTCTCCGTGCTCTTCGCTGGCGGCGTCGGACTTCGTGACCGCCTGCTGCTGCTGTGTGACTTCTGTGACGGCTCGCTGTTCAGTTGCGGCCGTTGACTGGTTCCTGGTCCCCGTTACTGTGACACACGTCGTAGTGCCAGTGTCGAATTCGGACCCCATCACGGTGACTGTTGATAGTGAAGTCTGTGTCTCCCCGTGCCTTCCTGTAGATCTAGTAACTGGCATGTTGTTCGTTCTATTTACTACACTCTCGTAGATCCGGCTGCGAAGGACCATGCGATGTGCGGGACAGCCTGAGATGTTATTTAGGCAGTCCGCTAAAACACACCGTTGTTGCTGGATTGCGAGAGATGTAGTAAATAATGCCAGATGCCAAAGTTTCAACAATATGTTTATTCATACAATACAGGGTTATGACACGGTTACAATATAATACAGACAACAAATTACACTATAAAACAGACACAATCTAGGAATACTATATAACACAGAGACAACACAATTACAATAGAAACAAGATAGACAGAGACAACACAATATAGAAACAGTAGACACAAGATATTAAACAGGATATAAAGCATGCACAAGATTAACACGACATATAGCAAGATACGATTTACAGTTAGACAATATAAAAACACACAATAGTCCTCACTATAGTCCCTATACTAGTACTTACACTAGTACTCACAGTTGTCCTTACACTAAGACTCACACTCGTACTCACACCCGTGTGCGAGTTTACGCGCACGATATGTCTCGAATTACGCGGAATTCGAGACCCACTATAGTTCGATACGCGGTTCACTGGTTCGGTTCGCGGATCGCGTAGGTTCGGAAACGCGGATCACTGTGGCTCGGGGACGCGGAATCACGGTCAGGTCGGAGCGCGGTTCTCGTACTCGGGGACGCGGATTCACGGTCAGGTCGGAGCGCGGATCACTATGGTTCAAGACGCGGATCCTTGAACGCAGTGCACTGTTGCTTGATGACTTCTTGAGGACTACTTCTTGCTGAATGTTTGACTACTGCTTCTGTCTCAGAGATTAGTTCTTAGTTGTTTCTTCTTCGGAGAGCGATCGATGACTGCATAATTGGCACCGTCCCGGGCGGATACTTAAGCTCCCGGCATGTGCGTGACCCCGTTCCTACGGATCGAGGTAGGCCGGTCGCGTTCGGCGAATCAGGGCGCACCGCCCGGCGGTGCCGCGAGGTGTTCTGTCTCGCTCTCGCAAAGACGCGACGTGCTTCGGCGCGTACGTTTACGTAATTTCTCTTTACAATTACGTAATTCAAATTCTATTTCTGTTCTATTAATCTTAACTATTTCTTCAGATTCTGTAATATTCTATTATTTCTTCTATTATCTATGCGGGGTATATCTAATAAATGTACGCAATCTGTCTAGATAATATGCGTAATTTATCTAGCTAATATGCGCCCTCTATCTAGAGGGCGCTGTCCTGCACACATTTATTGTGGCTCGAGCGCTTTAACGACATTTTCTAATAAAACAATTTAAATGAAGTAATTGATTTTGTACATTGTTATATTTAATAATGGCTTTAAAATTGCAATTGACAGGGTTATGCTTGGAGTTTCAGTGCGTGATAAAATCAGGAATGATGAGATCCGTAGTAGAACCAAAGTAACCGACATTGCCCGAAGAATTTCTAAACTTAAGTGGTAATGGGCTGGGTAGATTGCTCGCAAAACCGATGCTCGATGGAGCCAATGGGTACCACGCACCGGAAGACGTAGCGTGGGTAGGCCCCCACAAGGTGTACCGAAGACCTGGTAAAGGTCACGGGAAACAGCTGGATGCATGTGACGCAAGACCGGTCGTCGTGGAGATCTTTGAGGGAGACCTATGTCCAGCAGTGGATGACTTTCGGTTGAATGGATTTCAAATTATTAATTCATAATAATTATTTGGAGAATGACCAAGTCGAAACTTGACGTAGTCGTTTAGCAATTACCACTACGAAGTCTAGACACCTGACACAAAACAAAACTGCTTGCTGATATATTGTCAAGCGATAAAACTACCTTTTAGAGTGACTTCATATGTTAAGGACTTAGGATTAAACGGAAATAACATATGACATGTTTTAAACAAAATCTTTAAATTAAAACAAATAATAAAATATTACGTAACTTATATTTAGCAACAACCGTAGATTACCAACACTTCTAGAATAAACTGTCTGAAACCGGTACACGTTAAGGTCGAGACACTTGATAGAATTCGTCACAACTCCTAAATAAGATCGTTTTTCAAACGAGTTAACTACGCTATTCATTTAATAACAACACCTTTTTCAATCACTATATTTTTAGTATATGATATTTTGTTTGATAATTGAATTTCTTTAGTTTATATTAATTAGAAATTAGATAATATTACTTTCTAAGAACCCTTCGACCCCTAATGGATTAAATAATAAATCATATTTGCTACGTATGGCTGTGATTTATGCTTTCAAAATGAGTTTTTCGTCAGCGAAATTATTACAGAAGACTTGGATAGTTCAATGCGTAATTTTAGCTGAACCTCTCGTCTCGTCCCGTGACTGACAGTAAGCAGACAAGGCGTGTAACATCGCTTCACACAACAACATAATTGTAAACTACTAAAGCCATTGATTTATTTTCAAATTGGTTTCGCTTTGAACCTCTAATTTAAACCCACTTCCAAGTATTTTCATATTAATTTTTACAGACTCGTTTACATTATGATTTGTTTTATTATCTCGTAAGAGTTTAGCAGTAACTGGTCTAATGTGTAGCAGTAACTGCATTGTGTAACTGTGTACACCTTTTCATATACCAATATTCATATTTAATATTAATTGCTCTATGAAAAATATCATATACATTATACATTCATCCAGCCGTAAAGGCGTCCACTGCTGGACTTGGTCTCCCCCAAAGATAAGGGTAGAATTTCCATAATCGCCACGCTTGGCAGGCGGTTTGGCGGTCGCAGTAGATGTTTGTAGTCCTTTGATGATGCTGCTGCCCATCCTCTGGTTATCATCCCTTAATCGCCGTTTACGAGACCACGGGTAGATATGGGGTGGTACTATTCTAATGCCGGCTCCGCACGGAAAACATATATGCAAAAATCTTTCAATAGTCATATTGCGAATGAAATCACTCGCCATAGAACTGATTTACTTAGCTGAATATGATTTAATTTTGTTAATAGAACAATTCACAAATCATAAACAAAATCAGTCTGTCTATAACTGCCAAAATCCAGCTAACTAGTAATAAATTTTAAATAGACAATACACAAGTAAATTCTTTCAAACCTATCAAATAATAATTCAACATAGACCTAGTATAGGGACAATCCACAATTAAAATAACAATCTAAACTCAATAGTGTATAAGCGACCTTCATTTGTGATAGTTTGTTTTTCCCTATCACGTAGCCAAGAAATGTAGACTTAAACGGACTGTATACGTATAATAAAAAGGAACTATAAAATTTTGCTTTTACTTATAACATAGATTAAAACACTCAAAGCTAACATACTTTCCATGAATTAACAGGATGATAAAAAAAAAAAAACAAACAATTTATTGAAGAATAACAGTAATGAGTATGTTGTATGATATAATTTCTGAAAACTTTTACATGAATTAAGACTGCGGAAAAGAATCGGTATATATATAAAATACACACATATAGCGTGTAATGAACGGACGAACATGTTACTGTCAAAGCGACTATTAACACGCCTGAAACCCTATGAAAGCGCGATCGCTATTCAAGTTCTAACTTAATCAAGAGCAAGGAAGCCGAGTGCCCTTCAGTGTTACTAACGGTCTGTAAATAGAAGTAAATGATTACCGTCACACCTGCATACTTAAAGCAGACACTAATATGATGAATAGGCCACCACACGGTGAAGCGCGCGAAGCCTTACAAATGCGTCGGCCGCAGCGCGGCAAGGACACGTGACTCAAAATGGCGTCAGCGGCAAACCGTTTACCTAACCGCCGATACATTCCATATACGTTACTACAACTTTATAATCAATTACCAACATTGAATTGTCGACGATTAATAAAATAATAAAAAAACTTCAAACACGTTCACTAATGCCACGATTACCAAGTAATGCCAACTTTATTAATTCACCGGAACTCCAAATATAGAAAGAAATTTACAGTTCGCGCGTTGCTAATTTCGTAGAACCAATAAATGTCAATAACGAAGCGAAATGCGCTTTAAAATTGAAGTTTAAGACTACATACATATATAGCGAGCATGTTACATTTATATGTATGTACTTATACATCGTTTACGCGACCACTGCCGTGATATTTATGATTTTATATTTATATGAGTATATATTATGAGTTATATTGTAATAACGTTTCGATTGAAAATGTAATTAATAATTAGTAAAAAACCACTGTGGCAACGGCATAGTGTTGCACGTTGCCGGATGCAATGAAGGAACTAAAACAGGATTAGGAAACTACACATTACTAAACAATAAAACCATTGTAGAACCTTACGAGTATATTATTAGGAAAAAATGTAATTTACATTTCAAATTAAATACAGGCACAGAAAATATCTCGCTGATGAGAAACTGTAGACTAGACGATGAAAACTTATTGGTGAGTTATTTTACAAAAACAACCTAAACGGCAATCTTTTGCTTTTGCATGAAGGAAATAGTAGTCGAATCATGCCACAAGGGGTTAGTGGACGCGTTACGACCTGGTATTTATGAAGTTAACTGTCGCGACACACTGCGATCAGTATGCACGATGAACTTGCACGCATGGGGCACTTTTTCATCATGAAAAGGTACAGTAACTTGACCATAAAAATGGGTAAGTTATTAAATGAGAATCACGTACCTTATTAAATAAATTTCTCGTGACCACACTGTTGGTGGAAATAGCCGGTTCGAAAGAAAAATTAATCACGTTAAACCGTATTAAACCGTTAACCTGTATTAAAAAACCTGTGTTAAAAGATTTTATAATTAAAAAATAAACTAGGACCAATTCACTCGCTGTGATAAATTTGACGGTATAATTACCATAAAAGTTCGGATTTATATTTTTATGATCATAAAAATAGTACCTATTCGTTATAGCGGACCATTACTGAACTTAAATAATGTAACAATCGAATCTAGCTTAACATCAGAACATGCCTAAAGGTGATCTATCTAAAGGTTATAAAGATGAACCACAAAACGTATAAATTACTTGCAAATTGAATATTATGATGGATGCTGTTAGTTGTTTACAAATTTACGTAAAATTTCTGCCGCAACGTAACAAGTAAAGATATGAAGAATAACAAGTAAGGGCGATGCTCCCCTTTGGATGCTTATGCAAAATTACGACAAACAGCCTGGCTTATTGCCAATGAAAGATGCAAACTCATTAGCAATTTCACTGCGATTCCAGACGAGTTTTAAGTGATTACGTGGGATGTCAACATTGCTTATATCTAGAAGATTTGTATTAGACAGCATTTAAGAACGTTTACTATTTCAAAGGTGGTAAACTCCAGTTTTATTTGTGCTGTATAACGCGTATTTTTATACACTAGTTCTCTACTTTCTTTTTTCAGTTCATTTGAATTTTGTGAATCTACTAATTTCACTGTTTATATATAACTAACGGTAGGGTGGAAATTATTGTCATAAAGATTACTTGGAAATAAGATTATTTCGATGAAAAAAAATTTCATATAAATTAATCGCACCTAATTTTGCACAACTTTGTTGTAATAAAGTTTTCGTTTCTTTTATTTATTAATATTAAAATGTTTGTTGATATAAAATACACGCGATCATTATAATATCCTGACATCATATTATTTATTTCTATATCATCTAAGCAAAGATATTTAAGTATCGAATCGATATATATATATATATATATATATATATATATATATATATATATATATATATATATATATATATATATATATATATATATATATATATATATTTACATTTGTACAATTAATTAAATTTAATCACACTGCCAGTAAGAATATCTCACAAGGAGTAGGATCAACAATGACCGAACCGTTTTAATTAGATTAGGACCAAAATAGAAAGAGGGATCTGAATCAGAGCGTGATTCAGAATCGGAAAGGGCAACCTGCATCGGGGCCAGCAATTAGAGCGACATGCACAAGCACTGGGTCAGCGATTTGTACAATGTACGGGGGCGGAGCTTCTGGTGGATCGATACTGAGCTTGGCGAGCTCCCAACTAGCGTATGCCCGTCTCGTACACGGCATCGCGATTGTAAAAATATTTTACACGAACGCTTGTTTTTATTATCCGCGTTTGATGTGAACAAATGTCAAGCTAGATATTGCGTTTGTTTCCCCTTTTCGACTGTATGTTAATGTATATTATTAATATCGTTTCCGATAACGTATTCATTGTTTATTTCAACTGTGCCCCGAATCTGGTTTAATATTGTGTACTTTGGACGCTCTCACAATCGCTGTATATAATGTGATTGATTAAGGATAAACATATAATACAAACGGTTCGAGTTTATTGATAGCAGCGGTTTAAAATCTCCATTGAACTGCTATGAAATTTATTGATGAATTTATATGCCTGTTTGATCATTATTATGAGGAAATTAATAAGTATTTAGATGATAGAGTTTTAAGTTGCATTTACATAATATAACTTGTATATGATATAAAATAGTCACTACTCACTATATCACATGTCAAGCTAACGGAATGGTATGTATTGTGTATTAAAATAAATATCTGAATAGGTTTGTCACTTTACACTTAATTGAAACAAGTTTATTTTCACCATTTAATTTTTAACATTCATTAGATTTTACAATGTTTCTATTTTAAAAGTTTTACTCTGATCGAGATATTATCATAGATAGGGAAAGTAGTGATAGCCCATAAACAAACAGTATATTGATTATGCGGTTAGTAAAATAATAATGCATGATGATAATTTTTATATTAATTACAGCTTCTGTGGTTGCAGACAAGGAAGCCGGCAATGAGATACACCGCTGTGCTACGATGTGTAAAAATACCCACACACACACCGATATAAAATAGTCTATCATCTAATTAGACCGCAACAGACGCTATTGTAAAATCTGATTCTCTGTAGATTTTTAATTTAGAGTTTAGACTATAATACTATGTAGTATAATGTTATATTACCTATCCAACCTCTAATATTAATTAAATCAAAACATTTGACGTAGTAAATATACTTTACTACTTTACGAAACTTGTAAAAGATGTGATCTATAAAAATAACTAAGTTTATCCGAAAAGATATTGGATAATGATTATAATCGGTCAATTTTTTTGACAATAATTGATTATTATATTAATGATTGCCCATTGTAAGTGACCACGTCTCATTGCAAATGTCGCTTACAATGGGCCTAATAAGGAAGCTTAAAGTTGCTCAAAAGGCAATGGAGAGGGCTATGCTTGGAGTTTCATTGCGTGATCGAATCAGGAATGAGGAGATCCGCAGAAGAACCAAAGCAATCGACATATCCCGAAGAATTGCTAAACTTAAGTGGCAGTGGGCTGGCACATTGCTCGCAGAACCGATGCCCGATGGGTCCAACGGGTTCTCGAATGGGTACCACGCACCGGGAGACGTAGCGTGGGTAAGGCCCAACAAGGGGGATCTACAACCTTGTGAAGGTCGCGGGAATCCGCTGGATGCGGGTGGCGCAAGACCGGTCGACGTGGAGCTCTTTGGGGAATACCTATGTCCAGCAGTCGACGTCTTTCGGTTGAATAGATAAATAGATTAATTATTGTAATTTTATATTAATTTTGTGTTCTAAATACATGAGTAACGTAGCTCTAAAGTCTTTTCATACGTATTTAGTAGATAACAAAACGGCTTAGTATCTTTTGTAAAAAAAAAAATGTACTAAGATGAAGTCCTAATCGTGGCTAGTAAACGATGCGTTGGTAATCCTGAAGACAGAATTGCAGGTTATGTGATGATCACATTATTTACGCCAGCACTGCTGCTGTATGAGATACGTGTATACATTTGTGGTTTAGTAAATTGTACAATACCATCCTAATGGTCAACAACGTGGCTATTGTAATATCGCTGTTTATTTATAATACTGCTTTTAATTAACAAATAAATCATCCATGAACATAATAATATTGTCTACAAAGTAACGTTATACACACGACTCGACATTTGTGGATTCACAAACAAACACGTCAACTCGGATGATTTATAGTGAAATAATATTATTAAAGTGATGTTTACCATAAATCTATATGCGGATTATTAGTAATTGGTATATTGTATTCTGTAATAATAACGCTAAAAATAATTAGGGAATATAGTGAGTGAACATGAAGAAGGTGTCTTTGGTCGACTTTGCATATTTTTATAAGGATCTACTTGAATTTTATTTTTCAATTATAGCTTAACAATTTGGCTATCGGTTATCATATCATATAACTCAATAGCGTTTGCCTACAAAACTAAAAACTATGAAACTATCATTTGCGGACTGCAAAAAACGTTGCGTTAGACGTCAGGGAACAAATAGCAAACTACTATCGGAACAGATTCACGACTCGACATTTTCTATATCAGAAAACTTCTAAGTTTTAAAAGACTTAACTACCTCTCAAAAAATATCCCATCGTGAGTCATATAATCCATAAAATTACCGCAGCAAAACTTATGCATAAATTCGTTTATCCAAATCAGTTCAAAAAAAATTAAAGTTATATATTTAAAAATTTTAATTTTTGTGTCTTTTTAACATATGTATTATACATAGTATGTATTTGTTATTATATTTTAAATAATATAAAGTATCCTGTTTTGATACAAACATATTCCTATTATATGTCAAAATATATTTAGAAATAAATATATATTTACACTTGTTATTTCCCTATAATCCAATAGTTTGTTCATACTGTAAATGTCAGTTTAATGATATCGGATTGCGGTCGAACAGTTAGCTTGTTTTATTCCAAACAATGTATAATAAATAAAGGGGGTAAACAAACATACGCGTGTAATTAATAAAGCGACATAAATTGATAAGTTAAAAATAAACTACGTTTATTTTATAGTATATATTTATTTATACGAGGAAAATGTTTATTTCTGTGTTTGCTCGCTAAGGACTCTGTAACTATTTTATTGTTTTATACGGTACCCTGATTATTTTCGTAAAATTTTTGGTTTTAAGATACATATTTCTCATAAATTCAAGCAATTCCCCGTAAAACTGTGGATTTATTCAAATTTTTATGAGGTTTAATTTTTTTACGCGGAGCTATCTACCAAAAAAGTCCCGTCAAAATATGTGCAGCCGTTCCGGAGTTTAACCGGAACAAACAAACAGACAGACAAAAGTGTATTTTTGGTAGAGGCATCGTATGTACATTCATATCAATTAAGTAAAAAAAAATTTGACATTTAAACCAGACACTTCAATTTTATTTATTATCATGAAGTTTGAAAATTTACGCACATGGACCTAGGGGATTTAACTAGCAATGATGGTGAATATACGAGAGAAACAAACACATAAATTGAATATAAAGCATACGAATTAGTGACAGCATCGGATCGTGAAATAATTATCAATTGGGAGTGGTGAGGTCATTTACAATGGTATTGTTATTTACATTTAGATCACATACAGTACACAGAATAAATAGGAAACATAATTGAAAAACGCCAACACGAGACTGGTTATTTTAAGAGTTATGATGTTCAACATTGATTGGATGGATATTTATCAGTTAAAAGTTTAAATTGATATAATAACTAGAAAGAAAAAAAATCTAGTTTAGTATATTGCGAACCCGGCCCAAGGTCGAACAGACATAAATGGTGATATTATGATGTCCGTCGAGTTTCGTAATAACGTAGCGTTCACAAACGGATGAAGTCATCGACGGAACCGCCGGCCCTGTGTTGTGAGTATCGCTCTCATTAATTACTATACACACTTAAATGTATGTATACCCTCGACTGGGTTTTGTAATGTACATTATTTGACAAATTAAAATGTTTTACCTACTGTATAATCTGTATTAATTACTTAACGTATTGTAATTTATTATGTTGTTTCACGCTAATAAAGTGAGTGAACAAAAGATTTGTCATATCAAAATGTTTTCAAAATAATACTCGATTGAACCTACTGTATGTTTAAACACAAAAAAGTCTAGGATATAATTAAACAAGATCTCAAACAATATGGGTAACATCGACAGTGAAGTCTAATCAATAAACCGAGACGCGACAGTAATCGATGGCGCTAACCGCATTTTAGTGGTTTAGCTCTCATTCAGTTTGTCTCACGTAGGTTCGACTTTTCAATTAACATGTTACCACATTCATTTCTTTAACCTAATACTAAAACATTTCTTTTGTGCTCCATAACATTTGCAGTTAAAATTAGTAAAATAAATCTGTCATAAACAATCAATTTAAAGATATGTTACTGATAATAAAAAAAAAACATGTAAAATATGACAGTTTTATTATAAATATATACTAAGAGATTGTTGTTGTTTGCACAGTCAACAGCCGGATTTTTTTATAGCAAATTTAACAAGTGTTTTATTATCATAAACTCTTTCATATGATCGCGTCTATAAATACCAATATTAAAGCATCAACGCGGGAACGTGTTAACAGGTGCGAACAAAAACTACATATATAACACAATCTAGACGCAAATACGAACGTCGATAATCCAAACATCGAGTGAACACGTATTGGGAGCCGAAGCGAATAAGTCAACGAGCTCTCTACGTGGGCCCTAATACGGATAACATTTCATAGAGTTGCAGCGAACCGACGATCCGTGAAGCTCGTTCAATTACCCCCTTAACCCTCCGAGACGGCGCCGGGTATTGATCCAGCCCACTAGCTTCCCCCCACCCCTGCCCTTACCCACGAAGCCAACACTGCCGTGCCAGGAAAAATATTATATCTAACATAGATATATTTGGTTAAGTGTAGTTCACTAAGAAAACAAAAATCAAACTATAAAATAAAATATACAACAACTTTTACAATTTGATCAATACGCGCATAAATTAACATTTGACAGTTTACATACGTTGCCAAATGCCAGAGTATAATACCCCAAAAGAGCCATTTTATAGATGCCGAGAGCTATAGTTCATATTCAGGGCAGTTCTTTAACACTTCAATTTTATTAACTTATAATTACGTACGGTTACGTCATAGAGAGCACCACTTTATAAAACCACTTTGTATGTAGATCATATTTTGATTTTTAATACTAAAGCTAAGGTAAGAAGGACTAAAGGGTAGTTTCCCCCTGTCAAAAAAAAAAAAAGGACGAAATTGTGGTAACAACTTTTCTGTTCTGTTACAAGCAAGCCTTCTTCGATCACGATCACCATAGTTTTTTTGTTGATGATTTTATAGTTGTGTTGTTTTGACATATGTAGTTTGAAGATAGTATTTTATTTATAGGTCTCGCCTAAATATCAAATAAGAAGAACCTAACCTAACCTAACCAATGAATGGAGCGAGTAATCTTAAAAATATTGGTCTATTTAAGTCAGTGTTCTTTACACTATTATAACTTAGATACAGCAGATATAATTAGAAAAATATTTTTTTAAACAGACAAATCAACAAAAAGTACCTATGTGTTTAAAAAGCGGCACTTCTACTAGATATTGGCATTCTCTTCAGTCACAGATAAATTGTTACATTGCACAGTTTAATGCTCGACAGCATTGTTCTAGAAATAGCTCGACGTGCGAAACGAGGTTCGTAACGTGCGGTCTCTTTCCCGCGTGTGAACGACTCCTTATCGCAACGTCCGTGACATCACCGTCGAAAGCACCTCCCTCTGCCAACTAGAGAACTGTTACTAATGTGCAATCATAAATTTTACGCTCCATCCATTTACTATAACTTCCGTAAGAAATATACAAAATCCATTTCAAACTCGAAGCAAACCTAACAATATTAATGAATAGGATTAAGGTACTAGCTTACGGACAGTCAATAATTATAGTTTCTTAAGCTATCACACAAAATGGGATTGCCTAAACGGTTAATAATATTAACTAAAAACGGTTTTGTTAAGATTATGTTCAATCTACAAAAATCAACATATTTGAATGATTTTGATACATATTTGTGATACGTCAAAGGTTAAAAGAGGTATATACAATCATTATGGTTAAAATTTGTATTGTTTAAACATTTATCTAGACTTCGTGTTGGCGAAGTTTGCCAAAAAAAACCTCGAGCACCAATTTATTCCAACGCACACGAAATTATAATCACTGTGTATACATATTTTATACATACATCAACATCACGAGTTCAACGGACATATTATGTATGGAAGCTCCGACAAATCCGTCAAGAACGAAGAGAAACTTTTCACTTTCTCCACTAGCAAAATTATTTTTACAAATATTAATTTATATAAATAACAGCAGCTGTTCCTTCAGTATTGATCACGGGTTTTCAGACATGCTTAATGTGCCAAGAGCGTGCATATCAGAGACGAAAACGTTATCTTATTTACAGTATAAAAATAATTAAAAAACAATATGATTAATTAATTATGTATTGCAATATTACTTATTCTTCGTTGTTCGCATAAATTAATGATCACTTTCACTTGATCTTATCTATGAGAACAAACCATACTTGATAGTGGGGCATCTGTAGGTTTGTTATTTAAATCCATGGCAGTGGTTGTAGTAACAAAAAGGTAAACCCAAATGCTGTACTTATAAATTAATAGGTTACATAGTGAAGGCGGCACTTAATAAAGCATCAATGCACCGCGTACTCATAATGCACTGTAATGCAAATTATCCACTTGACATTGATCTTTACGCATTTATATCAAAACGAATAACGTCATAAACAACGGCCGCGTAAATATTATTTGTTATCACATTTTAATGGGTCAAGCCTGAGGACTGCTTTAAAGACTAAATTTATCAATCGACGTTATTTATTTTTAATACAGCTTTCTTATAAGTTGGCACGTTTCATAGTATGCTTATGAAAATATCATGTTTATATGTCGATTACCCATAAAAATGAGACAATAGGAAGACAATGGAAAGCTGGCGTAAACGCTAGGTTAGTGCTCAAGGGGTTAAATATATATCATTAAGTTAATTTATTAATAACGGGAGATGTAAGAAAAAGAGTGGCGCGTTACGGCAAAACCAAAATTTAATAAGAAAACTCCTTAAAATAAATAACTTTATATGTTACTTTTTATTTACACATGAAATGAATGAAAGAACACAAAAAAAAAAAATTAAATTAAATTTTTATAAAAAATCTACAGAGTGATAATTTTATCTGCAAACGGATTCGTGGAACATCGACAATAACGATAACTACATATAAAGCGAACACTGGTACATAATATTATTATCTGAATCTGTCAGAAACGAACGTTGTGCAGATGTATTAAATCGTGCATATTTAAGACAGGACAGAAAGTTTATGCGCCAAAAGCGTCTGCGTTTCCATGAACACCATAAAATAACGGCAGTCTCGCATGAGACTACAAGAACATAGATTGCTAAATACTTGTAAAGGGTCGTCATAGCAAAGCATAGAGCGCTCCTCTTCTCCCTTCCCCGTTATACCTCTATAGACAAGAGTTTATACAGTTTCACACTATACCTAGCTAGTACTCTGGGATGACGATTTCTGATGGAAGCTTGCCCAAACAAATATTTACTCAATTTCCTATACACATGCGTATGTAACGTATAAATCCGTACACCAATAAACACTAAGATCTTTTTATAGTAAACAGATGAATTATGCTGATTACAATCATTCCTGTATCCATTCTTACCTTTTTAATTTGCTGAATCATTAAAAAGTTCTTTTAACTTTTAAGCTTATAAGCACGTATACAATTACACTTTTTTATCTTAATACCTCGCCAATTATTCATTTAGATTTTTAATGCAGTTTTGATATTTTATTTTGGTTAATTATATAGAAAATCAAATAGAATATAACCCGATAAAATTAATGCCAATGCTTGCTACAATAAAAATACTATATTTCCTTCCGTTGAGAAATGTTATTGATACATTTTCATTCGTATCAATTGATGTTACTTATTTTTTAATATTTTCTCTCATGTTTATTTAAATCGAATCTGTTACACCTAGACAGTTACATAAAATATATCTTTATTATGCAGTGACACTTGTACGTTATACTTAATTTGTTAAATATTTTTACGATATATTAATTTCATAACATAAGGTCTTAAGTTTCACTTATAACTTGGGAAAAAATAATTATTGTGAATATAAAGCAAACAGTTTTTATGTTTCAATACAAGTAAGCATGCATTTACTTCTGTTTGTCGATTACATTAAATCACATTATTATAGGATTGATATGTGTGGGTGTCGTTCTACAATCTATGTACAATGGAAAAATTATTACAACTAGTCACATTAAAAGCATAAACGATTAAATTATCAAACAGGACGATTGCAAAGCGCGGACAGGAAAATGTTTATCGGCGTGTTACGTGCGCCGGCGCTCGCTTTCCGCCTCCGCCGCGCACTCTACCCCTCTGGCGAATTAATTAGCCTGGGCGGCCATTGTGTCCAACCGGATGTGTCAACGTATGTATTGTCCGGAAACTATATGGTTTATGGGGACGCTTGTGTGTTATACGGAATTTATATCGGCATCCATAAGCACCAGTACGGCCGACAAAACTTGACTCGACTAAAATTCGCACAGGTGGATGCATAGAAAAGATTTATTTTTTTAAATTATACAATGGGTAGTTATATTATTTAAATTTATAATGTTAATGATGAAAAGTTTATTTCCTACTTTATGTATATTTGGTATGGAAATCGGTAATATCAGGATTTATGTCAGTCCCAAGTTAATAATGCCCGCTAAATTTTGAACTTATTATATTATCATTTGACTGGATTACGATACGTGTTGAAAAGCCACTATAAATATGACTCAACATTCTCTGTGCCTGCTGGTACATAGGAATAAAACACAGAACGGTAGATAAGGTCGGCCACTACGTACGCCTTTCGTTACGTGGTGATGATTACATATTCCGTGTCGCTTACACAGAATAACTTTCTTTTTTTTGCTTCAATGTTAAACGAGTTTCTGTATAGAACTTATTCACTCTTAGCGGTATTACTATATGCCCTGCAGCAAGAAGAACAAGAACCAAGTGGATCTTTGCTATTAATATGGTTTTCTTAAGCTAGATGTATGTAAAGATATTATCGTGATAAATATAGTAGTGTTAATTCTATTCACGTAGATAATGGAGCGATATAACAAACGCGAGAACGCATAGCCTGATACCAAGAACTCACAATCGCGGTAAGCGAACCTCAGAATAAATTATAATTAATTTACATTGCTTCATTTGTGGGCATTAGAATAAGTGAGTTTAGTAAATTTCCTAATAATTATTTAATTAGTTGACTTTGAGACTAAAGAATAAATGAAGTTTCAGGTTTATAAAAAGTCGATAATCTTATCAGATTGTCCTTTATCTTCTTTTTGGAACACGATATTCATATTATACCCGAGGAATTTTTGCGACTTAACGATAAAATGCATAATATAAAATTATAAATCAGATTACGAAATTACGATAATGTGAACGAGTTATACATAGGCTTTTATCAACAATTGCGCCATATATCATCTATTCCATGAAACCGTCCGAATGTAGTTAACATTATTGATACGGACTTACAAAATAGGTATACGTGGTGTGGAAAAAATGCCGCAACGCGAGCTCTCGGTAATCTGTACCTAGTTTTGATAAACGCTTGATTAATTTACTTAATTATATAAGAATTATAAACCTGAGCGAAATAATGTAGTAAAAAAGGATGTATTTCAATAAATGATTAAGCGATCACACTATTTAATACAATTTTCTTGATATCTACGATTTTACAAAATGTGAACCACTCAGTAACGTGATCAGTTCTAGCCGTCACGTCACATAGTATTTTTTTTAGTGATAAACTCACTTACATATAAACAGAGAGACTTGAATCGTCGCCTTATATTCTGAACATCGTATGTAAAAATAACTGACCGTTATGTGTTCAAATAAACTAGCTCAAGAATAAATGCTTTATATTGTAGATCATTCTTTTATCTTATACGCGTTCGAAAATGAACTCTTAAATGCATTAAATATTTGGAATAAATATATAATATACGAGTATAGCCTTAAGAGAAAAGAGGGACTCCTTTCTTAATATGTGCAATTCACCGTGGTAGAAGTGAAACTTAAATTTTTTTTTTTATACACAAGTGAAAAAATGTGTTACCCACCCTGGGTTGGAAACCTCTGACCTTTCAGTCGTACCGGTTATGAGACACGCGGATTAGGCCACCGGGCTAACCACGCTCTCAAAAATTTGATGACCAAATTCCAACCTCCATCAGAAACGTCCTGTCGCTGTTTCGTTTCATCGACTTTCAAATCACAATTTACTTCAAAAAAACTACATAGACAGTGTGAGTGTTGCCGACGCATATTTAGAAAATGTATACAATGTGTCAAACACATTTAATTTTGAGATCCGATGCTGGGAACGTGAAACGACAGTCTAATTGTTATAGATAGCGTGCAAGAGATATGAGTATAGAATATGTGCATAGATAGGAGATGACAAAGTGTGATGTTTGTTAGCAATGCAAACTAGTTAGAATGGTGTCGCGTGTAATCTGAACTCGGTCTGTCGGTCCGAACGCAGAAACAATAACCTTCCAGGGCCGCATCGCTCTTTGTGATGCAAACAAACCTACCGGCAACGATGCGCGAAGACAATTTTCTCAACAAAACCTTGGAAATAGTGGAGACCAGATCGGGTTTCGAGGTAAGTTTTCGTGAATTTGTTTAGAGTTTACAATTGAAACTGCTATTCTATTAAATCGCTTTTTAAACGTTGTTTGTAGGTATAGTTTTTTAATGAAAAAAGCTGTGCATAGTCTGTATACAGATTTGTTTACCATTAAAACAATTATAACAACAATATAGCATAAAAAAATAAATAGGTATACATTAAAACGTAATTAAAACACAAAAACATACTTCCTACTTCCTAGACGTCTGAATAAAAACGAATCCAGAGATATAAAGAAAATCTAGATCAATACATTTAAAACGTAATGTGCACGCTTGACATCCGGGTGAGGACAAAGACAGCGACGCCGGGTGATCGACATCAGTGCACAGTGTGGTCTGGATATACATATATATCTATTAATATAGGCTAGAGGTGATGGCGGATTGATAACGTACAATGTCAGGGCCGGCTGCCGTCGCGTCCACTTTGTAAATAACGGCCCGACTGCTTGTGACGCACCGAACCCCTTACAATATAAACAAGCTTCTGCTATCCTTCCCTCAGAATTTAATTCATTAAATTAACTTTTGTATGGTAATACGGAGATAAATCGTGTCTAAAGCACAACTAACATCACGATACGTATTTAAATGAGAAAGAAAAACGTTATAAAAATTCGAATCTTGAGTTATAAAACTTCAATGATTTTTCTTCATAGAAAAAAATACAATATTAGTAATTGTTACTGATATAAGAATGTTCATGGAAATCAATTATAAATTAACAATATTTATGACAAGTCACGATTCAATTCAACAGTTATACCATCGCAATTCAAGACACAGAAATTAATGTCTGGTGATTATGTGACTAATTTTCTAAAATTTCATTACAATCTGGATTTTAAGTTTAATACCAAATTTCTAGAAAACGTACGGTGTTGTGCACAAAAGTTAGAAGCGGTTAATAATTCTTATATCTTAGAAATGTACCACCGTACTTTGCTTAACTTGCAACATTTGCAACAAAAATATCATACCAATGATTAACATTGAAAATGTTTTTATACTTCTAAAGTCTATATTGTTATTATTCACAAATAACTATACCATTAAAAAAGTGAACAGATATTAAAAATAGAAGTCGAGACATTTTCCTCTTTAATGTCAGGAAAATTCTTTACATTATACACGATGACTCAGGGGATGTTTTTGTCGTAAAACTAAAATTATCAAAAATAAAGTAATCATGTGTCTAGATTCAAGACTTCCGAGATCGTACCGATATAAAAAGTTTAATTATCGATTCACAACACCATCTTTCTATTGATTACTTTTCATAAAGCTAGAAAGATCTGTTACAACTGTCATTAAAAATCTATTGAAACAAGGATTGTTTACCGAACTAATGTCCATTAACCTATAAAAATGTTCAATAAGATCGCACTTGATTTTTTAACAAAAATTTAATCGTTCCATATTTGATATTTTAAAATGAAAACAAAATTACTAAATGCAGTTAATTTAAACGGGTTTTCACGTGTTACCTCAAAATGTCTAATTTTCAGATTTAAGTTAATAATATAAATAAATATAATATTTCTGGCAACAATTAATTTTTCTTCTAAAACTAACATATATGCAAATAAAACGAACCTAGAAAAAAGCTAATTAAGTATTTATAATTATCACGTGAAACAAAAACCTTATCATTACAGTAAAACAAATCAAATAATAAATACATAATATAAAGAGCTCAGTGATAGCGTATACAAACGTTGACAATACATGCTCCGTGACACGCAATTCGAGTCAATATTTAAACAGAGCACACTGTCTTATGATCACGTTTCACAGTGTAAACATAATTAATATTATCCTTTGTTTTTCACGGCATGTCTGAACATAAGGTCCTTGAACGCACTCAACTGTGTGGTGACCGCAAAAGAGATTGCCGAATAGAACCAGCGAAAGGACTCTCGCTCGGGGTTTGGGATGCACGCCCGTAAATATAATTCCACCATTAGGGTCTTTGATTTATTGATTTATCTCTTCTCGACTGGGTTGTTTTCCGAACCGGTGGTAGTTTTTTAACGTTCATAAGCGCCTTTTCAGGGCCAAAATTGAATAAGATTTTTTTGAATTTGATTGAAAACATCAAATTCAGTGAATAATATAATTAAATATAATACTTTTACTGAAAAACCATTTCATTCGGTAAATAATATTCTGAGAAATAAGCGTTTGAAGTTTTTGGTGAAGATTGAAAAGGGATGCTTTATTTCTTTCTCGAATAATGAATATTATTAGTATAGTTTTTACGAAACATGGTTAGCGACATTGAAGTATAAGTACGCTATCTGTAGCATAAACTATTAAATTCCTATCAGTTCCTTATTTAAGATCAAATTTTAATTTTTATCACTATTTATCATCTGTTTTTATGAGACAATAAATATAGTCAACATCCCAATTGTATTGATCACCTATACAAATGTACAAAAATATATTTTCGTATTTAGTTCATAGTAATAACAAAAAATTAGACAATCTTTTTGTATCTTAATGGTTAAACAAATAATGCCAAAAGATTATTAACTATCACGTCACCTGCATTCTTATTCGTTAAATCACAGTTTCCAAGTGTCGCGTTTGTAACGTTTATATAAAATTGTAAAATAAAATATACATATACAAAGTAATAAGTTATTATTACCACGAGCTGGGAGTTTTCAAGTAACATTTGTTGATTATCATTTTCTGAATTATTTAACCTAATAGTCATAATTACATGGTATTTAATAGTTTCCGACGCGATTCAGTTTGTAAACATAATGCTTAATTTGCAAATTAATTTGTCTAACATGAAATAGACAAGACAGTGTCGTTGACAACTACTGAGAGATAAGTATTACACAGAATCCATCTTCAAATTTGATAACCGTGAATAAAAGTCATCATATTTAGTTACAAGATAGGCAGGCGGTTATGTTCAATTAATTGATCAAAAATGGTTCGTAAATTGTATATACTTAATCAGATCCTTCCTTGAGTTCTTTCAAAGATTATTTTTGAGACTCTTTAAATAACAGGTGTTTCGGACCTACATTCACAATTTTATTATCTTTATAAAAAAATAAAATAATATGATATTCGTTGCTAAATGTATCACCTAAGAATAACTATACTGACTGTCGAGCGGAACATTCTTGTGAAAATTCTTTTTATAGGAATTTTCTTTCAAAATGGTGTCATTGGAAAATTACCTGCATCGATTTACATGTAGTTATAATCCCATATTAAGTTATCATCACATGAGTGAATCCCATGAAAGATCTAGACTATACATCACAATACTTCTTCATAAAGTAATAGTGATACAATAATAATCATTAATACTTGGTTGGTTTGTATTCTACAGAACAATTATCAGTAGTACTTTATTCAACGTTCATATACTTATAATTTAAAATATTGTTATAAGATATTTGTATATCTTAAAAAAAATCAGTGATAATATCGTCTCATGTACCGAAAACGATCTCTCCCATCATTTGGCATCTTTTACCATGCAATTTATTGACATATTTCAAAAGTAATGTTTATTATTTAGAGGGAAAACAACGACTAATGAAGGTGAGATAACATGTTGGCGTGCCTTCGTATTGTTTATGATGTAATTAACACGACTTAAACATCGAGTTAATCACGAAACAGGTTTGCAAAAAACCAAACATACTGCCAAAAGTTCGTTATATTATCCGAGGTAAAACGTTTGGCTTATCAGTTGTGATACAAGAATAACAGGTTAGACGATAAGGCGTGTACCGATCGCCCCTTGGTAATAAAGTTGAAAACGTGGCACTAGTGCCAAAATATAATACCAACTGCTATGATGGTCACAAACATTCGATACACATACCACAAACTGAGATAACAATGCTACAAGCCGGCTAAATTAAAATAAAATATTTACATTTATGTATAAATTCACGCGACCTTTCCATTACTCGTAAATAACATACAATATTCTTCCTTAGCAAGTCGTGTTAAGTTAAGAGACCACGTTGAAAGCAACAAATGCATTATTTTTATCTGGAGATTATTTGTTTCGGAATGATTTCCTCAACCACTAAATTTATTTTCGAGTAATATTGTGATGTAAGTAGAAATTATAGGGGGAAAAATGCGTCGTTTCAACTGTACGCGATATTACCAGACTACGTTCCTGTTGGGACGAGACATATGTTCTCACCGAACATCAGATTAAAAGGCAAACAGAAAGAACTATTGAGAATAGGGATACATACAGCGGACAATGATTACCCGTTTATGTCGCCTATAAACAAATTTAAAATGAAGTGAATAAATCTATTGAATTTCCACCGTCGATTGGAACGTATAAATGTCTAAACTTGTGTAAATATTGCAAACACATGTACAGTAGGCATTAAATAATAAACTCACCGTCCGCGTCAACTTCGTTGATCATATCTTGAAGTTCGGCTTCTGTGGGGTTTTGTCCTAGGGATCTCATGACGGTGCCAAGCTCTTTGGTTGTGATGGTGCCGTCACCATCCTTGTCGAACAGTGAAAACGCCTCCTTGAATTCGGCGATTTGTTCTTCCGTAAGTTGATCCGCCTGAAATACAACATTGCTGGGATAAACCAAAATTCACGAGATACACTTTACATACTATTAAACTAGACGTACAGGTGATAGTGACGTGTCATAATAATTACATATTTTGGTATATCGATTACATATCTATATAACACATAATTAAAACGGAGCATGTACTCCATCACGTCGACGGTTATCAGATAGTGAAACTAATAAAAATATGTATTTTACTGAACAGCAATTCGACCATTACAAACTTATTTCGAAACAATGAGATTTCAAGAAATCTATAAAATAACCTAAACAATAATACAAACTCAGTAACATAAGAGGGTTTATAAATGGAATACGACTGGCAAATGATAAATCAAAGAATACGAGTATAGAACAAAAAAAAAGAAATAACGTACAGCCATGACGACCATCGTTGAGGAGTATTTGTAACAGAAGACCGGCAGACCGATACCGAGCGAGCGATACGGACGCGAGATAAGATAAAACAACACAGAGATTATGTGTAATTACCCAGCCGGCAGCCATCTGACACATCACGCTGCGGTTACTCTACAAAATACTGCATTGCCCCTTATCACATCAATGTAAATTATGATAATAAATTTATTGCGCGACGGATAACACTGAAGTCTTTTTTTACCTACGTGTAGTCATAAACGTCTTGACTAATAAGAAGTTTTAGCTCACGTCATAAATTAGATCTAATTGAATGATTATTATTAATGAAAATTGTGAATTTAGCAATAGTGTGATGCTACATTTTGTTTTTTTTATTATTATATTTGATTACATTAACATGGTTGAGATGAATAACACGCTAAGAGGGCTTTCAAATGCAGCTGTAGTAAAATACTCGTAATTGTTCAGTGACGCATTCTCAACCTTTCGTTTTGCAGAGTATTTAACCTCATTGTAAGATTCATACTCATCAATCTATGCAGCATTCCACCACTAACAAATGGGACATGCAACACATCAGGATACTTAGACATATAAAACAGGTGTCCATACTTAATGTACACTTCAGTTTCATTCAAGTGATAATATATAAAAAACGGCAACTCGAAATGTTTATGTATTGGCTGTTGTAATGGATTGCCCCATTAAAATAACAAACTAAAAAAATATTCCACATTTCTATTAGCATAGTACATTCACATTGAGTGGGTGTGTATAAGTTTTTGTTTAAAAGTGATTTCAAGATCTAAATAGTTTACTTCTATCCCTTGGCACATTACTCTGTACATTGGTAATGCATTTTACAAAAATTTTCCTTCTAGTGGTAATTGCTAAGTACTAATACTATTGAAGCTTTAGCCTATTACTTACTAGTTCTTTGTTAATAATAATGTATAAAAAGGCTAACACGACTAAATTTATACATTAAAGATATTTGATAAGAAATACTATGTGGGTTTCAGAAACGACTACTGAACACATTTCAATAGTTTTAAAAAATGTTGTCTATCTGGCCATTTATTAACTTTTTCACACAATAACTACTGAACCAAATTTGATGAACTTTTTGATATAGACTGCAAATGGCTTTATTACATCCAGATGAAGCCGTGGGCACAGCTAGCAATAAATAATTAAGGATTGATTCCAATGATACATCTCCAATGTAAAATAGAATAGCACAAATAAAGGCTATACAAATACACTTACTCCTTTATAGGAGAGTGTAATGACAGAACAAAATCTATGCAAAATATCTGACAAAACAATTGAACAGAAATATTGTAAATAACCATAACATTAGCTTTAACCTACTAGACAATCAGTTTAAAATGAGATAATTCAATTAAGTACAGATTACTGAGAACCTGTTGTTAATAGCCATGGTATATAATTATGTAATTATCCATACTACTTTGTAAATGGAATTGGGTAAAGACATTGTTAATCTTTTGCCTTATTGACAAATGTTTTGAATATTTTTTGTTTCTAAAACTATTTAATTAACCCCTTGAGCACTAGCCTGGCATTTATGCTAGTTTTCCATTGTTTTTCTATTGTCTCATTTTAATTGGTAACATATTAACTATAATTTAATACATATTATTATTTATTCTTTGTCAGTCAATTGAGTATTTGTTATTACTTAATATTTACCTAAGTCATATGAGATTTGAATGAGAGTTTGAAGTCATTGCTATTGTGCTAAATTAAAAACTATTCAAGTATTTACATTTCCAAATATGTTAATAATTTGTAATTAAACTTGAATAGTGTAAATGAGTTTAGATTAAAATAATGGCTCATTTTAATATAACATATTTTTATATACATGTATTTAATTGAATTTTACTGAATTTAATTAAACTAGACCTCCAAATAATTCAGACTTGTTTAACCCCATATGAAAAAGTGTAATGGTTTATATAAGTTTTATAGAATCAAAAAATGTTTTTCTAAAGTATAGTAGTGATGATTGATGTATAAACTATATTTGAATCTATAAGTATTTCACTTAAATGGCAACATGAAGTTAGAGTAGCACAAAGTTTAAAAATAAACCAATATTAATGTTTTTTTGTTGGTGATTGTAGATAGCCGCCTATGATTCTATCCAACTCATATAAAACAAATTCTTTCTAGTGTTATATTTAAATGTAATGTTATTTACTTTCAGATTCATCCTTTTAACCCCTTGAGCACCTCCCCAGTGTTCACGCCAGCTTTCCATTGTTTTCCTATTGTTTAATTTGTATGGGTACTCAACACATTAAATCTAGTTACATTTCCAAAGAGAAAATGAAAGTTGCATTTAATATAAGATATTGTTCATCATCATCTCCCTACCCTTTTCCCATTTTTATTTGGGGTCGGCGCAAAATATTGTTATTTAATATAAATACAATTACTATAATTGGAATTAATATGTAATTTGTTTTTGACTTTTGGAAGAAATGTTTTAATTTAAAAACAATGCAAAAACACATTTTTCATGATCAATATAATGATCTGATATTCCATAACTGAATAATGGTCATAAGATTTTGTCTAAATAAAGCATCAAATAGTTACTTTCATTATTAGGTATTATAAAGCTCGGATGTGTACTCATTCCTCGGATGCATTCACTTTTCAAATTACTGGGTCACACATTACATGGTCTACATTTTTGTCATAAGTCATGATCTATGTCATAATATATGAAATTTTGAATTGAATATACAAGTGGAATTTATTGAGAGTAGGAAAAATCACTTAGCTGAAAATGATGTGAACTGAAATATTATTGCAATTTCTATAATGTTAATTCTGCCCACTAGTTTCCTGTCAATAATCAATCTATTTATTCATGTGATGTTTGTAACTAATCATCCACCTACTTATTAACACCAATATCTCAATAGATTTTAAACATAAGTATAATTGTATCATTACTTGACATGTTTCTTCGCAAAGTTGCAAACATGTTTCTTATTCACTTCATAATATGAGAAATAGCACTCCAAGCCACATTATGTTTGCCTTGAATACTTTTTCACGGTGAAAAAAGTAAACCTAATTATTAGAAAGTGATTACACAGCGTAGTCTGCTAACGATTAGTGAATTCAGTATACGTTCCAAAACTTATTCCTAAATATTTGTAAGAAAATTTCTTGTAAAGGCTTATCTTACAAAAAGCAACGATTTCCAAGTGAATGCGAATAGGCAAAAGACAACAAATTGCGTATAAAGAATATCAAAGCACGATGAGTCAACGGGCGTTTGACAGTTGCGACTGTCGACCGGTCGATCGATTCACCAACAACAGGGCGCGACGATGTCTATTCATTGGGTTTAAGACACATAGAAACACTTGTTTCTTGTTTAAAAGAAACCGTGCGCCATTTTAAGCGTCATCGACAAACCGGCTTCGAAGTTCGAACAAACCAACGTCATAACACCGGCACCACCTACGGTACTAAGGCGACCGATGTTTCTCGACAACTCGTTACTTCCTAAATTGTTAGGTTTCAATACGTCGCTAAACACTTCGATAACTTGTTGTAACAGATACTGAATTGTTGCCCGAACAAGAATTCGCCGACCCGCAATGCGGCAAAAACCGACCCTCACAATAATATAATGGAGGCCGTCATCACTATAAACATCGATGCACCGAATCCCGAAAATATTATCAAAAAATGAAACCTCACGATCCTCCGAAAGCACTATCGACACAATTCAGCAAAAATAACACTCACCATTGTAGATTAACTTGGATTATCTGCTACACTAAAATCACAGACTATGCCGCACAAACGACCACACGAACCGACGGTTGAAACGAAACTGCCGCCCTCAATAGCGCGTGCGGTGACGTCGGTAAACTGGCGACAGTGGCACCGCGATCCGATTCGAGCTCACGACCTCGATTGTTCCAAATCGACTACTCGATTCGACGCACTCTCATATCTATGTTCCGATTCTCGGGTGGATTTTATCACTGAACCGAACAGCGGGAACTTTTTAAATGTGATTTTCTCGAACATGTAAGTCCATGTCTCGGGACGCACGACACAGCATTAAATTTGTTCCGCAAAGGATAGTCGGTTTTATATCGGACGGGTGCGGCGGCGTGAACCGGCGTTCGGCGCGCGCCGATTGGCCGCCGCGCACCTGCAATGCGTCACTGCGGGGAGCGCCGGCGGCGGGCGCCGTGGTGCAAGCAGAGCACCAGCCAGCGAGCGCGCTGGCGACGGCGCCCGCTGCCGATCACCCGCTGCCCTAGTTCGCGGTCGGCGGCTAGGGCGCGCCGCAGTGCCGCCCGCAGGCGACGCTCGCGCTAACGAGATAACGCAGGGGCGGGATCGCCCGCCGTCCGAGCGTGCCCTTTGCGACCCGCGAGACGCATTCCAAGCGAAAGTAAACGTCCTCCCACATTGTTCTTCTATGAACAATTATATGCCTTCGAATTAAATTTATGACTAGATCTCTAAACAATGTCAATATATACATTATTCAATGCATTAAAAACCATATGTATTATTTTAAAATTATCTATAAATAGTATAGAAGAAAGTCTCTTAACACGTCTATCCTTTAACACTTCCTATACCATGCAACGTATTTTGTTGCGGTTTTAACCCTCAATTAGATATTCCTTAAAGAAAGACGTAAGAAAGGTTCCTGTAAGGAACATTATTTTATTATGAAATAAAAATTGTAGGGCTTAGCTAGGATCAAAATTCCTCGGAATTTTTCACACTCAGGTAACGGCTACGGTGAGTTTCGTACCACATTGGTAACCCTTGTGGTAGATACTTTTTTGGGGCTGAGTGCGTTCAGTAATCACTCCCTAAGCCACGGCGAAGCTGTAAAGCTCTTCGGCTCAATAGCATTATCTAGTTAGAAAAAAAAAACAAAATCCTACAGAAAACTTCACAAGAGAATCTTTATCTCTCACGACTGAACATAGTTTTATTTTAAACCGAATTCCATTATCAACGCAGACGAAGTTGAGGGCAGAATCTAAAATTGAGATAATATATAAATATATATATATATATATATATACATATATATATATATATATATATATATATTTAAAATCGATTTCTAAAAATCGATATAGACAACACTTCACAAGTTTACTTATTGACAGCGAATTTACTACCATCTATTGAGACAACATACAAATTATTTGAAAAATCAATTAGATGATAATGTATTCAACTAGATGTCGCTTAAGCAAGTAACTACTTCAACAAAATACATTTCGGTCTCGATAAATCCGAACACTCAGTTTTCTCCCTGTTCGGATTAATGAAGCGTTTTGATTAAATTATGTATATATTTTAAAAGGTGTTTATTGAAATTAAACAGCTTTTTATAGCTGAAAGTGAACGCAAATTTTAATCATTAACTACAACATTGCCTGTCCCGACCTACTGTATAGCCTCCTCTTAAAAATGCATACGAAAATAACGTGAAATTGGCATTTATTTATAAAAAAAAATCGGTTTTGCACATATATTTTGACACGCAGGTATCATACGAAATTCTATTATGCCGATCTTTTTCAGCCAAAAAGGAACATTTACCATACTACAGTTCCTTATTACTTTCCTTTACATTAGTTTATTTTCCTTTAAATTAACTTTTTGTGTGTGTCTGGTTGTGCCAACTAAGAATATCTTTCCATAGGTGTTGTAAAAGCCGACTAAGGGATATAAACCAGGGTGTTGTGGATTATATTTTATCGGTCAATTGAATGAATAAAAGCCATTTTTGTATATTACTGTAATTTTATATAACAGACACGTTACATGGTTTTCTTAATAGTAGTGACAGTTCTTTATACAATCTTTTATATTACGATGGATTTTAACATGGCCAGTAACATACCCATTAATGATGGCCAGTACTATAATGGTATATAATCTTTCCACGACACAGAAGATGGGCAGCAGCATTCTCTGAGTACCAAAAACACATTACTGCGATCGCCTGCCAAGCGTTTTGATTATGGCAAGCTCTCCTTATCGGGGGAAACCTATGTCCAGCAGGGAACGTGTTATGGATGGAACTTTTTATATGATGCACCATGAAGAATTTATTACAACCCGTCAGCGTGAAAGATGGCTTAATCTTTTGTTCTTTATGCAAGATACGAGTAGTAAATGTCAAATTATAGCCAACATAACAGAGATTTATTGAGTTTGTCGGTAATATAACAACTACCATAATTAACTTGTTCGTTGGTATGAAGGCTGTTTAAATTTAAAATGTTACAAATTTTAAAATGAGGAAAAAATGAATTAATGATACATCACTGTTAAAAAGAGATTATGGGGCAGTGGATAGTGCGGCCGGATTCCGCGTCAATGGACGGGGGTTCGATTCCACCTATCCAACTCTAAAATCAACCTGAACTTTTGGTGAAGGAAAACATCGTGAAGAAACCATAGCATGGTGGTAGGGCGTTTCGTAATATTGCCCGCCTAAGTAGCTACCACCCTCAAGTTTGAAAACCTGTCGCACAAACACTAAGCCAAATTGTAGTGAATATTTATCGGCCGAGTGAAAACATTATTTTATTACTATTAGAACAATGTTCATTATTATTCTAACCTTTTATTTATATTTATACAATGAATACCGATGGCTACACTCGCATTATCAATTGTTGCTATATATTTGCTAAAATATTTGTTACACAGTAGTTAAAAACGGACAATTTTGATCTCCTTTTCTTTGTGTTTCATTTGCCGGTGTGTGTTGTTTACTATTAAACAAGAAAAAACGAAGCTCTAGACAACTTTTTTAGATTAAAAAGATACATATAATTAGGTCTACGTATTAAATTATCTTTGTGTAGTATATCGTAATATTTGAAATACGAAACTGTGAAAAATTTTGTACATACTTTTCACTTTTCAACACAATACTTTTTACTCAAATTCACGATACTGTGATAAGAAACATTATTGTGTATATACCTATCTCATTCACCATTGCAGATGCTAGGAATTGGTTTATGATATATAATTTTATATAAGACTGGCTTAGGTCATGTCAGGGTCATTAACATCCTTTATAACACTGATTAAGATTATTTTAGAAATAAATATTCAGTAAGTTTAGTAGTTTTTATTTCGCACTAGCTGTGTGCCCGCAGCTGGGTCCGCGTTTCATATGTTCTTAACTATGTTTTAATTTTTTATATGGTATGCTAATTATTTTCCTATTTTTATTACTATTTTTCTATAAGTCCTGAGATAAAGAAAAAATATTACCCATAAATTCAAAAACTTGCCCGTAAAACTGTGCATTGAATCGGATTTGATTCAATTTTTTTTGAGTTTATTTTTTTATGCGGAACCCTAATTATTTTCGAAAATAAAAAGTATTCCAAGTTACGCAGAGTAACTTCAGCTATCTACGAAAAAAGTCCGGACAAAATCAGTCCAGCCATTCGGAAAAAAATTACCCGGAGCAAACGGGCAGACAGACAAAAAATTTAAAAATTGTATTTTTGCATAGGTATTGTATAAACTTTCATATGTATATAGTAAAAAATGTAATTTTGACGTTAGAAACTGACACTTTAATTTTATTTATTAGTATAGATTTCGATTTAGATATGTTGTGGACACGCGGCCCATGTGTTTCTATGGAAAAACGAAACTGTTGTTTATAGAAAACGTTGTCGTGATACAGATTCAATACACCTTATAAATGCGATAATTTAAACATATATTTCGAAATATAAATATATATTTCTCGCTAATTAAAATATTCTATCTAATAAAACTTTATTTATTATTTTATTTATATTTACCTATTTTACTTAGAGATAGTGTTTACAGAGGGATCCAATTTAAGAGAAAAATATTAACTGAAAACATAGTGGTTGTATATCTTAAATACTATTTTAAACAATAATTATTTGTATATGTATGTATAGATCTTTATTGTTTTTTTGCATAGTTACGAGATAATCCCGCGAACTAATCATGCATCTGTCGAACGCGACGACCTTGTACAAACTCGTCACAACGAATCATAGGGTGTAAATCGCGAGGGATTAAATACTGCGACATCCAAGCAACACTTGCCGCTTTACGTTTGCTCTTTCAAATGATACAGAGACCGCACAAATTCGCGACCCTTAAGTACACCAGATTCCTAAACTTACCCTAAACTTTGATGTAAGAATTTATATTAGTCTAGGACGTTATACGCATCAAGTCAAATTGTTTTTTCAAACAAAAGTAAATCAAAATTAAAGTAAAACAACTCGAATTCTAATTTTAGCATACTCGAGTTTTGATTTTGTAATTGACCGATTACTAAATGCCAAAATACAATTTGAATAAATGTCGAATATCCAATCTTTTTTCATTTATAACTAACTGTTAGTACGAGCACTTCTTTTGGATAGAGACAAATAGGTACTTTCCAAAAAGATTAATTTCAAATAGTTAAATGATTTAATACAGTAAACATAATAAAAAACGAATCGAAATGAATAAAAAAAACCTTGAATAAAGACTAACACAAAACAATTACTTGTAAACGTTTCCTTATAACGTGGCTCACGTAACATTTGCCTGTGTTTGTTTTTGACTAAACTCGGAACTGATATAAATGATGAAGACATTTAGAAAATTGCCTTAAAATTGCTTTAGGTACATCGTTTATATTACCCGGTGCGGCAGTTATCAAATGAATGGCTATGACGTATAAGACACTGGCGTGAGTACAGCGAACCCGGGGCCGGGTTAACCTAAAGGCATTTTAGGAAATTCTTCAAAGGCGGTAAACCATAAGGGATGTGATGTCCCAGAAATCAAAGAGTTCTGTAGGGACAATAATGCTCTGTTTATCACTCTATCATCACGATATAACGTGTTTATTAGAATTAACTTTTTATTACAAAAATCTCGATTCGGTGCGAACGTAAAGTTTGGCGGTTTTCATGACTAACTTTTATGATGATACCAACAAGTTACTTCTGTTTCATTATTATCGGAATGATAGAGATCTGTAAAAAAGGTTCCTTCTCTATACATCTTAAAATCGATAAATATAGTAATTGAAATTCAAGCTCCTGTCTTAGTCTCAACGTCAAAATACAGCCCAGTCCAAGAAGCGCGGTGATCAACAAGAGTCCGAGAATCTATGACTATCTATCGTCCTTTTGAGTTTGAAGTTTTGGACATAGAACGTGAACTAAGGGTGGTGACTAAAATATCTAAACAAAAAACTTTTTCAATTAAAACAAAACTGACTTCAAAAGAATAAACTATAAAAATGTACAAAAAAGTCAATAAATACTTACTTCATTAATCTGCTTCGTTAATTTTGAAATCGGTGCCAGCTTATGGATAACAATGTGGTGTAATTGTACGTCGTTAATTTTATTTGATTTTGATTAATTGTTCTTTAAAATCCTAGTCCTTTATATAGCTCAAATGTAACTGTGATAAACTTTAGGCAGTTAATTCCATTTGTAAATGAGTATATTAGTTACCTCTAGCTGGCACCGACCCCAAAATTAAGGAAGCAGATTAAAAAAGTAATTAGTTATTAACTTTTCGGTGCATTTTATAGTTTATTATTTTGAAGTCGGTTTTGTTTTTAATTAAAAATGTTTTGTTCTACTTTTTAATTTAAGTATGTACTTTTAGGTACAGCTGTGAAGCTATACCTAAAAAGTTGAGTTCCATTGATCAAATCTTGATTGACAACCTCGGAAATATACTCCTCCGATAAAAAAAATTAATTTAGAAATCGGTCCACAAATGACATAGAAATCGCGTAACAAACATACAAAAAAACCATACAGGCGAATTGATAACCTCGTCCTTTTTGAAGACGGTTAAAAAATACATCTAAAACTCTAAACGGGACTTAATGACGACGTGGTTAATAATACTTTGCACTTTTTTTGCTGAACAGAAACGAGAAGTTAAATAAAATAATTAAGTATATTTAAAAAACAAATGTATATGTTAATAAAAGGAAATGTTCTCAAGAGTAAGGGATTGTAGGGGATTAGTGAGACCAAACTGTTGCCAAAACCCGTTAATTTAGCAGCCAAGTCGCTTGGCAACTCGCATAATGCGCTGAATTAGAACTTAAAACTGCAACATGTATTACATGTGTTTCGTACTTCGAATGATCTGATTTTTAGTAATGTAGGCTATGTAACCCGTATTTTATTATTTGGTTCAATTTAATAAAGTACTGTGTAAAACTTTTGAAATTAAAAACAAAACCGAATTCAATAAATATACTATAAAAATGCACTAAAAGGTAAATCAATAAATACTTTATTAATCTACTTCTGTTTACTTCGATATTTCCTTCATTTTAACACCATTAATAATTTTGAAATCGATGCCAGCTTTTCACATTCGATTTTGGTTGATTGTTCCTTAAAATCTTTATATCTTTAAGATAATATATAATATCTTTATCTTTAATATATATTTGTGGTGAAGTTTAGGCAGTTATTTCTAAACGAGTACAATGTTTAACTCTAGCTGGCACCGAAAAAATCACTTTCGAATAAAAAAAATAGTTTACAAATCGGTGCATAAATCGAGTAACAAACAAACAAAAAACCTACAGACGAATTGAGGCACCTTTTCCTACTTTCTGAAGTCGGTTAAAAACATGATAGAAGTATTATCATTTTACTTTATATTAGACATTTAGGCTCATTAAAGCCATAAAATCTAAGACTTATTCAAACAGTGTAATAGAACCTTCCTACTAAAACTCGATCATAATTATCAATATATTTAGTAACGTATGTTTTTATCTTGTTATATGTGTATAAAGCTTTACAGTGTTTGATTACCGTAATCAACTATAGTATAGGATAGAAAGACTGGAAATTATATTTATAATAATAATAGTATGAGGACAGAAATTAGATTTAAGACGATTTAATAGTATGACATTTATATAGTATTTAGGCCCTTGAGCACTAACCTGGCGTTTGCGCCACGCCAGCTTTCCATTATTTTCCTATTGTCTCATTTTTATGGGTAATCGACATATTTTACATTATTTATTCTGTGTTGTTTATATTCAAAATTCAATCTTTATCATTTTGCGGACAATTAAATTAAGAACAATTAACAATTGGATATATTAATAAATATCTAGCGAATTAGAATAGTGAACGAATGAAGAATTTATTTCAATTTCATCAAAAGATGATAAAAAATAGATGCCCTATTGGTGTTTATAAATAACTTCGAACCAGGATACTGCGGTACTAAGAAATAGGCTGGAGTAACGCGTCTGACAGATTATAGAAATTAACGGAATATTGATAAATTCGATTTAGTTTCTTAATGGTTCATTTAGATTTCTTGAATCTTGTATAGTATATTTTTATATTTATTTTTGAAATTAGACTTTCCATTCAAAGCTTGTAGAATGTAAAAATAGATTTTAGAATCAAATATACGCTTCCAGTCACGTTTTTTAAGGATTCCGCATTTACTCGTATATCAACCGGTTATGAAATCCATAGTAATGTAAATTATAAATATAATAAATGGTGTATGTAGGACCCTTATCTCCGCAGTATAATATTTCACTATGCCGTAAATACAGCTCAGTGCGAGGTTTTAGTGTGACGGGGATTTCACATAAAACTGTCAAGGGCTGAATGAACTCTCGCATTCAGATAGACAAAGCTACAGCGTTCCGACAGCCAGGATGCTCTACTACATCTTTTCAATTAAATTCGAGAATTTTCGAAACTGACAAAGTTGATTTGCTACAGAATATTAATTTTTTAATAGAATTTTAATAAGTATGAAAATTCCTATTAGATATTGAATCACAAATCTATTTCCATAAGGTCTACTTGAATCCTTTTTTGTTTTTTGAACTGCTCGGCATATAACTGTTAAAACTAGTTGAATATTTCTTTGCTCAATAGGTAGAATATGATCTAACAGTTAGATCATTGTCATGTGCGAAATATTTATTTGGAGTTCATATAATTTTTCAAGTATAATTAATTCAAGTGTAAACTAGTTTAGCGGCGTTTAGTGATTCTCGGTAGGGGGAAAACTTATCGATTTGCGTTACCAATGCCATGATGTCACTCCATCAATATTTACAGCTACAGTGTGTCAAATAAAAGATGGCGTTTAAATGCTGGCGCTCACAGATAAATAATAAACTTTATTACTACGCAGTTTTGATTATGAAGAAACTATATGAAAATGTACATAATTATTGCTCTGAGCGCCAATAGATTTAAAAATTGATTATTTGATTGATTGACTATTGTTATATTTTAAATGCTCGATTATGTTAATAATTTCGACAGTTTTTCCAATGACAGCAGTTTTCCTTCCTGCGGCAGTCCCCATAGCTACCTAGTTTTTTTTATTGGACAAATCTACCATTGGTACCCGTCCACCACAGAGGATACTAGATGTATTATGTGGACCAGAACGTACCTTTTTTTTTTTTTTTTTTGACGGGGGGAAATGCATTTACGCACTCACCTTACCTATTGTAGTAGTGGGACCTGAGTCCCTCCAATACAATAGGTAAGGGGGCACGGAGTGACGAGTTCCGAGCCAGTGTGGGACTCAAACCCGGGCGAGAAGCGCCCGGGAATACCCACTAAAACCCCCCGGGGCCGTCCGCCGCATTTGAAATAGGGGCGATACGGGGTTGCAAGGCATGTCGCCGCGTCGCCCCCTGCGGCAAACCCACCAGGCCCGTCTGTGCAATGCCCCAGCGGGGGTGGGGGAGAACTTCTCTACCCCACCTCTTCGCCCGCCTCTGAAAGAGGCATTACCTTCCGGAGGGAAGAGGAGTGATCACTGCGACCGCAGTAATCACCTCTCCCCCCCCCCCAAAAGTGGGCTTTCGCCCAGCCGCCCAGTCAGACTATTAGCCGGCAGTCAGAAGGACTGCCGTTGTCCAGGGTACACCACGAGGAGGTTGTCTGACACCGCACCCCGACCAGAACGTACCTACTAAAAGGAGTAACCTTCTTAGCGCGTATTGTCTAGCCCTAGACTCTAGGGCTTCGTCGACTTTATCTGAAATGCCCATTTTCAACCGCAACCGAGCCTCATGGGTTATTTCTTAACAAACTTTCTAGCTCGTTGATTAAGAGAACAGAACTACGGGTTTATTAACATATGAAATTATCCCCATGACCTGAGATGAAGTGTATTAATTAGCCAGTGTGCTTTACACGGAAATTACGTAGTTATGATTTATTCTTTATTAGTAAAGAAAATTCAAATATACAATGCTACAGTGTTAACTGATGCAACTTATTACGCTAGCACGCACGTATTTGCATGTGACTGCATGCATAAATATATGCATACACGGCGTCGCTCGGCATTTACTAGTTCACTGATATGCCAAGATTTATGTTACGTAATTACCAGCGGACTGGTTTTCATGCTAATTTTATAGCAATTTATTCCGTAGAAATCTCAGAAAATTTTGCAAAAATAACAGTTCCTTTAGAAATAACGGATATATTTTTAGGGTTATCGGTATTTATGTAATACTGACGTGCTTTTTAAAATTCTAGTTAGATAAAATAACTGCACTTAAAATGATGTTAAATACGACAACAATAAGGATACCCGACAGATGATAAACTATTGACAGTCGGTATTCTATAATTCTAGGTAGTAATAAACATTTGAACACTAATATCTCCCTTGTATCACACATGTGTATTTTCCAACTAACTGTGTGCAAGATTTGCAAGTAAAGAGATATTACTGATTAAAGTATAAAAATGCCTAACCCATGAAATTATATTCATCCCTCCGTTTTAATTTTTTTATAGAGAACCCTAATATTTTTTTAGTATTAAGATCAAGTAAAAATCTTTCTCATAAATTTTAGCGCTTGCCCGTAAAACTGCATTATATCGGATTTTGTTATTTTTTTACGCGGAACTCTAATTTTTTTGTAAATTAAAAGTATCCTAAGTTACCCGGAGTAGCTTCAGCTATCTATTAAAAAAATCGCGTCAAAATCCGTCAAGCCGTTTCGGAGATTACCAAGAACAAACAGACAGACAGACAGATATAGGAATCGTATCTACATCCATATCTATTTAGTAAAAAATAATAATTTTGACATTACAAACAGACACTTTAATTTTATTTATTAGTATAGATGCGGTACTCAAATATTATTCCTGAAATTATTTTTGGTAGTAACATTAAGCAAAGATATTTTTCACAAATTCTAATACCTGCCAGTAAAATTGTGGATTCAATCGGATAGAGTTGTATTGTTTCAAATTTTGCTAATTTAACTCTATTTCAAATGTTAATGGAAGAAAACTTGATTTAGTCCTTGGTAATTTTGAATGTAACGTTAATAAAACGAATTATCCTCTGGTCGCTGAAGATATTTATCATCCAGCACTGGAAATAGGCTTTGATATTTCGAATACATGTACCGCCCGTTCGGTTTCCCGCGTGGTTCGATTATTTAACGTGGCTAATTATGATGAAATTAATAATGAACTGTCAAAAATAGATTGGAAAAGTAAGTTATTAGACCTTGACATCTCTCCTGGCCGAATTTTATAAAACTTTAGGAGAAATAATTACCGCTTAGTACCTGTTAAGACTGTGGAGGAAAATTTTCGATACCCTGTTTGGTATACGAAATCTTTAATTAAAATCATTTCTGAAAAATTAAAATTTCATAAAAAGTGGAAAAATTATCGACGATTTAGTGATTATAATACTTTTTGTGTTTTACGTGATCGTCAAAAACGTGTTCAATTTGAATGTTATGATCGGTATATACGTAACTGTAAGATGAGAATTAAATACAATAGTAAACATTTCTGGTCATTTGTTAAGTCCAAAAATGTGTCGGGTGTGTTACCAGATACTATGTATTTTGAAAATTCGTCTTCATCCGATGTTAAAGAAATAAGCAACTTATTTAATAATTATTTTCATTCTTCTTTTATTACTGATCCATTGGGTGTCAGTGGTAGTGCGAGTAATTTACAAAATAATAAGTCGAATACACAACCTTTTTTGAATACGATTGAATTTTCTGGTAATGTTGTCTTGAAGTATTTAAGACGCTTAGATACTAATAAAGGTTGTGTACCTGATGGACTACCTCCAATATTTCTTAAAGAATGTCAGCAGTATTTAGCCTACCCGATATCTTTTTTGTTTACTAAATCTTTTAGTTCCGGAATAATGCCTGTCGTATTGAAGAGGTCTTATGTGGTGCCTGTATATAAATCAGGTGGTAGACATAATATTAAAAATTATCGACCAATCTCAAAATTATGTACAATTGTAAAATTGTTATAAAAGTAGGTGGGCGCTGAAATACACGGCGACAAATCACATCCTTTTCCTTTTATACCTTCTTTTTTCTTACCCCTTTCCCTCTCGTCGCTGCATAAGTGCGTCAAGTATTTTTGAATTTTAACGACGCATCTCGAGAAATTTGTAATAAAGATACTTTTAATTGACCATATGTTGGAAATAAGAGTTTTTATAGTGACATCGAGTGTGTACGATATATTTACACAAATAGGAAGCCTCCCAAAGACAGACAACCGCAGACCACTCACTGGCGAGTCCTTTTTCCATAATGTGAATATCGCCGTGCAGTGTTTTTACCCAACCAACACACTATTAAACTAATCTTTGACCAGCACGAACAAGGTATGAAAGCGTTACTAGAGATCAGTATTAAGTGTTAAAGTTGTTTCATATAGAAAGAAGGAAGGCCGAATTAAGTGTGGAATGGTTTATGAGAAAATGATAAGCGTATAAAAAGTGTTCCATGCTGTGATGACAACTAGCAGAATAAAATGGATGAAGAAAATTTTGTATTAACTCTACTTAGTGCAGGATAAACGTAAGATGGTGATGCTCCAATCCAAAATATTTTCAAAATAGTATTCACCTAATTATTTGTAAGAATTAATGAAACTGAGAAAAAATTAATAAAGAAATAAAACATAGAACAAAGAGCAAAAAGTCTTTCAAACTGTAAGAGTATTTAATAATGTATTTATATACATATAACAGGTAATAAAAGGGTGGTATTTGCATTTACCACGGCGTAAATTCACCACGTCTCCGTGGGGAGAGTTAGGGAGCTTCCGAGGAGAACCGTCGCATTTTGAATATTAATTATTAGCACTTTTAATTAAGCTAAATATTAGTTTAATGGCTCAGCTTTGGGTGCGGCATTTCAGTACAAAACTAGTTTTTTTAATCATTCACTTGGACTTAACCCCACGGGTAAACTTAATGGACAATGTAATTATTAGTAATTTAATTAATAATTCTATACTATTTGTTTATGGATACTCTACACTATACATTTTTCGATGAATTATTATTGAAGAAATTGTTTTTATACGATTAGATTTTTGTAATCTCCGTTTTGATTAATTGGTGTAAATAACACCGGCTCAAAAAAAGTGGTCTGTACTTTTGACCGGACCTTCTTATCAGTTTTGTCCGTACACCATCAAAATTTTAAGTAAATTGCAAAAATCTCTGAAAATATCAAAAATTGATGCTATTGTGATGAAAATATTTTTTTTGATTAAAACAAAATATACATTATGTTATTTGATTCACGGAGTATAAATTTCAATTTATTTTTCAGATTTTAATGGCTTTCCAGACATATAAGTCTTTATTAATTTTAAATTATAACAATTTGTAAACAAATATAAATTTAAAGTTTATTTGGCCCGTTAGCCCTCAAAAAATAAATTTAATGCGGAAAATTGCACATATAGTAATGAAACATTTGATTAAACTTAATTGAATTTAAATTTAAAATAAAAATCATACGAAGATAAAGAACGACCCAACTATGGTTCTTTCATTTTTTTCTTACCAAAACTGCTAATTTTTGGCAATTTTGATGGTTTATTGCAATTTACCCAAAATTGGGGTGTACGGGCAAAACTGACTTCGATTCCGATTCGGCGCGTCAAAATACATAAAGATAGGTAGGTCCAGTCAAAAGTGCAGACCACTTTTTTTTTTTTTCGTGGGCCGGTGTTATTTATAGAAATTGCTCTACAAACGCGACTCATACATTATTTTGGTATCTATATTGGTCTTAAACTTAAATAGACCTTGAAATTACATACAAATTAAGTAGGGTCAGCATAACTTGTTTTCTTTTACCACTCTCCTCTATCATTCTTCATCACAAGCTTTTATGCTCATATCACTTTTCATCAATCCATCCATACCTTCTTCAGTATCTCTCTACATCTATATCCATCCACATTCATACTTAAGACTCTTCTAGTTATGTGGGCTTTCAACTCTCCTCATCATATGTACATACCAGGAATGTTGTGGATGCAGGTTTTTGGATGCTTGTATCCGTGCACTATTCTAAAATATTAAATAATGAACTATTCTATTAAATAATTTTTTGTACTGTTGTAGGGTTCGAAACTGTAACCATCGAGGTGGTACCCAATCACACTGACAATAGTGTATTTACATATCTCTTTACTACTTTATATCGTAAAAGAGTCCAAATAATATTCGAAAGCTGATACACACCAGTGGCGTTGCGTGAAAAAAAAACGTCGGTTAAGCCGAAGCATAAAAAAAAAAACTACCTGGTCGTCATACTTCTTCCTCTTGAAAATTAGTACAGTAATGAATAATAGATGCTTGTGCTACTGAGGGAAGATATCCAGTTGCAGTTAGTGTTAACCGCCTTCACCATACTTGACTTCATTGGAAATACATAAACAGTGCGTGTCGAGTATGGTAAGTTGTTTTGAGATTAAATATGATAATTATTTAGCACGCTAAATACAAAATGTCAAAGTCATTTCGCACGTGACATACGTTCATATAATTATGACAACTTATGACAAATTGACAACCTAATAAATTATAAAATTGTTAACTTTCGTGATCGTGGATTTTAACCATTTAATTTCAACAGGATGACGTGGATGCGACTTACGTGAAATGAAAAATAACGATTAGTTACATAATACATAAAATAATTCTGATTGGTTTATTTTTCCTTCACTTTTTTACTTTAATACAAAGTTCTAACCTCTTCGGGTACGAAATTGACACATGATTATAATCGACCATTGTAATATAGGAAGTAAATCCATCATATCGGTGCAGTGCAATAGTCAATTTTAAAAAGTGGCATCTATGGGAATAAGTTAGCATATTATCTTTTTAAGATGAAGTAGCTTAGAACACATTTTCAAGTATATCAGTAGATGGCGTTTTCTTCAAATATTTATTGATAAACCGTAACTATATTAGAATAATGATCAGAATTAAATGAGTAACCTGTAACGAAGCGGCTTATTTTCAGTCTAAATTTGCGCTACGTTTACATAATAGGCACAACTGCTTTCATGGATGGGTGATAATTAAAATGAAATGTGCATGGATGTGTGAATTCAATTTCGACATTTTGCTACCGGCTTGTATGAGCAAGTTCTTAGTGTGCGTGTTTCGCATTTACGACTGTGTAGTTGTTATAGTATATTTGATGCATGATTTGTTGTGTGTGCCGTGAGTGTTTTGTTTTTTAGTAAGGTTACAAGGAATCGGGTTATAGGAGCGCTTCGCCACTCATACACACTTCTGAGTGATTTTTGGACTGGCAGCCATATTTATTTTAAAAGTAAATTAAAAACGCAGTTATATTAACGCAAAGAGAAAAGGTACAGAAACGGACAATATTCGCGTTGTCCGGACTAAATGTTATTCGATAGATTTTATACAATCTCTTAGCAATTATCGATATATATATTTTTACAAGCATCTTCTATACTAAGACTGTAACGAAAAATAACGATTGACATTCACATTGATGTTTTAGATAAAGCATTTTATTCGAAATAAACTAACCAGTTAAGCAAGTAAGAGCTTGTAGGTAACAGATCTGCAAGAAGAGTTTCAAATAATATATAATTTTATTATTATGCTTATTTCGTTGAATGCTCAAGGTCAATCACAGTTTCAATCGGTTTTTTAATTCAATGATTTTTTTTTCTATCTTATACTTAAGATTAACATAACTTCGATCATTCTTAATAACGGCATTTTTTCGAATTGTATGTAGATGCTGGGTTGTAACGTGGTTTAGTTCGCTTCCTCCTTATTTTATTATCGGCTTCCTTCCCTGGCCGGCCCCAAACCCTCTGCTCCGCTGGAGGTTCGCGGGCGCCGCGCATGCGTCACTACGACGCAGCCAATAGACCACACGACTCCATCCCCCACCGGCATTCACAAAGACGTCTACATTATTAAATTTTCATTTCACAGTTTATTCGTTAATCAATTCGCATTATAACTTGATTTATTTACTTTGTTAAAGTTTAGAATTGTTATCGTCAAACAGAATAAAGGAACAAGATGAATTAATATTTTTTATATCCACATAATAAAATAGTAAATTGTACATGTACGTAGGTATAAGAACTTGAAATTAAAACATACTGAGTTCAGAACTGATTAAAATTTATGGGTTTTGAAAGTATTTTGTTTATAGGTCGATTTTTTAAGGAATTAATTAGAAATGATCAAAACATTTTCGTACGCTCGGACAACGTCAAAGTTTTCAAACTAAATTTCATTATTGCTTTGTTTTTATTACCTAGTATTACAATAATACTTTTATTAAGTTTTCAAAATACCAAACGAGTTCTGTTTCTACAGTATTTTTTTATTATAATCTCAAACGTTAATATTATCTGTTTGATTCGTTATACTCGACTTATATGAAACGAAATCATATTCGTGAAGCTAACACAATCACAACACAATTAGAAATCCTTGGCTTTGGTTATGAGAGAAAACCTTAATACGTGTGGGCGTCGCGTCCTGCGGCTAGCATGTGGTACTGGCCTTGACTTACGTCCACTGTCCTCCACTATTAATCTATACCAATAAATCATTGAAGTGTCTGTTTGAAATATCATTTTTTTTTGTTACTGAATAGATATAGGATAGCTATACTACAAATACAATTTTTAAATTTTTGTCTGTCTACCTGTCTGTTTGTTTCGGGTAATCTCTGAAACGGAGGGTACGATTTTGACAGGATTTTTTTTGGTAGATAGCTGAAGTTATTCCGTTTAACTTAGAGTACTCTTCATGATTGAACTTACAGTAACGGGAGCCAGGATAATTGAAATTTCTGGCTCCGAGAGTGTCGGGAAGGCCGACAGCCTGGCCACCAAATTGAAGGATGTGCTAGCCGAGGTGGTTGACGTCACCGGATCTGTTAAAAAGGCCGATATCTAAGTAGTCAACGAGACGAGATCACGTGGAAGAGGCCCGGTTGTATGCTGTCTACAGGGAGGTTATGGAGTCCTTAAAGGCAGCAGTAGGCCTGTGCCTCCTGGGAAAGGAGGGCCGCTTCCTGGAATGCCCATCCGCGTACCGGCCCCTGGAATTGCTGAATGATGTCAGGAAGATGTTTGAAAGGGTGATATCTTCCCACATCGTCCTGCATGTAATTTTTTACCGCGAGAATGAATATAGGCTTTCCTCTGCGTGGAATCCGGTGTTAGAAAATCTCAAGGTTCGTGACTTATCGTCACAGGCATCGTCGATGGACACTGTTAGTGTTGTGTGTTGTGACTATAATAAATATAAATACCAAACGGAGGTAGTTCATCAAAATACTCTTCAACGCAGCAGGCGACGCCGCGCACCGCCAGTCAGCCCGTCACCACGGTTGGTGAAACCCAGGCGAAACGTCGGGATAGGAAAAAGGAAAGGTAACGCGTGAAAACCCGTTGTTAAATAATTGCATCGTCCTGCATATTATTAATAATACCGATTCAGATATCAAGGGCACGCCGTTCGGGTTCCGGGTGGGACGCTCGACGGTGGACGCCCTAATGAGGCTGAAGAAATGGTTCTGTATAAAAAATTACAATGCAATATAGATATGGTAATATAGGTAGTCTTTTTCGGCTGCCATGTAGCGGTTGCGATACGGAATATTTAAATGTAAACGAATAGATTTTTAACACTTTCGTGATATTACGATAAATATAAAGCATTTGATGAATAGATAAGTTCACAGAAGTTGGTGTGTCGCGTCGACTGGTGCCAGGCCGCGCCGCCCACGATACCAGCGCCGCCACCATCTTCTGTGACCTTTCACATTATTTACTAAACTTCAATATTCGACTATCAAATAACTTAATTATATTTCTACTCAAATATTTAAACATGATCAGTTATATTTGAGTCGAGTTTCAATACTTTCATAACATTTGTTCACGGCTACCTAAAACGACTCTTAGTTATTGGAATAAGGTCACATGCTATCTGAGAATTGATTCTACAGTACAGATAAGAATTTTTACAGCTCTTTGTTGAACCAAGGCGAGGGCTATTGTATAATGGTGTTTTTATGAGATCGGACCGCATATAAACGAATGGAAATGATGATATATCCATATGCCCCGATTATTATTGTTTATTTGAAGTGTTACTGATATGTTAATCTATTGTTTATAAGTTTTTAAGGACAAGCAACTTTAATGTAATGCTAAAAAATATAGGCTCAGTGCTTGACCACAATTTCACCTCACGTCTCTAATAAAAAAAAGATGTTAAAGCAATGTTTACCTAAACTACTTATTAATTATATAAAACTACTAATTACTATTGATTATTACTATCTTTAACTTATCTTTAGTCAATTTATAATATTTTAGTGATAGGATTTGTGCATGTTTATGTGCATAGGAATAGTAACACCGTCACATCTGTTTTTGGCGCAAATCATCATTTACCACGTTACTGTTCCGACCAGAAAGAATGTCATATCTTTCAAGAGTTGCAATGTGCTTTTGAGTAGTTTATGTTGGATACGCGGTTTTTCGAGTTTATTAATGAACTAGCTGTGTGTCCGCGCCTGCTTTTCGTATATTCTTCACGGGATTTTAATTTTTTATACAGAACCCTAATTATTGTCCTAAATTTTGAGTACTTTGATGAATAAACTTTTAATATTATTATTAATTTTATTTATCATTATATATATTTTGTAAAAAAAAAATGTTGCTAATACAAACATACACTTCAATTTTCTTTATTATTATAGATAATCATAGCTTGGAGTTGCTACTTAATCATTAAGTGCTTCGAAGCATAAATGAGGTGTCCGATGACCTTTCATAAAGTAACTAATATTTGGAAAATTAATTTATATCATCAGCCGACGCCAATCGATTTAATTAAGGTCTAAGTACACATCCTGAGCTCAGTTCGAGGGTAATTAAGAACCGTCTACGGGTACCGGTGACATTTTAAGGGTTCACGTGCTCTCACTGGTATTTAGTTTTTATTCAAGTTTTTATATTTACGTAAATTTCACACACTGATACCCATACCCATTTACTACCCCTTCCCCCATGATTACATAAGCATTGACATAATGTACACTAATAAATAAAATTGAACTGTCTGTTTGTAATGTTAAAATAACATTATTTGCTAAATAGTTTTAAAATTTTTGTTTGTCTGTCTGTTTGTTCTGGGTAATCTCCGGAAATTATTAATAAAAATCGATTGAATGCATAGTTTTTCTAAAAGGTATTTTGAATTTGTGAGAAACAACTTTACTTAATGTTAGAAGCAAAAACAATTTCGGAAAGTAATTAGGATTCCGTATAAAAAAATTAAAATGCAGTGAGGAATATATGAAACGCGGATGCAGTTCGATAAAACCACCGTATGACTGGTGTTCGCGATCCAGTCCGGAGAAATGATGTATTTCAATTTCGTACAACATAATTAATGTTAAAATAAATCTGACCGCATAGTACTTTGTATGCAAGATATAACTTTATTATGAAAACTCCTGTTCATAGCCCGTAATACGAACAGGCTACCCTGTAATATTCATTAAAAACTTTTGCTTATTAAATGTGTCGGGTAGTCGGTTGAAACGTGTCTTGGGAGCCTCTGCTAGTTACCAACTTGTAATGGGAAATAACGAAAACAGGGTCTGTTTATAGCACAGAATTATATGATACACGAAACGACCGGTAGTCAAACACCTTTGTTTTGAAAACAATCATAGACGAACAGCTAGACCAATACAGAAAAACCCAATGTCATCAAACAAATTATTTAGAATTTTCGTGTAGGTATAACTTGCATTAATACATTAATATTGTAAATAGTTATCGGTTAACGGTGAAAGAATATATCGTAAGACATCCAGAAAAATTGATATGTTTCCTCGTATTATCACCATCTGGTGAGAAAATATAATATTGAAGTTTTTTCATCGCTAAAATCAACAATATGTGTCACCATCTAGCGGGTTGATTATCCTAGCCTTCCCACAGGAAGATTCTTTACCCTGCGGTGGGACATTTACACTTTGGAATTATGTTTCTGTAATACAATGAGTCATCAATTAATTATTTAAAAATTAATTAATTAAAAAATATTGTATGTACATAATTTGATTTTCTATTATTACATTCAGAAGTGTTTTAATTCCTACATGAAAAGCTGTAAAGGCCGTTCAGGTCAACAGTGTTAGCTAATTAAAAAATAGCCGCGTTAAAAATTACTGCTGTATACAAAAACTATGTAATGTAATTTGTGGTACAACACTATCAATATACGACGAGTTACAATACCGAATAATAGCTTTTAGATTGAGATCAAACGAAAAATAACTTATTTTTTTCTGACTGTTCACTATACTGATTTGATACTTTAGCGAAAAAGGTTCAAATTTGTTATTCGGTAGGTAAAAACAGATCGCATAATGAAAAGGCCTAAGTTGCTCAGCTGCTCAGTAAGCTAATTTATCGCACTTCGACATTTTCTATGAAAGCTCTTATTAAATGCTACGCCGTAGTCAAGTTTCGTAGCGTCAACTACGTTACGTAACCAAATACTACGGCTATCAATTTATATAACAGTAAATAGTATTAATTAAAAACTGCAATTGTGATTATCGTATGGTTTTAAAAATATTATTTTATTCGTAGTTTATTTTATACATAGAATGACGATATAATGACGACGTACAACGAACAGTGCCTCGGCTGACGGGTTCCACTTATGAAATGTAATATCAACTTCAATTCCAGGCACTACGTTTTAAAGTTTATAATAAAATTTAAAACTGTCTCAGTTATAAGCGAATATGAATTCCGGGCGACTGCTTATGTAATCCAGTTGTCTCTGTAGAAGCGAGGAGTTTCGTAACTGAAAATATTTTCGACATTGACGTGAATTGTTCGCAAAAATGATGTTTTATTTTCAAATAATTTATTTTCGACAATAAATTTGTTTTTGGGTTATTTGCCTTTTTTCCCCAGCTTGAAAACTTTTCGTAACAAGTATTGTTCTTTCCCGATTATATATATTATTTCTGAATAAATAAAAAATACATAAAAGGTTTTGTAAAACAATATAGCACGTTACATAAATTTTGACTGTTGTGATAACAGTATTATTTTGGTAGTCGTTTTTTTTTAATAAAACCATTACTATTTTATCATTAAGTTACCTTTTTTTGACAATTTCTTATTTCTCGAGACTAAAGTTGAACCAAAAAAGAATGGTATTTAACAACGATAATTTTTCTCATCATGTCATTTTGTCTGATATTTTAGCTTATTAAATTCTAGTGCGAAGAACACCTAAATCCAAGCATAGTACTAAAACTATGTAGTACAAGCAAGACATATTTGTTTTTAAAACGAAAACTTTAATTACTATGAAAAGGCGTTGCCTATTTTTCAGCACCTATATCCCATTGGAGACGTAGCGCGATAATACTCAGATATAGATAGATGAAACACGCAAATACTTAAATGTTATATATCCGAATAACATGTAATGAAACTTTCGCTATAAAACTACGGATTAAGCTTATTGGACTTGATATATTTAAGCCGAATGTATCCAGTCGCGCCTGCTCTTATATAATAGATACTAAGTTGAGACAAAAGTTATATTAAAATTATACAATATACTGAAAGGCAAGGGCAAATAACTTCTACTTAATCCAGTCTTACCTATGTGTGGTCTCGTGTTACAACTATGGAAAAATAATATTTTTAGGAGTTCTTACGTTGCGCAGACAATGATAGCTTGGGATTCTGAAATTTTGTCACAAAATATTTACTAATTTAACTGTCTACGTTTACATATATTTGAATCTACGTGTTTGTATTTATTTTCTTTGGGTATACTTACATAACTAATTTTCTTATTAATTTATTATTAGATTTCTAAATAGTGCGGATCTGGCAGCTTGTACCTCTACTATGGCCCCTATGCACTATGTTGCGACGCGCGATTTCTCTCGATAAGGACATCATTCCCGCATTCCGCATTGTTATTCATAGTCCGACCTCCTTTGTGGCGATTTAGGAGCATGCCATGCCGCATCTCCTTTCCTTTTCACTCCTACTCACTTAAACCCATGCGAACGAAAAAGGAGTTGTAATACGTGAATTTTGCGCTATGAACTCGTACCGAAGTCCTTTGCTCTATCTCGACTGAAGATATAACGCACTACGTGCGGGAACGAGATAGAAGATTAGAGCAACAGTTGTCGAGCGTAGTATCGATTGCTGGTCCCAGCCACGTGCGGCGCCCGTCACCTCGACCAATTTATGGTTTCTTTTTGGAATTTTCTTTTCGTATCCTTTCCAATGCTGGCTTTCGCGTTGAGTTAATTCTATTACCGATAGGCGGTTAAGTATTGTATTGGATGTTATCGAATCTATCGTAAAGAAGTGAAAATCGTAATCGTTTCACTCGTATTTCAGACGTTCTCGGTAGTAGTATAATAAAACAGAATGGCGGCACTTTTCCAACGTAGCAGCCTAATGTTTATTACTGTTAGAGGAAAGCACAAGTCATATACGTACATATTAAATGATATACCTTTATATCTGTAAGGACAAAATTTCTGAATACTTTCTACATGGTATGTAAGGTTATCTATCTTCTATATATATAAGTAAAATGGCGGTGCTTTGCCGCACCATCTCCTTAAAACTACTAAATATACCTGAACGGGGACTTCTACTACTATTCGACGCGGAATTTTTCGTATATGGTTATAGGCGTAGACGGCTATTATTTTTTGGATCCCATCAACCCTGTCTTTTTTTTTTTCATTTTACTCTTATGTACATTTTTTCCACTAATAGCTAGGAGGTATAGTTATAAAATACACATAAAGTGTTATATAGGTGTACTATATTAAAGGAATCTGATTATGAGAAATTCATAGTTCAATCCACAAGTTTATAATATTGAAATGAATAATATCAGCGACCTGGTGGTCGGTATAATCTTGTAATTATGAAACTAGTTTCGGCGTTTAATATTTGAGATTCAGCCCTATCATATTTAGTACCTAATAGCGTGGATATTAAATCCACTGGTAGAGTTTTGTAAAGGGTTCGACGAAATCGAAGATCTTGGAACTCAACTCCAAATTAGGATTCATTTTCCGCCTATTAAATAATTGTTTTCCTCAATTCACATTACGATCACTTTACACAGTAAGTGTATTTTAAAGCTAAGTGTATTAACTAAGTGTATTTTAAAGCTACATTGTTACCATTTTGAAACGATGAAAGTACGTTTGTCAATACTCGCTTGGTTAGCTACAACTCTCAAGGTGAAAATTAGTCGCAAAACATCTTTAGATATGTTTTAACATAATCACTTGAGAGCTAGCTCTTCTAGACTTAGCGTGTTTCCTACATCTATGATTATATCGTCACTAAACGCCGGGTGATATTTTTGACAAGCGCTAAAATATATATAGCTACAGTATAAAAACCATTTCTTGAAATAAGTTGTTTACCTTAAATAGATAAAATAACATTATATTCTTATTTTAGAATATTAGGTCCGACTAACTAATAAACCACTAACAATGATCCCTTCTAGTATTACGTAAAATTCTGTTTATTTTTTACCTCTCTTCTCATCAGCGATAATAAGCAAAGCTCTTATAATAATTATGTAAACATTGGTACAATTTTAAACAAAAAACGAAGATAATAAGTACCTAAACATTGTTTACATAATGCAGACCGCTCCGTCCCTATGATATCAAAAATAAGCAAATCATAAACCTCCCCTCTCTCCATTGATGATTAGTTAACATTTGAACGGTCTCCCAAACAAATAACACATTATTATCCTAAATAAATGAGTTTAGTCATATTGTTGTATATATAAAATAAAAAACATGCACATGATTCGTATGATTTTAAATTATTGCAGACTACAGCCATTCTAAAATCGTCCATAAAATTACACAATCCTAATTGGCGTCAGTCAATAGTAGGAAAGCATACTAGGAATAGACGTTCGAGGAAACATGGAAAAAGTAACACTGGTGCTTACGCACCCGACCTTTACGCAGGTTATGTTTGGGCATACGTTTCCCTCTCTCTACATGCCATTCAAATATGTACCCCTAATGGTCGAAAACATTTATTTACAATTGCCTTGAAAACTAAAATTTGCGTGTTTGAGTTTATTCAAATCGTGATACTATTTCTAGCTGCGGAAGGGTGACTGAGGTGAAAGATAAATGTAACCATTTAATTGTTTATTCTCGTTCAGGTGACTTCTCAACTGAACTATAAAATATCTAACTTTTCTATGTCGGCCATTACTTTGTCATCACTTAAATACGGAGGTTAATTTAATTAAACGGGATATTAAAAAACACTTAAAATTCCTTTTACAAATAATCAAATAAATATTACACAGATTTTAGATATAGGTCATCATATCATATCATTGGTCATAATCACTTTTTGAAAATGTCAACCAACATATTACTGTTTTGCTGTTTAGAAGTCGTACAATGTCTTAATATCGAAATATTATCGAATTTAATCGAAATCGAAGTTAATCGAAATTAATTCTCAGACACTAGTCGCGTACTCTAGCCAATTTTGCTTTTATTTCATAAGCGAATATACGCCCGCGGGACATTTGCTTTTAATATAAATGAAAATGTAATGTATTCCGTAATTTTGCTTAGCATTTTTTTTACTTTATTTTCAGGTTTTTCTTACGAGCACTTTTCTGCGGGGAATATACTTTCTCCATCTCGGGATGAATTGCGTTAGAATTGTTTTCTAATGAAGACAACATGTTTTATAAATGGATAAAAATATATTATACGAGATTGTACTTTATTTCATCGACAATGGTGTATTTTTTTAACGCATGGTATCTAAACCGAAGCGGCACGTAATACTAGGGTAAAAAGGAACCACTTCAAAAAGGGCGGTAGGCAGGTTCCTCAGAGGAACTTTGTCCCCCTTCTCACTCAGCCTCAAGTGCCAGCGATGACACTGAAGGCTTTCCCGTGCCTCCCAGGCACATCGGCAGCGCCTTCAGCGGTGCCGATCCGCTCGTCTCCCCCCCGGCCCGTGTATGCCCCCCTGGCTCCGTGGGCCCCGAGGCCCCAAGCCGCGGCGCAGCTCGAACGATCACTGAAGACGGACCGTTCCGTCACTTGTATGCCTCCCTTGGACAGAAATTCGCAGGGTCTTCAACCCGCTTTTGACGATACAGATAAAACCGAGTCCTTAGCCGAAAGCCTCGCGCAACAATGCACCCCAGTAGTCGACAACATTGATGTTACCCACAACTCTGTTGTCGAATCTTCTGTTCAGGATCTGGTTGCTCTTACTCCGGTTGTGCCCTTCTCACCTGTCACCTGAGACGAGGTGGCGCTTGCAAACAAGGGCTTTAAGCCCAGAAAATCCTCCGGTTTAGACGGAATCAGGAACGAAGTGTTAAAACTTCTTCCTCCGCCTCTGATTGCGTTGCTGGTCTGCATCTTCAATGCGGCCATCAAGAACCACCACTTTCCAGCCACCTGGAAAGCAGCAATCGTTAATTATTCTTCTCAACACGTTAGGAAAACTCTATGAGCGGGTTCTTTTGAACCGTCTCATAGAGGTTATTAAGGACAAAGATCTCTTGCCTCCCCAACCGTTTGGTTTCCGAGCCAGACACTCCTGTGCGCATCAAGTACACCGCCTCACGGAGTACATCCTCTCTAACTTCAACCGTCCGAAGTTTAATTAACCCTGGCGTACGCTCGCAGTCTTCTTCGACGTCGCCAAAGCATTCGACAAGGTCTGGCACACAGGCCTTGTCTACAAACTCACTGAGCTAGGCATCCCCGACACTCTAGTCCACATTATACACAGTTACCTTAAAGATCGTAGCTTCCGCTATAGAGTAGAGAACGCTCTATAGCCCACCCAATACGTGCAGGAGTTCCCCAAGGTTCCATTCTCTGGCGCCTGTCCTTTTTAACCTTTATCTAGCAGACCTCCCTGCACTCGATAAAGTGCAGTTAGGGCTTTACGCGGAAGACACAGTCATCTATTATGCTTTCCGTAAGAAAGTATTCCTCCGAAAATACGTCCAAAGAGCTGTCGACGAACTCAGCTCTTGGTACTTCAAGTGGCGTATCGCGATAAACCCGAGTAAGAGCACCGCGATCATGTTCGATATAGCCCGCTCGAACAAGCCCCCACGTCCCATCACGTAAGCAGGTACGGAAATCCCTTACAGCACCGAAGTCAGGTATTTAGGTGTTCAATTAGACGCCAAAATGACTTTCAACGCTCACCTCAAGAAAGTCAAGCGCCAGACCGCCATGGTGCTAGGCCGTCTCTATCCTATGTATAACTCCGAGAGCAAAATGGCCCTCCGCCATAAAGCCACACTGTACAAAATGGTAGTTAGACCCATCATTACGCACTGTGCACCCGCGTTCGCTCACATTAAGAGTTTCCCAGATGTACACCTTACAAAAGATCCAGAATCCTTTTGTAAGGAAAGCCGTAGGCGCTCGGTGGTACCAGAGAAATGTGGATTTACACAGAGGTCTGGATCAGCCCACCATCAAATCCGTTGTCAAAACCCAGTGTCGCGCCTTCTTTGAACGTGCAGAGACGCAACCAAACCCCCTCATAGTGCGAGCCGTCTCGTACACGCCCGACCCGAATGCTTTCCCCAAGATGCGACGACCGCGTAACATCTTGACCGACCGCGACGATAACATCACTCGTATGAATAGGGTCTTTCCATATAAACCTCGTTCACTTGCGTATCAGCGAATACGCCCGCGAAACCGCTGTTCCCGCCGCCGGGGACTGGTGGCAAACTTTGCTCCCGCATACTCTTCGGGTCCCCTCAGGCGGCGACCCAAGACGTGCCTCGTTCCCCAACTGGGGAGGCTCTTGACGTCGCCACCAGTGCGATACAGTGACACTGCCCATGCATCAAGCATTACACACACAACACTGCTTACACACTCCTGCACATAACACGCAGGTACATAGATCCTGTAAGGAACCTTTTTTTTATATTTAAGAACTAAAAAATGTAGGGTTTAGATAGGTTTAAATTCCTCAGGATTTTTTTGTTAGGTAGCAGCCAAGCCGAGGTTCGATCCCTTGTGCTAGTTACCTTTATGCAGCTGAGTGCCTTCAGCACTCGCCCCCAAAGTTCGGTCAAGCTGTAAAGGCCACTTTGGTCAACAGCATTAGCTAGTTTAGAAAAAAAAAGTGTCAGCGCCCACGCCCGCGAAACCGCCGTTCCCGCCGCCGGGGACTGGCGGTAAACTTTGCTCCCGCACACTCTCCGGGTCCCCCTCAGGCGGCGACCCAAGACGAGTCTCGTTCCCCAACTGGGGAGACTCTTGACGTCGCCGCCAGCGCGATACAGTGACAATGACCATGCATTAAGCATTACACGCACAACACTGCACACACACTCCTGCACATAACACGCAGGTACATAGGTCCTGTGAGGAACCTTCTTTTTATGTTTAATAAAAAACTAGATAGATTAGATTAGATTGTGAAAAAAATTAGAAAATGAAAAAAAAAAAATTAGATAGATTAGATTAGATTGTGAAAAAAATTAGAAAATTAGATTGTGATTAGATAGGATCCAACTCACGAGTGAGTTTGCATACTCAGGTAACGGCCAAGCCGAAGTTCGTACCATTTTGGTAACCCTTGTGCTAGTTACCTTTTTGTGGCTGAGTGCCTTCAGCACTCGCTCCCAAAGTCACGGTGAAGCTGTAAATGCCCTTCCAGTCAACAGCATTAGCTAGGTTAGAAAAAAAAACCTTTATTTAAAAATACTATTCTGAATATTTTTATGATAGTTTGTACTAAAAAATACACATGGGCTTTGGGTTGACCCTCCTGTAGGTCAGCCTAAAATCTCAGCACGTATCATCAAGGGAGAAGGATCCCAAAAATGTGAAAAAACATCACGTGATTAATGGACAACACCTAATCGTTGTCGACATTTTTATGGTGAATTATATTTGACAAGCCATACACTAAGTATCATGTATCCTCCGAGTGTCATTCTAAGAAGTTAGCTCTTATGTCACACAGTTTTGAACATTTAGTCATGTTTATTGCGTTTAACTGAATTTTAATTACCTAATATAATGGTTTCTATATTATTTGGTTAGTCTGATACCTATATGAGTAGAATAGAAATAATAACAATACTAGGTACGAAGTTCGATGGATATATAGTTATAGGGAGGCCTAAGAAGCTATGGATGGATTAATTGAATTATGACATATGTACAAATTTTATATGGCGTTTATGTAATACCTCATAGAAGAGAGTAGAAAAAAAAGAACATATGTGTCGTCGACATTACCAAGTGTAAGGTAAGAGCGAAATGTTGTTTCCTGGAACCAACATTTCTTTCGATAGATAGATAGATAGATAAATATACTTTACTTTGTAGCAGAGAAGATTAATTTCCTTCGCATATGAAATAAATCATAATCTGTCAATGTAATAATAGACGAGTGCATGCATAGGAACTATAGAGAAGCGTGCATGCCTAATAGGAAATCGATGAATCACCGAGAATGGGGTGAGGAGCCATACTGAAGGGGAGATGGGGAGAAGAACCACCAGAATGCGGTAAACTATTATATTACAAACAATTCAGCCCATACAGGTCTCTGATAAAGGTAAAAGTTGGTGTTTCTTTTAGAGATATTTATGTTATTTGTATTACGGGGAAATGTCACAAATCATTTAGTATTACGACAAATAATGATGGTAGAATGTATAAGGTCGGTGGTGGTCTGTAATCGACCCGATATCAACGGAGACAAGGAATTTAGGTATTCATGTATCTATTTATATTTATCAATTAGGTACACAAATTATTTAATTTTTTATAATAAGTGAGGTGCATTTTTACTTCAGGTTTATTTCTGCGAATACAATACTTCAGTCCCAATTAGTTTATAACAATTAAATTTTATAGTTTACTAAAAGGTATAACTCTAACGTTTAACTATAAAATAACTTGATGTTAAACGACGACGTGATCGAAAATATTAACTTACTACCTAGGCTAGGTAATCTTAGGCTAATCGTGTACAGGTACTGGCTCTTAAATATCTTACAGGTGCTTGCTAAAATATTTTTACCAAACTTTCTAGCAAGATTCTGAGCAAATTTAAAATGCGTGTTTTGTGTTATATCAATTCCAATACAGTACAGTTACAAAATAATATAAAAACTAAATAATGTAGTTTAAACAAATGCAATATATACCTACTATTAACAAGGAAACAACAGAACTCGAGTCATAATTAAGTTCAGAAAGTTCTAGTAACATTTCTAGGTAACCATCAAAACGGCTTTTATTTCTCATGGAAATATGTTCTGCATTACGGAGTAATGTCACGTTTATTATGTTTATTGTAAGTAATCAGTCACTGGTTACTCAGTTCGCGTGCAACTAGCACCAAGATATACCGCCGTTTTAGCTGGATTTATGCACGTGTCAGAGCTTTGCGCGCATTAAACAAATAAAGCGCTGCATTCACAACCGCGCTTCACATTAAATGTTCTATATGTAAATTACATATATTTTTTTATACTAATTCAATGATGTAACTGTAATTTAATTGATAACACATTGTTAGAATAATGACAACTGCGGAGGGATCGGGGACTATCATGAGTTTCCATCATCACATGCCGATCCAGCCATTAGCCATAAACTAATTGAGTACCTCTCAATCCATTATGGAAATTTATTGCTTTGCATGACAATAAATCAAATGACGAATATTACTTACTAACTTTATCAGAGGCTCTACTTGCACAATATATCGGCATTTTATCAGTAAAATATTCAAAGCTTTAAATAAATAATTACGATAGAACATAATAGTGATTATTATTTTGTTGATAAAAATCACTATTCTATTTTTAATTTATTCCATAAATTTTGTGTGATTATATTATAAGTATAGCAAAGGTATGATGTTTATCGGTTTACTAATTCTCGAGTTATAAGTTAATTAACAGACTTTTATTTTAAAGATTATTTGTCTTACATATGTTCGGTACCTGAACAAATTGCCCAACATGTTGGCCTATAAATGTCTCGCTTAAACGTGCCACGGTAAGGTCCGACGAAGCACGTGACATAGTGCAGTTATGCTTACATAATAATGCCATTAAATTGTATAAATTTGTAATTTAATAAATTATTACTCCGTCTAGCGAAGCAAACGTTTTGGTATACAGTATATGAGATGATGGTTTTATAATGTAGAAATATACAAGTGGCAAAAAACATCGTTAAATAATACACATAGCGGATTAAATATTCATGCAAATTTAGAGACAATGTATATCGATATACATTATCTGACAGTGTCAATAGACATTTACAGGAAAATTAGAACATTGATATTGGGATTCCGATTCGGGATTGAGTCGGTGTCATACGTGTTCAGTTATTTATTTTGCGTTTTAGGTTTAGTTCCTACGTTGTTTTGTGCGTGTGTTTATTTTATGAATGTTTATGTGTATGTGATGGTGAGTTTATTGTTCTAACGCTTCTAACGTCAGTCCCAAGGTCCCAAGGTGACCGCCGCCCGGCTGGCGGGAGCAAACGAAATCCTCCTAATTGGGGAACTCAATCAGCTGCCCTACATCGACCGAGAGAACCTCTTCGAGATGTCTTACTGCCGACCAACTGCAGTCGCCGGTATCACAAAACAACTTCTCTGCACTCACAGGAACCCGATGGACGTGGCCTATGCATTTAGCGAGGTCTATGACAGTATATACTCAAACCAATAGTGAGGTCCCTGAGACTCAGGAGCGCAGATACCTCCACACCCCCCCGATACTCTCTACCTAGTACATACTCAGGTAGAGAAGAAAGCCCTTATAAACAAGGGCTACGGGACAGGGGAGGGGTCGCGAGTCCTGACGATCCACAAGTCGCAGGGTTTGACATTTAAATCGGTGGTGATCCTCCAGACCAAAGGGAGAAAGCTACAGATCCACGATAGTGTATCCCACGCTATTGTGGCCATCTCGAGGCACACGGAGACCTGTGTCTATTATACCGACGTGGCCGACGACGCAATAGGCCGCTTCATCCACCAAGCGGTGAGCGCACCGGCGAAGGACATAGCGGATTATAATTTCAAGATGGCCATAATACATGGAGACCAAAAGGTCATACAAGGAATAATCGCCCAAACCCAAACTATGAGGCAACTATGCGGACACGGACCTAGTAATGCTTGGCTTGTTACGACCTTTAATAAAAAAAATTGAAGTAATAATTAAGTAAGTAATTAATTAATACTAACAAAATAAGTGTCTACACAATAATTTAACATACAGATAATATAGATAACATATAGATGTAGAAAATAATTTAGATGTAAAATAGTAGATATAAGCTCACCTAATTAATTATGAAAGAAGGTAACTGCATAGCTGCATGAAATATTATAGGCATTTTTTTCTGACGCAAGTCGAATTAAACCTCCAATATAAAAAAGGTGTAGACCTAGAGTCCGCAGAATAAGTTTTATTTTAATTTAAAAAAAAGAAAAGGTCCCAACTAACCCGGTTATTATGGAGGTGTATCCTTCAGATCCTCATGACCCTCCAGACATTAACGTCACAGCCATTAATGCGATTACGGGGTGTTTCTACTCCCGGCAAACGTCACTCAGATATTGTACATATTTCCAATCCAAAAAAAAACTATTAGGGACATTGATATGGAATTGGCCTCAATACAAAGAATGTTTATTTATCTAAGCATTGCCATCGGTATCATTACTTATAAAAAGTTAGACAAAGGCCCTTTCATAGTCCATGCAACAGACTTAATCCCCTTCCTAATATCGTCAATGTCCTGCCTACTCAAATTATCTAGAAACCATTATCTCGAGTGCTGATTTATATTACAAAAAAGAAATATCCCCGGTCCAGAATTTTATCTCCTTGGTGGGATTCAGTTTGCTCTGTTGCCATCTCTGAAAAGCGTATCTATAATGCTTCAATGACTTCTGCTAACTTTTTAATATACCGCCACAAAGCAGCTACAGCGAGGAGAGCACTTTCCATAAAAAAACTTGGATGGCAAAGGTATTGTTAGTCTACTTTGCTTACTTTCACAGCTTAATGTCTTACGGTATTTTGCTGTGGGGTACAGCAGCAGAGGTAGACACCATTTTTACGTTACAAAAGAGAGCTGTTCGAACAATATATAATATGGGACCTCGCGAATCTCTAAAGAACAAGTTTCAAGAATATGATATCTTAACTTTGCCCTCCCAATACATCTTCGATAACTTAATGCATATTCGTAAAAATTTAGACTAGCTAAATCTAGTGAATGATCGTCATAATTTTAATATTAGAAGTAAAGACAAGTTGGCCGTCCCACGCTTTAGGTTAAGTAAGTGTAACAAAAGCTGTATAGGTAATAGTATTCGGTTTTACAATAAGATCCCAAGTAACATTACCGATTTACCTGACAATAAGTTCAAGTATTATGTCAAGCAAGTTTTAATCTCAAAAGGTTATTACAGGGTGGATCATTACGTGAACGATAGTGATGTCTGGAAATAACCCACATCTCTGTGCTTGCACTAACATTATTAAAACTACGATTTGTATAGTTTTTTATATGACAAAAAAAATGATATATATTATATTTATGAAAAAAAAAGAACCAGATCGAGTTTCTTGCCGGCTCTTCTCGACTGGGTTGTTTTGCGAACCGGTGGTAGTGTTTTAGACGTTCATAAGCGCCTTCTTAGGGCCTAAATTGAATAAATAAATTTTGATTTTTTATTTTGATTGTGAAGCGTTATCTCCGAAAAGTCCATCTTACTCCATACCTTAGAATGGCAACAAACAAAACGTTTTAGAGAATCCTATAATTGTGAGAATATATATTTTTACGATCCCTCTTCTTGGATTAATTCCTTCTTCAATAAACTAGATCCACCTTTTGTCCCCAATCTGGACCTATTCACTGTTCCTTGACTGACAATCCTTCCCCTTTTGCTTGCTCCTCTATATTGGATGACAGACTTTCTTTCATTGAACTAGAGATGGCTCTGGATGATATTTCAGATTCTTCTCACGGTGTTGATGACATTCCTTATTCTTTTATCACCAAACCATCACCAAAAAATAAACTTTATTTTTTAAATTTGATCAATCTTTTATTCGATACATTGCTTATTCCTGATTCATTGAAAGTTCAAATTATTATTCACATTTTAAAATCTGGCCAAAATCCCAGCCACCCCAATTGTCGTATCGCTTATTCCTCAGTCATGCTCAAGATCGTTGAGGACTGTGAGCTGTGAACTGTTTCTCTGGTTTCTAGAGGCTATTAAATTTGTATTAAGTCATTGGCTAAATAAATCAATTATTTTATAGGATTCCAAAAGTTGTTATCAGGCTTTAACATCTAACCCATGGAAATCAAATAGTATTTTCCCCTTCGTTATTAAAATTAAAGAGTGTCTATACCAATGCCACTTACTTAAAACTGAAGTCATCTTGACTTGGATACCGGCTCACTCAGGTATTCAAGGCAATGAAACTTCTGATTCTTGTGCGAAATAAGATTGTAGTATAGGCACCCTTGAATATTTTAAAATTTTCCCGCTTGACCTTAGTTCAAATCTTTAACTCCAGTTGGTAACATCATGGAAAAGGAAAGGCAAATCTCTAAAAAGGTTAAGGGCAATTTCTACGGCTATATTCAACCCGGAATTCCCATAAAACCTTGATTCTGTGCATCCCGGAGCATTGACCAGTAATCAGTAATTTGTCGTATTCGCCTTAACCACTCCTGCTCCTGTGTTCATTTGGCTAAAATTAGAGTTCTGACTCTCTCTGGTCTCTGGACCATTGTCTCTGCGAATGTGTTTTAGTTGAGGGTTCGATAGACCACATTTTTTCTTTAGTTGCCCTAATCTGCGTTTCTCCCTATATGATGTTCTTCCTTTAGAGATCCCTCGTCCCGCCCGCATGAAGACACTCTATACCTTCACATTCACTCCGTTTCTCTTCGTTCTTAGTAAATTTATAGTTACAAATAAAATTAAACTTTAATTATGATGTTATTTTATCTATAAAATATTGTTAATGTTTGTTATGTATTCTATACTAAAATTATTAATGTGATGTTCCTACTAACCCTAATCAAATTGCTTTCTGTTGTCGATTTATTTGCTAATCAACGAGGATCTTTTAGTACACAATTTCTAATACAATTCTGGTCAATTAATGCTGCTCCGATTATTATAGTTATTACATGACACTGGCTAAATTGTGAAATCATTCACAGAAGCCATAACCAAAAAAACCAAACATTGATGTTTTGTAAATGTGATTCTAACGGGAAGGAACACATAGCACTCGATTTGGAAAATTAGTATTCGCATAAAAACACTTAGATATCATAAGCTCAACTAATATATTAGAAATTTGAATTTTACAATATTTTTTGTTCCCGTTCTACAATGGATGTATTTACTTTGTAGGGCTTAAAACGTTGGAAATTATTTAGAAAATGCCATAACGAATATTTAATGAAAAAAATTCACATATAAGTCCATTCTCTCTATAATTCGGCGCATAAATCTATTAAATATTCAAAGGTTAATACCTTACGTATTGTAATTAACACGATCGTGATCATTTTTTCGTCGATTTTAGATTCATAAAAAGAACTTTGTATGTAAAAAATAGTTAAGTTGTTATCGTTTTGTAAGCGAACTAAAGGATAAACAGATATGGAGATAATATATAACAATATAAAGGTGTAATTTACCGTGTTTTAATTCTTATTATAAGCAAATTACTGGACCAATTTGCAAGTAGTTTTCGGATTAATACAAGACTATTCCAAGGACACTTTACTTTTCTATATGCCCAGATAAGTTATATTTGAAATATCAAACGTATATTCACGTAAACGAGGTCGCGATACTCAGCTTTTGTATGTATATTATTATTTTATCCCAAAAATGTATTATATTAAGACGTTAGTGAATGTACAGAGCGTGTCATTTACACCAAAAAACCAAATTCACAAAATTTACGACTATGTATGACACATTAAATATTTTCGGATCGAAGAATCGAACTTGCATTGGATTCATATATCATAGTTAATATTCACTCATCGTTCGACTCTAGTAAGAAGGTGATTTGAATCTTAAATCTAGCTGAAAGACTTGTGAGCCGAGCGGAGCGCGATCCACTATTAAGATTTCCGATAACCCGCTCGAGGGATTACGCTTCCGAGCTTTACATCAAGTTTTATGTAAGCAATTTCAACTTTTATCTATTGAATATTTTAAAAGTATTAAGTTTTTAGTTACTGGGTCATATTTGCAACATGTGTAAGTTTAAGAGTGGTCCTTTCGCAATGGTTCCTTAGAATTACTAGTCATTTATTCTATTTTAAGTGTTTCAGTCAATCAAAAACTATATTTTAGACATATTGTTTTGTGGTATTATTATATGTGTTGTAATATTTATTGATTTTTATGACTTAATGATTGATGTATGTATAACTACTACGTGATGATATGACATGATAATGCTCTGTGATAAAGTGATTCGGATATTGTATCGATCAATCTACACCGACTTTCTCATATAACTTCTAATAAGAGACAACAAAGTATTGAAACTCTAACATGGCGGCAGATAGTTTCTAATGCCTACTTAGTTTCCTAACATAGAATAATCAAGTTGGAAATTAACTTACCCGTGTTCCTGCAGCATCACTTAAGAACCGGGTCTTGAGAGTTTAGCCTGTTTCTCTTTAATAGGTCGTTCAATGATTACGTAAGCATCAATGGGCTCTGTGCTTTGCATATTCTTGAGGAGTTCACTTATCTTTCTTAATTTAGTTTTATTTTAAATTATCCTAATGTTTACGTAAGCATGGGGAAAGCTTGGAGCTTTATTTATTATTGCTGACAAGGAATAAGGGGCGCAATACTTGAACGACCCCTAATCATGTAGCCACGTAATATATGGTCAGAAGTGTAAACAAATTCGAATTTGTAGAGTAGAAAAAGTGGTAAAAAACGAATCTACGACAATATTATGGAATATTCTTTGAGATGCATATCGCTCGAAGATTCTTGTCTTATGTAATGACGGCTACAAAGTTATATTTTGTTATATCAAACTAATTTTGTACGAAATGAGTATATGTTCATAGGAGTTGAAGAGTTAAAAGCTTATGTAACCGGTTCGAGTTTGATGAGAGATAAAGACAAAGCCGTGACGTCATGATAGCGATCGGTAAGATCAGTTCCGACACTCTATTGGATCGCTCTCGTCCGTCCAGAGCGAGGTCGAGTGACCGACTCACCGAGGTAACCTCTTGTTGTGAAGGTGACGTACACTAATCTCTTTATACTATAATACGTTGCAAGGTAAACTTTAAAACTATTAAGCCTAGCATTAACTATAACCGAAACGCGTTGAATCGAGTCGCATTTGTTTTGTGTGCGTTTATCAACAAATCAATCTTGTCAGAACTTTACATAGAGTTTTTGTGGTACCTCAGAATTAACGTTTCACATTATTATTTTCAATACTCTTGTGGATAATAATCAAACTATGTCGCCCGAAAGGCCATCAAAATTACATAATATAAGGTCAACTATGCAAGTTGATGAATTAAAAACTATATCTGCTACATGACAGACTTAGATCCTGAAAAAAACTCCGAAACAACAGTCGAGTCGAATCGGTTAGTATTGAATATTACTCCTAAGTATTCGCAAGTCCTCGTCAAACTAAAGCGTGCTCGTAAATGATGAATAGTTTGAATGAAGAAATGTTTTTATTTCAAATAGCTGAGACGAAAAACGAGCTCCCAAACACAAGATTAATTTGTAATATTTGGTGAATTTCATAATTTATTTATAGACTATTTAGTAACATATTATAATATTCGGTTTTGTCTGTGGATAAATCGAATTGAAACACATCGTCGACTTACAAGCGATCTGGGCGAAGGACTCGTTTCAGTTCACTTTGGCTGGTCGCTAATCAATGCTCTTTGTAATAAATATAATACATCAGTCGAATTGTTGCGGATTTGACTCTGCTCGGCGAGCCTAGTGCATGCTAGCCATTAACAGACGTTTGCACTCAGTACAACCCGCGCCAATAATTTTGTCGAACATATATCTTAGCACTATTTACCGTATCAAATAATGTATGGATAAACGGAAAATGTTTATGATATTCTAAAATTGTCGAAACTTATACTGACCCCTTTATAGCTAAGTACCTAACTGCTACTAACCTGGCAAAGGGCTAAAATGGGAAGTGGCTCTTCTTAACTGACGTACTGTATAAAGCGATATTGTTCATTAATATTATAAATTAAACACACGAGTGAATTCGCCAAGTTTACTTAGTCTTGAAGTAGAATTACACACAATATCCTAATAAAGCCAAAGAATCTAATTTAGCTTTTATAGAGAGTAGATTTCTTTGGAAAATATTTCAACAGAATTTAATAAAATCACGAAATTCTTTACGTGGGTAATTCCAGTGGGGCTCGGGGAAAGCCGTGGGGGTAGGCAGAGGGGTGCATCGCCACGCCAGGGAGGTGCAAGAAGGGGTAGGGGACGTAGGGGAGACACTGTATTTAACTCAACTGTTAGACAAGTTCAATAAAGAAGAAATGTCAACGGTTTTCTCTTTAATTTATTATTTATTTACGCTGTGTTTATTATGTTCATTTGAGAACGAAACTTCTAAAAAAATAAAGTCATGTATTCACAGACTAATTCTCATTCCATTGAATTGTCAGCGGCGGCGTATTAGACTATGATCGCTTGTGAATAAATGATATTCTGAGAATAAAGTACTTATTCCAGTACGAAAATCCGTTTGGCATTATTTTAGTGCAGTATTACTTGAGAACCAGTATCTCTGGTCTTATCGTGTTTACCGTGTTGGATCACATAGTAACTTATTATTATGATATATTATGTTCAAAAGTCTGTTCCCAATATAACATAAAAAGTTCTGTTAGCTAACATTTATAATAGTAACAGTACATACCAGAGATAAGTAATAAAATTTTGAAGCCATGATGGCGCAGTCGATTTTGCAGTCGGGTTCCGCGTCAATGCACGCGGGTTCGAGCCCACCTTTCCAACTCGTAAAATCAGACTAAACTTTCGCTGTAGGAAAAAATCGTGAGCATGGTGGTAGGGAATTTTCGAATAATGTTCGCCTGGGTAGTTACTCCACTCAGTTTTGAAAAATCTGTCGCTAAATACCATAGGTGTGTTCCGACTTAGTTCTAGGCTTACGTGTTTACCATCCTGCAACACATCGTAACTTAACATCAGGTGACATTGTGGTCAAAGCACTGGGCCTTTACCATGTAAAAAAATAAAAAGTTAAATTGTACATACAACCACTAGGTTATTGGATACTCTAAACGATGAATGTACAATAATATAAAGTACGAGAGATGAGACCACATCTTTCTTATTTGAATAACAAACTTCATTCTGTGTCGACTACATCTGAAAAAAATTCTAAAAAATGTATTTCAAATTTGTTTATGATGTTAATATACGTACGGAACGGACCGCGGACATAGGTCATCAGTCGCCTATTTAAGGATGGGGAATAACATTTTTTTAAACAGATCTATTTTTATATTGGATTCACAAAAAAACATCGAGGTCCAAGAGATCAATCTTTTTCTATTTGGTTTATTTGACTTTTTATTCGTAAATAGTATTCTTCCAGTGATCGAAATTAAACCATAATCATAATTTATTGCAAAAACATATTAACATCACTAAAGATCATCTGTAGCAACTAAACAAAAAAAAAGTTTAATCTGCTAAGGAAAAATGACACTGAACTGTTTTATCTTTGGCAATTTACAGATGATCATTATATCATAGAAAACAAAAAAGAAACTCTAATAGTCGATACTTTATTAGTTTGAAAGATCAATCTTTTGGGCCTCGATGTTTTGTCAATCCATTCATCAAACTCAGATTCGAATCGATTCAATAATCTATCTTCTTCGAAAAGGTTTCCCATCTCTACTTAGGGGACTGACATGCGGTCCGGTCCGTACGTGTGTTAATATCATTAGTTAAAGTATGAAAGGTTAACATTTCACATAGTTGGGGTTTGGGGGGAAGGCTAGCTAGCCTAGCTCCTTACTTAGTTCCCTAGCGCGTTTTACTTAAAGGGGTTGGCTACACTATTTTTCCACTAGATAACCCGAGAGGTTCCCAGATGTTCATAACCCAAACGTTACCGTGACCTACGGTCTCTAATCCCACAGCTCATAAAGGACACTCTGCCATAAACGCTATAAAATTTACGCAATAAAAACTCGCAGCCGTAAAGTCTGGGTGATGGGAGGAGCAGGTGAGTGTAAGGCTGGGAGCAGGGGGGCGGGGGGGGTTAAGGAGCGCGGTCTCACAACAGCTACGGTTACTTTGTTTTTTATGTTCTTTCTTGGAATGTTTTCATTCTCCGTGTTTACTAAGTTGATTAATTTTCTTCAGATCACTTCAGAACATGGAACGCGATTTGCAAATACAAACTTTTATACATATCTTCATATTATTATATTTAAATACAGGTATAGCATTATTTAATTTTGGAAAACTACTACTCCTTGAGGACCAGGCGGATGGTATCTAAGGTGTACTTCCTGTAGCGCACGTCTGCCAGGTCTTCCTTCCACTTCTCAAAAGCCGCCTCTTTAGCCTTCTGCGTCTCTTTTATCACTTTCCTGTGGTCACAGCGGAGCTCATCACCAGCCCTCTTCGCTACCGTGAACCGATACAACGTAACGAGCAACCCCGCTTCTTAATTTTACACGGTAGCTAACAATACGAGTATATTATATAATCCCAATCATAAATCGTTTTATTAAAAAGACAAAACGCCTAACATCGTGTCTTGTTACAACGTTTTTAATATGTCGTTTAGCCTATGAATAATGGTCGGTTTATTTGTAACACGTATTTGTAACAAACGGAGCAAGGAAATATTATACAGTTTCTATTTAATATTAATTAACATTTGTGTCTGTTGGTATACATTGGTCCATAATTATTATTGAAAAGAACTGTCTCCAACATTTTTTTTTAACTTTTAATATTAGAGCGCATCAATAGGAGGTCATTCAAGTATCATTAAATATAAATAAACCCACAGGCCCAAACCCAAACCCAATGGATGATTGCATAATACTTGAAAGTCTTAACTGCTAAAAATATATTTAATTGGGAAAATCGATTGATAAATATAGAAAAAAAAATATCTTTAGTTGTTTTAGCTTTGCCTATTTATCTATACTAATAAATAAAATTGAAGTGTCTATTTGTAATGTCAATCAATTTTACTAAATAGGTACGAATTAGATACCTATACCAAAATACACTTACATAAAATACACATAAATTTTTTGTTTGTCTGTCCATGTGTTTGTAATGGGTAATCTCCGGAACGGCTGGACCAATTTTAACGGGGCTTTTTTAGTATATAGCTGAAGCTATTCCGGGTACTTTTAATTATCGAAAATAATTAGGGTTCCGCGTTAATTTATTACTTATTTTATCCATTCTTGTGACACTATACATCCATCTCAACATTCGCATCTCAACTACATGCGATCACTTCTCATCTATCTTCTTACTAGCCCAGCATTCTGATCCATACAATATGAGTTGATTCTTTTCCTTATTACGCGGTTGATTTCTCCGTTACACTGCAAGAGTGACCCGAGGTAGCGGAATTCAGAAAAGACTGGTACTGATGTTCCTCCGCGTGATATTGGCTTCAGACTGGAGATACCGCTAAAGTCGCAAAACAAATATTCTATTTTTGTTCTGCTAACATTTAGGCCTAAATTCTCCAGTCTTTGCCTCTACTCATCCAGCCTGTTTTGCACCTCTTGGCCACTCTCACCGACCAGCACTATATCATCGTCGATCATCATGCACTAGGGTGCCTCTTCCTGTATACCCGACGTAATAGCGTCCATTACTAATAGAAAGCCGATCTTTGGTGCAAACCGACAGCCACATCGAAGCTGGCTGTGACACCAGCAGCAGACCGAACCTGAGTACTACATTTGTAGTACATGGCTTGAATCAACTGCAGGTATTCCTTGCCCTCCTTTCTTCTTAAGGGACCACCACAAGACTTCACGAGGAATCAGGTCATATGCCTTTTCAAGGTCAAAGAGCCCCTTATTTTTAACGAGTGACACGATGTAGCTCATGCACCATTCTTTGAGTGTAGTTTCTTCTTTCAACAATTTATTGAAGAATATCGTCAGCCACACCCACCATCCAATTTTAATGTCTTCCATACTTCCACTAGTATTCCATATAGTCCAACCGCTTTTCCATTCTTCTTTCCACTTACAGGGGTCTTAACTTCATCTATACTTATCTTCCTTACCATTCCCATGTTCGTTATAAAAAGTTATAGTTATTTAAATGACACACGGCGTCTCTTTAGTATGAAAGAATAGTTTGTAAGTAAATGCGTACTTAGCGTACTTTCAATTTTCGAAAATAAATAGGGTTCCGCGTTAACAAATTAATACTCATAAAAATTTGAATAAAATTCGGTTCAACCCACAGCTTTACAGGCAAGTACTTGAATGAATGAAAAATATATTTACTTTATCTTAGTAACAAAAAAAAATTCACGGATATAATTAGGTTTCCTATAATAATTATTAAAACTCAGTGAAGAATATATGAAACGTGGACGCAGCCGCAGGCACAGAGCTAGTATCATAATAAAATTTATATAATTAAACATATATAACCCGTATAATGTTGGTGCTACTTTTCTATCATTAAAAAATAATTATCAGTCATGATAATGATAAAATTTCGACCACACCTGCGGGTACTAGTTTTATTATTCTGCGGTCATGTAGTTACTACTGTGAAATGTTTGTTTTTTTTTTCCACTATTCGTTTTTACACAGTGATTTGATTTCTGGACAAATATAGTTTCTTCAGGTATCAAAATATATGTACATATCTATGTATATGTACCCATTAAATAGTATATTACCTTTGCTATTAGTTAATGTTATGGTCATAGGAGGTATACCGTTTATAAAAATGGCAAAGCTACGTCACGAATATATGTAAGTAAAAATATTTGCAATAGATAAAAGTATGGCTTTTTTACCAGCCGCATTAATATCCGCGGAGCGTTTCAACTCATAAAATTCAGAAATAACTTTAAAGAGAGTAATGAATAAATTGTTTTGAGAATTAGGTCGGAGCGTGGACTCGGTGTGTTAAAGATACGATGTTGCCTTACTTAATACTACTTAACAGATATTACCAGCTTAGGGTTCGTATTTAGGTGTCTTTATTTTACTTATCTGTTGACATGTGAGGCGGGATGTCTGAATGGTCATTATGCACAAAATTAAACTTGAACGACCCCTTATTAATAAGAAAAAAATGGTTTCATATCAAATTAGTGAAGAAACAATTATACCAATACCATTTATTTGCATGTCTCAAGTTGAAAATTAATTTCAATTCGAGTTTTCTCTAGGCGTATCGTGTTCCCATTTTACGTCTGTATAACAATTAACATCAGGTGAGATTTTGGGCAAACCGATACCACAGTAAAATAACCGTAGAAAACTCACGATGGACTTTCGATCTCGCTGTGATCGTTGCTGTTGAATTATACTGGTCCAGTGCAGCCACTTTGCTATGCTACAAAAAAAAAAATTTAAGTACCAATGTGATAAATGAAAATTTTAAAGTAGGTTGTCATTCGTTTTTTGATATCGTCAACTTACTTGTGCAGGTGTCTCTTATAAGCTTTCGTTTTTGTTAAAATATAGATAATATAATAAATAAATAAATAATTATATTACTAATCTCTACAATGTGAAATTTTTGTTATTTGTTAACTATCAAATAGTTGGACCGATGCTAACAAAATTTTACATCAAAGGTGGTTATCCTTAAATAACTTTATCGAATTTCATGATGAACCGTGTATTTACGTGAAACTAGTTTTAATAAATAAATTAACCATAACATGTAATTACTAAAATGAGTGACATTCACCCTGGATGTCTAAATTATATCTATTTGATTAATTTAAGCTTACATTTGACAGTTATAATAAGTTTAATTTTAGTAATGGTTTTTACATTCATTATACATGAATATCGTAATTTTGTTATTTGAGGGTTCTCATGTTCTCAGAGTTTATTATTCGTATGTAAATATATTTATATTACACCACATGTATTTAAAGTACTACTCTACAATTACACTATTGGCCAAGGACAATTGCACCACGTATGTATGTTTGGGGAGATATTTTTATGTAATATAACATTGTTCTCAAGTAAAGTACTGTATAATTAATCCATCACGATGATTTATAGAATTTATAGATTATGTGAGTAACTAATGTAACATTTATCTCTAATTTAAACGATAACTAAACAGTTAAAGTCCCATGGTCGAACACGCATTTCTAATACTTTACAAATTAAAAATGTTGTCTTGTTGTTGCCACAGGTCTTTAACATAAACAAAAGTAGTGAGGGAAAGTTTGCTAAATTGATCTACCATGATCGATTAGATAATTCTTAACGAATGGCGATCAATTACATCTAATAATCGGTATCTGCATAGTCAAGGTCAATCGTTAGGGTATTTATAAATAATACAATTTCAAAATTTGAAACACTTTTTGTACCATCCATCCATTCAACCCAAAGACGTCCACTGCTGAACATAGGTAACCTCTAAAGAAACTCCACGACGACTGGTATTGCGCCATCCGCATCCAGCGGATTCCCGCGACCTTCACCAGGTCGTCGGTCCACCTTGTGGGGGGGCCTACCCACGCTACGTATTCCGGTACATGGTACTCATTTGAGAACCCATGGCCCCATCGTGTATCGGTTTTGCGAGAAATATGCCTAGCCCACTACCACTTAAGTTTAGCAATTCTTCGGGCAATGTCGGTTGCTTTGGTTCTTCTGTGGACCTCCTCATTTCTGATTCGATTACGGAGTGAAACTCCAAGCATTGCCTCTCCATTGCTTTGAGCAACTTCAAGCTTTTTTGTGCCAAGTATCAATTACATTTTAGAGACTCGTAATTTCAGTACTTCATACCGACTATTTAATGATAATTACTTTTAAAAAATTAATTATTATAATTTTGGTACATTGAAGGACAAGCGATGTTCTGTTTATAGCTGTTAAACTATTGCCAAATAGGTATTGCGGGGCGAGCTTCATTCGATTTAGTGCCATATGAAAAGTAATTTCATTAAGTGCTAAGCAATTTCTTATATTTGTAAATTGCGAGAGCACTTACGTTTATATTGTTAGTGACAGTATGGTAATGTGTTATATTTTTTTTATGAGTATATTTCCTTCAGTGAAAAACTCAAGATAATACTGATCACCCTGATCCGCTGAATATGTGTGTGAGTGATCTGCTTCAGTATGAGTCAAAACATAAGCCCTTTTGCCAATTAGTTTTTCTTGTTATTGGACACTTTTTTAATTCGATCACGCAGCGAAACTTCCAGCATTGCTCTCCATTGTCCTTTGGATTACTTTAAGCTTTTAATTAAGACCAAAATAATTGTACCTAATACCTCTATAATTATATATCTAGTGGAGATTGAAACGTGCTTCATGTGATGTAAACTATATTTATGGTTGCGCCACACAGCGGGCAGGCTGTGACGACAGCGCGCTTTTCTTATATAAGAAGTAACGCTCGGCTCGCGTCGACGCAATGTAATATATAGAAACATTGCGTTTGCGTCCGACCTGCTCGCTGTGTGATGAAAGTTCAAAACCATTAAACGCCTTAAATATGAGGAAGAACATAGAAAACTCTTCTAAAGAGTGACATACTGTTTATTTAGTATATAGTGGGAGTGATGTCGTAAAACGTGTAACATAAAATGGTCTATAAAACATCAGAGGATTCCAATATAAAGTAGCGTGTACGGGCAGCGAACAGCGGGCACGGTGCGAGCCGGTTGCGGCGCCTTTATTCTGTGTATAATATTAATTAGGATAGATTACATCTTCGTCCGTTTTGTTTATAATAAATAACATTATTTCGAATAATCTTCTATGAGTAATTTATCCTTGTAGTCTTTGTTGTCCATAAGTTCGTTTTAGGTTTTAGAAATGTTTATAGTATATACTTTAGGTAGTAAAACTCTTTTTCTTGTTATAGATACGCAGTTTCATACTAATATTAGAGTGTGAGTAATATACACTACACATATTTAAAGTTTTAATTAATGTATCTGAAACAAAACAAAAGCTAACTAATAAAACTTCGCAAAGATATATCGCTAAGCGTCGACAATATGTCTAAAACTTTTCGTTGCTCTGACTCCACGCGATATTTGTTTGCGTATTTATAAATAATACCATTTGTAATATATACCGGGTGCGCGGTACTCAACCTTCTTTTGAGCTATATTTATTATGCCAAATTTACAACTTTACCTTCAGCCACAGAACAATTAATCAACATAGGATATATTACCCTTTTTTTTTTTTTTTTTTTTTTGACGGGGGGAAATGCATTTACGCACTACCCTTATCCATTGTATTTGGAAGATCAGAGTCCCCCAAATACAATAGATAAGGGGGCACGGAGTGACGAGCTCCGTGCCCGTGTGGGACTCACCCGGGCGTGAAGCGCCCGGAAATACCCACTAAAACCCCCCGGAGCCGTCCGCCGCATTTGTGTTGAGGGCGATACGGGGTTGCTTTCGCATGTCGCCGCGTCGCCCCCTGCAGTGAACCCACCGGGCCCGTCAGTTCAATGGCCCAATGGGGATGGAGGAGAAAAGTTCCCCTCCACCGCTTAGCCCGCCTCGTAAGGAGAGGCAGGATATATTACCTAATAATGTATAAGATATTTGCGTGATTCTACACTTATCTTTCTAATAGGTTTATATTTTTCTAAGAATTATAATCGGATTATGGTAAAAGTCATCAACTAACTATGTAACTATGTAGTTGTAGGTCCCAAAAGTAGTTAAATAAAGTTTGGTATGGGATTTACAATAAAAACATAAATGTATTTATTTATTGGATCCATAACAATTTTACAAAAAACAAAAATACACGATATTGGCTACATTATAGCTACATAATTCTGGTGGTGTAGTTCGCTATTTCACTTCTGCCTAACCCTTTGGGGATAACAGGCGTGAGCTTATGATTATGTTATGTAGATAATTAAACTGTCTTCTGGCTTCAGTTAGATTGGTAAACACTCGTTTACGAACCATTTCTGTTCTGCGTAACTGTGTGTATTTTATTGGATCAAATGTTAAAGCGCAAAACAACATTTAAACGGTAAACAAAGGTAAAAGTGGCGCAAACAGCATTTAAAAGGTATGACTGCCTAACTGTAGGAATTTTACAAAAAGATTGGAATTCTGTTATATGAAACCGTAGTGGCTTGTGAGCCATAAATTTTAATATATCCCTCTGGGCTCTTTCAAGTTGAAGAAACAGGCTCTTTCCCGCTCCACTCCATGTTATAACAGATTGCGTTAGTACGTACTTGCGTAGTATACCATCCTCAAAATACCAGGGTCAGAAGAAGTTCTTTGGGTTTTAAATACAAACGTAATACAACGTAATACAATACGTTTTCTAATTCTAGTAACAACAGATTCGACTTGCTTTTTCCATGGCAAAGTACTGTCAATCAGGACACCGAGATATTTAATGGAATATATACGTTCAATTTTAGGACAATTACATCCTAAAAAGATAATGAGGAACATTTATGGGTAGTCAAACTGAAGTGAGAGATAGCCTGTGATGCAATTCTAGGTGAAAATGCGATAATCTTTGTCTTATTTAGGTTCAACTTCAGTAAATTAGCAGATAGCCTTTTCATAACTACCTACATGTAGAGAGTCTTTAGCGTATGTTTGAGTATCAGCCCAATTGTCATCCTTAACAGCTGTCGCTGTGTCATCATTGTGTTATGATTTTAGAATTAATAAATAACTTTTAAAATATCAAAAACCTGACCCCTTATTTCAATTATTTCAAGTTTACCTAGAAGGATTGGGACAGATACAGTATCAAATACCTTTGACAGATCTAAAAATACAGCTACAGTTTTAATTCTATTTTCACGATTTTTAGACACAGTTTCAGTTAATAGTAAAATAGCATCGTCAGTGCTTTTACAGGCTCGAAATCCAAACTGGTTTTCAGCTAAAAATTTGTGAGTGTTTAGATAATTGATGAGCCTAAAGAGTGAAGGGAAAATACCTGTAGAAATGCAATGATTAAATACGTAAAAAATCAAAGGGACGTGTCTAGCTATTTTAATTAATATTTATTTTATGTAGCGGGTAATACCCATCCAACGGCACAGTTAAGTCTTAGATTAAGTACAAAGCGTTCAATCTCTTCATTAGTTATCAAGAAGATGGTCATAGAAATATGAATATTTTTTAACAACGAGTCTGTTATTAAATTCACATCAGAACTAGGGGAAAACTTAGTTTAAAAAAAAGAACTCATTAATAGAATTGATAGTACATCCTGCTTTTTGTGTAGAAGACAAAAGCTCATCGGCTACAGCTTTGGCATTAACCAAATTAGTAGTTTTTATAATGAGATTCCAGGTAGCTTTGGGGTTTCTACGATATTTATGAAATTCACTACGTTCATATTCACATTTAATATTCTTGAGCAGTTTATTACAGAGAGATTTGTATCGCAATTAAATTACTTTATTTGTATTGGGGTTTCTTTCGATAAATGTTGTCCCTATTTCGAATGCAGCGTTAAAGACCTGGTATAATCCAAGGTTTAATTATACGTTTTTTTACTAGAATGAATGGCTGAATAAGTATTAGCGATCACCACATTAGAGGTTATAGTTACTAGCTTAGTTGCAGCTTCGTTTGCTTCATTAGGGTAAAAATAAATAACATTAAAACTTCAGTCGTAGCTGTATGACATAGAATAACATAAAGTGATATGTGGAGTTATTACTACAGGCAATCTCTTCAACTGTAACAAATATAGTTTTTTGGGAGATTAACGTTTTAGGCTAAGTAAGTCTAATAAAAGCTTTATAGGTAATAGTATTCGGTTTTACAATAAGATCCCAAGTAACATTACCGATTTACCTTACAATGAGTTCAAGTATTATGTCAAGCAAGTTTTAATCTCAAAAGGTTATTACAGTGTGGATCATTACGTGAACGATAGTGATGTCTGGAATTAACCCACATCTCTATGCTTCCGCTAACATTATTAAGAATATGATTTGTAAAGTTTTTTTATATGAAAAAAAATGATATGAATTATATTTATTAAAAAAAAAGAACCAAATCGAGTTTCTTGCCTGCGCTCTTTTCGACTGAGTTGTTTTCCGAACCGGTGGTAGTGTTTTAGACGTTCATAAGTGCCTTCTTAAGGCCTAAATTGAATAAAGATTTTTTATTTTGATTTTATCTTTAATTCATTAACTTGTGTATTTGACCCTATATTATATAATTTTGGTAGCGTTTTGCATGATTTATTCTGAACGAAACGTTTATTCAGGCTTTCTGAGGTATCCCAAAAACGATATTGAATGTTCTAGCGAGATGCTTCTATTTTAATAGAGCTTATAAGAGTTAATACAATATTGAATATATATCTTATCCACATGGCTGTGGCAGAACCATGTGTGTAACGCACAGATTGCATTTAACAAAAAAAGAGAAGAACTAGTCGGAATCTATGCACATATAAATGTAAAAAAAGATCGTTTCAGCTCGTGGAGAGCTAAGAGGTTCCTGCAGAGTTATAATCGTGGAGAGTTAGGCGCGAGTGTTGCGCGTTACACAGAAATATCGATCGTGAGGCGAGTCCGGTCCGCTCGGCGCGACCTTGAGTACTTGCACCTGCTAGGTACTACATGTACCTACCTACTGCAAAAACACAACTATAGATATTCAATTATATATATTCCTAGAATAAATAAATTACTAAAGCTTCAAATGACTCAATCTCAGTGCATATGATGCACGGGAGTACACTAAGGAATTGGCCATTAATCACTTAAGGTTGGAAAGGGGGAGGAGGTGTTTCGGAAAATATCTTGATAGGTGCACTGAGATATCACGTGTATTTTTTTTGTGGAACGCGCAAAGTCTAAACCGTGACCTTACTGGCCAGGTAACAATTTACATTAGGTATATTCCAGTATTATATGACAGCTGTTTTTAAAGATAATAGTCTGAAAATGTTTATGAAACGAAATAATAGATACGTCACATCACGTGATTATTAGACGACCCCTGAGAAGGGTTAACTACTCAATGTCAATCAAGCAGATACCAAATATTGAATTCTGTTCAAATGATGAATGTTCAATCTACTTTTAGGCATTATATAGTTAAGATAAAATATATCCTTCTCAGTACTACTTAATAGGTACATATTAAATTAGTGGCTGGAAATTAAAAATTGCTAAAAAACATTGGACATAGGCCTGCCCCAAGGATCTGTACAACACCACGTCTTCCGCCACCTGCATCCAGCGGACTCCCGCGATCTTCACCATTTCGTCGGTCCACCTTGTGGGAGCCTACCTACGCTGCGCCTCCCGGTATGCGACAATTAACATCTTTTTGGAAGTTAGACCTACCTAACTGGACATTGAAGATATTTGAGAAAATACTGTACGGTGCTTCATAATTGACTACAGAACACAATTCGATAGTAATTCTAAAGAAGAAGTCTTCTTCAAAATTCATCATTCTTCAATTCTGTCTTTAGCGCAACGCGATAGCAATAGAATTCTGAAATACCTACTTTTCAAATCTGTTGCCGACCGCATGTCCTCTTAATTTATTCGCAAATCATGCACAAATACTTACATTTCATTGATTGCCTTATTTAGTAACTTTTTAATACATAAGTACTAATCTTTTCATGTCTTTATCAGAAAATATATTACATCTAGAGGGAGAATATAGGCCTATAATAATATACCCGAGTCACCAAACAGCGGTCATCTCGTGGTTCTGTGCATCGTTTTCTTGTCGAACCTGGTCTTCTTTGTAATATAATAATATTTTATAAGTATAATAATATAAGTATAAATAATATTCATTGAGTAGAGAAAAAAAAAAACGCTAGTATATTTTTACAAAATGGTTTATATTAATTTGTTAACCCTTATAAGACAGCGTGATCATTTTTTATTACCTGATTAACGCTGTTGACCAGAAAGCCTTAACAGCTTCACCGAACTTTGCGTGGTCGGTATAATATAATCCTTAATAATAAATTTAAAAAAAAATCAGCATGCACCAATTGATATGTATTGAATCGATTTTATATAGGTTTCATACGTCAATATAGCAGACGGTTACATATTATATGTAGTAATGAAAACAATAACTCTAACAAAATCTTCTACGGATGTCACATAACTTGATCGTTGAGCATTTGTATTCTTGTTTAAATTATGAGTTAATATTCATAGAGTAATAATTTAACGTTTCATATAATGATATAGACTAGAGTGGAATTATGAGATCCTATTGAATGCCTCCACCATACTTAATTTCGTTGGCGCAGTGTGCGGCGACGCGACGCGACGGTCCGACATTGACCCGGGAAGCGCTTTCGATAGATGCGCGGTGCGCCATTCATATACCCCCTCCTACCCTCACCCTCGGCCCTGAACCGAATGCCTGTCCCCCTTTGAACCGGTTATACCTGGATATCGTAATCGACTGCTTTGAATGGGCTTAACTTTTGCTTTTCTACGGTATTTCGCAATTATACCTTGACGAGCGTGTTGAAAAAAGTTAGCCTTGGAGTAAGTTGGTCGATATCGAGAGATGATATTTTTGAGTTCGCGTTCTCTAAATGAAAGCAAATAATAATACGTTTTATTTTGCTGTCGATAATGGTGAAAATGTTACAAAACATATGTAATGATCTAGCAACGATTGATCGTGACGTTTTACGATTAATTTATACATGTCAATCGAACTGCAATAAAAAAAAAGTATGTGCGATATGACGCGACACGCGAATATTACACACTCACTTTATCATGGGCTAATAATACCTTTGACGGGGGGAAATGCATTTACGCACTACCCTTACCTATTGTATTAGTGAGACCGAAGTCCCCCAATACAATAGGTAAGGGGGCACGGAGTGACGAGCTCCGTGCCAGTGTGGGACTCGCCCGGGCGTGAAACGCCCGGAAATACCCACTAAAACACCCCGGGGCCGTCCGTTGCATTTGGGATGGGGACGATACGGGGTTGCCAGGCATGTCGCCGCGTCGCCCCCTGCAGCGAACCCACCGGGCCTCGTCGTGCAATGGCCCAATGGGGATGGGGGAGAACACTTCTCATCCATATCCCACTTCTCCTCCTCTACCTTGACCTTAACCGGTGCCGCTGCCGCCGCAATTGCCGCCGACACCGACGCCATCGCCGCCGCTGCCACCGCAGCCGCCGTCGCCCTCGTGCTAGCGCACTCACCCAAGGGCACCCCATTCGCTCCCAATTTCGGCCAAATCTCCCTCTCATCCTCTGAAACCACCGCCAACCTCTCCGGTTCTCCCCCTCCCTTTCTCTTCCCCCTCCTTGGCATGATAAACCCAGGAACACAATGCGCACCCCCCTAACAACACCAAACAACCCCTAACCTTGCATTAACTACACCTCCTTAATGCGTACCCCCCTAGCAACACACTAAAACGCCTCCGTTAGATACTATACACCTCCGTTGATACTATACACCTCCCGGGCTAATAATACCTGCAGCACCATTCGTAATACAATATTAATATTAATAATTTACTACTAACTTTTTGTCAAGTTAATTAATAAGTCAAACAGACAAACAAAGAAGTTATTTTTTAATATAACTCGTCGTAATACAGATTTTGGAGAATATTTATTTAATTTTGATTTCATCAGATCCTAAGTAGTGGTTTTGCCATATAGCGGGCGGAACTAGCAAACATTTCTAAATGGTTATCCTTAAATAATTTACTTATAAATACTAAGAAAACTAGATAAACAAAATTCATGTTGCCCAATGTGCAACATATTGATTGTAGGTTAGAGATAGAAGGTAATGTAGTAGGCTTAGTTGACATAACTCTGTTTCAGGTATCACACTTGATAATAAGTTATAATGGGGTCCGCATATTAAAACTTTGGCAGGAAGGCTTAGCTCAGCTGCTTTTGCGGTTCGAAAAATTCTCCAGTTGACGAATATTGCTACTGCTACGTTAGTCTACTTTGCTTATTTTCATAGTTTTATGTCTTACGGTATTACAATAAGATCCTAAAGAACATTACCGATTTACCTCACAATTAGTTCAAAGAGTATTATGTCAAGCAAGTCTTTATATCAATTGGTTATTAGAGGGTGGATTATTACGTGAACGATAGTGATGTCTGGAATTAATCCACATCTCTGTGCTTCCGTTAACATTGGTTATGACTATGATTTGTATAGTTTTATATAACAAAATGTCATATATACATTTTTTATTATAAAAAAAAACCGAAATTGATTTTCGAAAAGAAAACGACTGGGTTATTTTCCGAGCCGGTGGTTTTTGACGTTTATAAGCATCTCATATAGAGATGTTTAGATAATTTTACTAAATCTGCATTTTTAAAAAGATAAACTAAATTTCTTTTACTTAAATAAATCAATGAATTAATAATGATTCTTACAATGGTTTGCAATTTTTGCAAAGTAATTAATACGAAGTAAAAACTAAATGGAAAAACATTTTGGAAGGATGTATAATAATAAATATTAGATAATTTAAAGTTAATAATAAAGTGAAAAAAAAATTAATATAAAGAGATAGAAATTAAATTAACTGAATTTTTATTCGTACAGTTTATGTTTTTTCCAAATTCCTTTAATTCCATAGACCCTCTGAATAAATTTGTATTAAATAATAAATAAAATTAACCTATTAAAAGATTATAAAAATTACTACCATTTTTAGTAAAAACATAGCTTAAGCTTAATTGGATATTAAAGAAGTCAGAAGTAGTTTATTTTTCAAATTCTATATAATCACTATCGCAATACACATTCATTTAAAAAAAAATGCAGGTTGAAGATTGGTATCATGAATAGGTGTACATTAACATAGTACGGATCTTCCATCACACCAAGTTCTTTGCCCCGGAAGGCTTTAAATGAGGCTGCAAATTTGTTACAAATGTCAAATAAAAACATATTTCACTAGCGCATATGCTATCCTGAGTGCGAGGCAAATACTATCCGTTGCTCATTTCATTTTAAAATTACTTTCCTATTTTACATTGACTTAAAGGTCGCCAATGTAAAGTTTTTGCCATAGTTCCATAAAAACTTATTTTCAATCATATTATAATAAACATTATCTATACAGTAAGGTAGCATCATCTTTGGAATAAAATTTTAACTATTATGTTGCTTTAAAGAGATAGTTATGTAATCCATAACAGTTTTTAGATATACTTCAGATGCTTAAAATTTACCATTTTTGTTTTAGCTGATGCAAGAAATATATAATTATAATATAATTATTATAATTTTAGTGGAAACTTGACTGGTTTATGTATTATTGTTATGTAATTTCATATGTGTATATTATTAACTGTGTGTTTCCCAAATAAATAAATAAATAAATAAATAAAATAAATAAATATAATTTGCTATAAGCAAAAATAAACATTTAAAAATGTAATTGATCAATATTTCTTAATGAGTTTTAGACATAATATAATTCATTTTAATTAGTAAAAATAATATTTAAATGTAAATAACAATAATATTAATAAAATTGTTATACGGTTATTAACAAAGTTAGGTTTGTAAGACACTTTACAGAGATTGTCATGAATAAATAGTGAATAATCAGAATATGCACGTAGACGCAGAATAGGATGTCGACGAATGTGTCACTTGCACTGCTGTCAAAACTGTCAGAATTGGCAATTAGCCTTCAAGTTTAGTACCAAGTTTTTGGGATCGTCTATTGTAATTAGATTTTGCAATGTTCGATATGAAATGTTGAGTAAAATCTATGTTGTGACATTTAAACTTGGTTATCTTATGTTAAAATGACATCGAAGAGTAGAAATGCGGTGCGAGGCTACGAAACAGAGATCGAGAAGAGTCGCGAAGAAGCAAACTGGAAGAAGGCCGTGGAACTTGCTCAACAGTTGAAGGCCAGGTCACCCCAACATGGTAAGCTGACTGTTCGTGTAAAGTCCGTTTGTTTTATGTAAAATTTTTTCCTATTTTTATTTTATCCTAAGGTTTATGTCCACAAACAAAATATATTTTTTCTAATAATGTTTGCATAATGAATTTAAAATGACTTTTGTAATCTCTTTTAAATATCATTTATAGTTTTAGTGTTAAATATAAAATATTGGAAAAATTGTCATTGATTATTGCAACACTAATTTTCATGTGGGAAAATTATCACTTCCTGCAATGTTAGATTTATTTTAAGAATGTATTAATTTGTGGGCATTAGTTTTAAAATATTGTAACTAATAATAGAATCAACTAATTAGCTAAGTCATCTTCAAATCTCAATTTAATTTTGTGATACATATTTAAATTGCAGTCTTCATACTATTTGATCTATCTTCATTTGTAATATGTATTTGCAATGTTTTCACTTAATTACAAGTGATAGTGAACCATATCTGAGACTTCAAGTAGGCCTAAAGTTTAGTTTCATTCTATTCTGTAGTTCTTGGTCTTTTTTTAAATGAATAAGCAATATGAAATAAATTAGAGATGAGCCAAAGATGGATTCACTGGATATGAATAGTGCAGTATGTTTCCTCCTCTGTTTGTTTGTTGGCTTTTCAGTTTTTGTTGAGTAGCTGTTGTGTTAGAATTCTAAAAAATTGCTTTTTTAAATTACTGTAACAATTATGGTTAAATTTTTACTATGTATTTCAGTGGCAAGGCATGAAAAAAATTGCCAGTAAAGCCTAAAAAATCTACACGTTTGTCATACTTCTTCCTCTTGAAGAATTACGGTAATGAATGATAGATGCTTGTGCTGCTGAGCGAAGATACCCAGTTGCAGTTAGTGTTAACCAGCTTCACCATACTTGACTTCACTGGAGTTAAATAAACAGTGCATGTTGAGTATGGTTAGTTGTTTTAAGATTAAAGATGAAGACTATTTACCACACTAAATATGAAATGTCAAATTTTTTCGCTTGTGATAAATGTACCCTATAATTATGACAACCTAATAAATTGTAAACTTGGTTAAATTTTGTGATCCTAAATTTTAAGTATTTAATTATAACAGAACACCACAAGATTTCATGCATGATTTGATGTGTGTGCAGTGAGTGTTTTGTTTTTAGTACAGTTGCAAGGAATCCAGTTATATGAGCACTTCACCACTGATCTATATTATATATTAATAAATAAAATTGAAGTGTCTGTTTGTAATATCAAAATAACAATTTTTTACTAATCATATGTTATATACTTACCTATACCAAAAATTCAATTTTTGTAAAATTTTCTTTGTTTGTTCTGGGTAGTCTCAGGAAAGGCTGGACCGCTTTTGATGCAACTTTTTTTAATATACAGCTAAAGTTGCTAAGTTTACTTTAATTTTTCAAAAATAATTAGGGTTCCGTGTAAAAAAAAAAGCCCAAAAATAAAAAAAAAACATTTAATAATCACTTTTAGTGACAAGTGGTTGAATTTGTGTGAAACATGTTTGCTTTCTTTTACTATTTTTTTTTTGGGATATATGAGGTACCATGTAAAAAAAATACTATATTACACAGTGAAGAATACATAAAACGTGGCCGCAGCCACGGGCACACTGCTATTAAGAATAAACTAGGTAATTTAATTATAAAAATTGATCTAATCCCGTATTTTTAATAAAAAGCCTTACAAGAAAAAAATCTATACATTGAATATATTTAAGAAAAAACACTATGAGGGGCTTCAAAATCTACTATAGAACACATTTCGATAGTATAACATTTTTTTGTCAGTCTGTTTATTAATATCTTCATCAATTATGCAAAAACTACTGAATCCAATTCCATGAAATTTATTAATAACGTATATTGCATCCAGGAGAGAAGATATGATACACATTGTCTGAATTCCAAGAGGGTGAAGCCATGGTCACAGCTAGTGATTACTAATGTAATTAAAAAGTGTTTGTTACAATAAAGACATTCTTATAGTATGTAGTGTTTAGTCTATTCTTTAACTTGTTTATAGTATATATGTAGGTATATTGTGTTTACAATAGTTTATAAACATAACAAAACTTCAAAGTACCATGATTCTTATAAACAGCTAACATTGTTGTATATATGACATTTTGTGAATAGAATAAAAAAAACAGAAAACAGGAAAAATATATGCATATTGATATTTTATCAGAAAACAATATACAAAACAGTGCAGCAACAAACCCATCACTTTGCCACATAAATAAATAGCATTGCAATTGCATAATCAATTATACCAAAAGATTTTTTAAAAAAATCATGTGTATTGTGGTAAAACAGAATATATTTTTATTATAACATTAGTAATATGTAAAACATAACTACCTTATTGTAAGAGATTATTCTTTTAAAACATTACCATCATCTCCCTACCCTTATCCTATTTTCATTCCTCACTATTTGTAGTCATCTCTGCATTCACTCCCTTCCTGAACATATCATCAATTACTCAATCCATCTATCTTTTCTTTTATCTTTCCCTTCTCATATCTCATCTCATATCCATCTACATTCATATCCAATACCTTTCTTACAACATCCTCTTCTTCCCTGTGCATCACATGCCCACATCAGGACAGAGAGAACTACTCCATAACTTCTTTGTTACTGGCATTACTTTCAAACTTCCTCTGATGTATTCATTATTTACTGACTAGCTGTGTGCCCGCATCTCCGCCCCCGTTTCATATATTCTTCACTGCATAATATAGTTTTTAAAGAATCTTTGGAAAAATGGTTTTGATGTTGCTGTCCATTGCATCGCAATTTTTGTCATATTTCAATTTAAACACTGCCAGTAAAACTGCATTGATTGGATTTTATTTACACATTTAGTCGTTTTAATTTTTTTACGCGAAACAAATTATTTTCGAAAAATTAAAGTAGCCTAAGTTACGCATAGTAACTTCAGCTATCTATCAAAAACAAAATCCGTAAAAATCGGTTTAACTGTTCTGAACATTATTTGGAACAGACAGACAACAAAAATTTTAAAAATTGTATTTTTTTTATAGGTGTCATATATACATTCATATGTATTTAGTAAAAATGTTGTTTTGATATTAAATTGTGACATTTAAACTTTATTTCATTTATTATTATATAATTTTTCAGAGAGTCTCGCACACTTCCTGATCGGTGAAGGCAAACTCGAAGCACACATCGACGAGTGGCCTCCGACGAAAGAGAATATAGAAAGAGCGCAACGAGAGCTATCAGACGCTCGCGGGTGCCTCACCCTGGCAACAGATGAAGCCGGGAAGAAGGCCGGCGTCGCACTTGACGCACATTTACTACTGGGCAAGTTGAACTACGCCTGTGGTTCCTATGACGAAGCGTTGAAGCATTATAAGCTAGCTGAGTTAAATACCTTAACAGAGAAAGAGTTGCCTGTGTGAGTATACTAATTAATTTTGTTGTAGAAAATACTAGCCCCTGTTGACCTTAGAATTGGGTTCAGAGATAAACTTTGGTTTTATGAGTCTATCCTTCATTTTGATTATTATCACATAAGATCCAAACCACATAAGTAATGAACTTATGTGTACATTATTTATACTTAATTAGGATATATGTATATGTTTACCTTCAGTCAAAAAATATACAACTGAAAATGAAAGTCGAATTAAATATGTTGAATAGTTTTGAGTAGTTAGTGGAGAAACAGACAGAAAAACGATTGTGTTTTATAGTATGTATAGGAGTAATTTTCATTAAATCACTATATGTAATGCACTTATAAAATCATTTTCCTTTCTAAATACGCCATAATTTTCGTATTCTTATAATGTTTGAAATGCTTGCTTTTTAGGGTGTTATATTAATGCTGATTAATATAATTAATGAATGCATTGATATTGTAAATTGAAACATTATCCATTCCATAATAACTATTGCAAACACTAATTAATTTGCAACAGTTACACAGCTTTGTATATTGAGTAAAACAGTTTTGGTTCATTTCTCAGTGTTTATTTGTGTATTTTACTGTTAATGTTTACAATTATTATTCCATATGTCATCACCATACCTTTGTAATACATTTTACTTCTTATAAACAGCAAGCTTCATTACAAATTATCATTACATGATATATCTATTTGAAATATAGAACTTGTAATGTATTATAATGTTACTTTTTACTTTGGAAAGAGTTTTTTGAAGTGACAACTTAAGCGGCGTTGAGCGATTCTCGGTAGGGGAAAAAGAAGAACAACTTATAGATTCGTGTTACCAAAGCTATGACGTTAGCAGTCAACATGCTTACTTTATGTCAGGTACAAATGTCATTTAAGTGCTGGCACTCGAGAGATAAATAATAAAATGTATACTTACGCCGTCTTTCGTATGTTTTGAAAATGAATAAACTAAATGAAAATTTGTACATAATTGTTGCTCGGAGTGTCAATGTATGTAAAAACCAAACGAATGTTATATGTCAAATGATAGGTTATGTTCATAACTTCAATTAACAAATTATGAAATTTAAACAAAATTTTATAAACAGTTTTTTCAAAGTTTACAATTTTCTCTTCTGCCGACAATTCCCGTGGATGCCTATAATTTGTTAAATTGATTGAATTGCATAATTTAGTGTTATATCTGACTGGGCAGTCATCATAAAGGGTGATAATCGCATTTTCATAGATGGTCGGCCTCTCACTGCTCGATGCTGATTGTACATTGTTCTATACTTACCATCTAGGCACAGTATAATTTAATAAATTAAATAATTAATCATATCATAAAAGAAAAAAACGATACAATAGAGCGTTTATTAAAATAAATAGATGTGTTTAAAATATCTAACTTTTTTTTTCGAAGGATGTCAATGTCAAAATGTCTATATAAGTTTTAAAAAAATGAAATGACTCTGTTTTTTTTAGTTCTATCAATTATCTATTTTAGTGATGATATCTTGTTTGTTTATAAAATTGAAAATGTAATTCTAATGTTCGATCAACTAATAAAGTGTAATGACGATTAGAATTGATTAGTGAAATACAAATTGTTTGACTCAGTATCATATGAATCATAGAGGTGATTGCGTTTGTGATGATGTCACACATCAGCGTAGCGCCACGCTTACTTACCTATCTGAGTTGTTTTCTTTTTAACTTATTAGTTGATCAATGTTACACTATGTAGGTGTTAACCACAGTTTCAGTCTCAAATTTTAAACTCTAGCCGATGCAACTTGCATTCTTATTAAACCGGTAAATAATCAAATGAAGATGGGAATAAAAACGGAGCACTCTGATTCTCTTTTGTGATTAGAATATATATATTTTTTTAATCATTAAAGGTATATTACATTTTTAGAAATTATGTTAGGCCAGTGAGGTTTTAATGATCAAAGTGGCTTGAAAACCGGTACTGCGCCTGAGTTTTTTTATAAAGGAATTTATCGTAATGAAATCTTTGCATGACGGTAGCGTTTTTTAAATTATCCCTCAAGCTGCCACCAGCCTTAAGCTAAAACTAAAAATCTGTAAGTAAATAATGGCTCTATAGCGATGATGGCGTAGTTGGTGGTGCGTTCGCATTCCGTGTCGATGGACGCAGTTTCGATCCCATCTATAATAAGTCTGAGCTTTTGGGAAGGAAAACATCGTAAGGAAACCATAGCATGGTGGCAGGGCTTTTCCAATAATGCCTACCTAGTTAGCTACCGCTCAAAGGATTGAATTCTGTCGTCAAATCCCAGTAGGTGTGTCCCACCAGCATCATTCGAGAGGCAGTGTGTTTACTATGGTGGATGGTCCACAATTGTCACTTAACATCAGGTAGTCAAAACACAGCCTATAGGAGACAAATATAAAATAAATAATAATTGGTTTACAGACGTAGTCTAAGGATAGTTGCCGAATCTTACGCGATCACGGGACTGTGTCTCGAACAGAATGCGGTGCCCAGTTCAACCAGCCGGTACAAACAAGCAGAGAAGGAATCAGAAATGGTGAGGATGCTCTACAATTAGGATTTATAAGTGTGTTCTGTAGTAGTGAGGGAAGTGTTGTGTGTAGATCCGCAGTTTCGAGCTCGCTTCAGACCTGACCCTGCTGTACCTGCAGCGCACTAACTCCCCGAACATCCGCGCCGGTCCCACCCTGGAGACCGCCCTGCAGCGGGTGCCCATACTGCACATACGGGCGGGGAGGCTACACAGCGCTATAGATAGGTAAACATACTCACTGTTTTACAATAAATCACTACTTACTTCAGTCTGAACTGAAAGATTCAACTTCTTTTATGTATTTTTGCCCATTCTAATTTAAAAAAAGTAAAAGTTACATTCGATTATATGTATATCTGTCTACATTTGAAATTAATAATATTTACTGTTTAAGAAATGTTGAGAAATTTATTTAGAAAAGATCATCGTAGGTTACATTTGTTAACATCTCGTTATGTCATTTTAAATATATAAAACAGAAAATAATCCAGTTAGTTATGTGATAAAAGTGTGAATGAAAAAAATTCTTCTATATTGTACTGTGCTCCATTGTAGAATTATAAGTAATAAAAATTGAACAAAAACGTTTTGTCGCAAATATCACATCATCATTGTATCGAGGTTCGAGAACATCAACGTGTATAGGCCAATATAATATGGTTTCAATAATTATTTATTTGTGAAACACACAGTTAATATAATACATATATGAAATTACCTATCAATATTACATAAACCATTCAAATGTTCAATATACGGCATCGAGAATTAATATAAACTATTAAAAGCTATGTTATCCATTTTTACTCTTTACCTGATAGTAATTAATGCGAATACCATTTCCAGTTTTAAGTTGCAACAGCACAATTACTGGTTTTCTAAACAAGATTATGAATGATTTAAGTGGTATATATATATATATATATATATTTAAATTTTAAAGTTATTTTTTCGAATAGCACTTATCTTTATTAATGAATTATTTCTACATTATAGCTCGTAGAAAATGCCTTGTAGCATTAAGTTCACCAATGTACAAATTATTATGACAATAAAGAATTAATTGATTAATTGATAATTGAGGCATAGGTTTAGGTTAGGTTAGAGTTAGGTGAGAGGATGGCGAGAGAATGGTGACGATGAGGAGGGGATGGTTGTGTAGGTACCGCGAGATGCTGATGGCCGTGGAGTCGGTGTCGACGCAAGCGCTGCGGCTGGCGCTCACCCGGCAGCTCGCGGAGGTGCTGCTCCGGGGAGTCACGGGCCAGGTGGGTCTACTGCTCCTTCCTCATACGCCAGATACATACTGCTTGTTGCACAAACGAAAATGTGTGCTGATTTAATGTTAAATAATGTACAGTTTAAGAATAATGATGAAACCCCATAGATGTGATGTGTCTGGAAATATGACGCAGCTTGATGAGTTGACATGTGTACGGGGATCGCGATCGAGTTGGCCTCAATGTTATTGCTTCACCACTCTATTGGAGACCCAATAGTTATGGTATATAGAATAGACCACGGGTTTTTTGTCATGTGCATGGTTGTGACACAATCAGGCACAAGAGCCCTAGCGCCAAGCCGGGCCCTGCATTAGAAAATGCATATCTTGTAGTTGCAAAATGTATATCTCTGCAAGATGATGGTTACAACTGGAAATATATCCTTATCCTTTGGTGTTTAAGTTCAACCCTTTAGATAAAATGCAGTTATTTTCTTGAACTAAAGTATAAAAAGGTGAAAGTGAAAAGTAAGGTTTTTATGGGTAATGGCGCAGTGCATCGGTATGCATTTCCACTGGCAGGTGTACAAACCGCCGGAGAAAGTGCCGGTGATACCAGCGCAAGGGACGCTGACGCGCCGGAGAGACGAGTACGTCTCCGAGGGACCGTGGAAACCTAAGAAATATGCGGCCATTAACCAGGTCAGCTCATTACGTTAACTGGGGCTCTACAGGATACAGGTGACCTGTTGTTGGCTATTTTAGGGATTTCGCTCTACATTAATTACATTATTTCAAAAGAATACATTTAAAAGTGTTTTAGAAGTAATTACGCAGTTATATTAAAATAAATATAAAAAAATAAAAATAAAATATAATTACGTGCGCGACTTTGAATTGCTTTTGTTAATTAAATATCTAAAGTATTGCGTGCCATAATGATAATACTAATAAGCACAATTTTATATTATACGCAAAGAAGGTATTTGATTGTTATGTTATTTCCAGTAGAATTGTGTTGCAACACTGCCTTTTTCATCCAAAGTGAATTTTAGTATAGATACGTATGAGATACGTAAGCTGTGACGTCATATCTAATTAGAATATGACCTTATTATAAAACTTGTTATTTCGTTATTTTTGATAACATTTTATGCTTTTAGTCTGTTATTTGTTATCGAATAAGTGAACAGCTTGTATTTTTATGTTGAGAGGTAAATCATTTCTTGAAACGTAAATTGTATACTTTGGGTTTAATTTGCTAAAAAACTTACAATTATTTTTTATATTTCATACTTTGTCCTTTACATACATAAATTGTCCTTTTAATCGGATGCTTTTTGGCATAAACATATAAAGTGGGATTTATGAAGCTATGTCGTGAATTTGTAGAGAATCTGATTGGAAGTAGGAATTTTAGGTCAGATTGTTTATATTCACGTCAAACACTTGTTGTTTGTGGGGAAATAAAATGAACGAATAGGACAGTGCCTAATTTCATCTGTCACACCTACTGACCTAATCAGTTTTTAAGTAATCTTTATATGAATTCGTGTCAGTCTCGTCGTCTTTACGCTAATGACAAGGCGGTCATATAAATGTGTTTCCTGAAGAAGTTACATTCGGGCATGAATGAATTGGCATAGTTATTTGAAGAACGCGGAAGACGTAGCGTGGGTGTGCGGCTCCTACGAGGTGGCGCAAGACCAGTCCTTGTGGAGACCTATGTCCAGCAGTGGACGGGTTTCGGTTGCATGGTAGTGCGGTAGTAGCGTGACTGTACGTGAGTGTGTGTGTGTGTGCGTGCAGTTCGTGCCGCGCAGCGAGTACGAGGAGGTGGTGCTGCTGGCGCTGGCGGGCGAGGCGATGGCGGCGCGCGACGCCGTGCTCTCGCAGAGCGCGGAGTTCGAGGGCGCGCGCGCGCATGCGCTCCGCAACGCGGTTGCCGTAGCCGACCTGCTGGCACGGGTCGCCGCGCGCTGGGGACAGCTCGCGCTGCTGCTGGAGGTACCTCTCGAATCCCACTAATAGGTTCAGATTAACTTAAGGGTGGGGTAGCCAGCCAGGCCCTACCACCATTCTACGGTTCTTGTCTTTGTGTTTTATACTGCCACATTTATAATAGGTCGGGGAAAAAAATCTTTTAGCATATAAATTTGAAATAAAATCTCTTTGGTTGTACTATTTATATTTGCCTGTTTTTGATGACATTAAAAAGGTTACATACATTTTTTTAAGCAAAATGTTGTTTTCAGCTATTTTTCATTTGTTTTTCTTTCTGTTAAAATAAGTGAATCTAAAGAAGAAATTCGATACATTTTAAAATTTCATTACAAAAAAGGAAAAAATGCAACGTAAACCACGAAAAAACAGTTCTTCCGATATTTTCTAGATGTCAATAAAGTATATTGTACTCACTAGAGTGAGTGAGATCATTCTATCTCTAACTTGACAACATTTGATTATACAAATAATGTGAAGAAGTGAATGTGAGGAATATGTTGAAGGTACGGAGTAATATGAGAGAGAGTAGGTATGGAGATGGGTTAGAGTGGGGGTTGTGGTTGCAGGCGCTGGAGCGCGCGATGAAGTTCTCGTTCGGGTGCGCGCACGTGTGGCGGCAGCGCGCGCTCGCCACGCACGCGCACGCGCACGCGCTCGTCGCGCACGCACCCGCCGCGCCCGCAGCCGCGCCGCCCGCGCCAGGTACCGCCCCGACCACACACCGCACCACATGCTTTACTGTTCCGCACATATTACTATTACAGCTTCCTATAGCCTCAGAGTCAATAAGTCTTGTCTTATTAACTAAATTCTGCTTTTGTAAAAAATCATTACAAATGTTAAAATTAGAATCAGTCAGTGCGTTTTCCAACCGTTGCATAGAGAGTGTATTGTTTTTTCACCTCTTTTGTTGTTAGGATTTAGTGGTGGTCGTTGAATGGATGAACAATTTTTTTTAGACGGGTTATATGATGTTAAGTAATAAAGCAATTTATCGTTTAATCATAAACTAGCTGAATGATAAACGACATTATGAATGGTGGTATCGACGCCGCGCGTAGCGTGAGATGGCAGCGAGCAACGAATGAAACATAAACAGTCGGATACGGGCGAAGCGTGCGAACAGCTCCTCCGCTATTAACGAATTTGATAAAACCATTTATAAGAAACTGCAATATAGTCGCAACATCATCATTATTATTCAACCTGCTCTAGTCCTAAGCCAGGAATAAGTAGGAACGATTGGAAAATTGACTGTTAAACAACAACTGTTTTGTCAACGATAAACTTTAATTTAAACTACGCGAAAATTAGACTGTTTTATAAACTAGTTTACCGTCGATGATAAGCGGTATCGTTCCGTCGACGTCAAAAATGTAAACGACCCACTTCTAAGTGTTGTTGTTAGGATTGGACTAGCTTGACCTAGATTGAATTTGGGACTTTTATGAGGACCAGAATTAATTTTGAGGGAGGAGGTTATAGCGCTTAACGAATTAAATTGCAGATTTTCGAGATTTAGATTGTATGTGCGTTTTTTTTCTAAACTAGCTAATGCTGTTGACCGGAGGAGCCTCGGCTTGGCCGCTACCTTTTTAATTTTGATGTGCGTTGCGTTGGTCGACATCGGGGTGTGGTTAATGATGACGCGATCTCGACACCGGCATTTACGGTGTTGCAATATCGAGGCAACGCCATCTAGCTACGTAATAATGTGTCGCGTAACGCAGGCAGCGGTGCGTGGTGCAGTGCGGTGCGGGCGCAGGGGGTGCTGCGGCGCGCGCGCCCCCGCTCTGTGCGGGGGGACGCGCCGCTGCGGCTGCTCGGGGCCAACACCTGCTACCAGATGGGTTGGGTCTGTACACACACACACTTCATATAACTTAATAAACCATTCAAGTTTTCTAACAGTATCAAATATTTAACATTATGTCCTTAATCACCATGCCCTATGCCTTGTACTATTAAGTGCATTTCGCTCTCACTCTTACTTTTAATTAACAATTCATTATACTGTGAATCAGTCGCAAATACAACTTACAATTTGTCTTACATTTTTTTATTTTACTCCTGAACTCTTAGAAACTCTTAGAAAATAACACTTTATACCAAACACCATATCCTTAATGTATCTAAAAAAAAATTATGTCCGTGAATGTTATTTTCTGTCATCCGTTTTTCTTGAATTTTGATGAAGCTATTGTCATACAAGTTATTTAAGTTTATTTCTATGACAAAATGAACCTAAGTGTCCGATTTCATTTAAATCTATCAAATTCCATGGAAATTATTTAGGAGCAAATAAACAAGCAAACATTCATACGTATAATTTTGTCCAGTGATTACTTATTTCTTTAACCATAATAAGATTTGCCTTTGTTGGTGAATGTGTCCTAAAAATATTTAAAATTGAACCGATCTTGAAAATGAAACATTGTAGATTTTAAATTGTAATTCTAATGTGTAGGAATCATTTAAAAGAACTACCTGACGTAGTAATTAGTGTAGTATAGTGATCTCTAAATATGATGTTGGTTTAAAATATTGGCGGTTGTGTGCAGATAGAAGACGGAATAGAGTTGGCTGAAGAAGCACTGGCGATAGAAGAAGAACAGAACGGAAGGATGTTGGCACGATGCTGCCTCTACACGGGCATGGGCTATCAAATGAAAGCGCAGGTGAACAAACAGACATCCTGTACATTAACTTTGTGCTGTAGTACCTCTGATAACATTACTCTATCAAAATGTACCGGTAAAAAAGAACAGTAATACACAAAATGTTAGTTAGTGTCTCTGAACGTGTGATTTCATTGACGATGCAAAATTTAAGACAAACGCTATCGCAGTAGATACTTGTGATACTCAAAGGATGTTGCTGCCCATCCCCCGGGATACATCCCTTAATCGCCTTATATCACACCCGTGGGAACAATATGGGATGGTAGGATGGTACTAATGTTCACGGAGTTCGTCCCTCCGTGCCCCCCTTACCTATTGCATTGGGGGACTTCGGTCTCACTAATGCAATAGGTAAGGGTAGTGCGTAAATGCATTTCCCCCCGTCAAAAAAAAAAAAGAAGGATGGTACTAATCTTAGCCGGTACCACGCGGCTATCTAACTCCTATCTCTATATCCAACTAAGCCAATCTAACTACAATTTTTTTTATTTAGTTATACTTTTCACCGACTGTGATCTATTGAATGTGAACAGAAAACGAATTCTCGTATCGAGAAGGAGGCTGCGAACGAGACGTCGCTGAAGCACCTGGTGCGGGCGGCGCAGCTCGACGGCAACGACCACCTCGCCTTCTACCATCTCGCGCTGCAGTACATGCACATGGGGATGCTCAACGACGCCATGGTTAGTGCCGTCTACACGGGGCGCCAAGCTCGACCCTTGCTCAACACCTCCAGCCATCCATTCATCCAACCGAAACACGTCCACTGCTGGACATTGGTCTCCCCCAAAGATCTCCACGACGACTTGCTATAATTTGTCACTATTGTTATAATTTTGAGAAACGAATATATTATTGCTGGTAATACAATTATCATAATCCGAGATTGGCAGAATAACTTCATTTCTTCTGATGTTAAATAATATTTAATAACCATGTCGACATTATTCTGTCGGTTTACATACGTCACGTGTTTATGTATTACCTGAAGCGACGATGACTTAGTTGGCAGTGCGATCGGATTTCACGTCAATGGATGCGGGGGTTCAAACCCACCTATCGAATTCTAAGAATCAGTTTGAGCTTTTGGTGAAGGGAAATGTCGCGGGAAAACCATAGTATTGTGGTAGGGCACATTTTAATTTTAATAATGCTTGCATGGGTAGCTACTAGGGGTGTGCGAATATTTCGAATTTATGAATTATTCGTTCCAAATCGAATCTCGAAACGAATAATTCGATTTGAATTTCGGATTGAATATCGATATTCGACTCGGTTCGAACGATATTCGTACATCTCTAGTAGCTATTAATTATCTTCAAGTTATTAATGCTACAATATCGTAAGCACTGTTATAATTTTTGTTAAATTTGTTTAAATAAACATTGCATTGTATCATTAAGATTTTTATGCTTTCTTTGTTTTTGATGATATGGGGTATGCCATGTTGTGTTAATTGTGATTATGTAAGCAATATTCATTTATAAAGTTTTGTTGTTTTAAAGTAAAAATCTATGTTTTTAACGGCGTTGAGCAATTTTTGGTAGAGAGAAAACTGATCGAACCGCGTTGAGAATGCTGTGAGGTTAGTTGTGCGGGTGTGAGCGGGGTTGTGGTGCGTGCAGGAGGCGACGCGCGCGTGCCTGTCGGCGCGGGGGCGGAGTGCGGGGGCGGGCTGCGCGTCGCGACGGCGCTGTGGGCGTGCGCGTGCGCGGGCTCGCGTCAGGCGCGTGCGCTGGCGGCGGCGCGACTGGCGCGGGCGCACTACCCGCGGGCGCGGTGGCCGCGTGCCGCACTGGCCGCGCTGCAGGCCGCCTGGGACGAAGGCGAGGTCGCTCTACACGCACACACACATACACGAAAAGACTTTTATCTATACTAATCAATAAAATTGAAGTGTCTGTTTGTAACGTCAAAATTACATTTTTTCACTAAATAAATATTAACGTATACACGACGACAACTTATACCAAAAATACCGTTTTTAAAATTTTTATTTGTCTGTCTGTTTGTAATTGGTAATCTCCGCTAGGGCTGGAACGATTTCGACAGAATTTTTTTTTGTACATAGCTAAAGTTACTCCGCGCAACTTAGGGGTACTTTTAATTCTCTAAAATAATTACAGTTCCATGTAAAAAAATGAAACTCATAAAAATTTGAATAATATCTGATTCAATGCACAGTTTACGGGCAATTGCTATGATTTATGAGAAATGTTTTTACTTTATCTTATTACAAAAATTTTTTATGCAAACAATTAGGGTCCCGTATAAACAAATTGAAACGCAGTGAAGAATACATGAATCGCGGGCGCAGCCGCGGACACACAGCTAATACATCCATCACTCTCATCCCCTGTCTCCAACTCACTCGGAGTCGGCGCAGTATATTTTCTCCTTTCTCATGTCCCTGTCAGCCGTCATCTCTTGATTTTTTTTACACGACATAGGCTCAGTGCTTTGGCATTAATCTCATCTGATGTTAAATGATGACACGATCCAGGATGATAACACACTAAGCTTAATTAATGGATCTCAAGTGATATTGCCGGAACACACCTATTGGTATTTGCGCTACCACCATGCTGTGGTTTCCTTCACTGGAAGTTCAGGCTGATTTTAGAATCGGAATGGTGGATTCGAAGCAGCGTCTATTAACGCGGAATCCGGCCGCACTATCCGCTACGCCATCATCCCTTCATTCGCCCTAACTCCTTTTTCTTCCTTATCATTTCTTACACACACCCCGCATGCGCTCATCTTGCTTCCTCTCTTCCCATAACAAACGGAAACCATTCTACTATTCTCCCGCTGGCGCAATTTTCTTCTCCTTCAACTGCTAATTTAAAATCCGATGCACACGAACCCATGTGCATTCAAAACTATATAATTCGTACAGTAATTAGATTTTGTTTTCATTAAATTTTTGTAATTTGAAGAGAGCTATCATTGAAATAGACTAGACTTAGACCTCAATAATCAAATCAAATCAAAATTTATTTATTCAATTTGGGCCCTAAGAAGGCGCTTATGAACGTCTAAAACACTACCACCGGTTCGGAAAACAACCCAGTCGAGAAGAGTCGGCAAGAAACTCGATCTGGTTGTTTTTTTTTTATAAATATCATTTTTTTTTTCATATTTAAAACTATACAAATCGTAGTTTTAATAATGTTAATGGAAGCACAGAGATGTGGGTTAATTCCAGACATCACTATCGTTCACGTAATGATCCACCCTGTAATAACCTTTTGAGATTAAAACTTGCTTGACATAATACTTGAACTTATTCTCAGGTAAATCGGTAATGTTACTTGGGATCTTATTGTAAAACCGAATACTATTACCTATAAAGCTTTTATTACACTTACTTAGCCTAAAGTGTGTGACGGTCAACTTGTCTTTACTTCTAATATTAAAATTATGACGATCATTCACTAGATCTAGCTTGTCTAAATTTTTACGAATATGCATTAAGTTATCGAAGATGTATTTTTTTTTTTTTTTTTATAAAAAGGCCCCCCTGACATGATCAGGGACTTTGGCATCAACGTTTTAAATAAATACAACAATTCCCCCCAAATCCCCTTTTTGTTTAACTTAAACTTAACTTACTTAACCTAGACATCATGTATTACATCGCGAGTCCGGCCTCACCACCACACCAGATTGACCACCGCTATTTATTACGTATCCCGGCACCTCTTGCAACACTGTCCATGTACTGCAAGAGGGCTCGAAGATGTATTGGGAGGGCAAAGTTAAGATATCATATTCTTGAAACTTGTTCTTTAGAGATTCGCGAGGTCCATATTGTATATTGCTCGAACAGCTCTCTTTTTAACCTAATGGGAATAGTAGCGTGTCGTTAGAAATTGTTAACCGGTTCCAACATCTACATACAATGAGAGTTGCGTGTGTCGGGCAGGCCGCCCTCGCCACCGGCAAGGAGCTGCTGGCGCTGGTGCACAGCTGCCAGGGTGCGGACCCGGACCCCAGTGCCGGGTACGCGGAGCTGGACGCGCTCTCGGACTCGCAGCACGACGACACGCACAGCACCAGGGGGGCGGGTACGCTATATTCACGCCTACTTACACTGTATCCGACTCTATATCCAGCCTGAGCTGAGAAAATCGTGACGAAACCACAGCACGCTGCGGTGTACACGCCCGCTTGGGTACCTACCACCTTCAAGTTTGAAAACCTTTCACCAAATACCAATAGCTGTGTGTTTACACCATCCCGAAACACATCGTCACTTAACATCAGCTGAGATTGTAGTCAAAGCAATGACAATATATCGTGTAAAATATATATAAAATATACTTACAGAACCTTATAACAATAAATGTAAAACCAGACAAATGTTACGTTATATTAATTTCAATTAACAAATTTTGAAATTTAAGCATTAAAAAACAGCTTTTCCATAGTTTGGAATTTTCACGTCTGTCGGCAGTTCACTTGTCTACCGTTTTTTTTAACAGAATCAGAATGATTGAATTAGAAAAATATATGAAATTGTGAACAAAATACGGTGAACAAAACAAAATACATGAAAACATTATTTTCCAAAGATTACTTAAAGACTATGTTACGCTGTAAAAGATACATGAATCACGAGCGAAGCCGCGGCCGCACAGCTAGTTCTTATATAAAAAGTATATATATTGAAAATAAAGTAGGATATATTATTGTAAAGTGTTTTTGGCGACCATACTTATATTATCCACAAGAGTATGCGATCATCGTTACCAAGTTGCTTCAAATTGTTCATTATTTGGACTCGGCGTAATATATCTTCTCCTGTTCTATATCTCTATGAGCCGCCATGTCCTCATTAATCCCTTTTGTTTTCTAACTTCACACACTTCATATAATTGTTCTAAGGTCGTCCTCAAGTCCATAAACTTTCATAGTCAGATGTCATCACTTTTCCGCAATACCAATCGTTGTGGAGATCTTTGTGGGAGACTAATAAATATCTCCAGCAGTGGACCTATTTCGGTTTAATGATGATCCAATCTTTTAATTGTTTTTGTAAATAAATGTAATTCGTGCAGCGGCGAGTTGCTTAGGTAATTAGTGTTGTTGTTGTTAGCGTCTGTGAGGGCGGAGCGCGCGGGTGCGTTCCTCGCGGAGCGCGCGCTCTCTGAGGGGGTCTCGTCGGTGTCGGTGTCGGGGGCGGGGGGGGGCGGGTGCGGGGCCGGGCGCCCGGGGGCATGATTCCCCGCACCAGGGGCCGCACAGGGAGGACCGCGCGGACGCCTGGCTACTGCTCGCCGGTACCTACCTCAGGTCTGAATCATTTATTACGTCACCAACAATACCTGCCAACAGCACTATTCGTTTTATTTTTCAATATGATTGGAACATACGGCAATATTACTTGTTAATGCTCGAAAGGTATTTTTGAAATTAATTGATTAGTGTTTACTTGCTTTTGTTATGCCTTTATGTTTAAGTGAGTAATAATCTAAGCAGGGAATGTACCACGGCCGCACATTCTTCTGTTGGGCTCACTAAGTGTTATGTAAACGATAATATTTACACATTTTTAATTCTCCCCTTTGTTAGTTAAAATAAATAAAGCAATTACCCTCCCCCCTTATAGTATCGTTAGCATTAATACAACATTTAGAAAAAAAAACTATATTTGTGAATCAAAAAATAAGAATTGGTGACGTAAGCACCAATACAAACTTTCCATTGACTATTTTTTTTTAAATATGCAAATCACAGGAACCCGCTCTTTTTTGGTTTTCATGTAATACTGCAGTGGCTCTTTTAGTAAATTTGTCCAATTTAAATTCTAATATCGTAGGGTTTAACGTTTTAATTAACGCTTGTTTACTAATTGTTCATTTTTTTTAAATTTTAGATGAATATGAAATTACATAATATATAAAAAAAAAAACAGTTAATAACATTTGACGTACCTAATTAGAAAGTAAAAAAGCAAAGTCAGAGAAGGAACTTGGCTTGGATTTTATTTAAAGATATCGAAAATTAATTCTAAATAGCCACACACCTATGTTCAAATTTAATTTTTTAAGTTTTTGTAAAAATTATACATACTTAAATACATAATCTCACGCTTCTCTTTCATGTTTGGCAAGAGGGTAGGCTGACCACATCCTTCCACTTGCTAGCACAACTCATCGCTCAATATCATTGGCACGTTTACAATGTTTACGTTAACATAACGGTACGAGGGGGAAGTGTACATCTTTGATTTGTTTTATCGACAAGGTGTAGAGGAGGCCTAGTGGTGTGTGTGTGGGGGGGGGGGGGGTGGTGATGTGTTTGTCACGTAACAGCGGAACGGTCCTTAACCGTAGTGTGTGTCTGTCGTACAGAGTGGGCCGCCCGGGCGCGGCGGCGGGGTGCGTCGCGGAGGCGGCCGCGCTCACGCCCTACAGCCATCTCGTTCTACACACGGTATTATTACATTATACATATAAAACATTTTATTATTTTTTTCGGTACTATACAATACAATCTATACTAATAGATAAAAAATTGAAATGTTTGTTTGTTATTCTGACTAATCCCCGCAACGGTTGGACCGATTTTAACTGGTAAATAGTTGGAGTTCTGAGGAGTAATTTAGACGATTTTTATTTTGAGAAAATGATTAGAGTTCCTCGTAAAAATATTAAAACTCACAAGATTGTGAGCAAAATCTCATTCGGTAGTGAAAAATACTGTTAGTTTCCTCACAATGTTTTTCTTCTCTTAAAAATTAAGACTTTTTGTAAGATAGACAGCTTCGGACTTGGTCTACCGATATGGAATCCGACCACAGTACCAAATGAGCAATTTCCAGTTACCGTATATCCCATCATTTTAAGTGCATATTCACCCAATAATTCTAATTCTAACGTTACTTTATGATGTCGACATTCTGAATTCGGAGATGCATGTATTAGTATACAGACATATCAACGAGTGTGAATTGTTAGAGAATCGATGTAAAGGCGATAGGGAGGACGTGATGTGAACACGTTCGGTTGTCCCCCCCAGAGGGGGTTGGTCCACGCGGCCTGCTCCGAGTGGGAGGAGGCGAGGCAATGCTTCCAGAACGCACTCGCGATACATCCCACACACATCGACTCCATCGTGCAGTTGGGTAAGCTCCTACCCCTCTCCCTCCTTAATACTAATCAAAAATAATACCGATTATCGATAGAATTAGGTTTTTTTAGTATTTGAATATATACAATAACTGGAATAAAGTGAAGTGATTTTACGGTATCATATGTGTGATAACTGCGACGGAATCGAGAACAGAAATCTTAGTAACTGAATTATCTCGGAGGTGGTTAATATGATTTTAAAATAGAGGGAGTTCATTGCGCAGAGCAAGCACTAGAATCTGACTTCAGAATTTTGGAACAATAACATCAGTTTATATGAAACAATAACTTTTTTAATTTGTCTATTTGTCACTTCAATTTTTCGAGTGTAATTGTATTTCACGTCATCAGATAGATAAGAATATATAGGCTTGGCAAACTACATCTAGCTTGAATGAAACCTATATAGATAGGTTTGAAATCTTTTTTTTTACACGGTATAGGCTCAATTCTTTGACCACAATTGCACCTGATGTTAAGTGACCACATGTCCAGGATGGTAAACACACTAAACATAGAGATTCTAGTTCTCAAGTGATGCTGCCGGAACACAGCTATTGGTATTTGGCGACATGTTTTCAAACTTGAGGGTGGTTGCTACCCAGGTGCTACCACCATGCCAAGGTTTCCTCACGATGTATTCCTTCACCGAAAGCTCAGGCCGATTTTAGAGTCGGATAGGTGGGTTTGAACCCTCGTCCGTTGATACGGAATCCGGCCGCACTGTTCACTGCGCTTGTCATATGTTGGTGTCGGGTTCAGGGTCCGCGTACTACGCGTTGGGGTGGGCGGGTCTAGCGGAGCGCACGTTGCGCGAGGCGGCCGCGCTCGAGCCGCGCCACAGCGACACGTGGCGCAGGCTCTCGGTGGTGCTGATGGCGCGCGCGGAGCCGGCCGCCGCCGCCGACGCCGCCGCCGCTGCTCTCGCGCTGCTCTCACACTCGCCTCCCCCCACACTCCACCACCTGCCGCTATGATGCACTCACTCACTCGCCCACTCATCCGCTAAACCCCCTACATTTAACCCGTTCAATTCTATTCACTTTTATCGATATCGACATTCAAAATATGTTGAAATCATAATAACGTTCAATTGACAATAAATCCTATCAGGAGTTAAACTTGCAATTATATTAATTAATAACGTAAACCGAACGTAAATGTATTGGCATTACTTCGATTTTCTGATTATTAAGATTCTTATTTAAATATTCGGTTAATGAAAGTGATACTTTGCGGAATAGAAGCGGAATTAGCAAAGTAACATCAACCAAATAATTTCAATTTATATATCCATATTTGTAAAGTCAATCTCTATGTTTTATTTATTTTCTAACGCCATTATTATCTGCATCAGAATGAATCTAGATCTTAGGTTTTCAACGTGGACCTAATAACGACTCCTTCTCGGAGTGGAAGACCCCCTAAAGAAATTAGTGAGAATTGAGGGGGGCGTGACCAGAAAAAATATTCATAGTCTAATGCTATTATTAAAAGACATAAGATTGAGGATTCTAGAAAAAAAAATCTATTCTCGAAGTGGGCGGTGAATAAGTTTGAGAAACTGTGATCTAGATAAACCGTATAAACGAAACAGAACTATTAATGCATAGTAAGGGGATTATCTTAACATTTAACATTTGAACAAAGACGGATTTACGTCGCAGGTTCCTGCTTAAAGGTAAACTATCGGCAGTACTTAAAGAGTGAAATGACATGTAGTTGGAGCGGGACGGATGATATCCCGCATCAATGGGTGGGGGGAGTGATACTTATTAGGAATAAATCGGTGCAAGTACTATATATATATGGTGGTTACATCTTATATTTCTTTAGATCACATATAGCATAATTAAGAGGACATGCGGTCGGCGACAAATTTGAAAAGTAGATATTTTAGAAATCTATTGTTATCGTTTTGCGCCCCCAAGAAATAGTTATAAAACACGAAAGGGGCAGTTTCAGCTCGGGCTGATCACTTCGTAGTACCCTGTTTCCTCCTCCATAACTGAACCGATTATTAATTTTCTTTTAGTTATAGAATAAGAATGACTTTGTTTTTTGAGTTTTTATTTATCAAATTTATTTAACGAACGTCTAAAAGTGGCCGTAAATGTAAAAATAAAAACCTTTGCCAAGGCTCCTAGTTTCTAGAATAACTAATTTATGGAAAAAATCAAAACGTACGGGCATGGCGGTTGTGGATATATATTATTTGGTATAAAAAAATATTTACCGTAATGCAATAGCATCCTGGCAGGAAACAGGGGACTACGTTTGTATGGAATAAACACCGCTCGTATATCCTCTTAAATCATCGTAACTTGGAGGTTATGTTCTAAGTATTATTGGTTTAAAAAATTGCGTCACTAGTAATAAACTGGGCCACTTGTAAATTAATTATAAAATGCATGCATTTTGAGTATTCATGTTAATACTCGATGGCGCTCTATTAAGTAATTTCAACGATTTACAATATAACGTAATTATTAAAAGGCCGTTATTATTATCAAATGAAATTTTAAATTAAAGAAATAATAGCATTGAAATAATTAATATAACTTTAGATATTTTGAAATGTCACTTCCATAGCAGCGCTTCCGTAACAAACTTTACTGTTAAATTACTTACATTAAAAGAAGTATAACTGAGAATGCGATGAGTTTTAAGAAAATTACCGTTTTCGCGTTTTTCAAAAACTTGTAATGATGTATCGGGTTTTATATTGAACAATCTGGAACAATTGTTTCATTCGATTCTTTAAACCACATGTGAAGGAACTAATTTATATATTAAGAAATATTATATGAATGTTTGTAGATTCGAGATCATATCTTTAATTCAGTAGTTTTGAATTTCTTATATTACGTATTTTCGCATGATTTGTTAGTTATAACCAGAATACACAAGAATATTGTGAAACAGAAATAGTCGTTTCTATAAAAGCACGTTGTCCAAAACCGTTCCTTATTAAATTAATTAATCAAATAATTATTATGTAAATAAAAGTTTATAATAATAATAATAATGATAATTAAATACAAACGTGTGGTTAATATAAGTTTAGACATTTCAGAATTGTGATTTCAGGCAATAATTGGTGTGAATTGTCTGTTTAGCTAGATTTAAATAATCTATTGAAATCGAAAGAGTTGTTAATAACAAAATATGTCTTTTTCTTCAACTCGGTAGAGGTTCCGACTATTTGTCCAGATAACATCCCAATGGTGTTATCAGTTGCATACGAATATATCAATTCGATCGATGTATGAGGTAATGCACTTATTAATGAAAGAACCTCATATATAAAATAAATGAATTCATATGAAATTATTTTGCTTGTACAATTAATTACAAGTACTCATTTTCGTCTGGTTTACTTAGGGATCGTCCATTAATCACGTGATGCTTTTGCAACTTCTACTCCCTCGTCGCCGACTGTGAGGTATTTTAGATTACTTACTCAAACTTAGGTGTATTTTCTTTGGTACAATTTATTTTAAAAATTATATTTCAATACAATATTTCAATAATTTAATACTGATAAAATTTCGTAAATCATTGCCTGCATTAATCCAAGTATGTGTCGCTTTTCGATTTAGATAAATAAATATACACTGCGCTTTCCGCTTGTCATGTTTTGTATTTTTTTCCAAACCTCCCAAGTTCCGAGCCTCACGTGATTAATGATCGATCCCTTGTCAGGTGAATTAATCTCGAACGTTAAAAAGAGTATTCGGATAAATACACTTTGGATATCGAATTTCATTCCTCTGAATTCATTTAACGAGCCCAATGAAGTATTAACTTTAACTTATTTAAGTCATAAAATGAATCGGGGGCATCGTATTGTGCCAATGTATTTTGACTTAATAAACTTAATATTACTTACCTACAGTTGTTTAATCATTGTTCGGTGAAAGTCCATCAAAATAATTATTTAAGAGTAAACGTGTATATTTATAGTAATCGAAATAATAAAAATGGATCGAACGGATTCTTAGGCGTTTTCCATAAGTCATGTCTTAGTTAACTGACCAATTTTTGGTCAATACTATAAGGTTGTGTGAGAGAATTGACTAATCATAATTAGGTATTATAAACATGTAATTAATTGTTATTTAGGATTTATTAGTTTTCTATTGGAATAAAAGTCTGTGAAAGTATACTTTTGCTGTTGTAAAGTCACGGAAACGTGCTTTGGGGGTCGTTGAAATATCCGCTGTCGGCAACAGTAGGGGAACATTTTAACGCTCCCTCCATAATTACGTAACTATTGGCATCATTTTGTAAAAATAAGGAAAACTAATAAGTGAATATTTCTTACTTATTCAAATATCATCAGCATTAAGGCCTCTAATATTCAACATCCTGACCTCATAATCAAGGTCTAAATGATTACTGAGTCGAGACCAAATTCTTAAGACGTGGATTATGGAAAACAGATGTCGATGTACCGATCAATTAGGTATTTATATTTAAAAAAAATTGAGTGTTCCGTTAAATATATCTATAGTTTATAAATAAATCTTAAAATATTCCCGTTCTTGAAGAATATAGTGAATTATTTCTTTTGTCTCATTCAAAAGTCTTTATAACGCTGACGTATTTGCCTCGATATTTGTAATATTTGTTATACAGTATTTTAATGACCATTCAATAGGTTATCAATTCAGTTATCAGATATCAGTTAGTATTCAATAGATTAATCCGAAATATCACTATATTTTTTTATATAGTGTCTCGTAATGAGTTTCTTTTGCGCATTTTTTTATTGTTATTCCCTAAGCCCATCATCCGTAGCCCAAGACTTTGGATACGCTGTAATTTGATTATATTTATTAATTTACTTTTTCAATTGCCATATTTTCTATTTCTCTTTGTGACAATTGTCATTCATAGTCGAAGTTGATAAGGTGATGTGCGGTGTCCCAACTCTCCCAGCAATTAGCTTAATTTTATAAACATGAATATTAGTTGAAATGCGCGCGCCAATTGACAACTTTCCTTTTATTGGTGAGACTTAATGATAAAGTGATTGTAATGTTGATAAAATACTATGAACAAATAACAGCGAACGTAGAGAAAGCATTGGCTTACCCCTAAACATGTTGTGTGGTGTATTGTTGGGACACAGTTGCCCCACTAATCTACAATTTGATGTAACGTGAAGTTAGCGCTGACACAACTTCACTTGATATATATCGTTCTGTTTCCGTGAACTTGTAGCAAAAGGAAATAATTCACTTTATTTAGAAGGACGATGTCTCGTCTGTTGACATTCTTGTATATGACTAATGTACAATTGATATTGGTCGCTATTTTAAATGGTACTGGGGTTCGAGAAGGGATACGGCCACGTATTATGTGCGTGTTAGCGTGTTAACATTTACAGATTATATCATTTTTTTGAAATATTAATTGGAGATTTTGTTAGCGTTAATCGATATAGATTTGTAAAATATAATTATTAATTAAGATTTCACTGTATTATAATTATAAATACACGGTAAATTATTTACAAAGGCACACCTATATTTTTATAATTTTATATTCAATTCACTGCTGACAGATTCTGTGAAAAAGTCGACGTAATATGTGGTCGAGCCCTTATCGAGAAACTTTTTAAACTGTATATTATATGTATATCTATTCACTTGTTATTTCGTACTTTATCTTATAAATATATAAAAATGTGTTTACACGTTGTACTGTCAATATTGGATGTAGGTGTCGTTTTGTCAACATATATATATAAATAAATAAATGTAATTATATAATGGATGAATTTATATTGAACTGTTGTACTCCCCGTGTGTACATTTTAGATGTTGTTCTCGCCGTTCTATGTATGTTGATTGTAAATAAAAGATTTAAGGGTATAAATTATAAATGAAAAATTATTATGTTACTTAACATACATGGTTTTTATTTCAACCCAGTTTTTTTTTTTACATAACCAATTATTTATATAAAGAATAAGCAAAGAAAAGCAAATATTAATTATTTAGGCATATAATGCACATTAAAGAATATGGATCTCAGGACAAATTTTAACAAAATCGGTTAAGCCATTTTTGGTTTACAAACGAACATGCACACAAACATGTGTCCTTTAAGGGTCGACCTTTAAAGTAGACGGATATACAAACATAAAACTAACAAGAAAATACAAGGAATATAGATTTTTAGTGGGTATAGATAATTTAAAATGACGCAACGAAGGCAATAGATAGGTCCCAATTCATAGATTAGACTAACAGATTTGCAAATATTTTCGGCTTATAGATATACTATTATTCTTGAAACAAGATAATATGTGAATTTAAATTTAATCTTCCATCACAATATTATGTAGATTTGCATGGTAAACTGCAAAGACGCGGTCGATTCGGAATCCGTCCGTGTCGCGGACTTTTTTTTTTAACCTAACTAATGCTGTTGGTCGGAAGGGCCTTTACAGCTTCACCTAACTTTGAGGGCGAGTGCTGAAGGCACTCAGCCGTAAAAGGTAACTAGCACAAGGGTTTGAACCTCGGCTTGGCCGCTACCTAAGTGTGAAAACTTCCGCGGAATTTTTATCCTAGCTAATCCCTACATTTTTTATTTAACATAAAAAAAAAGGTTCCTTACAGGACCTATGTACCTGCGTGTTATGTGCAGGAGTGTGTATGCAGTGTTGTGCGTGTAATGCTCAATACATGGGCAGTGTCACTGTATCGCGCTGGCGGCGACGTCAAGAGCCTCCCCAGTTGGGGAACGAAGCACGTCTTGGGTCGCCGCCTGAGGGGGACTCGGAGAGTGTGCGGGAGCAAAATTAGCCGCTCGTCCCCGGCGGCAGGAACGGCGGTTACGTGGGCGCTGACATGCATATGTAAGAGGAACATGAGGAAAGATCCTGTTATCGTCGTGGTCGATTAGTATGTTACGCGGACGTTGTCGCTTTCGGTCGGCGAATCGGACTGGCGAGTACGAGACGGCTCGTACTATGAGTGGGTTCGGGTGTGTCTCTGCGCGTTCGAAGAAAGCGCGACACTGGGTTTTAAAAACGGACCTAATGGTGGGCAGGTTCAGATCTCTGTGTAAATCCACATTTCTCTGAAACCAATGGACATCTGCAGCTTACCTTACAAAGCGATTCTGAATCCTTTGTAAGGCTTGCATCTGGACACTAGTGATGTGACCGAAGGAAAATGCGCAGTACGAGATGATGGATCTGACCACCATCTTGTACAGGGTAATTTTATGGCGGAGGGCCATTTTGCTCTTGCTGTTGTAGAGCGGGTAGAGATGGCCTAGCACCATGGCGGTCTGGCGCTTGACTTTGTGTAAGTGGGCTTGGAAACTCAGTTTGTTAGTGTAATTGAGCTCCTAAGTACCTTTTTTTTTTTGACGGGGGGAAATGCATTTACGCACTACCCTTACCTATTGCATTAGTGAGACCGGAGTCCCCCAATGCAATAGGTAAGGGGGCACGGAAGGACGAGCTCCGTGCCAGTGTGGGGCTCACCCCGGCCTGAAGCGCCCGGAAATACCCACTAAAACCCCCCGGGGCCGTCCGCCGCATTTGGGATGGCGGCGACACGGGGTGGCTTTCGAAAGCACCGCGTCGCCCCCTGCTGCGGCGAACCCACCAGGCCTCGTCCGTGCAATGGCCCGGTAGGGATGGAGGAGAATACTTCCCCCCCACCTCTTAGCCTGCCTCTCGAAAAGGAGGCACGACCGTACTGGTCGACAGTCCGGGGGGCAGGATGTACTTCCTGCGAGCTCCTAAGTACCTGACTTTGGTGCTATAAGGGATGACAGTACCTGCGCACTGGACGGGTCTGCGAGGATTTTCCTTAATTTCACAGTCACTTGAAGTACCAAGAGTTGAGATCGTCGACGGCTCTTAAACGCATTCATTTATTATCAAAATACGCACGATATTTCACAATGATATAAATTTAATAGGATTTGATAAAAGTTGAGTAATGATAATATGTATGCTAAGATTGGGCAAAGTACTCACTGCATTACACGAGTTGCTATCGAATGTAATCGTCGTTCGTGTGTCGTGTGCGTCGTGATGCCTCTAATCTCTCCCGCACTAAGAATGCGACGCGTTTCCTTTAAACAATATGTCACTATTTGGTGTTGTTACATTTGGAAGGATTCGTAAAACAATGAAAAAAGCGAGGCCTTTCTAGAACCGATCTCGATGTTGTTCGTATATCCGTGCGAAAAACCAATCCTGTTTTTCTTGAAAACTGCATGGGTTATAAAGTTGAAATTGATGCTAAGGTTTGAGGCTAATACCAATAATTTTGAATTTTGTTACAAAGGGGGGTGTTATACTACAATTTAAGGAATAAATAAATCAAGTCTTCTAACAGCTGGAGTTACCCTTCAGCGCAGCTCTCCATAAAGCACAGAATCGAGATCGATGGAGACGTGTATGTCATAGCGACTTACGGAGTCACGGTCCTCGGCACTGAGGGTATCGACATGAAGAGAGAGAACTTAAATTATTATTTTATATTCTTAGGTCTAACAATAATGTTAATATTGTAAATATATTGACGTAAATTATATGTTGTTTAGAATAATAACTGGTCATCAGCGCTATTTACAATCTGTATGGTGGTTATATACATCCATACCAGGACTTGCAATAAGGTGTGACTAACTTGATCGTTTTAGAAACAGATTAGGTCATGATAGATTGTTGTATGTTATGATGTAACCAGCAAGCTAACAGTCCACGTGATGGTAAATGGTTAATGCAACGATATCTCTCTTAGGTGCCTCCAGGTAGCTCTGGATATGTAGTTGGTCCGTTCAAATGTACGGTGGTTGTAATCATGTCTGGTTTAATTGTCCTGCCTGACGGGTCTACATTGACTGATCCCGGAATGCCACGCGCCACTGTGGCGGTGTTTTCACCAAGTGCATGCTATGCAATAATATTTTATTTTGCAATGTTTTTTGAAAACAACATCGCATGTTTTATTTCACGATCAGATTGCCGTATAGGTATTATCTATTGTGACCTAAATGTGTTTTAGTCAATTATCTAATAAAAATGACAAACGCAAATACAGTTTTCGAAACCTCTTCAAGATAACGAGTACTTGTATTTTGCAATTATCGTTAGTATCGTCATTTTGAAAATGATTTTAATATACATACTACACGGCATGAGTTGAGAACAACACCGGAGCACGATAAATATTACATTGTAGGACCCGTTCAAGTAATACGTAAACAATATTAAAAATGCGTTCAGATTCCGCGTCAATGAACACGGGTTCGAGCCCACCCACACAACTCTAAAATCGGTCTGAGTTTTATTTTGCATTTCAAAATGAACTATAGTGATGCAAATAAACCAGTACTTTCTTATAGAAATAGTTTTAGTTAATTATATATAGATTAAATAGATAGAAACATTAATTAATTGATATTATTATCAAGTATATTTAATGTGTCTATTTTTTGATATTATAATCGTCGATGACATTGAAGGAGGAGGAAAATCATTCTAGTTACCTACATATAAAGAAACGAAGGAGGCGCGTCCTCTCTCAGAGGCGGAGGTCATGGAACAACCGGCTGGTATATTATTACATACAAAAATTAAATAAAAACATTGTATTGTCTTTTGCTTGGCCGGGTGGTTGGTGTTCTCGGCAGATACATTTGCTTAGCTGAACAATCAAACGATAGCAAAAGACACAATAACATAAAATATTACATCGGAAATATTCCTATCTAGAAATAAATTCACTGTAGATTTAGATCCCTACATACCCAATATAGTGTGCAGTTGCAAAATTAGTTGTTTTACAATAATCACCTAAACATTAGCTGCGAACATGTTTTTAACATTGCTTTGTTTTATAAAAGAGAATTATTTATGTCTCGTCTCACTCCTTTGCTCTCTGGATCCAAATACCATTCATTTACGGCGACTTTATACTTTTACTTTTTATTATCATATATATTTTGTTACCCATAGGAAAATAACCTGTTGACAGATAATAAATTGATGAAATATATATTATCAAGCTATTTGAAACTTTCAGTTGGTTTGTTGAATTCCAATTGTTCTCACTGAACCGATTTACATGATTTTTAAAACAATTGTGCCTAGATTTTTATTACCTAGGTAGCATACGGTAAACCTTATGAGATGAATAGTAAACGAATTTCATAAAAAATGCTCAGAAAAAGTCCCGTCAAAATCCGTTGAGCTATTCCGCTGATTAGCCGATATAAACAGACAGATACAATTATTAAAATTTTGTTTTTGGTATACATACATTTAGTAAAAAGTTTTTTTATTATTTTTTTTACTATTTATTTTGTATTGCTTTAATTTGTTAAGATACACAATTGCCAACTTAATCAAAAGAATGCACACGCAGATAAAAATGTATCAATTACATCAACAAACGGCAAGTTTTTCTCCTGAACGGTACTGCATTACGAAGTATTCTGCCAGTATTTAAGAAAAAAAAATCAACTTGTTTCATGAACAACAGAGCGGAACTTCTTAATCACTTAACATAATACATGTCTGAGACTATATAAAAAAACGTCAGCATCATAATGCCAGACGTTGGCTATCGAAGCGGACGGACGGAGGACCGGTGTCTCGATATCAAATGATAAGGTGACGGCGTGTCGAACGGTCGCATCGACTCTAAACTCGAACATGTCGAAGCAGAAGGAAGGTGTCGTCGACCTGGACGCGATCCTGCTGGAGCTGGGTCACTTTGGCCGCTACCAGATACAGATCTATTGCTTGATCCTTTTACCTATAATGTTCAGTGCAGTGTACAACAGCCAATATATATTCGCAGCTGGAGATGTCCCCTACAGGTAAACATTTTCAATTCTTACTTACAAATATATCGCACCTGCACAATGCAAGTGCTCTAAGTCAAAAGTTTAAGTTTTAAGGAAACAGCGATTACAATTTGCATTTAGACGTCAGTGCTATCTTAATGGTTCATGAAATTATATTTTTAAGAACACAGTTAAGTTACTATAGTTTAAATGTTACATTCAGAGTAATTTTAAAATTCTAACTAAATTACTCAATTTTTAACTTTGGCCAGTTTCATTATGAAGGAGCGATATGTTGTTTTACATATTAATACACTAATTACATTTGGTGATATACTGTGATTTTTGGAAAAACAAAAACATAACTTATGTATCTTTTACATTAAAAACAAAATGGTCCTAATACTGCAAGTGATATTGCAATTATATGTCTAACTAGCTGTGTGTCCGCGTTTTATATATCCTTTAAAGCATTTGAATTTTTTTTTACGGATCGCTATTTATTTTCGAAAGGAAAAAGTATCCTAAGTTACCCGGAGTAACTTCAGCTATCTACCAAAATAAGTCCCGTCAAAATCGCTCCAGCCCTTCCAGAGATTAGCCATTACAAACGGATAAACATAAAAATTGTATTTTGGTATAGGTATCATCTACTTCAACTTTCTTTATTAGTATAGATAATATAGACAGAGTCTTTGTATCGACTATCATTATGTAGTTTTGGTTTCTTATCATTAAGTAAAATTTTAACCCTTTAGCTATCAGTGGTGTCTGACCAGAAAGGCGTCAAATTTGATTTCGTAAACGTAACGCGACCTTGAAACCCTTCCTCTCAATTTCCGTCCAATTATCGAATAGCCGTTAAAGAAGTGTCACGTCAATTATTGCCCCATATTTCATGCACATACATTGTTGTAGCTTACGTTAGAAATCTGCCAAGCAAGATTTCTGTAATCACTTATCTTTTTATAATCTTTTCTGTAAGCATGATGAAGCGTGATCCCCTCACATAAGTATTTTTATTATTATCAATATTTAATACACTTGGCCGATAAAAAAAATGTGATTAAATTAAATTATTGATTAGTTAAATATTTATACATTTAAAATTATTATCTATTATTTTTGTAGGTTTCTCTGTTACAAATCGTAGTAAACTCGTATCGATCTAGGATATTTTTTAAAGTTTATCGGCATTTGAATTTCAAATATTCTCAGCGAGTATAGGTTTTGCAATGATTCGCTATTCGAGAAAGTCGCATTTCGCATATTACGCAATTCTTAAAATCTGTTGTGTTTATCGCATACAGGCTAATGGCAACAGGCATTAGCTAATCATAGATTCTATATTGCTAAGTTTTATTTTATTTACGCTTACAATGTATTATTATATCCTTACATTATATAAAAGGCGACGTCTATATATTTTGTCTGTTTGCCCATTAGTATACACGAGCGGAGCCGCAGGCACACAGCTAGTATATTATAAAAAAATGATTTATTTAACACAGATTATACACATGGTCGATCTCGCATAAAAGAAACAATACTCAAAGCATTATTTGTACATCTCATTAATATTAAATGGTTATTGTATGTTACACGAGAAACCGATCATTTCTTTGTTAAGATGTACTATTATTCAAATAATTATTATTGTATAATATGTAACCTAATGTAACAAACTAGCCAGAGAGTACACATGTGATTTTAAAATCATGTAAGTTAGTACATTGGTTCTCGAGTAAGACGGCTAAGAGACAGACGTCTGACATTTGTTTACTTAAACTAAGAGATTCACTTCTTTGGAAAGTTCTATTATTCTACGTTTCACTATCAACCGATTCTAATTTACAATAGTTAAGTTTTGTTTTTTTTATCTGTGAATCTATTGTTCATTGGCTTTCTTCAACTTGTTTCATTATTTTTCCAACGATTTTAGTTGTAAATTTTCTCTAAATTCATAAAATAAAAATGCGGTATTTACACACGTATAAATTTATATTTATCTGTTGTGATTAAAAGGACATTCAGTAATTCAGAGTAAGAAGATAGTTTGGTTAATTGTTCAAGATTCGTAACGCTATGGCTTATTAAATTTGAGGCGAAATTTTGCACAGGCCACAATCAATCATATGCAACAAAAATGCATCTCTATACTAATTTTAGGATACGAATCTACGTATTGTAATGTAATATCCGGTCAATACCGCTAAACCATTCCGGGGTGAACAAATCTAAACACCATTAGTAAGTCGGCCTTGGTTACGGCCTGATGAGAACACTAATGTAACATTAAGCGCTATTATCCTTATGAACGATCAGTTGCTTTTAATAATATGTTTATCTATTGATAAGCGATGTCTGTAATGCACCTGGACTTTCACATACATACATCAGGCATTTAAACAAATGTGTACGTACGATGGGCTAGAAAAACAAAAACCACACACTCCACATGGCTAGAGTATAATAGCTCTATTTCTTTTACGTTATATTGAAAAAAAAAAATGTTTTGAAATTAAAAATTGAATGAAGAATGTTTTTAGTTGTTTGTACTTGATTGTGAGGTGAATCATAATCGTGGTGTAATATAATAGTTTTAATTATAATTACATGATCGAAAGGAATGATCGACCGCGCACTTTATTCATTTGGTTAGGGATCATCCATTAATCACTTGATGCTCAAAAGGGGCGAGGGGCGTTCGTATAAAATCACGAAGTATCACAATGCGGAATGTGGGCGTGCAGTGGATATCACGTGTACTTATCTATACAAATTTGTAAAAATAACTCACGTGATTAATGGAAGACCTCTTACTATAAGAGGTTTTTGAATCAGTACAGTGAGGTGCACAGTAGCATGGCAGCAATCCGCAGCGTGGGTCGCGGCTTCGAGTTCAAAGTTGCTTCGAGTTGATTTGAAAGAGTCTTAGCGTAGATAGTAACATAAGTACCTGGGTGACCCAGTTTAGTTCGGTGTTTTAAGAACTTGTACTTCTGTTTAGTCAAATTCCAATTAAAAAATATTTCGTTCAATTTAGGTGTTTATGAACGTTACCATCGGTTCGGAGAACAACGCAATCATCGAGAAGAGCTGACAAGAAACTCTTATTAACTTAATTGTTTTTATGGAACTATACAACTAATAGATTATAAAGTTGGTTACATGCACGAAAAACGTATCATTTACATACATCACCATCGTCCATATTTATAATTATATTATTACATGAAGTACACATTAATAAAAAAAATCTTTTCCTAAAGTTTTTACGAATGAAAGATTTATATCTAAAAAAAATTATCAGCAGTAACAGAGCAACCGTTTTGTAGTTCAGATGATAGTTAGTAAATCAAATTTGTACTTAGATATTTAGTCAATTACACCTGAATAAATATTTTCAATGAGTTTCAGAAGTTTCGAAATCTATTATCAGGCGAAGGGCAGCCCGGGTCTCAATTGAATCGAAAGTTTTTTTTGGACGTTTTCTTATACACATAATTACTTACCCTAGGTGAGATTGTGTTCAAACGCTAAAGCTATATACAGTTTAAATATTTTTTAAATAAGACATAAACCAGACTATCACCTAATGTAAAAATTAGAGTCATCGATTGCTGAGTAGCTAACACGGATGTACTCAACGAGTCACTTTACAAAAAAAGTCATTAGCGATGTAGCAAAATGACATTGGAGTCAATTATCTAAAATTAAAAACTAAATAAAACTTAAGAAAATTTATTAAAAATAGATGACATAAAAAATGAAATAAAAACAAAATTAAATTGAGTAAAAATAAAATACAAAGATAATTAAAAAAGGTAAAAAAAATGAACAAAAATTGAAAAAGAAAATTATATTAAATAAAAACGAAATTTGAAATATAATTTAAAAAATAAAATAAATTAAATTAAAAAATGTTAAATGTTAGTAGTCTATCTCTATTTTGTACTGTGGTGAATTCTTGTTACAACTAATTAATTGTCCAATGGTCACACAAAATGTGAAAAATTAAGTATTACATTTGGAACTATGAAATTTCTTAAATCAATTTATAGTGTACTTTTATTAATATGAACCATAATACAAGTTGAAAATAATAATTAAAAATGCAATGTAACATTGCAATATTACGATGCCATGTGGTGCCGGCTAAGAATAGTACCACCCCATATCTTCCCCTGGGTGTCGTAACAGGCGACTAAGAGATAAACAAGAGGATGGGCAGCAGCATCCTCTGAGAATCAAAACACCTACTGCGATCGTCAACCCGCCTGCCAAGCGTGGCGATTGAGGCAATTCCCCCCTTGTTTTGGGGTGACCTGTTCAGCATGGACTTCAAAATGTTCAATCGATCAAACAATGTAACATTATAAGGTTTATTTATTGAGATCTGTTGTTGCCTAACAACTGTCGACCTCTTGCATATATATAACGGTGTAGGTCACTGCCCTCTGTTATTATATAATTAAATTAAAACAAAAATGTTAAATATAAATGTGTGACTGTAATTTTCTAAATAAGTATGAATCCAGATAATCTTAGAAAATAAAGCTTTAATTATATGCAAAGTTTCATACCGATCGGTACAGCGGATCCCGAGAAGCCAATTACATATATATATACAAGAATTGTTCGCTTTATAGTATAAGAGATTGTGTGTAAATTACTTGTGTAATAATCCGCGGACTTATCGGTAATTAATGTATTTTGTCAGTGTTAACGAACACTAGTAGTTCGCGTTGATAACGGTATCGTGGAGACTGACTGCAAATGACATTGGGCGGTGGGGCCTTGCGATGGCAGTTTTGATTAATTTTATGTTTCATTCCATGTTTCGATAATAAGGTTTCCAATTGGTTATTATGAATTAAATGTGTTTTTAATTTAGATTAATTCCATTCCGGTGGTAATCATGACTCAAAAATGCATATTTCTATACTAAAATCATTGAACCCTGTTATCATTGTGGAAACAGTATAAGAGAAGATGAAAGAGGTATCTCGATTTGCTGTACTGTTCGGCGAGCGTTAAAGTTGTGTATGTACTCTTTGGCGAGCGATTGAAATCACTTAAATAATCATACCACCACAGTAAATGTCCCTCCCGCACACACTCCGGGTCCCCCTCAGGCGGCGACCCAAGACGTGTCTCGTTCCCCAACTGGGGAGGCTATTGACGTCGCCGCCAGCGCGATACAGTAACACTGCCCACGCATTGAGCAATTACACGCACAACACTCCATACACACTCATGCATAACATGCAAGGTACATAGGTCCTGTAAGGAACCTTTTTTTTTTATATTAATATAAAAAATGTAGGGATAGCTAGGATACAACTCGCGAGTGAGTTTTGAATAACTCAGGTGACGGCCAAGCCGAGGTTCGTACCACTTTGGTAGCCCTTGAGCTAGTCACCTTTTTGCGGCTGAGTGCCTTCAGCACTCGCCCCCAAAGTTCGGTGAAGCTGTAAAGGCCCTTCCAGTCAACAGCATTAGCTAGGTCAAAAAAAAAAAAAAAGAAGTAAATGTCCCACTGTTCAGCGGTCGTGTTTTTATTAGAGGGCTGTAATTGGTAGACACATGAACTTTTCCAACAACTCACTGGCTACATTGGTCACTCTTCTCTCCCAACGCCTTCCGTTTCTTCTATATTCATTAACGCATAAATGCATGTCGGTTACGGGTCCTTTTTGTAATATCTTTCTTTAGAACGTCTTCTAAAAGGTCGGGATACACTCACCTTTTTTTTATGAATGGGAAATACCCTTACACAGTGGTGTATGTGGGACTCGCCCGGCGTGAAGCTCCGGGAATACCCACTAAAACCCTACCGCCGCCTCCCTGGAGCGACAAGGGGATACTTAAAACCAAATAGCGACAACATCTATTTTTTAGCTCTTATGAGTGGCTAAATCTTAAGATATACGTCAAAATAATGTATTAGGGAATTGTGGTTCTTCAAAAATCCTCGAGAAGACTTCGTGATATTATATCTATGACTCCTACGTTTGACTCATAATAACATAGTTTCTCGTTGGTCCTAATGTTAAGGTTCTACAACTCCTTGACTTTCTCGTGATTGTAATCCAATTGTATAACACTTAGTAAAAATGTTAGAATACTATGGAAAAACAAACTATCATGGACCCTAATAATGTACGACATAAAACAAAATAATATAATATTTTTATGTAAATTATGTAATTTTACAAATCTCACTAATACCTATGCTGATACCAATAACCTCGATGTTGGTGGTACAATTTTAGTAAACTTTTAGATATTGAATTATTGTCTATAATGTTTATAGTTATATGATTATAGTAATAATTACATAAAAATATGAATATGTATTAGAAAATATATAGTATACCGTGTGTAATCGTGCAGCTGTACGTAAGGCTTAGTTTCGAGTGTTGTGATCAAGGCTGTATTATGAAATAAAAACCCTAGATATTTTACGTCAAACAAGGATCATTCGAAAACAGTGTGATCTGAATGTACCGAGCGGATTAGAATGATATCGACCATAATATTAACATAACATACTTATATTAAAAAAACTTAACAAGGTCTCGGGTTACGCCTGAGGAGTGAACGGGAATTATTAATGAAAAATATATTAACATTACTGGGCTAGTTCGAAAATATCCACTCAATAAGCTTAAATTGAGGACGGGTTAGCTTCTGTAATTCCAGAAATACTAAATATAGTTTCATTTTTTTTAAATCATAAATTTCTTTCATAGATAAGTTTTGAGAATAATAGCGAAATCATGACCAATAATGTGACTGACTACAACTTACATATTATTAAGAGATTTATTGAATGAAAAATATTTTAATATGCTAGTAGAGCCGCAGGAAGATCTAGTGATAAACATCTCATTACAAATCGAAACAAAAATATTGTTTGTTTAGTGTTAATCATGTCACATTTGGCGCCAAAAAAATAGAGAATAAAAGTGTATTTGTTCATAATATTTACTGAAGACTTTTAATCACTCAAATACCAATAAAAATGTAACAATAGGAAAACTATTGAAAGCTGGCGTAAACGCCAGGTTGGTGCTTTATTAGCATACAGTGGAGAAAAAAAAATTAAACGGTAGTTTCGTTAAATCGCACGTTAGAGAAGTAACATTAATTATGTAAAACGTCAAAATAGAAATCAAATAATATAGGAACTCTAAATTTCTTAAATATTATCGCTATCTGTACTAATAAATAAAATTGAAGTGTCTCTTTGTAATGTCAAAATAACAATTTTTAACTAAATAGTAAATACTTATGACTGACTGTATATACAATGCCTATACCAAAAATACAATTTTTTAATTTTTTGTTTGTCTGTTTGCATGTTCCGGTAATGTCCGGAATAGCTGCACCGATTTCTACGGGACTCTTTTTGATCAATAGCTCCTTCGCGTAAAAAATAAAACATTAAAAATGAGTATAGATAGTTATATAGGTAAAATATTTAATTGTAGTTAGAAGTTAACTTTTTTTATCTCCAAACATTTGCATTAAAGTTTAATGAAGAGTGGATAATGAAGCTGCTTTTCTGATTTCACTAATATACACTATTAATAATGCTGGATTTTCCAATTATACCATAATAATATGTTATATTTTGTTTGCGAGTTAGCATTTTTCATCTTACAGATAAATTTACTAGGTGCATACGCTAATCTAGACTAGAAAATATGATTGATTGGTAGTTGTTGTTTTGTTAAGTATTTTTAAAATAAGTAAAATAATGATAATAAAAGATAAGGGAAGATATACATATGTATGAACGTATGTACATATAAAAGCGAACTAATAGTATGCACAAAGCGCCCCTTTACTTCTCATGTTGATACTGAATAACAGATAAAGTATTTTTATTTTATCGCTAACGAAACTGGATAACTTATTATCGTCCGTCGACAACTCGATTAACTATTACATTGAGAATAGTTTCGATGTGTTATAAGCAGTTTTTTGGAGACATATTAAAAACGTAGTAACTTTTTCCTACAACATTTACACACCAAATAATTTACACACAAAAGAACGAACCAAATCATTATAAAGAAGTATTAGAGTAATGGGGTGCTTTAAAAATTACCCAATTCTAAGAACCAAGCCAATAATTTGATAAGCTTTCTCAATTATAATAATGACATGATCACTAAAGTTTAATTTACTATCGAGATGTATACCCAGGTCTCGCACCGCGGTCACTCGTTTCAAAATGATGTTATTGAGATAATGTTCATAAAGAAAATGATGAACATTTCTAGAAAAATATATTCTACTTCACTTCTCAACGTTAAAATATAAATAAATCTTGCTACAATAAAAAGAAAGATCATCCAGATCATTTTGAAGTAACAAGCAATCCGAAAGAGACTTGACAATCCTAAAAATCTTCATATCGTCTGCATATCAGAGTATGAAATGATTGTATAAATTCACTTGTTATAAAGACTAAGGATATTTGTTATAAGGACTAAAGCCACTTGTTATATGGACTAAAGACGCTTGTTATATGGACTAAAGACACTTGTTATAAGGACTAAGGATACTAGTTATAAGGACTAAGGGCACTAGTTATAAGGGCTAAGAACACTAGTTTATAAAGACTAAGGACACTTATTATAAGGACTAAGGACTCTTGTTGTTAGGACTAAGGACACCTATTATAATACCAATGGAATATTTTTTTATTTTTTTTAACAATCTCACGAATAATTGATTCTTAGAAGTATTAAAATAGAACGAGATTTTTTCTTTGTGTTTAAAAAAAGTTGTACAAACACAAAATCACTGGACGAACATTCCTCAGGCTCTAACTGACTATTTATTTCTTGGATAAAAATGTAAATAGTCAGTCCTGCTCAGAATACTAGTAAAACAAAATATGTGCAATTTCCCTTGCTCAACGTGAAACATATTGATAGTAATATTAAGATAGATGGCAACTTAGTTGGCTTAGTCATGATAAACAAGAATGGGGTCAACTCATAAACACTTTGGCAGGTAGGTTAAGTTCTAATCTCCACCAATGGGGATGGACTGGGCTCCTCTTCCGGGAGATAGGGCGGTGGAGGAGGAAATGGAAAGGGGGCAGGATGGCAGTGGGGAGGGATGGGCTGTTGTTGCGGGAAAGAAGAAGAGGAAGGTTGTAGGTAAAGAGGGGGTGGTTGCGGTACCTTCTGGACCCCGAGTCCCGGTGACCGGGGCCAGAGAGGTGAGGCCCAGGGTGAGGATCCCGGAGCTGCCGTGTTCGGCGGCCGTGGTGGTCACATTGCGGCCGAGGCGCTGGCGCGGGGCCTAACATATGCGGGTGTTTTTGGCTGAGGCGAGAGAGAAGGTTGGGCTTGACGAGATGGGGATACAGGACATTTCGTGTCGCCCCACTGCCGTGGGGTCCCGAATCCTCGAGATTCCGGGTCCTTCGGAGGGGGAGCGGGCGGATGTCCTAGCGGCTCGGCTATAGGAGGTTGTGTCGGAGGTGGCACTGGTCTCCAGGCCAACGAAGCGGGCTGATGTCCGCCTAGTGGGCCTGGAGGACTCAATGTCCAGAGAGGAGGCGCTTGCGAGGGTTGCGCAGGAGGGGGGATGTTAGGTGGGGGATATGAAGGCTGGATTGGTGAGGGAGACTGAGAGGGGTGTTAGAACACTCGTGGTGTCGTTGCCGGTGGAGGCGGCACTGAGGGTGAGAAGGGAACCATCTGGATTGGATGGAGTACGGCCCGGGTCTGTGCACTTGAGGTGCTTTCCGCTGAGGTGCTTCAAGTGTATGGGTCTGGGCCATACAAGGGCGAGGTGTACGGAGGCTGTAGAGAGGGGGACGCTGTGCTACCGCTGTGGAGTCCATGGCCATAAGGCTGTGGACTGCACAGCGGAGTACCCAAGATGTGCACTATGTGCGGAGGAAGGGAGGGAGGCAGGCCACCACAAGGGGGGTCTTTTGCCGACCTCTCTTGAAAAGAGGGGCACCGTTTAATGTTATATTAAACAGGTGCCGGAGGAATGCCGGGTGGTGCGTGGAGGCCCTCCCCTCTCTATGCCTTCCTTGGGGAAGATGAGAGTAGGGGAGAGCGGCGGCCACGGGAGGATTTGAGGTGTGGGGGGAAGAGAGGTGGCTACTGCGACCGCGGTAATCACCCCTCTTTCCTCCGGAAGGTAATGCCTCTTTCAGAGGCGAAGAGGTGGGAGGGGACATTCTCCCTCCATCCCCATTGAGCTGATGTCAGACGGGCCCAGTGGGCTTACCGCAGGGGGCGACGCGGAGAATGCCTCGCTTATCCCGTATCGTCCCCACCCCAAATGCGGTGGGAAGCTCCGGGGGGTTTTAGTGGGTATTTCCGGGCGCTTCACGCCCGGGCGAGTCCCACACTGGTGCGGAGACGTCCCTCCGCACCCCCTTACCCATTGCATTGGGGGAATTCGGTCTCACTATTGCAATAGGTAAGGAGAGAGCGTAAATGCATTTCCTATTCAAAAAAAAAAAAAAGGTAGGTTAAGTTTTGCTGTATTTGCAGTACGTAAGATTCGTCAGTTCTCGTACAAGTAATATGGGGCCTGGCAAATCATAAAACAAGTTTCCGAAATAGAGTATCCTTACTTTACCCTCCTAATATATACTTGATAACTTGTTGTGTGTCCGCACAGATTTAGACAAGCTTGACCTTGTAACCGACCAGCATAATTTTAATACAAGGAAAAAATAATAACATTTTTTTATTCACTATTATTAATAGTGTTAGATTTTATAATAAAGTCCCAAAGTACATTATCGATTTACCAGACAATAAGTTCAGACAGCACGTCAAGCAAGTTTTATTTATAGGTTATTACAGGGTGGATCATTATTTGAACGATGGTGATGTCTGGAAATGACACCCTTCTCTGTGCATTTACTAATAAAGCTTGTAACTATGAGTTCTATAAAGAACATGTGAAAAAAAACCATGTCGAGTTCGTTGCCGGTTCTTCTTGATGTCTGGCCTATTTTTCGAACCGGTGGCAGTGTTTTGACGTTCATAGGCGTCTCATTAAGGCTTAAATGGAATAAACCATTTTTGGATTTGAGATGTGTGGTATATTTGTTTCGCCTCTTAGAAGTTAGGAGGGCTGATGTCGAAATGATCGATCTGATAATTATCCGATCCGAGTTAAATATACGAGTACCAACATTGAAAAATCGATAACTACTTATTACAAATATTAATCCAGTAACTTCGATTATTACTTATTGGACTGTAGATTGAAAAATTGTCCCTAAATAACAATAAACCTTTCAAGTATTAATTCTAGGTAGAAGGTTTGTTTAATTAGTGCGTTCATTCAACGCTCATCTTAAATCGAAAGGTTGTAGATGATGGCCTCCGCTTCCACATCGAACAATTACTTTAAACGAATAATAATTGGAAAATGTTTTTGTTAGTAAAATGTGGTTCCGCGTACTTTGGCATCTTTTATACGGCATTCAAAACCTTTCAACTTTAGTTTCCTTCCTAGCGTGTATTGTTTCCTTGCATTTCATGAGGAATTGTAAATAAATTACTAATTAATAATTATATTTCTTTTTCCTTTTTATGTATCATTAAAGACAACGTATATTGCTCTGTCTGCTAAAATGTTTATAATAGCAGAATCGCTAAATCGATTTACTTGATTTTTTTGGTGTTTTTTTGACCATTTATATATTCTTTGGTCAGACTTTAGTATCTTTTTTACATTAGTTGTCTGAAAGCAGTTATAAGGCAATTACAGAATAAATTCGACAAAAAAATGGGCGAATGCATAACAGCATATTCTATTCCAATATTTTAATAAAACCATTGGTTTAAACCAACTAAGTTACTGCTAGTCCTTATACTATACTGACCTCCATTTTAAGATCAGTTGAAGCAAGTGCGCGAAACCGGATGTTGCTCGTTAGCTCAATATTATTAGGTTACACATTCATCTCCTAGACTATTGTTAAACAGATTGTTAGTTGATACGTCTTCATTTTCATTGTTACAATACTCGATATTATAAGGCAATCGTGTTCTCATCACAATTCTAAAATTTATTTTTAAAAATTGCGTTTTTAGCAATACTCAAACTCTTCAAAACTTAATTATTTTAGATTTGCCGTTTATCTTCAGGTCTTAGCTCTGTTTAAAGAATCAGTCGGCCGTCTCTAGTTCCCGTCAGGGTTGGTGAGGAAAATACTTTAGGGCGGATCCCTATGTAGTGGTATAACGCGGCCCGCGGCTACGGACCGGTCAGTGGGGTGTAGTTGCCTATTCTAGTCGATTAGACTTCTTGTTTATAGAAGTCTCCTTGTATCGTAACAAATATTAGTGGATAGCCGCTACTTATAACCTTTTAGCCTTTGTTGAAGAGAAAAATAACTATTTGAGTACAGTATCCTGTTTTGGGTCCATTTTTCTATGAATTCCTTGCAACTTATAACCATAACAAATCGCCAGATTAGATCACCCATTACTGAACTTGTTTGGAGTGTGACGGTAATACAATGTTTTGGTAACGAATCCAGATAAGATATTCGGTTCCATTCTCATCATCGTCTTACCCTTATCCTAGTTTCCGTGCAATTTTTTTGTTTCCACTCGTGTCTTCTTAACATTCATACTTTTTATATACAGTATTTTGAACACTCTATTCGTAAATTATTTCATGTTGTTAACCGAGCTTTGTACCGATTATGGCGCAGTGGATAGTGGCTGGATTTCATGTCAATGATTGCGGGTTGGAACCCACCTAGTCAACTCTTAAATCAACCTGAGCTTTCGGTGAAGGAAAACATCGTGAGGAAACCATAGCATGGTGGTAGGCCATTTTCTATAACCCTCCGCCTGGGTAGCTACCACCCTCAAGTTTGAAAACCTGTCGCCAAATACCAATAGGTGTGTTCCGAGAGCATCACTTGAGAAACAGTACCTCTAGGCTTGGTGTGTTTACCATTCTGGACCATATCGTCATTTAACATCAGGTGAGATTGTGTTCAAAGCACTAAGCCTATATCATGTAAAAAAAGGATTATTATATTAACATGTGAGAGAGGAACTAAAGTGCAAATACATATATACATACATATAAAGGAGATGGCTATTACATCTTCGTTAGACCTTCCTTCTATAGCACTTGCTAGAATTTCTTTTGAAACTAATGAGCATCGACACATAATGATCACAATCAAGAGGGTTGTTCAAATTGTTCATTTCACACAAAAAATGTCGTTAGATCAATGCGATGATTTCAGATTGTGGTTAAATATCATTTATGGTGCCGGCTTGAATAGTACTACTCCATATCGTTCCCGTGGGTGTCGTAAAAGGTGACTAAAGGATAAATCAGGGGATGGGCAGCAGCATTCTCTGAGCACGATGATCATCTACTGCGATCTCCAACCCGCCTGCCATGCATGGCGATTATGGCAAATCCCCCCTAGATCTTTGGGGTAGACCTATGTCCAGTAGTAGACGTCTTTACGGTTGAATGGTTGGATCATTTTTATATAAAAAAATATAGAAATAAGAGAAAATAATAGGTATTTTGTAGTTTGGTTGTACGATTTAATTTAATTTAAGTGTGACTTAGTAAGCACAGCTTGTTTGTACAAATTGATTTATAATAAAGTGACGTTAGCTTAACTAGTTTATTTGGAATTGAACCTAGATACGCTGTGTATTTATTAAACTAGCTGATTTTGCGCGGCTGTGCCGATGACCTCGCTTCATATAATTTGTTTCTTCCGTCGCCTTTGAGTCTGCGCAATGTTTTCTTTGTACTGTGATTTACAATCTGTTTATTTAATACTTTAAATTGCTTCACTTCATTTTTTTATCTCTTGTAATCTTAACTTTTATTTTTATTGTTTAATTAAATTGTGGACACAGTACACGAGTATCTTCTACAGCTACCAGTTTACAGAAGATAAAATTTTAACGTTGGATATATGTTTACCACAATGAATCTCTGGAGCTACTGATCTGATTCAATAAAATCTTTAACTGGTATACAATTACATTCATACTATTAAATGAAGGCTGGTTTTTATTATCAAAGTAAAGTTATAAAAGTTTTATATTTGAATTTACGTGTCTATAATATTCGAGAGTTTTTCTCGATGTCCCTTAGTTCTACTGATCAGATCCTAAATGGGACCACGTCGGGAGTATACACCTTCGACTTAAAATAAAAATAAGCAAATCGGTTCATAATTGAAAGAGAAATCAAGTAACAAACATACAAAAAAATAACATGCAGATGAATTGATAACCTCCTCCTTGTTGAAGTCGGTTAAAATACACTACATATTAAACTATAACTACCTATATACTTGTTCTTTAAAATCACCCTAGTCCTTTATTAATTTGTATGTAATTCTGATAAAGTTTAAACAGTTATTTCCATTTTTAATTGGTGAACACTAGCTGGCACTGATTTCAAAATTAACGAAGGAGATTAATAAAGTAAATATTTATTGACTTTTTATGCTAAAAGTTCCTTGTTTTTGAACAAATTTTAATTTGTTTTCTGTGGTCACCTTGATTTATGATTAATTTTTTGATGAAACATTAAAAATATAATCCATCAACATCTTTATTATGTTATTCTCTGTTAGCATCTAGGATTTTTAATTTCTTTGAATTTAGCGTTTTAGCGTTTTATTATGCTAACGGCTTACTATTTATTAGTACTACTATAGATAAAATATAGTTTTTGGTACTACACTTAGTATTGTGTAGTTATGGGTATAGTTTGTGGTTTTGTCATTGCGCTGGTTTAAATTATCAGAAATTATTAGTAGAGATTATTTAAATAAATAAGTTGTAAGTAATATGCCTCGGAAAATACTTCAACTAAACAGATTTTATAAAGAAATTCCTTTATAGATAACGTTTAAACTTATCGTACTAATATACAACATGCAGAAATATAAGACATATACAAAATACAAATACATATAAGAATGAAACGTCTGGATTAACAATATTGTAGTTATTTTTCATTTATACAAATTGCATACACACACAACAAACAAACGACACTCGATTATAATAAATCAATAGCGCTTTATGTGTACGATATTAATTGAATAAAGGCGCTATAGAATTAGGTATCAAGTAGATAATAAATAAATGATCTATTAAAAAATGTTGTAATAAATAAACCCGAATGGGTCCGGTAACTATAAATTGCCATGGGAAAATAATTCACAAGTAATTTAAGTGCAGATGACTAAAATTTATAACTTACAAATATTAGGCTTTTACTAGGTTTTAACTGATAAATGTTATATGTATATATTAGAGGCAACAACCTATCTCTGTTGATTTTCTGTTGACATAAACCTCGAGACCCAATGAAACGAGATCCTTGATCAAACCTTATTACGTAAAACGTACCAGATGAATTTTGGTAAAATTCAATATCTACATCTCGGAGCAATATATAGATATATTTTTTAAATCCACCCAAACTGGGTAATAAAGGATTGAAGTCAGATTTAGTGTCATCAAACTTTGTATTTGAGATCTTAGTTATGAAAGAAGTAGTTAATATCTCGAAGTAACATTTAACTAAATCATATTTATGCTTACTTTAAAATCATAACGTTAAATATGTTTTATTGAGATCATCGTTATATAAACACGGAATTCCAAGTGGAAAGAGTCGCGGGCAAAGATAGTAAACAATGATTTCAAAACACAATTTTAAAAGAATTTGTCATTCACTTTTCGATAATCGCAGCCAACAACACCTAATATATAGCTAACATCCGGCATAACTTTTATACCAGAAGTAATCACAAATTAGCCGTCTCCTGCTTTGGGCTTAGTAAGTTCAATACAAGGTTTTTAGGAAATAGTGTCAGGTACTACAACATCCCCCGGACTGCAGACCTATCTAGGTCATGCCTCCTGCGGGAGGCGGGCGAAGAGGTGGGGGGTTGAGAAGTGCTACACTCCCCCATCCCCGCTGGGCCATTGCACGACGAGGCCCGGTGGGTTCGCTGCAGGGGGCGACGCGGTGCTTGCGAAAGCCACCCCGTGTCGCCCCCGTCCCAAATGCAGCGGACGGCCCCGTGGGGTTTTAGTGGGTATTTCCGGGCGACTCTCGCCCGGGTGAGTCCCACACTGGCACGGAGCTCGTCACTCCGTGCCCCCTTATCTATTGTATTGGGCACTTCGATCCTCTATGTCAAATAGGTTGTAATGCCCAAATGTTATTATAGGGTGGGTCATTACGTGAACGATACTGATGTCTGGAAATTATACTTCTCTCTGTGCTTCCATTAAAACCGTTTATATATTATATAATATATGAATTGTATAGTTTATACTTACTTTTACATACTGTATATATTATACTTTAAAAAACATTTAAAAAAGAGCAGATCGAGTTCCTTGCCTGCGCTCTTCTAGACTAGGTTGTTTTCCGAACCGGTGGCAGTTTTTTGACGTACATAAGCATTTTCTCAGGGCCCAAATTGAATAAATATTTTTTTGATTTATAACGATGTAACTATGGTACGTATTGTATTGTAATGATGTAACGATGATAAAAAATGAATGTATTTTCAGGTGTAAAGTACCGGAATGTGAGTCGACACCACCAGACTTTGTAACAAATGGATGGGGAACCTGGGCACTCCCCGAGTCCGGTGGCAGGTGCGAGCGCCTCCAGCCTCTGGGGGAAGAATGCACTCCCGACAACTTCCACCACAACGAGACCGTTACATGTGCCGCCTGGGTTTATGAAAATAGTAACACCATTGTTTCAGAGGTATGCTCTAAAATTAAATAAAAAATAAATTAGTATGGCCACTGATTAAGCGGAGCAGAAGAACTGAAAGATTTGTTTCTTTAGTAGCAACATTTTAACCATAAGAGCGAGTTTTTTTAAATCGGAAATACACTTTCCATGCTTCTCTAATGACAGGATATTGTAATTGGTCCAGATAGAAGACGCTTTAATAATATAGATCTCTAAGATTAAAAATATTTTTTTTTGAGTCTCGTTAGAAGAAGCGCTAATTTTGAGGATCCGGATTATATGATCTTTTTACTTTAAATTTCAACTTTAGACGTTTGATGTTGTGATTATGTGTTATTTTTCTCACCTCGACTAGTTCTATTTGACTACTTCGTGCCATAGAGACATAGGATGTTTTCGCTAAGCTCAACCTATGTTTATCTTCAAGAGCATTCTTACGTGATATCCAGTGTTTATTACATACCCTGCAAAGAATTTCCTTATTATCCTTACATTCAGTTAAAATTAGTTTGCGATTATTGTGTCGAGTCGAGAAAAATGAGACAATAGGAAAACAATGGAAAGCTGGCGTAAACACCAGGTTAGTGCTCAAAGAAAGAAAGAAAGAAAGAAAGACATTTATTACCATATTTTAGAACAGATTTATATAAAAACTACAATTAAGCATATAAGAAAAAAAAAATGGTAATAAGGACTGGCAAAGGGTTAACAAACAGATATAAAACTGTAGATCATAGTTCTAAATTTTCGAATTGGAAAAATACTCGGGATATAAGTGGACTCACCGATATAGTTTCTCATATCTGAAGTATTAAGAATATTTTTAAATCGAAATACATATTATAAAATGACGTAATTATTATATTATATGTGTATAGAGAAATATGCAAGGCCGTGCTTTTCAATCGACGCGACGTGTGACATCTAGATAAGTCGTTAGGATTGCTCGTTTGTCCGAGATATAGACTATTTCATTTACAACCAAGTCCTTAGTTTTATGACTTTCAAACTGAGTTAATTCACATTCATATTTGCATCTCCTTCTTCATCCACTTTAGTGTACGTTTTGAATTTTTTTTTATCCATCCAGTAGTTTTTGCTTAATATTTACAGATACGGATAGACAGCCAAAAATTTCAAAAATCATAATAGGTAATGATTTCTATTATTGATTTTCAGGCCCCCGTTTGGTTTAAAAAAAAATCTTAAATACAGATTTTATTTTTATAGTTTGGTTATAAGATATAGATTATAATTTTGATTTATTCATTGATGCAGCCAGGGAATAAAAAAATATAATATTATTTAGAAAATTTCATCATTTATTTTTTACCACCCTTACTTCTGTCTAATCGCCTAATCGCGGATAATATTACGTGTTATCTACTGACTAATATTAATGTAGTAAATTCTATATAATTATTCGGATATTTCATTTTTAAAATTTGGACTTTGATTCTAATGGTTGCTTCTAATAAAACCTATTGATCTACCTTCTTGGTTGTCTTGTAAACCTGCGGTAAAACATAGTTTCTAGTCATAACTATCAATATTATAATAGATTTTTCGTTATTTCTGTGATAGGTCTATCCCATTCGTTGACGATGCCACGAATTTTACGAATGCTAATATACAAAGTGTTTCGTTTGCCTGTCCGTTATCGGGTTCATGAGTCGATTTATACGATTCCTTTTTTAAATAATGTATGGTCTATTATCTAATCAGTACTATATTTTTAAATACTTTGTAAAAGATGATATAAATTGAGCACCATTGGAGCTATAACTATATTCAGGCGACATTGGTGCAGTCGGAATCCGCTTCGATGGATTCAGGACGAACCCACTTATTCTATTATATGATGAACTTTGGTGAAGGAAAACATCGTGAGGAATCGATTATAGCATTTAAAACACCAATAGGTGTGTCCCGGGCAATCTGAACTATCGCTACTTAACATCAGGTGAAATTCTGGCCAAAGCACAAAGTGTATATTGGAGAAACAAAATGTTTGTTGTGATAACTATGTAATTAGCAATTGAACTTATGACTTTTTATCTGAGGTGGGAGGTTAATTTTGGATAAATTTCTCTTGTCACATTATACCTACTTAGATTACAATGATTTATTTTATTGAAAACTTGCTGTGTGCACTCGGTTCAGCCTGCTTTTTTCACTGTGTAAAAGTGTGTTATATACTTTTAAAATAATCATTAGAAAATAATGTTTTGTTAGTGCTGTCCATTATTTTTTTTCACAATTCCTGGTTTCTTTAATGCGGTACTCTAATAATTTTCTTGAAATTGTTTTTGGTAGCTACTAATAGAAAGCAAAGATATTTCTCAGAAATTCAAACACATGACAGTGAAACTGTGCTTTAAATCGGATTTTATTCACGTTTTCATAAGTTTTAATTTTTTACGCGGATCCAGAATTATTTTCCAAAAATAAAAGTAACCTAAGTTACTCGGAGCATCTTTAGCTATCTATTAAAAATAGATCCGGAAATAAATAAAATCAGCTTAACCGTTTCGGAGATTAGCCGGGAAAAAAAACAGACACACAATTTTTTTTTTACATGATCTAAGTTTAGTGCTTTGACCACAATCTCACTTGATGTTAAATGACGATGTGGTCCAGTATGGTGAATACACCTAGAGAAACTGATTCTCAAGTGATGCTGCCGGAACACACCTATTGGTATTTGGCGGCAGGTTTTCAAACTTGAGGGTAGTAGCTACACAAGCGGACATTATAGAAATTGCCCTACCACCATACCATGGTTTCCTCACGATGTTTTCCTTCACCGAAAGCTCAGGCTGGTTTTACAGTTGGATAGGTGGATTCGAACACGCATCCATTGACGTAGAATTTTTTAATTTCATTTCTTAGAATTCTTAGTATAGATTGTGGCATAATTGCGGCTTTCGAAATATTGTTTTCCGACGTGATAACTGCAAGTACCATGCGTATTTTAACTTAACATAATATCATCGAGTGAATTTATGATTAAATTAAGGAAAATATGGTAAAATTATATAATATGTTATACGTTCCAGTTCGACCTGGCCTGCGAGAGTTGGAAAAGGACTTTAATCGGTACTATACACAGCGCCGGGACTTTTACTGCTTTAGCCATAACAGCGTATGTTTCGGATACGTAAGTAACTTGACAATATTTTTCACAAACTTTTGTCCTAAAGTGAAGTATCAAAAAGTTCAAAAAACGCAGTTTTCCATCTCCCTGTTCAAAAACATTCGATGTTAAGATACCAATTATAGTGAAATTAAACTCCAGAAAATATGAATATCATTTGCTTGGTAATTATCATTTTCATATATGTATTCTCACACGTTTGTTTGTGACTTTAGTTTCAGAGAGTTTTTCTCTTTTATCTCTCTCGGATCTCTCGGATTTATGAATCCGAAATATGTATGTATAAAAATATATTTAATTTTGGTGTCTGTAGATTTACATCAATTTTCTTTTACACGTTATAGGCTCAGTGCTTTTTGACTCGATCTCACCTGATGTTAAGTGACGATGTGGTCCAGGATGGTAAAGAGAAATTTAGATATTGTTTCTCAAGTGATACTGCCAAAACATATTTATTGGTACTTGGCGATAGCTTTTTGAACTTGAAACTACCCAGGCGGGCATTGTTAGAAAATCCTCTACCACTATGCTATTGCTTCCTCACGATGTTTTTCTTCACCGAAAGCTCAGGCTGATTTTAGAACTGGTGAGTATGAACCTGCGTCCATTGACGCGGAATCCGACCGCACAGTCCACTGCGCCATTCATTCAGTAGCGCCTCCTTTTGGTTTTGTTGTTTTCTGCCTTTCCATATTTACTATGATATAATAATATTCGACAGGTTTGGACGTCGTAATGCGTTTATTTTAACCGCCGTATCCGCAGGAGTGGTCGGAGTGATACGTGCTTTTGCCAACACCTACGTACTGTATGTAATACTCGAGTTCGTAGAGTCGACAGTCGGCTCTGGTGTTTACAGCACCGGCTTTATACTTGGTAATTATTCTATTATTTGCATTCTATTATAACACAGAAAAATAAACTGTTTGTTATATATGACTACATTTATTTATTTTTAATTCCAGCTCTTGAAATGGTGGGTTTAAATTACCGCGTTTTGGGAGGTAATATTATATCAAGCACTTTCGCACTTGGTCAAGTATTCGTCGCATTAGTAGCTTGGGCAGCGCCACATTGGAGAACACTGACTTTAATCATCTATGCACCTTCTATTCTTTTCGTTGTATATATCTTTCTCATAGAAGAGAGTGTTCGGTGGCTTCTTATCAAAGGTAAAAAGAAAGAGGCTGCTAGAATTATTTTTAAAGCTGCAGCGATCAATAATAAAAAGCTTAAACCAGAAACTATAAAAATGTTGACAGAAGAAGATAAAATTGATGAGAATCCTTTTCCTGATATACATTCAATGACTTCAGAAACGAAAAAGAAGTCGCTAATAGTTCAGGTTCTGCGATCGAAAACAATAATGATAAGGCTGGTGATTTGTTCTTTCTGGTGGATAACTTTGACCTTTGTGTATTATGGACTATCAATAAATTCTGTGTCGTTAGCAGGAAACCAATATGTGAATTATATATTGACTTCGCTAGTCGAAATTCCTGGATATGCCCTTAGTGCCCTAACCTTAGACAGATTTGGGAGGAAGAGCTCCATTATGGTGTCTTTCTTAATTTGTGGTGTGTCACTTATTGCGCTGCCATTTGTACCTCAATGTAAGTAAACTTCTGTATCTTTTTAACAAGTTCTTTTGTATTACTACAAACTGCATATATCTCGTTTATTTGTTCAGTTGTTCATCTGTAAAGGTGTTCTTATAGCTGTATATTTATCGAGATGAAGTTAGTAAATAATATTGTTATTCCTGGAAATTCATTAGTATAATTCTTCTTCTTCTTCTTCTTAGTTAATGGCAATCTGTGTGTACACACAATTTGTGCCAATGTCATGTAGGTAAGATTTTCAATCTTGTATCAGCGTTACCAAGCTCCAACAGAACGGTGGCCTATCCTGCTCAAACTTTCCATGGAGCTTTGTCGGCACCTCAGAATGTATGCTACGCGTTGTCTTCTATAATAAACTTAACTTGAACACAATAACTAAACTATTTCACACAAAACGCCACCAAGATTACATGATATAGAGTCAAGTACACAAGTTTAATGAATTAAAGAAAACAATTGCTACATGTCAGACTGAGATCCCGCCAAAAACTCTCTAGTATAGTTTTAAGCTTATTAAAAGTGTTACGTAGCATAGTTAAGTAGTGATATCTAGTAGCTTGAAAGTAGTTAATTATTTTTAGCGATAACGTGGCTGCCGACAACACTCAATATGATAGGGAAGCTGTGTATTAGTATGGCTTTTACCAGCATTTACATTTATACAACTGAGCTGTTTCCGACGGAGGCGCGGCACAGCCTTTTGGGGGCTTGCTCCATGATCGGCAGAATTGGCGCTTTGGTAGCACCACAGACACCATTACTGGTGAGTTTTACAAATGGTTTTTTTTTTTCTGAAAACACAGATTGCATAAACCAAAATCTATAAAGCGAAAGTATCTTTTAGTAAGGCATATTTTGAACTTTTTGTAGTATTTGTGCTTTTTTAGTGTTTGATACCCTTATGAGAGTGAGAGAGGGGTGATGTTTTGTAATAGTATATAAATAACAATTAAAATCTTTTGTAAATTATTAACTTCAGTAGGAAAACACTGGCGAGCTTTAAACCCTTTCGACCTTACGATACGTGTAGGTGAAGATACTCTGGTTAGATATCTGTAGCAAGCGTGTCTTGTACTGAATGCAAAATATCATTTAAATTTGTCGTTTTTATCGTTTCATCATCATTTGTAATAACTTACTGATACGATAGGACGGTAAAAGACTGAAAATTTAATGATGTCGATTGATATTAATGAAAAAGCACTAATAATTTTTTTAAATTTATAGATATAATTAGACTTGGGAGGATAAAAAGATACTTGGTTTATCCATATATCGTAAAAACGTTAGTTGTAGAGATTTTGTTTCTTCACAAGAATAAGACGATTTGAAATACATATGAATGTGTATGTGTAACTAATAGTACTTAGGATTTTCGTAAATAATTAGGGTTCTGCGTAAGAAAATTAAAAGTCATAAAAATTGAATAAAATTTGATTCAATGCACAGTTTTAGAGTCAAGTATTAGAAAATGTTTACTTTATCTTAGCACTATAAAACTTTTAAGAAAATAAAACAATAGATTAGATTACAAGAAAATAGAAAATAAATACATTAAAACACAGTGAAGGACACATGAAATGCGGGCGCAGCCGCGGACATACAGCTTTTTATTATACAGTTTATATAACTGCAACTTTTATCCACAACAGTATAGGGTACGCTAGGCTAAGCGCGATGGTAGGAAAACGAGTTGGTACCATCTGACGGACAACTATTGCGTTTCCCCGACGTTTCCTGTTACACACTTCCGGCCATTTTCACGAAATCATTCTCACAGATTGCAGGAAAGCGAGAGGACGGATGTTACACTTCAAAAGACTACAATTATATTGGTTTTTGATTTTAAATCAACAATGTTTTAATATATGCATTTCAGATGGCCTACATGGAGTCCCTGCCGTACTTAATTTTCGGTATAATGTCTGGTACCTCCGGCTTGCTAATGCTACTGACTCCGGAAACCCTCAGGATCCGTCTCCCAGATACCATCCAGGAGGCTGAGAATATCAGCGTTACTCGGCGCACTACACAGACAACCGTCATTACTGTTGACTAGTCACTTACTTTTAATCTTTATATTACTTAAAAATATATTATTTTTGATAAATTTAAAAACCATTCGCGAGGTAACCAAAGAACTACATTCTCAAGAAGACTATAGATAAAATCGATTTAATATTTCATTATATTATGCTTAAAATTATCTTTAGCTGTCACACCCGCAGACAATTTCTTGAAGTATTTTGATATATTAAGAGGTTATACAGACGCGCGGACTGGACCGCGTATTTGAACGACCAAACTGATCGAAGTTATCAGTCGCCTTGTGGGCGCAGTCGGGTACGGACGTTTTTATCGAAGGGTGAAAAAAATTTTACTTCTGTAGCGGCAATATTAACGCGGCATAAAATCTATGCATGGCATAAAAAGCAACTGGATGTACAAATCTGTATGTCCATTACTTGCATAAATAGCATTTTTTTTGCGCTTCGATAAGGAGGTCTGTACCCGATTGTGGCCACAAGGCGACTGATAACTTCGGTCAGTTTGGTCCTTCGACATATACCCGGTCCAGTTTATGCGCCTTTTATTGTTTTTACACACCATGTAAAATATAAACAACTGTCTAAGCACGTTTCAAAAATACAAAGATATCGTTTTCCTTGTAGGTTTTTTCTATTTGTAAGAAATCTGCTTGAACTTATCCCATTTTTATTTGAGGTCAGCGCAACATGTTCTCCAGTTCATTTATCTGTATTTGAAATCATTCACTCCCTTATTAAATATAAGAAACATAGATTCACTCTCTTTTTAAGTATATAATTTTTCACACCATTCGTCATCCGACACACAGGTCTTCCCTTTCCTCTATAACCGTCAACATTCATATTTATTACCTTTCTTACAACATCCTCCCTGCGCATCTCATCCCTATACCAGGACAGATTCCTGCTCCTTAGCTTCTCTGTTACTGGCGCTAAATTTCCTCTAATATGCTGATTTCTAATCCTGTCTATTCTTGTTACCATCTCAACATTCGCATCATGGCTGCATGCAGTGTCCTTTCATCCATCACTAATAATAATAATGTTTTATTCACTAATTTTATTTACCAGTGTTTGAGATTTTATAAACGTCCGTCTGAATATGGATATTCTGGTTGGTTGCGTATGCGTATGGTTCATATAGTGTGCCTACAGAGTATATCGTATGTTTAACAATGTGTTATCGTCACTTATGATATGACTAGACTTATATATTCTTAAGTAATCACTAGATGTAAAGCATATGCGTTAATGTTAAACTTATGTTAAAATCATACTTCAAGATAACAATAACAACCAGTGCCCTGTACTATATCATCTGTGATCAGAATCACTGCTTCTGGATCTTAATGACTTGTATTTCTTGAGCGAACTTAGATAGATTTTGTTTAACTGTATATTGTGTCAAGTCTCACAATCATTATTACTTCGGAAAACACTAATTTTTGTCAAAATTATCATTGTTTTTTTTTAAATAAATAATAAATTTTTAATAGATACAGTCAGATAGAGAGAGAAAAGAAGTCACCAACTGATAACTAATATTAGCTGAAGAGATTGAGCGTATGAGTCCAAAGTGTGATTATATTATAAAAGTATGTTTCCATTATTACAAAAGTATGTCTGTAGAGTCCTTTACATTCTACATGCTGAGCACAAACGTTAAAGATTTGAAAGTCAAGGCACTTTAATTCTCAAACGAGTGCAGTCTGTAACGAAACCCGTCTATGAAAATGTATAACAAAGATTATATTAGTTGAGGTGCTTTTAAAATAAACAGAGACGGACTGTGAATCAAATTTCCCGATATTTTTCTTGTCATAAACTCTATATTTGCGTTTACCTATTTTTGTGTTTGCCTTCTCGCGCGGTTTTTAAGCGTTATTTATTTCTGTGGGGGTTTTCTCCATTGTGTGTTAAGAAGAAATACGAACTGCGTTTATTACATACACACATTTTTTTTAAATGTCTAAAATTCTGTTGTAGTACTTTAACCGCTTCTAATGTTATAACCTTAAGCGGTTCAAATACTCTTATAAATTTGTTTTACCTCTGATAAATATGTGATGTATTTTAATAATATCTAATGTATGATAACTATGAAAAAAATAATATAATAATAGTATGGAAAGTTCAACTCTCTCTTTAACTTCTTAAGAAATTCAATAAAGATTTTCTTAAAGTATGATTACTTTTTCCAGAAAATCAATATTTTTAGTACAAAGTTTTCTAGAGACTAGAGATTTATAAAATATAAAGCTCATTATATTTTATAAACAAACCTTATACTTATTGGTGTATTGCAAATATAGAAAGAAAGAAAACAAATTTATTTGCTACAAACACATTATATAAATAAAGGTGCAAAAAAATTTTCAATGTACCAATATAACAAACATGTATTACTTATTCAATAAACATGTGTTTTTGTGTGAAAAACAGATTCCTTTTGTGTGGTTCAAAGAAAAATTGAACTATACAAGTACTTGACTAACAATTAGATTTGAATTATATATACTATATAGAGGATTATATAGTATTTAATTCATGACTGTTTTATACCTAAACTAATAGTAGTAGCATAGATAAAATGGAGGACTAATATAATATGTCTGTGTCTTTTCTACTTGCAAATAATACGGCACATGTGAAATAATTAAATCATTTTCTTTTAATACAGTAATTGTAGATATATCTACATAATAATATTATATTACATAATATTAGAATTACATTATTATAATAAAATTGTCTAAAATGTTTTAATATTATTTTACAGACTAAGAAAAAATAAATAAATAAATATCTGTAACATTTCTTGTCTCCATTATTTAATTGTCTCTCACTGAGATAATCTCAAATTCAAATTAAAAAAATATTTTATTCAATTTAGGCTCTGATAAGACGCTATACTTAATTATTTATACAAAATGTATCGAGAATAACCTACTTGTACAAGCAACGCTTTGTTTCTTGTTCAAATGTTAACTATATAATAATTAATTAATAAATATAGAGTATATTATTATAATAGACAAAGATCAAGTATAATACAGTTCAAAACATTTTTTCATCTGTTTATACCCAATTTGTTTGTAATAGATTTTTTTTTTTCAATTTTTTAATATAGAACGAATCGAATCAACTACCTAGCGAACATTAGTATTTCTTGAAATGAATAGAAATAGAGCTTGTCTGTGTATAACCAGTAAATAAAAGTATAAAGGCACTTCCTCGCCTTTAAACAGGATAAGCCAAGGCGTCTTAGTATATTTACAAACGGCGGTGAAGTAATTGGTTGAATAACATTCTAGGCAAAATAGCAATAGAATCAATAACCTAGTAATTACAGAAACGTTCAATGTATCAGTTCTGATTATTGTAAACACAAAATGGAACAAGATTACGAGGAACATAGGCGATTCCTCGGACACAATCCGTGCTCGCCGTTGAGGTTATTGAAGAAGTGAAGTCTGTTAAGGTTAGAACTTCATATATAACAATAAACGGTTTTAGCGGAAACACAAAGAGGGGTGTAATTTCCTGACATCACTATCATATACGAAATGATCCACACTATATTAACCTTTGAGCATTAAATCCTGTTTGACGTAGAGCTTAATCTTATTGTTAGGTAAATCGGTAATGTGCTTTGGAACCATGTTGTAAAACCTGCCACTATTTCCTAAAAAGCTTTTATTTTGACTTTAGTAAGCTTAGTAGCCTAAAGTATGGGACGGCTAATTTGTGTTTACTTCTGGTATAATCGATTTGAATCGCTTAAAATATACAGTAAAATTAAGTTTGAAACTTTTAAAAACAATAAACATTTTTAGCATGTACATGCTTTTAGTATTAAAGCAACGGAAAACAGGTTTTTAATGGAATAAAAACATAAATATGGAAAATCGTTTATTTTTTTATATTAATACAATACAATACAAATAATTTATTTTTCGCAATCCAAATATTTTGATACTTTTGTTTGTCAAAAAAAGTTGACAAGCCGGATGGAAAATACACAATTGAATATGCCAATTAAAGGCTTCACATAATATTTCTATACATATGTATATGACGAAGTATGTGTCTCTTAATCTTAATCTGTTAATATAAAGCTGTTGATCAAATGACATTATCTGTTTATTCTTTTTAAAACCTGATCACTAGGATTTGTTATTTATGGTATATTTTTAAAAACTTATTAAGTACTTATCTAATCAATTTTTATTGATGATATTAGATATCAGTTAACGTATGGGTTTAAAATGGACAACAATTTATAATTTTATTTAATATGTTTGTTTGTAGTGTTTGTTCGTATTATATAGTAATAAAAAAAAAACTAGGCAGCCTTGGGGGCTCCAGATAGAAGTGAAAACTTTGATAACTATTTTTCTTGTTGTTTAAATTATTTTAGTAGTAATCGTTTTGTGTCGAAGATATTTCGGGCATTTAGGAGAAAATATTTTAGATGTGGGAACACAAAAACTTAGTCATCTACCTTCACACTTGACATTAATTTCCATCAGATATAAATAATAAAACACTGGCAAATACTTCTGCGACGCCAAGAAAAGAAAAAAGTTAAACTTTCAATGGAAAATTCCATGTCGCGGACAGCAGGTTGACAGCGAATGTCATTTTCCATTAGTAAAGCGAATCTATAAGTTTATCCCCCATTGAGAATAGCTCAACCCCGCTACAGAATTTTTCACTTCAAAACCTGAAATAACTCAATAGATGGTGTTATTATGAAAACATTTCAATCTAGGGCGAACAATCATAGATGTCATTAAATTAGTGTCTGTGCCTGATGGTAAGCACAGTAAAATCCAAAAACAGTGACGACCAATGAAAGATCAACAACTGATCGCCGGCCGCCGCTACTATGTCGGCCTTTAGTGTCTATTCACATGGTATTTGAAGGCTCAATTCAGGTCGGGCCACTTTCTTTATCTTCCGTCCAGGGTTGACTGGACTGGACTGGACAGAATGGTCCAAGCTGCCCGCTGATCAAGACATATTCGGTCCCTCTCCTCTTCTCATCCTTGTCTATCGACAAAAAAACTAGGAGGATAGGGAGCGGGGGGAAAAGGAGGAGTAAGAAGACGGCTTACGGGGCCTGGAGAGTGCGGGCGTACCTCGCTATCCTGCGCCCTACCCTCCTACGGCAAAGAGGATCTGTTAGGGGATCCTCCTCCCGATCTCTCACCGCAGCCTCCTTCTTTAACATAACCTGCTTGCAGCCCAATTACCCTGGTTTTTTTATGGTAGCTCGGCAAATTGACGGCGTTTTGCCTGATGGTAAGCATAATGCATTCCAGAAAGAGTGGCGACTGGTGAAAGACCGATTATCTATCGCCAGTCGTCCCTGTCATACCGGCCTGCACAGATGTCTCTTCACACTATGCTGGAAGGATGTGATGTTATAGGAAGGAGGGAATATATCGGCCGGAAGACTGTCCCGCAGTTTTACAGTGTCTCGTTTAAAGCATAACTCTGTCTTTCGTTGTTAATAAAGCAGCACTTTATGTAGTCCAATAGATTAGTATAGTCTATTTAGTAATGCGGTCAATTTTTAGCACAGCAAACCAATTGTACAATGGCCACCAATAAGGTCATACAAAAGGTGAAAATTTACTTATTATATTATTTATTATATGGGGAACTATGAAACTTAACCAAATGCACATTGAATAATAATAATTAATAATATAAAATTAGAATTTATAGTGTTATTTGACATCTTTTGTTGCCTATCAACGGTCGATCGTTTGCAAAAATCCATTCAAAAATATAATAATGAAGGTCACTGCCATCTATTATTAAGTAATTAAATCAAAACAATTATGTTAAATATAAATGTGTGGCTGCAATTTTCAAAAAAGTATGAATGCAGACAATCTTAGAAAAAAAAGCCTTAATTATGTGGAAAGTTTCATCCCGATCGGTACAGCGAATCCCGAGAAGCCAATTACATTATGTATGCAAAAATTGCTCGCTTCATAGTATAAGATATTGCATTCATATATGTGGACTCTTCCTATCAGAATAATTAATAACGTTTTAATACATTTATCAAGGGTATCTCTATCTTAATCACTTGGTGATTTATGGGGTACTATTTGTGACCGCGACTCTGTCCGTGTTGAATTTAATGCTTGTAGAACAACGATGTAAACAAAATTTAGTTGCATTCACAGCTATTTTCATAACGGGTTTCTCCTGTATAATATCCACTTGTGTTGTTTGTTTCTAACCAGGAAAAGAAAGACAGCTAAGAAATATATTGGCTGTCTGATTATAAATGAACAATTTCTTTTACGTTAAAATTAATACGGTTAATAACGAAACTAACGTGAATAAACGTTTCTATAAAAATATTCCACTAATGAGACTCGCGAATGCTTCTCCGATACCAAATATTGAAATCAACTCAGAGATTTTAGTACCTAGAAATATAATTTAATGTTATATAAATATTACTAGTAAAATCTTTGAGTTATTTTATTTATTGCATTATCTTAAGGAGAAGAATCTCCTTCTCCATTCTTTGAAATTTATTAAATTACTAGTAGGCCTTGCCGACTTTGACTTGACCTAAAAATAAAACAAAAACATAGAGCCCGATTGCAAATTATATCAATGCTAAATGTAATGTATAGCATACAAAATGATACATAGCAAACAATTACAAAATAAATGAAAATAATGATAAAAGAAAAATTCAAAAGATTATTTAGTATATAAATTTGTAAATTTGGACTTGGACATATTTGCGCAAAATTTCGCAACTTATATAACCCAATGTAAAAATTATTTCCATAGAGATTAATAACATTATTATTGTAATTTTAAAATATTTATAAGATGTCTGCCAAGCTGTGAGCGCCTGTAATGGGTACGCATATAATAGATTGAGATATGAATATATATCATAATTAGATTCATATAATAATTAAGTGGCCAATGTATAATATGTGTACTGCCTTTGTATAATTAATAAATAAACAATTTCTTCTCAATGAACTGTGTTACACAGCCATTTGTTTCAGATTTTTATGAACTTATCGTGTAACACACGTCCGTTATCCTATAAAGTTAACTAAAAAGAAGTACACATGGTGGGAACATGAGTAAAAGTAGAGTCTGCAAGCGTGTTGCGGGAGAGAATTCTCGACAACAGCTAACGACTGCTCGGGCACGAATTTCCCTTTTTCCCCACCCTTCTCTGCTTTTTGATTGATATTATTATGAATTTTAATAAGGCAAAATTCCGACAGGATAAAACATAGAGAACTTTTCCTGATAATCAGACAAATTGATGAATTAAATTTTCGCTTTTGAAGCTTATTCATTTGAACACAATACTAACACCTACGTAGAAAAAAAAATACCAAAATAGGTACCTAATGTTTGTGTATGTTAAAACGAAAAATATTAATTTAATTACTTTTTTTAATGTATATTATGTGTTCACCACTTTCATTATCACTATGCTATGCAACCTACGTTACTAACAGAGTATTATGCAATTACGTAGTTGACACCATGAACTAATAATTCCAGAACACAACTTCTCTGAAAACCAATCACTTTCAATTAACTGCAAATTAGATTTTTAGTTGCTTTGACATAAATGAAGAGTAAATTAGATTCTCAAAAATGACCTTTTAGGTTAGTTAATGCCATACAAATCTATATGGGAATTAATTTATTAACTATTCCATCACCAACAATGTATACAATGAGTTTTGCTTATTAAAAATTACATTTTTATAACAGTACGTGTAAAATGTAACCTTAGTTATAGGTCTGTACGGCATTATTTATGTGAGCAAAAATTATTAATACGAGCATAATATTCAGGTTTGCTAATTAGATCTAAGTATGTTACAAAATTAAAAAATACAAATAAATAAAAAATACAATGAAGGAATTCGCGTTTGATAACTCATAAAAATATGTCAATGAATGGATGGTATCAACTGTATAAAATCAATGTTTAAAAGTGAGGCACAGCGTGGTATCTCACATTGACCTCTGTGGCCCGGCCCTTGTATAGAAAAGTGTGAAGACCACTGCTATAAACAGCTAAATAAATTTGTAGTAAAATAAAAATTTTAAAGGTAATTAATCGGTATAAAAATTATTCTATCTATTACGTTTGGCCAAGTCACAAAAAAATGTTTTAAGAACAACTGATTAGTTTCGTAGTTTGACAAGGTCAATAGCTGTATATATATATATATCGATTTATGATTATGAATAATTTTAATACTTAGTTTTTTTACCGATTAAATATTCATAGATTAGATTAAACGCAATTTAATTTATGTCTTTTTATGTCTATTGATATTTTATTTATATTTCACAGTATAGCTTGCTTAAAATGAAGGTTCTATCGATAACAAAATGCCAACGCACTTTATTAAGATAAACATTCAGGTTTGTGGGTCGGGAAATAGCTAAAAATACTATCCACAAGGTCTTCGGCGTTAATGCCGACCGTTGATTTGCGTCTGCGTCTCATTTGTAATTATCCAATTCATTGATTTATCATTTCCGGACTCAAAATTTTGCTATCTATCTCTCTCTATCTAGCTTTTGTTTAATGTACATATTAAAACAATTCAGTTTGCGTATATGTGTTCAAACCAAAAGAACATGTATAGAGATAGCTCGAGAGTCGAGCAGGTTGAATTAACTCGTATTATTGTTTTGTTTTATGCTTAATATGGTTTGGGGAGAATAAAGCTTCTAATTACGTACTGGTGGTTCCCCACGGGTTCGTTCGCACTTAACAATTCATATTTTTCAGAATAATTCAGTTTTTTACTGAACGCACATTAAGATGAAATATGAAGTCAGGTAATCTAATAACCCTACACAATGAGCGCTCTTTTCAATATCCCACTTTCTGGTGTACTCCAGACGGGATGAAACATATTTTCGCTTCGCAAGTATAATAATAATAAATAATGTGGCAGTTTTATATAATATAATATATAGTTGTAGTATATCTTGTACAAATGAGAATCATAAATATAAATCATCGAATGTAAGTTCTTGAATTATGACGTATATATATTTATATCTCTTTATATTTCATATTTATTATCTTAATCACATATTATCAAAGTTGCACGTGTATACATGTGAGTGTTGTGTTTTTATTATTATTCAGTGATAAACGACTCATATGAAGTCAATCGACATACAAACATATATTTTATACAGAGAAGCGGAGAAACCATTTTCAAAAGGTAAGTGCAATTAATACCTACATTATCCAGGATGTAACAAGCCACGTATGATGCTGTGAAACATAATTTTGCATGCTAATACGGTATTTAATACAACCTTTTTAATTGAATCGCCCTTGAACTGATAATTACTTTAGAATCATAGATAAGTGTGTTTTGGCGGCATTGCTTGAAAGTCTTACTTCTAAGTTTCTACTTAGTACTGAACTTAGCTGAACATGCTTCCGAACAAAAAAATAATATACAAGCGAAGTTGGATCCGCATGAAATTCACAAGATGAATGACAACGGTTAATTGCGTAAATTATTAACGTTGTCTCAGTTTTAATAAATTGTTCTACTGGATCCTGTCTAGAGGCTGGGGTGTTTAGCCTGCAGGGTGACCTATGTACCTAATTTTTGCTCTGAATGTATAAGCGCAGTGAGAACACGTTAAGGTACAATTTACAAAATTGCATTTGACATTTGAAGGCATCTTATTTTACACGGCATCTTATTTTACTTTTTAAAGACAGACGTCTGAAGTGAACTCAACTCCTATCCCGGTCGCGTTATAGTGAAAGGAAGTGAAGAAAAGGAAGAAGCAAATCGCTTCGTGTGAATTGAGCGAATGATCACCATATAAGGGAAATCCCTCTCGACGCGATGTCTAGTCATCCTGTGATGGATCGGATAGGGCAGAATTAAGTTGTGTACTTCCTGTGCACATTTTCCAGTGTGCAACCTATGGAACACTGAGAGGCATGTTGCTAGGAGTAGATACTCTAGTGTCTAGACAGTCTGAGCATTTTGATATTAAAAGCACGTCAATTTTATTGACTGAGAGCTCTCATTGTGGATTTGAACCCACATTTGAATGACATCCGAACGAGATATACTTTTTTTTTTTTTTTTTTTTTTTTTTTTTTTTTTTTTTCGAACCTAGCTAATGCTGTTGACCGGAAGGGCCTTTACAGCTTCACCGAACTTTGGGGGCGAGTGCTGAAGGCACTCAGCCGCAATAAGGTGACTAGCTCAAGGGTTACCAAAGTGGTACGAACCTCGGCTTGGCCGTCACCTGAGTGTAAAACTCTCTCGCGAGTTTGAACCTAGCTATTCCCTACATTTTTTATTAATAATAAAAAAAAAAAAAAAGGTTCCTTACAGGACCTATGTACCTGCATGTTATGTGCAAGAGTGTGTTTGCAGTGTTGTGCGTGTAATGCTCAATGCATGGGCAGTGTCACTGTATCGCGCTGGCGGCGACGTCAAGAGCCTCCCCAGTTGGGGAACGAAGCACGTCCTGGGCCGCCGCCTGAGGGGGACCCGGAGAGTGTGCGGGAGCAAAATTAGCCGCCTGTCCCCGGCGGCGGGAACGGCGGTTACGCGGGCGTGGGCGCTGGCACGCATACTGAATCGGTTGGAAAGGAAAGATCCTATTTTCGCACGTGATTTTATCATCGGGATCGGTGAGAACGTTACGCGGTCTCCGAAGCAGTTTCGGAGCTAGCGGGTCGGAGGAGTACGCGACGGCTTTCGCTATGAGCGGATTCGGGTGTGTCTCTGCGCGATCGAAAAATGCGCGACACAGGGATTTGATAACAGAGTGAATGGATGGTAGATTGAGGTCTCTGTGGATGTCCACATCCCTCTCGTACCACCGGGCACCTACGGCTCTCCTGGTGAAGCGGTTCTGAACCACTTGGAAGGAGGCCAGATCTGTATAAGCGAAGGCAGGGGCGCAATAAGTGAGAATGGGCCTAACTACCGTTTTATATAATGTAATTTTATGGCGGACGGCCATCTTACTACGAGCGTTGTAAAGAGGGAAAAGACGTCCCATAACCATGTTGGCACGGTTTCTGACTTTCAAAACGTGAGATTTGAAAGTCATGTGGGCGTCTAGTGTGACACCGAGGTACTTGACCTCGGTCGCCCATGGGATCTCTACTCCTAGATAAGTGACTGGACGAGGAGGGTCAGATTTCTCTACGGAGAACATAATCGCGGTGCTCTTTCCCGGGTTAATCGCTATGCGCCACTTAATGTACCAAAGGCTTAAGATGTTAATAGCCTTTTGGACGCGGGATCTGAGAGTGTCTCTTTGTCTGTACGAATAATAGATGACCGTGTCATCGGCATAGAGACCTAAATGAACCTTACTAGCCGCCACTCCTTCGAGCGGGTCGTCTTTCAGGTTCGGATTTAGGTCTGGTAAGTCCGCTATGTAAAGGTTGAAGAGGACAGGCGCCAGAATGGAGCCCTGGGGGACTCCTGCGCGGATCGGGCGGGCTGAAGAGAGAGCGGACTCTACTCTAAAGCGGAAACTACGATTCGAAAGGTAATCGCGTAGGATGTGTACTAATGTGTCAGGGACGCCTAACCTAACTAGTTTAAATACAAGGCCGGCATGCCAGACCTTGTCGAATGCCTTAGCGACGTCGAAGAAGACAGCGAGCGTACGCCAGGGTGTGTTTGGGGTTCGATGAAAATTTGACAGGATGTGCTCCGTGAGGCGTTGCACTTGGTGCGCGCAAGAGTGTCTGGCTCTGAAACCAAACTGTTCGGGAGGCAAGAGATTTTTGTCCTCTATCACTACAAGGAGTCGGTTCAGAAGGATCCGCTCGTAGAGTTTACCTATTGAGCTTAGCAAGCTGATTGGGCGGTAACTATCGGGAGACTTGGCATCTTTGCCAGTCTTGTGTATGCCTATCACTGTCGCTTCTTTCCAGGCGGCTGGAAAGTGGTGGTTTTTGATGGCCGCATTGAAGATGCAGACCAGTAGCGCGATGAGACGGGGCGGAAGAAGCTTAAGCACTTCATTCCTGATCCCGTCCGGACCGGGAGATTTTCTAGGCTTAAGGCCCTTAATGGTTGTAATGACCTCATCACAGGTGACAGGTGTGAGGGGAACAACCGGGGAAAGAGCGTCTAGGTCCTGTACCGAGGACTCTACTTCGGAGACGTGGAGGACGTCAACGTTGTCAATGACGGGGGAACATTGCTGCTCGAGGCTATCGGCTAAGCACTCGGCTTTGTCGTCATCGTCAAATGCGGGTGGAAGACCCTGAGTGTTTCTGTCCAGGGGGGGCATACTAGCGACGGAACGGTCCGTCTTCATCGATCGTGCAAGCTTCCAGTACGCGAGGTGGGAAGGTACCAGCTCCTCGAGGAAACTGTTCCACCTGTTATCACGGAGCTGATCTATGCGGTCTTTCACCGCTCTACGCAAGGAACGTAAGCGTGCACGATTTTTCCTCAGTCGGATACGCGTCGTGGGCACGGGTCGCGGCGTTCTTCTGGGTGAGCAGAGCTCTCACGTCATCAGGGAGTATAAAGCGGCGATCGTTCGCCGCTTGTACCTCTTTCGAGGTCTCCCTGATTCCGGTGTTGAGATGCTCAACCAGAGAGGCGATCGCGAGATCCGTGTCCGCAGGCGTATCCAGTACGTCGGGGATCATGTCGAGCGGGGGGGAGGACTGATGGTCCTTGAGATATCTGCCGAGTTTGTAATAGTCCGCGACCTTTACAACTGGCGGGCTAGAGTCATCCGAATGACCTAACTGTAAAATGACTGGGCGGTGGTCGGAGTCGAGTTCGTGTACGACTTGTATGAGACGCACAGGAAGCCGAACCCCTTTAAGAATAGCTACGTCTAGCACTGTCGGGCGGCAGTGCGGCATGAAGTGGGTAGGCTCTAAAGGAGCGATGACCTCAAAATCGAGCTCATCCATCAGCTCAGTAAGAGCAATCCCATTACTGGTATTACTCGAACTGTTCCAAAGGGTGTGCCCGCAATTGAGATCACCCGCGATAATGACGGAGTCTCCGAGAGAGAAAAGTTTCCCTAAATCGGAAGCTAATATGCGCTTATTGGGCGAGAGATATACAGACACCAGAACGATCGACTGATGGCCGGTCATTCCGATTCTGCATATAGAAACCTCTAAGTTTTCTAGCTCAGGAGGGGTCTAGCTGCGTGCAATACAGAGACCGCTTATAATAAATTAAGGTACCACCGCCCCTAGTTGGGGGCAATCTATCGTTCCGAACGATATTATAATTCGCGATTTTAGGATCGCGATCTTTGGGCTTCAGTAGGGCTTCCTGGACAAGAAACACGTCTATTTGACGATCGCGGAGGAAATTCGCGACGAGTTCACGCTGCGGAACTAGTTTCCGCGCGTTAAAGAACGAAAGGGACAAACCGCGTAGCTTTATCTTAGCCATTGATTACGGGTGTTGGGAAGCGCGTGCCAGCCCTTGGAGGGTCATGGCGATGGCGGGAAACCGAGTTATAGCGTCTAACTCGGCGTTTCCGGCGCCGCTGTTCAACAGAGTGTTGAACGCGACGACATCCTGCACGTCGTGGACGCGCAGGAGGAAGAGAACCCGGTCTAGGCCGGTGGAGTGGGCCTGAGGGGCCTGAGAGGTAGCCAGGCGCGGCTGCGTCTTAGCTTGGGGTCTGGGGGCCCACGGAGCCAGAGGAGCAGCGGGCTGGGAGGCAGGTTGACCTGTTGGCACCGCGGAAAGCGTTGCCGACTTGCCTGGAAGGCACGGGAACGTCCTCGGTGTCATAGGTGGCACTTGAGGCTGGAGGAGGAGGGGGGCGGTGTTCCTCTGAGGAACGTACCTACCGCCCTGTCTGGGGTGGTTGCGCTTAATCTTGGGTGCGCACGGGCACCCGCGATAGTTGGCGGGGTGACCCTCTTGTCTGCATAGAACGCAGCTGGGGGGGTCGGTGGTGTCCTTTGGACGGGGACAGTCGGGGGTCAGGTGATCCCCGAGGCACTTTACACATCTCGGAGCCATAAAGCAGCTCCGAGAACTGTGCCCGTACCCCTGGCAGCGGTGACACTGCGTGGGGTAAGACTTTTTGTGGGGGATCTCTACAGAGATCCGGGACAGGCCACAGAGGGTCTCCAGGCCGAAGACCTTCTTACCCTCTTCAGTGGCGGAGAGGGAGACGAGAACCATGTTGAATGGTTTCTGCCTGTCGTTCTGAGAGTACATGCGATGTACCTCAATGACAGGCAGGTTTTGTTCCCTAAGGGAGGCGGTTATCTCGTCGCACGAGAGTTCCTTCGGAACTCTTCGCATGACGACGCGCAGGGATTTCTCCTCCTCGAGAGCGTACGTGTAGAACGCGTACTTGGCTTCGCGGAGGAACTTGGTCAAGGCGCGGAAGGTGTCCACGGTCTGGACCTTGACGAGAATACCATCGCGTACGCTTGTCGCGGTGGTGAAGTGGATGTGGCGGCTCGCGAGAGCCGCCGAGATCTTAGTCCAGGACGCTTTGTCCTGGATCGTGACGGGAGGAGGCGGGCGAACCTTCTTAGGCTGAGCCTGAGAGTGTTCGGTCGCGGGTTTGGGCGGCGCCGGTGTTGTCGGCGCGACGACGGGCAGCGGCGTAGGCTGCCGGGGTGAGTCCTCTACCGCGAGGATCTTGGGGGTGGAGGCTGGCGGCGAAAGCGGCGGAGAAGCCGCCGCCTTCCGCTTGTTTTTTCGCCTTGGGGTGATGAACTCATCACCCCCCAGCGGGGGAAACTCGACGTCCATATCGTCAGAGTCTGACCCGGACGACTGGACGGAGGGCTCGGCGAACCTAGGCATGAGGCTCGGACGCCTGTCTGCCTGGTTTATGGGCGATAGCGGGGAGAAACTGTTCCCCGTCGGAACATTAATAATGTCCGCTGAAGGCGGACGGTATGGGGATCTCGAACGCGACCTACAGTCCGAGTTAACGGACTCCCTATCTGCGAACGACGCGGGCGGAGAGCGCGGACGCGGACGCTCCGGAGCGTAAATATTCGCGACCGGCTTGCGGACGCGTTGGGAAAGCGTGACGGATGGTTGCGGGAGCGCGGCGGACGGCTGCGGGAGCGCGACGGACGGGGCCTGCGAGCTATTTCTAAAACTCGCGAATTCCCGAGCGAGTTCGGGAGACTTCGCGAGTAGCGATTTAACAAGCTAAGGAGCTGACGCTCCACAAACAAAGGGTCGGCCATCCCGGGACGGCGAGAGGGCGGGGGGGTGTACTACCGCCCTGCCGGAGGGGCAGGGGGGCGCGCCAAAAAAATCTAAGAGACTACGCGAGTCTCGCAAGGGACCTTTGAGTCGAGGTGCAATGACCCAAAGGAGATTGGAACCTACTAGGCCTAGGGGGAAGCCCTATCAAGCCCTAGGGCCGAGGACGTGGGTCAGACGCCCAAACAGCACCCAGGGGATGGATGTGTAGCAGGATCGGACAATCGGGTGAGACAGAAGGAAACTCGGCGTGATTACGCGCCAAGTTCCGGTATGCGGCGACCCCAGAAGGGGGTCACCAGGGAACCTGCTGAACCCTGTGCACCACCTTTAGTTGGCACCGTTAGGTTTCCAGTGGCGACCACATCCAAAGGGAGTGGATTGTTTGGTTTGACCACGATTCCTCACCCTAAGGTGAGCGAATGTATGCACAGTTAAATATACTTCGTACTGAAAAGTACGGTTGTCTTCTATAATATACGGAGTACCGAATATTATAACAAGTCTTCACTCGTAGTCGCGGCGCGATGCGTATCTTCGTGACCCTTTCCGAGAAACGGCGCGTTCCAGGTAGTCGGCTTCACAATAGATGACGACCGCGGGGCGAAGCGGGCGGGGCGCAGGGGCGATCTGTCTCGGCGAGCGAGCGGACCGGCATGCGTGTGCACGCCTCGGCTGACCAAGTGAGAATCCCACGAGATATACATGAATTAATATTGTTTTTATACCGACTTCTACTATAACGTTAAGTATCATTAACGATACAGGAGCTAGGCTATTTATTCAATTACGAAACCTATTCCCGTTATAGAATGTTCGTCAACATTTCCACGGGAGGCAGGATAAAGCGTCATCTTTTATCGATTCCTGTAACAAATGTTAATAACACATTTAGATACGGGATTGTTTATCTTTTATTATATGTTTAATATATTATCTATGTCACGTGCTCAAGTACTAATATAATAATGAAGGTCGATAAATAATTATCGTAATAAAAATTACATAGATATGATTACAATAAACAATTTTATTGTACGTTTTTTCAAGGAAATTTTTGTTATATATATATTTATATTTTTCTCTATAGATTCTGCTATCTTCTTCAGTATGGTTCAAAACTTCAATTTTCAACCACGTGGTACTATTATTTCGAAATATATGCTTGTCATCGTGAATATGCTATGAGAAACACGATTACTATAATATTTTTGTACATACTACTATCACACCTTTTTCCCGCAGAGATTACGTCCTTCCACTTGCTCCGATGTTGAGACGTCTCTTTCGAATCTTCTACTTTCACGAGCGCTTTCATACATGCTCGCCGGTTATGGGTACTTTTCACCTAGCTTTTATTTAAGACTTGCTCGATTTCGTTAAAATACGTTCGCCTAATTCGACCCTTACCAACGTGCCCAGTCACCCTCGTCTTATAAATTCGTTTCGTTATTCTTCTGTGATCCATCCTTTCAACATCTCCAAACCAACTATCTTTTTGTTGTTATATATATATTAGTAGATTATAAAACAAATCTGTGATGCCAACCTTTTGATCAGTACTCAGCTAAGTGCCCTTTTTGACGTAGGGAAATGCATTTACACATATCTCTTGCCAACTCTAAACCGAAAGTAAGTATCTGCCATATTAGAGTTAGCAAGGGGGTATGCGCGACTCGCCTGGTGTGAAGCGCCCGGAATACCCAGTAAAACCCCACGGTAACATCTGTCACCTTTTTGAGAGCAATACGGAATCGCATCAGTTAAGTGCTCCACCCTAAGCGCTAGTCAGTTCAAATAAAAATGGCTATTGCCAACATTACTACGATGCTTCTGAGTACTAGACACATTTACTTATCGATTTTACCGTCATTCATACGATTTTAATTGCAGATTATTTTAATTAATATTAGTAAGATATCCATATAATTCATTATAAATCAATTAGTGAAATAGCGTTCATAAAAAATGTATTCTGAATAATTACTAAAGCTGGTTTTTAAGTGCAACTGCTTGAAGATGAAAATTTTAAACATACGAAGTAATAGTTCTGTAATATTTCGTGTTTAACTACGACGTTACTGATTTTTAAAACTGTCTACTTTGAAGTTCGATATCTTGCTTTTGAATAGGTATTATAAATTCTAATTATCTTTTAATACCGGAATTAGTAAAGAATACATAAAGTTCACACCCTGAGGGTTTCGTACTAATATATGTTTATATAACATACTAGCTGTGTGCCCGCGGCTGCGCACGCGTTTCATATATTCTTTACTGCATTTTAATATTTTTATACGTAACCCTATTTTTTGTTGAGTACTAAGATAAAATAAAAACATTTCTCATAGATTATAGCACTTGCCCGTAAAACTGCATTGAAACAGATTTTATTAAATTTTTATGTGTTATATTTTTTTACGCGAAACCCTAATCATTTTCTAAAATGAAAATTTATCCGGAGTAACTTCAGCTATCTACCATAAAAGCCCTGTCAAAATCGGTCCAGCCGTTCAAAAGATTACCCATTACAAACAGACAGACACACCTTCAGACAACCATAAAAATTAGTAAAATTTTATTTTTGGTAAAGGCATCGTATATACATTCATATGTATTTAGTAAAAAAAATAATTCTGACATTACAAACAGACACTTCAATTACCTACTATTATTATGAATAAAGTGTTAACAATATTTTCGCCAAACACACATCTGGTGGCGCCTTAAGTTATCCGCTTACATCTGGTGGTACCGTCTCTCACCTGCCACATGTCACATTGCATGGAATGACTATATAGGTCTCTGTAGAGTCAACACAGGGACAATTGGGTTATATCTGCTAAAGTGAATGTGCCTGATATTGCAATATAATAAAGTGGTGACGTGGAAATAATACACAGTGAGAGTGTTTAATAAATATACCCACAGTGTTTTAACAATAGATAATATTTTTTTTTGCTAGCTATACTTTTATGTTGCGGTTGACGTAACGTTAATGAGTTAAGGAGTTAATGTGACATGGAATTAACGCATTAACAATTTACGAGGATATTTGCAGTGCTATATATACATTTTTAATATACCTTCTCAAATATTGTTAATGTATATATTTTTTTTATCCTTAGTTATATTTACATTATTTAAAATATTCTTGGCGACATCTGTTAATATGCTTTTGATGTTACATGTGTTATATTATTTTTTTATTATAACTTGTGACCTCATACGCCTATTTGAGCAGCAATTGAAGGACGTTGCTTCATGCGTATGACCCGTAGAGTCGCATCTCCCTGATCCCCCAGAATGCGATAGTCAGCCGGATAAAACTCCCATCAGAATGAAAATAGCACGAGGGACGCACCTCTGCGCTTTGCGCAGCAGACTTGTACATAGCCAGCAGACAAAGGATAGGCCACCGTCATAGAGCTAAGGCCTAAAGTGATTAATCCGGGCATCCTATTTACTTGTTAGATGGTATTAAAAGCTTTTGCTATTTCTTTTAGGAGGAAGAAATCGTACATTATGTTTGTAATTAGTTTTAATTGGTGTTCCTGGAATTCGAATGTTGCACTAAGAAATGCAGTTGATTGATTTCTTTTTTTAAATAGTTTGATTTCAAAGGTGCAATAAATTGAAGTTAAGTAAATATTATTTTTAGTTACCTTTGTTACATGGTACCTGCCCAGGTGTCACAAGCGCGAACTCTACAAGCACGCAGGTGTACAAAGAACATGAGACGCTACTGAGACCCTAGGTTTCATCTATGTGAAAATAAGTTATGTCTGATCGCTCTGGGGTCTATCTCTAAATGATACTCTCTGTTAAACACTATAACAACAATCAAATATATCCAGAACAATAACAGTTCAAGTTGGCAACCTCTGTCAATGTTACACGTCTTCACCATAATTGTTGCGAATTCTCTACTTATCAATAATAGAAATAGATAAGCAAATCCACCATTCTCGTTATCAGATAAAGCAATCTTTACTCTTTTAATGAACTTCCGAAGAGTCACTTCAAGTAGGTTCGCGGCGAAAGGCGCCCGACCTACAAGTAGACGTTCATCGTTTATATATATTAAAAAAAAAAAAAAAAAACTAAACAAAAATGTCTAATAGAGATGATACAGAAACTGCACAGGGTAACGGCAGGAAAGCTAGCGGCGTCGACCGGAAGGGCAGCGTCGCAGCCAAACCGATTGATCTAGACGATGTGCTCATCAACGAGCTGGGCCAGTTCGGCAGGTTCCAGCTGACGAACATCCTCCTCGTTTCCATACCCATCATCATGTCGGCTTTCATGAGCGAGTATATATTTTCCGCTGCAGCAATCCCACACAGGTAATGTACTTTTTTATAAGAGTTCAATTTTCATTTGATTCAAGAGGGTTGTGACATACATTTTTATTTTAGTATAAATAAAAACAGGCATCAACTGATGAGTTATAGTCACCTGCACGCCTCTTCGAAGTTACCCATGAAAGGCCCAATTTTGCACTTATACTAACAGTCTAAATATTCGTGTTTTCTTTCTTGTTGCGTTTCGTACATGCAGGATGATTATTTATGACTAAAATATATATTATAGTTAACAGATTCCAATAATGGAATGTATTATATTCTGAAATATACAAATAATTAGACTTAACATTCAAGTTTAAATTTCGTAATTTGTTTAGTATAAGATGAATATGGTTCGTGTCAAATTCGTTATGTTTAAAAAAGTATCAGTGGCTGATAGATTAATCAATATAATTAGTAAATGAATAAAAAGCAGGGACGAGGAGAGAGTGTAAGTTAATTGGATAACGATTCATTGAAAAATTAACCAATCTGATTTGTGATACTTGGTGCATATCACAGCTTTTGTTTGTTAAACTGTTACTATTAGCTATACATTTGATGTGTTATCAGGAAATAGATTTTCTTTATAGTACTTCATAGTTCGTATCGAGACCTAATTAAAGGGAACTAAACTGATAAGTATCAACAAATAAGCATTGGAAAGCATCAATCTACTCCTGAAATTGATTCTCTAGTTACGAATACACAATGAATGTACATAGGTTTTAGAAAAGGAGGTTAATTATCTAAAAGTTTGGTAAGGAAGGTAAAAATCTGCATATTTATGGCCATTGCCAATGTATCGGTACGTAATTATTAGATTAAATAACGAATAGATTAGATCGAACACCTACTCCAATATCTTAATCCATGATTAATGTATAATTAAATAACACTGTTAATTGCGTGACATCAGGAACGTGTTTCCGTTTACAAATATTGTTAACTGTTTCATTCAGAAAAAAAATCCTGGTTTTCAAAATTATTTTCAAATGCTTATTGCTACATTTCCTATTAGTAGATAAATTCATAAATGCATAGATCACTCTTTTTTTTGAATATATAGTAATATTGAGAAATCAATCTCCAGTAGTAAGACTAAATTATTGGAAAGATTTCCGTAATGAAAGCTTAACCGAAAGAATGTCAAACACGTATGAGTTGACTCATCAACATAATTTCGAGCAGTTTATAATCTGAAAATTAACACGATACTTCATATGCAGGTCCCACATTTCATTTATGAAAAATATAATACTAAGGAGCAGGCAGCTTTGCATCAGTGCCCTGGTCGACATGAATAGTTTTCACACAAGCTTTCTTAACTACTTCCTTTTCTTCGAATAATCTCTTTACAGTTCTATGCTTGTTTTTGTTGTTAGTACTTTAAAGAATGAATAAATGATTTCACAGTATTTACTTTTTATCAAATTAGTTTCGTTATTGTCAGTAAAATACTGCAAGACACGTTAGCTTATTCTCATAATTATATTATCTGGCATTTACTAAGGACTGTGTTCTAAGATACGCTTTTTATTGTGTTATCTTTAAGAAAAAAAGCCTATTGTGTCAAAGATTTTTATTGCATGTTTGGACTTTCTTTCTTTCTGATATGTGCAATCTTTCCTGTACTATTAGGTGTTCTTTATTCTTTTACTTTTGAAATAAACACCCTTGCAAAAAAGGGAATATAGGAAAATTTACGTTCTAACATCGATTTTAGTTAATTAAATTAAATTAATTTGAATTTTATTTAAGGAATCATGCCAAGATGCTTCAAATAATATGTAAATACATCGTAAAATTAATAAAATCTCTTTCTTGTAACATTCATTGAAGTAGAGAGAAAATTCTAAAGTGCTCGTTTTCGCCATTTGAATTCCAGATGCCAAGTTCCAGAGTGCGGTGAGACAAGTAAGAGCTCAGACTTTGAACCCGAATGGCTTTCGAATGCGATCCCACAAACGGACTCAGGATTTGCCAGTTGTCAGCGCTTCGCACCGGCTGGAACTAGTAACGGGACCTTGAACTACTGCCCCGCTGACTTGTTCCAAAGTAATACAATCGACTGCGATGGTTTCGTTTACGCTAGAGATAATTCCGCAGTGTATGATGTAAGTGTAATTGTCGGTGAGTTACTAGAATTCCAGATTTATTACACAGTTCTAATCAAAGCTTTCTTTACAAGATACAAATATGTTTTGTAAAGCAAATACATATACTAGTGTTAAAGGTTATGTGTGTTTTTTTAATGACCTTCGCTTCGAATTGAGTAATAGATTAAAACTCCAATTCACCGAATCCTCATTAATAAGAGGGATAAGAAATTAAATATTTTGAACTTTGATATATTTTATTTTATTCGATATACGTCTTGTTTATTTCAGTTCGACCTAGGTTGCCAAGATTGGCTCCGAGCCCTGGCCGGTACACTGAGCAGTGTTGGTACTCTTCTTGTTCTGCCCATCACTGGTTACGTATCTGACCGTTTCGGCAGACGGATTGCCCTCGTTGTCAGTGTGTCCAACCTGGCACTGTTCGGACTGATCAGAGCCTTCTCCGTCAACTATCCGATGTACCTCGCCTTCCAGTTACTTCAAACTACGCTAGGAGCGGGAACATTCAGTTCTGCTTACATATTCGGTAAGATTATTATTAGTTTTATTTTATTCTGATTGAAAAATCTTGTACTGATTGATTATACATTATTTGCCTTTGTAAAATATTCACAATTGGTAATGACTATGATTGATTTTTATTCAGATTTGATTTGAATATGACAGCATTTTTCCTATATATACAATTTGATTTTGAAATTAAAAACGCTACTGATTTTTCATTTGGAAATAATTTAAAATGATATAAAACTAAAGTTTAAAATCAGAATACAAGACCGAAATACAAGAAATACTAAAACCGTGTTATGTATAAAAGCTAATTATATTTTATGGTTTAATAAAAACTCATGTGAACTGTTTTGAAATTTTAATCAGTTAAAGCATTAGGGAAACTAAATATTAATAACTACTGTTTTCCTCAATAATGAATTTTCAAATTTATTTTTACTTCTAAACTATTTCGCTTTTGGTAGATTTGGTCATATTTCGCTTACGATATTTTGTTTAGACCTAGTGTAGACTCAATTTTATTACTTTATCTTAAAGTTGCCTTTCCTCGTATTCTTGTGGCTTCTACATTATCTTGCAAGTTCGGGCGAACCAATCATTTTCATTATTTACTGTGAACGTTTCTTACCTTCATTAAGGAAATTCATTATGTTCAATTTAATCATTTGAATGATTTAATTTTCAGCTGCTGAATTCGTTGGACCTAAATACAGAGTATTGACTAGTGCGACGTGTTCATCTATGTTCGCTGTCGGCCAAGTGGTCCTTGGAGGTATAGCCTGGGTGGTTCAACCCTGGCGGTATATGATAATGACTATCCATATCCCTTGCTTCATCATTATTATTTACTACTGGATTCTGTCGGAGAGCGTCAGGTGGCTACTGTCGAAGCAGAAGTTCGACGAGGCCAGAGTAGTATTGGAGAAGGCAGCGAGAGTGAACAAGAAGGAGATCAGTGAGAAATCGATGCAAGGCCTGTTGACTCCACCTATCTCTTCGGTACAAACGAACAAGGTAAGAAACTTTTTACAGTCTCTCTTCATAATTGATAGTTTTTATTTAAACACTGAAACTGAAATTCTAGAATGAGTGGTTTTATATTCCAATACATTTTATCTCCTCGTTAGTTACAGATTAATCATACATGACTTTTATTTCCTAGGTCGATACAGAGAAGCCTGGAGTATTGGCTACAATCTTCAAATCCCGAGTACTTCTTCGGCGAGTATGTACCACTCCCATCTGGTGGATCACCACAACCTTTGTGTACTACGGACTGTCTATAAACTCGACAAGTCTTTCCGATACTATATACCTAAATTATATCCTGACTTGCGCCATAGAGATTCCCGGCTTCTACACAGCCGTTCTCATCCTAGACAGGATTGGAAGAAAAGCGACCCTATCTAGTGGATTTTTCTTCAGCGCCGCCTGTAATATCGCGTTTGCTTTCATTCCTAACGGTAAGATATTTATATTAGTACTAATAGTTATAATAATTTAAAATTTATCAGGAAAACTTGTTAACAGTATATGTGTGTAACCTAGATTCCTCGAATTGTATTTAAATAAATCCTAAATTTGTTGTTGTAGCGATGATAAAAGTACTAGTTTTCTGATTACTGTATTTTCCTGTAGTTCCTGATGTAGTTTAGAAATAAATTTCCAGTATATTATCCTATTCATATATATGTCATACATATATTATTGTAGATATTTTTGATGGATACAATGATAATGTTTACGCTCATCAGTAGTTACTAATCAACAAAAACATAATCGGCTGATAAACATAGACATAGATTTGGCTATATATAGTTTTACCTAATTTGAAGCAAATAAGACAGACAGATCAAAAGCAATGGCAATAGATAGTCAAAAAGGTATTTTACGTTATCGTTGCGATTAATTGATGGCTCGGAATATCCAATGATGCAACTAGGGTTTTTTTGCTTACAGATTTAACTGTGTTGCGTCTCATCATTTTCTTACTCGGGAAGTTCGGTATCTCGGTAGTGTTTACATCACTATACCTGTTTACCTCAGAACTGTATCCGACCGAGTACAGACACAGCCTTCTCGCTTTCTCCTCAATGGTTGGTCGCATTGGTTCCATCACAGCACCACTCACGCCTGTTCTGGTTAGTAACTATAATCATTTTTTTTTCTTGTCAATTATTATGAATTTCCCATTAATAATTGTGTTTTTGTGTACGTGCTCGTGTATTTTATAAGCCAAAGGAGTATTACAAATGATTTTGAATCCTTGGATCAGGAGAATAACGGTTAATCATTCCGTAAATAATGTCTTACATAGCAACTCTCGTCGATTTTAACGCAACTGATAACACAATTAGTATTAAAATAAAATATCCTACCTAAACGCACTAAATGGATTTACTCGTAATGCAGCTGGATTAAACGTACATAATTCGAGCCCGGTGAATATTTAGCACCGCGAATATGACAAGAATTTCAAAATGATAATTAATTCTATCCCCTCTTTTAAGAAGAGATTTGTACTATTTTGTGCAAAACGAAACATTAATAGGCTGATATAAGTTTAGAGATAAGGGTTATTTTAATTATTTAGCTTGTGTTGTGGTGGGAACGTGTAAATCGTTAAAAAAAAAGAAATGCGTATAAAAATATGTTATAAAATAACAATAATGTGGGAGCGCAGAAGAGTGATAGTTCTACGTATAAAAAATACACACACTAGTCAGGAACCCAGCACCCTTTACTTAGAAAGCAGTGTAGCCGTAGGCTGACTAAGGGCGTCTGAATAAATATCTTCAAATCGTTTTCTAAAAGCGATTTTTTGTATAGTAATTAGAAAATATATAAAACGCGTTGTTTTGAAAGCTCTAGTGTCAAGTCAATTCTTATATTCTCTATAGAAGTGTAGTGAAGAGGTCAGATGTTTTTTAAACCTCACGGCACAACATCCAATTAGCAGGTGTTTATGATACAAACCGCGAAGAATGTTTCATTATAGCGTTTACATATTTAATTTAAACCACTTTATTCACTCAACCAGCTTATTGCAACATGATTTGGTTTCTATTCGTCAATTATGGTGTTATCGTCGTATCTCGTAACATGAAGATGATTTTTTTATATTGATATCTATTTTATTCAAACATAAGAATACGTCTACTGCTCGACATAGGAATCCCCCAATGAGTATTTATATATAAATGGAATTAAATGTTTTAGAAATATTGTTATCGTTACACACTGATTTGATTTTATTAATGGAGATCGTCGGATATTTCACCAATTAAGATTTAACCATTTTTTTTTTATTAACAGATGGAATACTGGTCTGGTATACCGTCAGTGATGTTTGGTGCCATGGGATTCCTCTCAGGTGCTTTGGTTCTCACACAGCCGGAGACTCTTGGCACTAAGATGCCGGACACACTTGCGGAGGCGGAGGCGCTAGGAAAACCCGAATCCAAAATTCAGCGAGTCAGTTGATTTGCAGAAATTTAAATGCTCTGTTATCTCATTTTTGTAATTTAACTTATGAAGTACTTCATTAGAATGTATGAATAAACTTATTTAATATTTATTATGTATGATATGATATTAATATAATAAGGGAAAAATAAATATTCATAAAGAATTATTCTATAAACATATAGGACAAATTAAATACCATTTTGCTGTACATAAAATTTTATAATAAAAATATTTTAAAGGAATGTACTTATTATTTGAAGTAACCTGTAATGATATCTCAACTAACCTGGTCTTGTCTACTGTTATCCCCGTTTTCGTCATATTAAATTCACAGTTATTTAAGTGATGTCAGATATGACAGGTCTTCACAAATTTAAAATACAATAAAACTAGCATGAATTCTTAGTAAAAAGGTACCGAAAAAATATGCCATCAAAAACAAAACTTGTAAAGAAACCAAGTATTAGAACTCAGTTCTTCTACCACAAAAAGTTGTGAGATCTATGTAATACCAAGTCGGTTACTTTATTAAGTTCCTACTTAAGGGACCTTCTGTTTTATGTTATTACGTAATTAGCTAACCTAACACCATCTTATGGTGACCATATCAATATTAAAAATCTTTTACGTTTTAAATAAAACACATTGATTTGACCATCGCATGAAGACACAATGTATGTATCTCACAAGTAGAAGAACTGAGTTCCGAGACTTGGTTTTTTTACAAGTTTTGTTTTTGATAACATCTCATCTCTTTTTGTAGATAGTCCAACTGTTTCCTTTCCGGTTCCCACATACTCGACTATAGCACGTCTAATCTCATACGACGACTCAATATTCCCACACATAGAGAATGACAAAGAATGAAATAAACACGAACCATCGCCAGTTATAGGGACAACCCAGTGTGGGCAAGGATGGTCATACACATACAATATTTCCGAATCCATTGCGACTACTAGTACAGGTCCACAAGAGTTTTTTTTTGTACACGAATACGATTAATAGTAAACGTGACTTTAATGTACTTATTAAAACATTACTTTGTAACATTTATATGGGATTACAAAGTTATTTATGCAATTAGTGTATCTAGAAATTTAGACAAAATATTTTAGTTTTTCCTTGATTTATACATTAAACACTAGTTGTATTCTAAATTTCAAGCTTCTATGTCTGCTAGAAGCGCCTTAAAGTTTTGATGATTGGTCAATCAGTGAATGACAATATTAAGAAATTTTGACTAGTTATAATAATTAAACTGCTGGTTCAAATTGAATGAAATTTGAAATATACCGTGTTTATACAATCCCTGCCTGGTTACTGAAATTCAGACTTCTAGTTTTGTCCACGATTAATTTATAGGTGGCCGAAATTGGCCTGAAGTGCTTCGAGAAAAGTATAGTATGTCCGTGCCGCTTTTTTTTGGTTTTACTCGACCTGGCGGGGGCACTGCCTTGCCCCAGATTATAATTAAATACACAAAGACCATTATGAGTACTTTAAAACGATATCTTCTAAAAATAAAAAGATAAAGTCACTAGATAACGAATATTTTAACACTGTTTTATAGTTAATTTATTTTTCCAAAGGAAATTGTTAAATTATTTCTCTTTATTATTTTAGTTAAGATGTATATCGCTAGATGTCACTTTATTATGTTTTGCATTCTGTATAATTGATATCAGTAAGTACCGTGTGGTGCCGGCTAAAGAATAGTACCAACCCATATCTACCCGCGGGTGTCGTAAAAGGCGACTAAGGGATACACCAAGAGATGGGCAGCAGCATCTTCTGAGGATCACAAACACTTACTGCGATAGCCAACCCGCTTGCCAAGCATGGCGATTATGGAAATTCCCCCCTTATCTTTGGTGGAGACCTAGGTCCAGCAGTAGACGCCTTTAATAACGCCAGTAATAACCGAATAATACTGAGTAAAACCGAATAGTAGAGTCTTGATTGTAGTAAACAACGTAGATTGTTTGTAATTTAATTATGTTATTACATTGTAAAACATTTTTACGGGCATATTTTACTTTTGAATTAACTTACAATTCGCGATAGTAGATTTACTTGTCATTTTGTTAATAATGAAAACTAGATGTGACGGGGTTAATATGCGTTTAAATAGGTTTTTAAGGATTTAATTGTTAGTTAAATCAGTGTACAATTAGTAATTCAAAATTAATTTCTATTTTAATCAGACATTTTGGAAGCTTAAATAGTAGCGGCGCCTGTCGCTACTTAGTGACACTGGTTTTCTAAAGTTAATAGGCGGTGGACTGAGCATATCACTATTTACGGTTTCCAACAGATCAACATGTAATTGCTTCCTTTCCTAGTGTTCGAAACCATATTCTATGTATTACTGTGGGATAGGTCGCGGCACCAGAGAGTTTGGTTGTGTTTCCTCGCTATCGAAATAACTGCATTGTTAGGAATTTGAGAACGAATTCGAACGAGGGTAGGGTCAGTACTTTGTGGAAGTCCATATTTCTCTGGAACCATTGGGCACCTACAAATTTTCTAACCTAACGATTTTGAAACTTTTGTTAGGCGTAGTTCGCAATATAGACGAAAACAGAGGCACAGTATGTCATTACAGGGTTGATACAAGTTTTGTATAGCGTGACTTTGTGGCGGAGGGTAATTCTACTTTGGGAATTTAAAATAGGGTATAGACGGTCTAGAACTATGGCGGCCTGGTTTCTAACATTCATCACGTGTTCTTTGACATTCGGTTTTCTAGAGTTACTCCTAACTACTTGACTCGAGAAGCCCAGAGAATGTCATTGCCTAGGTATTTAATAGGGGTTGCATTTGAAATTCGCATCCTTATATTAAGGAATGAGAATGTGAAGGGAAGGAAGAGGGGAGGGGATGACTACATCCTGTAGCAATCCCACCCCGCGTAGAGGCATAATTACTGAGATATTCTTTATCAAAGTTTTGAGATTACATATGTCACCTCTGAACAATCATTGGTAATTTTATATATTAGCAATTTGGTGATTTTTAAGGCTCGCCAACCGCCGCCTCGACCGGCTCGCACTTTCTTTTCATCACATGTCTAACCTAACCGAATCAAACTGAGTCGGGTTTGCTCAGACTAGTTTGCTCGCTCCTTTGCTTGTGTTACCTACATGTAGAAGAGCAGTTTGGAAAGTCACTTTAGTACATGTCGTTAGGAAGAGGGGCGGGAGGGAGGCCCATAGGACCCCCCGAAATGGGAGATTTGTCGGAAATGCATATTTTTTTTTCATGATTTTTTATAAGAAAACTGATTACTAGCGCCCAAAATAAGTCCACGGAGCCTCACTACGCGGGGGTCCTATTTCTGGGTGGTTATAAAAAAATATAACCACGAAAGCTAAGGCGGAGCTCCTAGCCTAACTTGTTCGAGTCGGATTGCTCTGAATCGGGCTGTCAAGTTCTGTATAGGAGATCCTAGGGCGTGTAAATAGCCCATAGGCAATCTAGCCTAAGCGATGCGGTTGTGAAAAGGAGTTGCAGCAATCTACTCACCGATGGTGGCGGCAACCGTTCCCTCTGCCAGCGTATAGTGTCCAGGATGGTTTCTCGAACTCACTTTCACGTAAAGCGTATATAATATTAAAAAGCGTGCAGCTGCAATAGCGCGGATTTGCGGTAAAACAATATTTGTAGCGAAGGTGTTCGAATTCAAGTACACAATCTAACTGTCACGGCTCACTAATGACTCGACCGTCGGGTCGGCGCAGTAGTCCAGCTAAGGTACTACAGCGCCACCACTCAACGGTACAGCAAATCACCAGCAACCCTACACAAACCGCCTATAGATGGCGTAACCACCCTCCCCCCCTTGAAAGAACCCTGGACTTTCAACAAAGGAATAAGGGAGAGTAGGAACAGAGGACTAATTTTAAAGTGGGAACTTATTATGGAAAGCGGATGAAAGATGAGTTATTTGATGTTCCTAATAAGTTTAATTAAAGTGGTAGCGTAAATTGAAATGAAGCGGTTGAAAAATAATCTCTTTAATTAGCGGTATTTTATTTAAGCGGTAGCGGATATAGTTTTAGCACGGGTCGTTTTAAAATGCCTGATTTTGTCTTAATAAGCGCAACTTGTACAACACCATCGGCCCCAGGATAAACTTCGGTTATAACGCCTGTGGGCCAGCGAAGCGGGGGAATATCATCCTGATGAACTAATACTATCGTTCCAACCGTAATAGGATTTTCGGGCGTACACCACTTCTGTCTAACTTGCAGAGTATGCAAGTACTCTAACCTCCATTTTTTCCAATACGCGTTAACTAAGTTATCTAACAGTTTTTTGCGGTTGGTTAGGGTTATGCGGTCATCAGGCAACTCCGAAGCGGGTAAGAATTGTAAAGGAGTTGACATCAGAAAATGCGCGGGTGTAAGTATTTCAGAATTTGGATCAGATGATAAGACGCACAAAGGTCTTGAATTCATGAGGCATTCAATTTGGTTTAATACCGTTAACATCTCCTCATACGTAAGAATTTGTGTGCCTATCACTCTATACAAATGCGTTTTAATACTTTTAATATTCGATTCCCACAATCCTCCAAAATGTGGGGCGCGTGGTGGAATCATTTTCCAAATAATTCGATGTTTAGTCAATTCATTATTCCAAGAGGATCGAAAATCTTTTGATATTAAAAATTTGTAAAGTTCATCTAATTTGGCCTTTGCGCCAATAAAATTAGTACCATTATCAGAGTATATATATGAAACTGGGCCGCGGCGAGAAATAAAGCGTTGAAAAGCGGCGAGAAAGGAATCTGAAGTCAGATCCGAAACCAACTCAATATGGACAGCCTTTGTTGTTAGACACACGAAAAGACAAATATATGCCTTTTGAGAATGCTGACCACGTCTGCGTGAGAGTGTTATTTTCAGCGGACCAGCATAGTCTACGCCCGTATGTACGAAGGCTTTGGCTTCCATGACACGGCTAGAAGGGAGATCAGCCATTTTTGGCGTTGGATGAGAGGGTGATACGCGAAAACATGCCTTACACATATGTACTCTTCTCCTGATAACATTTCTAGCGGATAAAATCCAAAAGCGTTGCCGAATAATCGACATTAACAGGTCTGAACCCGCATGCAAGTTTGTAATGTGATAATAATCTACAATTAGATTTATTATGTGATCACTCTTTGGAAGTAAAGCGGGATGTTGCGCTTCAAAAGGTAAATCTGAATTTGACAGCCTACCTTGTATACGTAAAATTCCATTTTCGTCTAAAAATGGACTAAGTTTACGAAGGTTTTTACAAGGTAAGTCGCCTTTTTTAATTATTGCTATGTCTTGGGGAAAATATTTTGCTTGAAGAGCACAAATAATAACCTTTTCAGCTTGATTTAAATCATATGTTGTAATAAATGGAGATCGCGGGAGTTTCTTCATGAAGCGAAGAACATAAACAATACATCGAAGTAATTTCGACCATGATGAAACTTTTAAAGCAAGTTCGTATAAAGGAGAATCTTCAACGACTGTTAGAGCGGTAAGTGTAACTGATTTTTTAATTTCCGGTAACTCATCATATTGTGAGGGAATAAAAGGAGTAATAGGCCACTGCGAAATAGGGGAACAAGCCCAAGAAGGACCTTGCCACCAGAGCGGGTGATTAATTATTTGGGACGGTAAAAGACCCCGCGAAACACAATCGCTAGGGTTGTCCATACCGTTGATGTGAAAAAAGCGGTCAGGCAATATATTTTCCTGAATTTGAGCAACGCGGTTACCTACAAATATTGACCATCTGTGTGGTGAAGAATGAATCCATGACAGAGCAACTGTCGAATCAGAAAAGGCGTATATAGCATTTATAGGATGAAGTGAGTTATAAGCATTGTAAACAGTTTTTACTAATTTTGATAAAACTAAAGCGGCACAAAGCTCAAGACGAGCTAAGGTGGTAATTTTTACAGGAGAATCTTTAGATTTTGAACACAACAATCTGAAGGTAATATTTCCTATAGAATCTGTGATGTGTAAGTAAACAACACAACCGTAGGCATTTAAACTCGCATCACAGAATGCAACAATGTTTACTTCACAGTCTTTAGTAACACCAATATGACGCGGTATACTTATAGTTGAAAGTAGCGGAAGTTCTTTCACTAAAGATGAATAACGGTAAATTATACTATCTGGAGGTGGATCATCCCATTCTATTTTAGAATGCCAGAGTTCTTTAATTAACAATTTAGCAAACAATATAACTGGAGCTATTAAACCATGTACATCAAACAAGCGGGCAATAAAAGACAAAATCGTCCGCTTCGTACATTTCTCATTAGCGTCCGAATTTGTAATAATAAATGAATCGTTAGCGGGAAGCCAAGAAAGACCTAAAACTTTCATTGCGTTGTAATTATCATTATTATCAGAAAAGCTAACAGAATAACGGTGAGAATCTGGTATAGTTTCCATAAATGCGTTAGAGTTACTTGCCCATTTAACTAAATCAAAACCTCCAACTTTAAATAGTTCAATTAACTCCTTTGATAAGATGAATGCCGAACCCTCTTCAGGAACTGAGGTGACTAAATCATCCATATATAATTGGGATTCAGCGATACGAGCGGCCTCTGGAAACTGATGACCTTCGTCAGATGCTAACTGCCGTACAGTACGCATGGCTAAGTAAGGTGAAGATTTTAAGCCGAAAGGAAGGCAATTGAACGCAAAAGTACGCAGTTTCTCGTTATTATGATAGCGGTAAAATATTTTTAAGTATTTTTGGTGATTAGGTGTTACTCTAATGCGTAAGTACATCTGTTTCACGTCGGCGCATAGTGCAACAGGAAATAAGCGAAAACGGAGTAATAACAGAAATAAATCCGCCTGTAAATTAGGACCGGTGTGAAGAACGTCATTAAGTGACAATCCACTAGAAGTTTTAGCGCTAGCATCAATGACTACGCGTAACTTTGTAGTAGCCTTGTCTGTGCGGACTACTGCGTGATGCGGTATATATAAAAATAACCCTCGTCGGTTTCATTGGAAGCGGCGTTAAGTTCGGTTAAATAACCATTATTAATATACTCAGTTATTACATTATTATAATCATCTCGAAGCGATGGAAGTCTATTAAACTTGCGTTCGAGTGCAAGGAAGCGGCGGTGAGCAACAGCACGAGAGTTGCCAAGATCAATAGGGTTTTACAAAAAGGTAAATCAACCATATATCGACCATCACTACTGCGGGTAGTCGTAGAAATATATTTATTTTCGCATTCCGTTTCCTCAGGACTAAGTAAACGTACTGCGGGAATTTCCTCCAATTCCCAAAATTTATGGAGGCACGACTCAATATCTTTATGTCCCATAGAAATGAAGGATTTATTTAAAGTCAAAGCGGATTGAAGAATTTTAATATCAGAATTGCACGAATTAATGTTTTCTGTATTTGTAATAATTAGGATTGTAAACAAATGGCGGGTATGTGTAGGAAAAATGTTGCACAGCTCGGCAACAAAAAAGCGATAATAAATAGTAAATTTGCTAGAAATCCAAGCTCGTAAGGACCAAAATTTATGTATAGGAGATCCTAGGGCGTGTAAATAGCCCTAGGAGCGGTTTTGGGGGGCAATCTAGCCTAAGCGATGCGGTTGTGAAAAGGAGTTGCAGCAATCTACTCACCGATGGTGGCGGCAACCGTTCCCTCTGCCAGCGTATAGTGTCCAGGACGGTTTCTCGAACTCACTTTCACGTAAAGCGTATATAATATTAAAAAGCGTGCAGCTGCAATAGCGCGGATTTGCGGTAAAACAATATTTTGTAGCGGAGGTGTTCGAATTCAAGTACCCAATTTAACTGTCACGGCTCACTAATGACTCGACCGTCGGGTCGGCGCAGTAGTCCAGCTAAGGTACTACAGCGCCACCACTCAACGGTACAGCAAATCACCAGCAACCCTACACAAACCGCCTATAGATGGCGTAACCAAGTTCATAAGAACCCGTCGAGGGGGGAAATTTGTTAGAAGAAATGCATAGATGTGTCGCCGGTCGTATCTTGCCATAATGAAAATTGCTAAAAACGTTGCGTTTGTGGATCATGCAAATAATTGATATTTAATTTTTTTTTCTATAATAATAATCAATAATTATAAAATAACAGTTTTCTTTCTAACCTAGCTAATGCTGTTGACCGGAAGGGCCTTTACTGCTTCACCGAACTTTGGGGCCGAGTGCAGAAGGTACTCAGCCGCAAAAAGGTAACTAGCACAAGGGTTCGAACCTTTTAATTTTGGTTTTCTGTCGCCTGGCTGAAAGGAAAAGTATAACTGTAAATCATCAGCATATAGATGATTGTCTCGTACTTGCCAGTCCGACGCCCAGACCGCAAGCGACGAAGTCCACGTAACATTTTAACAAATAGCTACGATACCATCACTCGCAGTAATAGGATCTTTCCTCGTCTACCTCGAACATATACGTATTATATATATATATATTTCTTATGTTCCATCGTTCAGTGTCGAATAAATGTTTCTTTCTTTCTTTATATTTTCTTTTTGCTCCTAGAAATATTACAAAATTTCTATACAAAATTACAACCCATAATTCAACCTATTTAACCTATTAAATTTCGCGTTTTTTAGTTTGAAAATGACGGGCTTTCATATAACTGTTTACCCTTATTTTAGCCGTTAGGGAGTCAATTTCAATAATCCTGTCTTTGTGTATCCACTTTGTGATACTTACGTCATAAAAAATACCTATTACCAACCTTTTAAGTATATTGTTTCAGCGGTTTAAGCTCTGGGTCAAGCAGTCAAGTTAGTCGGGTCAAGCAATTTTATATATATTTGACTAGTGTAAATGTATATATTCTTCAACTCCTAATTCTTAAAATTTTGTACCCTCCATTATCAGATCAGCAACATAAGATGGTGACTGCGATACGAAAATACTTAAAATAATAGCTTTGGAATCAAAAATATGTAACACGTCTATAATGTTCGTGGATTTCTCTTGATTTTTCTGAGATCCACTGATCAGATCCTGACTTGGTGACAATGGGACCACTTCGGGAGTGTACTTCTTCGAATAAAAAAAAAAATTACAGATCGGTCCACAATTGACGGAAAAATCGAGTAACAAACATAAGAAACATGCAGACGAATTGGGAACCTCTCACTTTTTGAAGTCTGTTGAACTGGGTAACATAGAAGTTATGCAATGTCAAACGATTATCCTGGTTTTATTACAACGGTATATTTAGCGAAAATATTTCATTTTCACCTTCTTTTATGCGATGCTTCGTGGTCACCCCACTCTTAAGCTCACAGTCGACATGATTTTTTTCGACATCCTCAATATTCATCGTCATATTTCAGGAATTTTATAAAACAATTTAATAAATTATTTATTTAAACCTTTTCCATAACTGCCTAATCATTCGGTAGTTTATGAGTTTATCGCGTTCAGACAGATATACGCTGGAAGTAATTTTTTTAATAGTATATATACATACGATAATACTCGATAGAGTGTTATGAATCTATAGGTAAACAAGTCAGTTTCACGCTCTACCTACGAGTATTTACACAAGAAATACAATAATTATTATCTTCAAAGCACTATATCAACAGATTATATCAAATTATCGAAGGTTATATTTGTTGGTCGAAAGGAATCCGTGCTGCGATGATTTCAGCCCTTATCATAAAAATGATGTTTATTAATAATAACAATAATAATAATCCCCATCCGTTATTAATTTATCTGATAACAGGTTAACGGAGCCTCGGTTAAATAGGCTCTTCATTGCATCAACGGTGGACATCCTGTCTGCCAGGTTACAAACTAGCAAAATTAATTTGAAATAAAAAGAAAAATATGGCAGTCAATGAAAAGGATGTCGAAACGTCCAATAGTAATGGAAGGAAAGCTAGTGTCGCCGCTAAGCCTATTGACCTGGATTATGTGCTCGTCCACGAGCTCGGACAGTTCGGCAGGTTCCAGCTGATGAACATCCTTCTGGTCGCTATACCACTCATCATGTCAGCTTTCATGAGCGAATTCATATTCTCCGCTGCCGCGATACCTCATAGGTGAGTTAATACCTAAAATAAATGTTATCTAAATTCTATTATATTTTTCAGTTTATTAATTATCCCCGATGGAATATCGTCCCGTCCCATTATTCACTACATTTAATTTTTTTTATACGGAAACCCAATTTTTTTAGTAATAAGATAAAGTTAAAATATTTCTCATAAATTCAAGCACTTGGCCGTAAAACTCTTTTCATTGCATCCTATTTTATTCAAATTTTTAAGAGTTTTTTTACGCGGTTACTCAGAGTAACTTTAGCTGTCTACTAAAAAAAATCCGTCAAAATTGGTCCAGCCGTTCCGGAGATTACCCATTACAAACAGACAGACAAAAATGTATTTTTGGTATCGTATATATATATACGTATACGTATATATACGTATACCTATCTATTTAGTAAAAAAACTAATTTTGACATTAAAAACAGACACTTCTATTTTATTTATTAATAGATAGTATAGAGTCAACACTATTATAGGTGATAGTAAAGAAAAACTCTACAATATTTTTAGGCGTTTAAAATCGCCAAAATCAAAATTCAACAGACAATACGCAAAGAAGATAGTTATCATTATATCATTTTTTTTATTCGAGCTACTTTTTTAATATCTTTTAATTGGCTAGATATATACTTACTCCTGATCCCGGAACGTAACGCACTGAAACTTGTCACATTAGTGGGTATTTCACAAAAAAAAAGTATTGGTCTATTACTAGTCTGGATTCTCTTTAATCGAATGTTATTTAAAAATCTATGGAAAAAATGATAATTTCCATTGATTTGACTTTCTAAATTATTGAAATACCCACATACTCACATATCTTTTTAGTTTTTAGGCACATATCAATTAGAATAAAAATCTATTGATGACAACGAAACTTTAAGTAAACTTTAACTCAACTGTAAGTTAAGTGTTACATATAATTAAACATTCAATATATCCGAGTTCAATAAATTGTTTAGAAAATTAACACAACTCTCAACTTCTCTCAGACTAGTTTCATGGAATAAAAATAACCAACTTTAAATTCATATATCATTTAATTTAGTACTAAAATAAATAGCTAAAACAATGAATTATTTCATTTTAAAATCATTTCAGTCAAGTTAAAATTATCACAATAAATTATGATTAAATTATTACTTTACATTTATAGAAAAAAGTTGCCTAATTTAAATATACAATAATTAAATAAATAATAACATTAATACCTACCTATAATGGCCCATTGTCACACTGGTTCTACTGCTAGAGAGGAAGGTACGGGTGTGATCCCACATATGGATGAAACAGATAGTTAACTAGAGAGTTCTGTAATTTCCCATCAACTCGTATAAACCCAGTAATCAGTTTACTTTCCCCACGATTTTTTCCTTCTAGATTAGGCGATAGAGGACTGATATATGTATAAGATTATACAATAATACCGGAAGAATTGAATCCAAATTTGACAAAATTGGTAAAATATTGTAATGCCAAAATGAATCATTGCAAATATACAAGCCTAAAGTTGAATTGGCAGATATTTGAGATAAAAATGGACAGTTCGACAAAACGTCAATTTCATGTAATATTATTCTTAATATTGTCAGTTATTTTAAGTAAATTATACAAACAAAATCATCACCACCATGATCACCATCACCATCTGTGGGAAATAAAGATACAATCTGTATCTTCTAGCGATACCTATACCAAATATACAATTTTTAAAATTATTGTCTGTCTGTCTGTTTGTAATGGGTAATCTCCGGAACAGCTGAACCGATTTTGACGGGACTTATCTGGTAGATAGCTGAAGGTACTCCGCTTAGGGTACTTTAGTTTTCGAAAATAATTAGGGTTCCGTACAAAAATAAAATTAAAACGCTATCAAGAATATATGAAATGCAAGCGCAGCCACGGGCACACTGCTAGTGATCCGTAAAGTAAACGCTTATAGGCTCTTGCTGAGAATTTTGTTAACATGAGGCTGGTAACTAGCCAAGTGATTAGTAGACATATACTTTGTCTGGTGCTGCCTTTTCAATGTAATAATCTTCTGAACCAAAGTAGCTTATTTTGCTTTGGTTGTTGTACTCTCAAGAACTTAGTAACAGAAAGAGAGTTGCCTCTTGTAAAAAAATAATTATTGTAGTGAAAATTATTGTCTTTTATAAACATTATTTAGTTTACAATAAAAATATGAGACATTTTGGTGTTGTGAATTATTTATAATATCTAGAAAGCTAGTCATAGTAAGAAAATATTGTATGTATATTTTTACTTGCTGGTGACTCCACTCACTTAATACGTGTTCTATTTGTTTTCTGATTCCATTGTAGCTACATACAAGTATTGAATCAGAATAGAGAATAACATCTACGATTTAAAAAATGAATCAAATAAATCAGTTTTTATTTCTGCAGTATCTGCACACTACCAGATTAAAATATATTTCACACGCCTAGCATAGAACTCAGATTATATATTTTGAGTAAGATTATAATAAGAAAGCATGCTAAAACAACTTCATAAAACCCGGTGTACAGGAAAATCAATTAATTTTAATTTGAAATAGCCTTGCATGTTATGTATATGAATTGTGAGCCATCATAGTATCTCGTAGATCTCTATGAGTGAAATTGTGTTTTTTATTGCGTCAGTAGTGAGATATCCTTGTACATAAAAAAAGTACTTACGGCAAATTTTCCTCAATACGCCTGATTATAAGTAAATAATAATCGAAAAACAATTGATAATCTAAACTAATATTACAAGATTGTATTGTCTGTTTGTCTAAGCGATTTTATTTAATAAAAAAAAACCTGAGCATCTCCGAGACAAATTATAAGAAAGTTTTATAGACGAACAAACTTACTTCGCTATATTTTCATGTAACTCTATATTTATTTCAACCGCCTCTATACTACGTATCGTAAAATATTTACTTTTGTGTTAGTGCGGATCATTGATTTTAATTTTGTTTAATGTATGACACAATCTTTTTCTCCTTGTATTGATTTACTCCATGTCATTTGATCAATTTGTTGCGAAAGCAGTAAGTAATTTGATCATTATTATGCTAGTATAGGCGTAGGCCCTAGATGAAGACTAGCGCTATAACAATTTTGTTGCAGCACAATATGCAGATTTGGTACTTTTTCCAACATTGCATGCGGTATATGCTTTGGCAACGTTTTATGGTATGCCATAGATAAATTATATAATAGTAATAGTCTTTGGTAAAACTAAGCAAACATTATTATATTTTTCCCGTATTTAAGTTCCTTAAATGATTTAATAAAAGTATACGATATATCAACAAATAAATTGATCGAAACCGTAAACAATGATATGTTAATAACTAGGTAATAACACGACTAATAGTGACGCAGTTATATCACGCACGACAATCTATACAATTAATACAGATTTGTTGTTGCTAAAAGCAACTTCAAGGACGTAAACAACATGTGACAAGTGACAAAAGGTATCAGTGCTAACAGATTGATTATTATAATATACTACTTGTTTGCCCGCAGCTTCGCCTGCGTATTATGCATTCTATTCCGCACAATTCTTCGCTCCGCAATATATAGAGTTATATAGTCCGTAATATATAGCTTAATATATAGAAAGCATTGGAAAAGATTGAACTCTATTCTTTTTTGTAAAAACACAAAATTAAACTACAATAATTAGAAATTTTGAGATTTGAATCAACATCCACATGAATTTTTGTGGTTATCTCATGTATATGAACGTATGCACAGAACGGGATAATTCAAGGTCTTGTTCTTCTATAATTATTACACTTTTTATTATTTCAGTGTATATTTATAAAAAAGAGACGATTTCTTTTTGAAGCTAGGACTAAAGAAAGTTCAACCTGTATTATGTGTGTATAATAATATAGTTTGCTTTGTTGCTTCAGAAGTGTATTACGATGTACATATTAATGTGTCGAGTACCCATAAAAATGAGATAATAGGAAAACAATGAAAAGCTGGCGTAAACGCCAGGTTAGTGCTCAAGGGGTTAATAAATTGCTGTAAGTTTCAAGGGAGTTCCTTGAAACTTAGAGATTTTTATTATAATTTAGAAAGTATTCCTTTTAGGTTGAAAGAATACCAGTAAATACTGAGATATTTTCTATAATTTCTAGAACTTAAAGTCGGCTTATATTATTACTTCGTTCACTGGAATGTTTCAAAGATAATTAAATGATAAATTACGTTGTCTAATATGATATAAGAATGAATAATGATTTAATTAAGAATAATGAAACGCTAAAGGGATTTCCACAAAATTAAATGCATAGTGTGTCTACACATTAGATTAACTAACTTTATATTAGATGATATGGCATACTATATATGTGATTTATATTATATCTTTTACACTACAGGTTTAGCATACAACAAGAATGAAGTAACGTGACAAAGATAACTTACAATCGGACGAAAAGAATACGGATATATATTTCGTATTAATTTCGACATAATCTTGTAAAACTCTACAATATTAATAATTACAAATCATAATTTGAAATTACAGTATCAATTTTTTATACGGTTAAATGGTTGCCACTTTGTTTTAAATATAATTTATTAATTTTACTAGCTGTGTCTAGCATAACTGCGCCCGGGTTTCGTATTTCTTCACTGCGTTTTAATTTTTTTTTAAACGGAACCCCAATCTCTTTCCTAAAAAAAATTTAGTACTTAGATAAAGTAAAAATATTTCTCATAAATTATAGCACTTGCCCGTAAAATTGTGTATTGAATCTGATTTTATTTAAAAATTGAAGAGTGTTATTTTTTATGCGTAACCCTAATTATTTTCAACTATTATAAGTATCCTAAATTACCCGGAGTAACGTCAGCTATCTACAAATCTATAAACCCGTCCGAATCGATCCAGCCGTTCTGGAGATTACCCATTACAAACAGACAGACAGACAGACAAAAAAATTAAAAAAAATTGTATTTTTGGTGTAGGTATCGTATCGTATATACATTAATATAGATTTAGTAAAAAAAAATTGACATTACAAACAGACACTTAAATTTTAGTTATTAAACTAATTTACATAATTAAAACCAAATTGAGAAAATCTAATATTATATCGCTATAAATATTTATATTCAACAAAACATATAAAATAGAGTAGCTATTTATTACCTTTGATTTAAAAAATCAAAAATTCTTTACTCAATTTGGGCCGTGAGAAGGTGCTTATAACCGGTTATAATTACCACCGGTTCGGAAAACAATCTAATCGAGAAGAGCCGGCAAGAAACTCGATCTGGTTTGTTTTTAAAGTTATTAAAATTATACTGTTCAAAATAATAATAAACGGTTTTAGCTGAAGTACAGAGATGGGTATCACTTCCAGAAATCACTGTCGTTAACGTAATGATCCACCCTGTAATAGCCTCCTGAGACTATTACCTAAAAAGCTTTTATTTGAGTTACTAAGCCTAATGCAATCGTATCGATAGATCGTAGATACACGAAACGATTACATAATGTATTTAACTGTTTGTCTTCTGTTTGTCATACATACGCTAGTGAGTGCCTTAAAACTAATGAATAAATCTATATCTAGAAATATTTTATAAACAGTTATAAATGTTAACTTAAATCTGTAAAAGAGCCAGTTTTTTGCTTATGAATTGGATTATCAGATGATCGAAGTTCGTCAGAAGTCTAAGAATGTTAATTAGGTACTAAAATATTTAGAATCATTTCGATACACTGTAAAGGAATGGGCACAGCCTGATCTCTCTTATTCATCGGTACAATTTACTCTTAAAGTAGCCAGCTGCTGTCAAATGAATGTACTTTTGTAACATCCTAAGCCCTAAACAGTATTTTAAACAACGCCTTCTAGAATCATAAGCCTATTAATTAATCTAATTAATTTAATTGTTTATCGTAATGTCGTATTAAGATACGTTTTGATAATATCGTACAAAAAGAAGGTGAGATCTATTCGGGTGTCTGATTCTTGTATTAAATCATTAATTTATCTAACGACTTAAACTGCTTTTGAATATAATAATTTTTAATTTAAAAGTCCTGATTGCTTAGGAAGAGAGTGCCGTATGAATGTATGTTTTCTGGGTTTGCTCAGGTGAATCATAAGAAACATAAAATCACATAAAAGTGTATCATAGAAAAAGTGAAAACCATCCTCTATATTGTGTGTGGATTCATGAATGTGAAGGAAAAAAGTAGTTTGTAAGAACTGATAAATCTACTTATGAACGGAATGGAACAGTCCATTCCTGAAATGCGTATTAAAAATAATCTGATTGTATTAAAGATTTTGGCAGTATCTCAGTCTGTAGTATTTTTTTTACACGATATAGACTTTGACCACAATCTCATCTGATGTTAAGTGACGATGTGGTCCAGGATGTTAAACACACTAAGTCTGAGGTAATGTGCCAATTATTGTCTTTAATTCGTTAATTTGCTTATTTGACCCTTTAACATGTCATTTTAGTAGTGTTTAGCGTGATATAGTATTATGTACAAGTGAAGTGTATTAAAAATAATGACGCGAAACATTTATTCTGAGATGCCACGAAAAACCATGGAAAGTACTTGCAAAATGGGTCACCGTTTTCTTCAAATTTCTCAACATAGCTATCAACATGACCCTGTTAGAATTGTGTAACTCACAGATTACTATTAACTAAAAGAAGATATATCAAATCAAATGAATTTAACTATTTTATTTCTGTTTAACTCGTAATTGTTTCACCTGATAATGTATCTAGACACTAATACTTCTATACGAGAACAACAAAAATTGTGGTCGACATCGAACGTCTGAGTTTTTATTCCAAATTAACGTAAATTTACTGAAAAATATTTCTTTAATCTGTTTTGTTTTTTACAAATCAAGCTCTTCATCATCATCGATTTACTCATAAGCGGTTTATTGTGTAATCAAGTGATGATAAGATATCACGTATTATTTATTTGTAATAATGATTTCAATCTGGTGTTTTTAAATCTAAATCAACTTGTGATCGTCAGCAATGGATCACTATAAACAAAAAATAGCTTGTACTCGATTTAAGGTCGTCCTTTAATACCGTGATGGTTCAGTGGTAATCTACTTGGACGTTACAATGTACAGAAAAAGCCGCAACATGATCGTAAGCTTTTTGTGAAGGAAAATATAACTAGGGAATTATACATTTATGAAACATTACGGTAGTATGTTTTCTGTATCTGTCTTATTACCTACGATCATCAATTCAAAAAGTTGTCTTTGAACACTTATTCATTATGAACATTATTATCATGAACATTATTAATTAAAGGATGCTCAAATGTGAGGAGATTTTACTCAAAAACGAACAATTTTCTTTTTATACTGATGTCAAAATAAAAAATTAGGATCACGTTACTAACTAACAAACTGTTGTCAACAATTACATACTGAGTATTTCATAGATATAATAAAATTCCGATGTCACAGGTGTAGAGTTCCAGAATGCGGAGAAACGAACAAGAGAGTCGTATTCGAGCCTGAATGGTTATCAAATGCAATTCCGCAAGCTGGCTCAGGTTTCGCAAGTTGCCAGCGCTTTGAACCTGTAGGTGGCACCAACGGAACACTGGACTTCTGCCCCGCGAACCTGTTCCAGAGCAACACGATCGATTGTGATAGCTTCGTTTACGCCAGAGACAACTCCGTAGTATATGATGTGAGATATTTTTCTCTGTTTTCTTAATATAATACTTCCAAAACCGCTTCTTGAAACTGAGTAAAACATATAGTATAGTTGTATTTGAAAGGCCCATTAATTTTCATATGGAATATAAAATATGTGAAGCATGTCGATAAAAATTTACCTTGTATGTTTGTGTAATTAAAACACTTTTGTTGAATATCATTATCAGAAAACTTTCCACGAGTCATATATTATATTATTGGAATACCATTTTACGAAACCAAATAGTTAACAAAACTTTGTTATACAACGTATCATAAATGTATATTATATTCATTATCATTTTTTAGTTTGACCTAGGATGTCAAGAATGGCTTCGAGCTCTAGCTGGTACCCTTAACAGCGTTGGCACTTTACTAGTGTTGCCCATCACTGGTTACGTATCAGACCGTTTCGGCAGGCGCATCGCCCTTGTCGTCAGTGTGTTCAACCTGGCACTGTTCGGACTGATCAGAGCCTTCTCCGTCAATTATCCGATGTACCTCGCCTTCCAGTTACTTCAAACTACGCTAGGAGCGGGAACATTCAGTTCTGCTTACATATTCGGTAATTTATTTTGTCTTTAATACTACAAAGGTATATTTATATAAGTGGAAATTCACTCAATTGTTTCCGGTAATTAAGAAAAAAAAATTATACAGCCTATATATTATAAAGTCTTTACCAGGAAGTCCTCATTATAAATTCGGAGAGAGAATGAAGGATCTTAACTAAATTTTGTGTTTGTTAATTACGAAAAACTAAAGTTATTATGTCTTCCAGCCGCTGAATTCGTCGGACCAAAGTACCGAGTAGTTACCAGCGCAACCTGTACATCAATGTTCGCAGTCGGTCAAGTTATTCTAGGCAGCTTAGCCTGGGTGATTCAACCATGGAGGCATCTTATAATGGTACTCACAATACCATGCTTTCTAATTGTCACTTACTACTGGATTTTATCGGAGAGCGTCAGATGGCTTTTGTCACAACAGAGGTACGATGAAGCTAGAGTGGTGCTTGAAAAAGCCGCAAAAATAAATAAGAAGGAGATCAGTGAGAAATCGATGCAGGCACTTTTGACCCCACCAACACCACCCGTACAGACAGATATGGTAAGAATCATACATAATATGTAATTACATCCTTTTGTTACACTATGGCACTCCTATACAAATCTGCCCCGAGTTCAATTACCTCGGCTTATCACTCCTGCAAAGCAATGGCGAAATAGACCAGGCTGTAAAGCATATAATTAACGCAGAATGGATCAAATGGCGGGAGATCACAGCTACTACGTGTGATCCGTAAACACCCTCTGAATTAAAGAGGAAGATTTTCAAGAACGTACTACGACCTGTCGTATTGTATGGATCAGAATGTTGGCCCAAAAAGGTGACGGATAAAAAAAGACTGGATGGAGCTGGGACGCGAATGTTAAGGTAGATGTGTGGGTTAACAAGAATAGATAGAATTAGGAATGAGTACATTAGAGGAAGTTTGAAAGTGGTGCCAATGACGGAGAACTTAAAAATCAGTCGTCTATCGTGGTATGAAAATGTGATTTGCAGAGAGGAAGAGGATGTTGTACATAAGGTATTGGATATGAACGTGAACAGTTATGTAGGAAGGGGAAGATCAAAGAAAAGATGGATGGATTATGTGAAAAGATGATTAGGAAGGAAGCGAATGCGGAGATGACTGCAGATAGAGATGAATGGAAGAGGAAGACATGTTGGATCGACCCCAAATGAAAATAGGAAAAGGGTAGGGAGGTGATGATCCTTTATCATAACTACATATTTATAGCAATTACTTTTTCGTGATCAACATTTAAATACGTTTTATTAAAATGATCAAAGCGGTAAACATTTACTGAATATGTAAAAATAATTAAGTAAGACTTTATATGGTTGTCTAATACATACCTAGAATGAAAATCAAATACATTTTCAAACATACATTAAATTAGGTTATACCCAAAATATTCATTGTTATTTATTTAATTAGTTTATACAAAATTGTTCTATCCAATTATAAGTTACCAAATTTCCCATTATTTTATAGGAAGCAACAGTTAAACCTGGACTCATACCAACTATCTTTAAATCACGTGTACTTCTTCGACGTGTCTGTACTACTCCCATTTGGTGGATCACCACAACCTTCGTCTATTATGGATTATCTATAAACTCTACGAGTTTATCTGATACTATGTACCTTAACTACATTCTGACTTGTGCCATTGAGATTCCCGGCTTTTACACAGCCGTTTTTATCTTGGATAGGATTGGAAGAAAAGCTACTTTATCTGGTGGATTCATATTTAGCGCTTGTTGCAATATTGCCTTTGTTTTTATTCCTGACGGTAAGTTTATTTAGTTATTTAAATCCATAAAATGTATAACGTTATGTAATATTATTAATATCATAATCACCATACTTTCTTTTACCACATACGAGAAAAACTATGTAGATTCTGAAAGTATCTTTCCGGCAATGTAGAGACTACTGAAATATGTTTGCAGGGAAAAAAATAAAATATTAATTTATATTCACTTTATATTATATATACATAATAATGATGATATATGTATATTAGGCCAAGGTAAGCATTATAATCAGAGGCTGATGAGACATTAACAGCAGTGATTATAATGATACGCTGCTTTTGATAGATCTACGGTGCTATCGAGGCCTATACCTATTTTGTTTTCCATTGTTTTGTATGTTAAGGATTAGATATCACGATTTGATTGTATTTTATACCATCGTTATTATTTATAGAATTAAAATTAACATGCTGATAAGCTTTAAGTGCTTTTATAACATTGACAAGATTATAATATATACAATATCAAAATGTATTTGATAAAGATGATAGATAATATAACTGAATCTTCACTGTCGGCTTACTATGCCATAATTAAACGTATGTTATTAACTTACAGATATGACAGTGGTTCGTCTGATCATATTCTTACTGGGCAAGTTCGGTATATCCACTGTGTTTACTTCATTGTACCTGTTCACATCGGAACTGTATCCAACAGAATATCGACACAGCCTTTTAGCTTTCTCCTCTATGATTGGGCGCATTGGTTCCATAACAGCACCGCTCACGCCAGTTTTGGTTAGTAACTATAATTAAATTTCTCTTATCGACAATAAGAATTTCCCACTGATAATTATGTTTTTATGTACGTACTCTAGTATTTTATAAACCTTCTGATTCGTTAATCATTCCTTGAATAATATCTAACTTAAATGCTTAGTAATATACATTGCTTCTCAATTTATTACAAAAAAGATTACAATGGCCATTATATAACGTATTCGTGCCCGAGGTGTACAAATATTTATTTAATGCAATTTGTTTATGTCGAAGACGACACCAAAAATTTATTTGCAAAAATCCTGTGAAAGAAAGTAGTAACGTGTTTTTTAAGATAGTTATATAAAAGTGGATAAATAACATAATACGAAAAAAAGGGTTAAAGGGCTAAAAAAAATTACGTGATGTTCTCAGCCAATTGAATAAATGTATTTACGCTTAATTTTACTGAACCAATAACAAATCTATTATAGTAATAACAAACAAATTTTGTAGGAGAATTTTTCCTGTTTTTATTATTAATTAAATAAAAATAGCGTTATAGGATACTATGAGAAAACAATTTGTTACAACTTCCATATTTTTTACTACTGTATATATACTGTTTTATTTGATTGAATTTAGTTTTATTCTAATATTAATTTCATTTGTCTACGGGCTTACTAGTTCAAGAATGTGCTGAACATATTTTTGTTGCAGATGGAATACTGGGCAGGTATTCCCTCAATGATGTTTGGAGCCATGGGATTCCTCTCAGGGGTTTTGGTCCTCACCCAGCCGGAGACTCTTGGCACAAAGATGCCGGACACGCTCGCTGAGGCTGAAGCACTTGGGAGACCTGAATCTAAAGTTCAATGCGATAGTTAATTTCTAGACCTTCCACAACGGTCTAGGTGACCATCTAGTTATATTAAATATGAATTACTGTTTACTGAAGTCATTGTAAGAGAATGCCAGGGAGTTCCTATTTTATAAGTATTTTTATTATATTAATAAAATACACATAGAAGTAAAAGTAATATCTTAAGTGTGAAAAATATTTAACGACTAAATAAACCATTTAATAAAAACTATAATGTTTTATTTACATCGTTCAAAATGACTAAAACAATGTGCAATTAAAACTCAGATAAGTAATGAAGACTATCTTATAGTCGGAGAATAAATTTGGTTAAGTATGAAGTTAGCAGCAAGGAACGGACCGGATCCTATATTAATTCTCCTCCATTCATTTGATCAAAATTTTGCGTACGCTAAAAAGTTCATTATTGTTTTTTTTTAATTATACAAATTTAATCGAATCATACTTTTTAAACGAAAACCTCAAAATTAACAATATATTTCTAATGCATTACTGTCATGCATTTATAATAATAACATTAGGTAGAAATAAACCTATTTATTTTTACTTGATACTAAACTTAGATAAGATAATCTTCGACACTTTACGGCAGGTAAATGAAGTAAGAAAAAAAAACTATTCTTATCTCAAATATTAAATCTCAAAATATTATTATCGAATTCGTCAAAATGTGTTTTCCTTTCATTGCCAAGGTCATTATTTACACTTAAAGTTATTTTATCGAATTAACTTTGCCAATCAATTTTCCTAATCTATCTTGCGTCACTCACGTTTCAAGACATACGATAGAATTATATTGTTAATATTCCTTTAAATTATATAAACTTTATCAATTATCGTAAGATCAATTTACTGATATACATATAATTATTGTGACCTGACAACAACATAAGCAGCCGTCAATCGGGTTCATCAATTTCAACATTTCAAACTCTGACAAGAATTTTCAGCTGCTTGTGGTGTCAATTGGCGTTGGAAAATCATTTCTTAATATTTTTTCCTGGAATATTTATTTCAATGAAATCGTAGCTACTGGTTAAGCCATTACTGATGATCTATTACCGTGATCAAATTACAATATTGTGATATGGAGACTAGTCTTTTATATATTCTTTTTATGTATTTCCATCTTCACGTGTGGTTCCTGGTAAGAATAGTTAGAATTTAGAAGGATAGATTACGGGACGGGACGGCACATAGACAGATTGTATCTAGAGGGTAAATATAGGTTATCTATTAGAATATAATTATCAATTCCACACGAGAAAAGTTGCGGGAACAGCTAGTCCATAACTATTGTAAGAAATTTATGTTCAGTTGATCGATAACGAATAGATTACAAGAAGAATGATGATTTAAATATATGGTTCAGTAAAGAAGAGTGTTAAAATCATCATAACATTGGTTGAGTGCATTAAATTACATACATACTCTCATTAAATACATAATCTTAAAATAGAACTGTTTCGTCGGTAGGTAGCGCTTACAGATGACACGTAGCATGTCTGATGTGAACAGTCGGATTTAGTAGATAAATGCTACAATTAGTAATGAAAATAGAGGGTGTACGTTATCCAGGTCAGCTGACTTATTCAAATCTACACAATTCAATAGTTTGAACACTTCATTTTCATAAGTTTTTATCGATTTAATATGACAAGAATATGGAACATTCGATAGTAGCGAATGGTCGTTTTCATTTAGATGATACTGTGACACATTATGAGTAAATGTCGATAATATATCGAAGACTGAGTTAATTATCTACATTCAAGTATCCTCTTGCCTCTAGTTAATAAGGGGAGAAAGCTGATATTTATGGAACGTTATTTTCTTTCATGCGATAGCAGAATATTATCAAATGCAGTTTTGGACCTTGAATTTAAAAATATTCCTTCAATCGTGTAGTTAATTACACTAATTAGTATAATAAGCAGAGTATTCTTTGCACAAATGTTACGGCTTCATATTTGTAATTCCAAACTTGTCACCTAATTTGAGTTCATCTGTATTTAAACAAGTTTAATGGCGAACAGAAAAATCAACACATTTAAGGATTTAAAAAAAAAAACTTTAATATATAACATAAAATTAATATCACAAAAAATATATTTAATTACTTAAAACTTAGTCAATCTGAAATAGAGCATTAGTGGAATTTCGAAATTCATAAACATAATAGTATCTGCCGGAATGAATGATAGTGATGCCTGGAAGTGATTGATTGCATCGTATGTATTGTAATTATCATAATAAGTAATAACACATGTTCTACTACTTATTTATGTGTTAACTATCACTGTACATTACATATCATATACAGTATGTACATACTGATGTAACTAATCAGAACAAAAATCAGGTTCCAATAAATTCAGCAGTTCAGTTTCTTTTTTAATCATGTGAACGAGGCAAATAAGTTCGGTATTTATTATAAATTTATATATACTTTTAGGCTACCTAATATGGTGTAGTGATTTCGTTGAAATGTTATTACTTAATCAAAGTCTACATAGTCTATTACATTATCATTGTGAATAATATTCAAATCCTTGGTCATATAATAACATTTAGCCAACGGTTCAAAACTATACATCATAGCACAAATACTACATGGAATATTTATAAATAAATAATTAAATATAAAATACAATAGCGTATATGAGTAAATACTTAATAATTTTTAAATAGAAAACAATAACTTAATGCTAATTATAATTAAACTACCTAACAATATATATGTTGGTTATGAGAGCCTAAGGGAAAATGTCATGTGAATAAATAAACACATAATCAGGGTCAGTAAAAACAGTGGAACCGGTACGGAATCATTTAAGAATGAATAAATTCGAAGTAAATAAAGAATTTTGCAGCCATATTTCATGCCAATCGCAATAGAATAATTACATGCTGGTAAGTTTTTCATTTATCCAGTGGCATCAAGAACTTATTCTACTTTTAAACGCATACACATAACAACACATATTATTATATTTATATTTACAGTGTTTTAAGGCTTTAGTTGCAAAGGTTCTAAACCTCACTATAAAGTTTATTTAGAAAATCTTCATTGTTTCGCCTTCTCACGCGTCTTTGTTTATACTTATCACTAAAATTCTTCACTGACACGTCAATATTTCACTATATTTATTATTCTATTATTGTTACTATTAGAACGTTCCTCTCCTATCACTCCCACTATAATGTTTCCTTATGTTGATATGTGATAACATCGTTCGTGTGGTGCTCCTCGTCGACGACAGTTTCTTCTGTGTCATCGAGTTTTTCCGCATCAGCAACGTGTTCAGGTAGTGCTGTTTTTCCAGTTTCTGGTAGGAATAAAGCCAGTATTGCAGGACCGAGGGGCACTAGTCCGAAGACTATAACAGGAAGACCGCTCATATATTGGTTCTGTAAAATAATTATAAGTATCGATTAGTTTTATGGTTATTAATAATATGGATTGAAATAATAAAAAAAAATCAGATCTCGACGATACGTCTAATAAATTTCTTCGATAAGGTATTTAACATATATTAATCTTAATATTGATTATTAAGGACAAAACTTTAGTAATTCTCGTTCTTATTATAATCCGTGACACGTTGAACATGAGTCAATGGTTCGACACATTTTATAACGGAATCATCTAAGTATTGAAAACAGAAAATTAAAATAATTATTGATACATACCAGTAATGGAACTTGTGGAGCGACGACAGAACCGATCCTGCCAACAGTCTGCGCGATGTTTAACAATGAATTCCTGCTGGTAGTCGGGAACACCTCCATAGCCAGTACGAACATGCTGAACATCCCATAACTACTGCACATGTTCCCTATTAGGTACAGGACGATGGACGCCCATGATACCGCTATAATTAAAAGTAAAAAAATAATTTACAAACGTGACTAATTCAAATCACTCTAATTTTTTTTTTCAAGTTAGCATTCATATTCTGATATAATATTACAAAGTATTTTTGACAAACCGATAAGCGTTATGTTGGTGAGAAAAGATTTTACTGACAAATTATCAAAATGTGTGCTTAGAGTACAGTGTAAGTATACCGTACCTTACAAATATTCAAAAACTTAAGTGTATCCGATCAAAAACGAATTAGGAGTTCACTTGGTGAATTATTTTAGTTTACCTATCTCCAAATATAATATATATATTAACTGTACAAGATGCACGTGATTTGTTTCTGTTCAAGTCGACGATGTTTTGATTAGCATCTAAATTTACTTATTAAACAACCATCTATCCATTACCAAATATTAAAGTTGTTAAAATGGAATAGATATTACTAAATAATGCTTGACAATCATTTACATACTTACATTCTGGTATAAACGCAGAAGCAATAAAGAAGATAGAGCACAGAGTATATGCAACACATATGGGAGCTTTTCTTCCGAATCTCGTCAAGGTGAAGGCGGTGATTATTCTGCTCGGTATGAACAGAAGGAACATTGCAGAGTAGTTGAGGTACTTGCTCCCGCTCACGCTGGCCGAGTTGATAATAGTCCCCGTATACACAAATGTACAACAGAAGAAGCAAGCTGCGATTAGTGCAATGCGAATAAGCATCTTCTTTGAACGTAACACAGAGAGAAGATGCTTGTCTTCTGTTGGTGATTGAATTTGACCCGTCTGAAAATGATGGATTATATAATATGGATATAATTAAAACATTAACAAATGTACAACTAACTGCAGTAATAAAAGAAATTTATCAAATTTATAATCCTGACGCCAAGTGGTTTTTGAGGTAAAATAATAATTATTATTTGAGAATTTAAAGAACTAAGGTAGGAAAAAAATGTCTCATGACCAATAAATATTATAATAATTTCTAATATCAACAAGAAATTAAATATTAATCCAAACCCAACCAGCCCAATTAAATATTAATACATGCCGATGTAAACAACGCATTTTAAAAAGTAATAAATTCATTTGTTGGGATTATTATGAATAGTAAGAACTAATTATTTTTGTGTTTGATCTATTTGTTTTTGTATTTAAGGTGATAAATTATTAAATATAAATAAAAAGTCACGAGTTAGGAGGCATTACAATCTTGAATTATGTGAAATTTAATAACCCGACGACCTTCTTTTCTCTTATCAATAATTTTTTGATTTTCAATGGAATAGCTTGGCAAATTTCACAATTATATGTCATATCAATTGTCACGCACAAATTAGATGTGCGTATATCAATAATTATAAGAAATTCACAAAACTTCGTATCTAGAAAAGATCTTGATAATCCGAGTACACTATGGTTCACGGAAACAGGTTTCAAAAAGATAATTATATTTGTATTTTTTATAACATAAAGTTTGAATAGGAAGACGTTAATTTGTTTATATATTATATTTGTGGGAAAAAAAACTACTCGGTACAGAGCAAAAATTACGGGCCATTAATTCCGAGTCCTATATTTTTTAAATGTATGCTTATCTGTCAGCCTACATCCTAAGTGGAATCAAGCCAACTTCATTGATAAATTACCTGATCAATTTTGTCTCTTTCTTCTGAGATTTTAACAAGCATTTGTTTTGCCTTTTCAGAAAATGTGACGTTATTAACTTTAGCCACTTTGTTCAACACTCTGACAGCTTCATCCTTCTTATTGTGGGCTAGCAGCCACCTGACTCCTTCATCTACTAGGAAAATGTAGAAGACCACGATGAGAAGAGGTGCATAAATGGCCCGGATCATGTTGCGCCAGTATGGAATCTTCCAGGCAATGAGTCCGAAAAAGGCACTACCGAAACTGGCTAGTATATCCGATATGCAGGAAAATATTACGCGTCGCTTTTGACTCACGGTTTCTAGAGCTGTAACAATATCATTATGAATTTAAAAATCTCTATTATCTCCAAATAGAATTTAGAATAATTTGGAGTTTTCAACGATGACGTCGGTGACAGTCGTCAGAAAATATCTTAGAAATAAGACTAGGGAAATGTAATACCGGCTTATAAATATCTTTAAAAAAAGTATTTGCATAATTTTCACGCCGATCAACACTGTATTAGTAATTTTTAACGCTGAGAAAACTAATAATAATTTTTGAAGCACGCTAGTGCAGCTGGTAGTGCGGTCGGATTCCGCGTCAATCGACGCGGGTTCGATCCCACCAATCCAACTCTAAAATCGGCATGAGCTAATGGTGAAGGAAAATATCGTGAGGAAACTCTAGTATGGTGATAGGAAATTTTCTAATGATGCCCACATGGAAAGCTACCACCCTCAAGTTTGAAAACCTGTCGCCAAATACCAATAGATGTGTTCCAGCAGCATCACTTGAGAACAAGTACCTAGGTTTAGTGTGTTTTACCACCCTGGACCACATCGTCAGTTAACATCAAGTAAGATTGTGGTCAAAGCACTGAGCCTATATTGTATTAAAAAAAATTGTGTTTTCGAGTAAATATACTACATACATATTTGTCAACATTATCGAGGTACATGGTTGTTAAGAATCTACACGAAATCCGAAACAACTAGAGTGTGTGCTAAAAACTATTTCGGATAGATATTCTGCCGATCAAAATAGTTCGACATAATAATGCCAAGAAATAGTTTTTAGAACTAGGCATTATTAGAACTATGAGTAATGTAAAATGCTACGTAAAAGAATGAATGTTTCTTACATAAGACCATTGAAGCATTTCCGTAACCGAGTGCTGTCTCCAGAAATTCAAACACAAGGAGCATCCAGTAGTTAACTGAAAAGGATTTGATAAGTCCCATCACACCGACCATTAGTGGTGTCACCACTATGACAACCTTCCTGCCGTATCTGTAGGAAAACATATGATCGTTTAATATACTTACAATTAAGTACAGTATATATCAACTTGCAAATTATCCCTTATATTTTCTCAGAGTGGATATTTACCGCATTAGTTTAAAATACTCAAAGCTAGTCATTTATATATGAATGAATGGAGCACCTATCAACTGTTCTTGAATATTTAATCGAGGCATGAATTATATGATACTCAATACTTCTTCTCTATTCAAACTTATTCAAATTTCAAAGCTGTAAGAAATGAATTTAATTCAATAAAGAGTAATTGTTGGACATTAGACATGGCTTATGCTTTGGGTAGTTAATATTAAGTTGGATTAAAACGTATTAAACACACGAGACATAATGTGAAGATTTGTTTAGTTCAGTCACTAATAACATGGGCATGTAGATAAATCACATGAGTTAAATTGCTAACTGGATTACTATAATTGTTAAAAGTTACACTTATACATATACAATTATGCAGAATAACTAAAATCGATTCCATTATCACATTACTCGAATTATTTATTTAATACGCTTGTTAAACTGTTCGCAAACTCAAAGAAAATAGTTGCTAATAGAATATGTATAATGGATCTATTTCAATATAATATTTGTTTTCGTGAAACCTTGACCGCCAACATTCATATGATAATGATAGTTACAAACACTAAAACTGACTTACTAAATATTATGTCATATAGTCATTATATATTTACGAATTATTATTCAAATAGTTTATGTACGGAATTGAATAGACTCTGTGCTTTTATAAATGTCTTGGTATTTTTTTTTAACTAATCGAAGATCACGAGTTTTAAAAATAGCTGTTTATAACATATAATATACAAAGTTATTATTACTATTATTCATATAATTTTGTTATCCACCGTTACTTATTAAGTAATTAAGAATAATAATGTCTTATTTTAAATTTTTCTAAGTAACAATTTTAAAGTTGGAAACGGGATGATTTACAGAGAAATGTGATACATTACCTGTCTGAAACAAGGCCTGATAATATAAAGGAGAAGACGAGTCCAAGATTATGGATCGTTCCGATAAGAGGTGTCTTCCACGGCTGGCAACCCAGGTCGAACTGCAAATGATACACTTTAAATGAATATATTATCTGTGATATTTTGTTCAAGCATTAGTTCGATAACATGCAAGTTTCCTATAATGAAATTTATATTGTGTAAATATATACCAATAAATAAAATTGAAGTGTCTGTTTGTAATGTCAAAACATTTTTTTTACTAAATAGATATGAATGTATACATAATACCTATACCAAAAATACTGTGAGAAAAGGACATTATACGTAACTCGGAGTTCAAAGTATTTGAAACTAATAACCTCATGAGATCGTCGAATACATAATACACTATAATTTTACAGTTCGCTGAAGAACTCATGGCTTCCTCTAAACTAAGCCACGTGACTAGTGAACTTCAGCCTAGAACCATGACAATGGCCGTGATTTGTACGCTGTGTTTATCAACCTAAACAATGGATTCATTTGACAAACATAACAATACCGTCACGTTTGTAACTGTTTGCTTGATTCAGATGCTAATATGGCTGCAAATTAAATTTTGCAATTTGTCTATGCTTAGAAAGGCATACAGTAATGGAAGTAACTTGTTCAGTGAACGTTTGAAAACATACAAGTAAAATAAAGAAATGTAGTTTAAATATTGTATTAAATAATTTAAATCAAGTGAGCATTAAATAGTTTCCAAACAACATAGTTTCATAGCCATGTTTTCCTTCACTTAAAACTCAAGTCACATAATGGGATTCGAGCCTACATCACGATTTTATAACGTTAAAAGAAGGTTTTGTTTATTAAATACAATCAATCAATCAAATATCAACAAGAAATACACATTTAATTGAAAAGTTGTAACAGTTTCTTGTGCAATCTAAATTACAAAAAAAATAATAACGTATGAAATCATCGTGAGCAAATGTAATAGTTGAAATCATATTAATAATAAAATATTCTCGTTAAATAGGAAATAACATTTTATTAATACTATGAAACTAACTTTTAATAAATGACAGCTCCATTTTATACATTGTAAATTAATGGTCAAGCCGAAAGGTAATATTGTTTAATTAAATTCCAACCTAATAATTTGTTTATCTTAAATTACAAATTTATTATTTACTAGTCTTTTTAGAATCTATTTAATAAATAAATTGAGTTATTATTAATATCATTCACGATAATACATAACGATTAAGTTAAAATTATCACATTAAAACTAATCTTCATTTTAGTCTTCATTTTAAAGATTTTTATTTTTCAAAGAAATATAATTCTTAATTAAATGTCAGAACGGCTCTAACGCTTTTCAGTGTTTCAAATGGTTAATAACAAATTAAAGTTATGTTTCTGGAAGAAACTGATTAATTACAAAGATTAATTAAATTATTTCATTACAATCTGAAGAAAATGATTATCACTCACTTCGGCCACAATACTGTTGTAGTTCTCATAAACAACTTTCTCACAGTGTATTGTCCTGGTTATGTCAAAGTTCTCAGGAGTACACGTCGAATTGAACCACATACTTCCGACAGGTGATCCTTGCCCCTTTGCTGATATCGAATTTGAAGGTATGAGATCGAGAGGCGCCGGTCGCAAGCACGTGCCGGTGTTGTTCCGGATACCGAACAACGTCCACGTCCCGTTGAAATGATCGAAACTGTTCTCACATTCAGGTACTTGACATCTGGAATTGTGAATCATTTAGATCGGAACGTGAAACAATGATGGCGCAGTTGGTAGTGCTGTCAGACTCCGCATTAATCTAAATAAATCAAATCTAAAATTAGCTTTCGGTGAAGGGAAACATCCTAAGGAAACTGTAATGTAAGTACTATCGTTGAGTTTGAAAACCTGTCGCCAAATACCAAGCACATCAGGTGAGATTATGCTGAAAGGACTGAGTCTATACAGTATTATAAAAAACATTTTACGAAATATTCTTTCTAATTGTTGTTAATCCTCCATGGGCCATAATAAGTTTTACATACAACTAAGTTACGACGTCATCTTTAGTATTTGAATGAGTTATTTTAGTTATCAAAACTCATTATATTGCGAAGACCCTTTATTTTTGGACTTATATAATGTAAAGTATACCATTAATAATATAGTTCATGTGCACGTCAAGTTATGTATGAAGGTACACGTGAACAATTGCACATTCACTATTACATAAAAACAAATGAACAAACAATCTTGTAACATTGTGTTGCGACGCAACTAATATGCAGATCTCAATGACTTATAATTGGGTTATCATTAGGTTTCATATTTATTTCTTGTTTTCTTTGTAAAATTCATACATATATGAAATTTATTTAAGTATTAACTTGAGATTGATAATTTTGTATTGTCTTATGATTTTCAAATTCCAATCAAAGGTTTCATTTTGTCTAATACCTTTAGTGGATACGCAGATGAGTTTAAACTGTAAAATATCACATTTCGTCTCATTTGTCACTTATGCTTGTGAACTGATGCTTCAAGCTGATTGGACAATATTGAACGATAACTAACTGTAACTCCAGTCGTTTACATACGTTTTTATTAATCACAATTATTCAATGTATAATTTCTTAAATGTTCAATAGTTTGAATAATGTATTACAAAGCATTATACACATGATTCATTCCAGCATATTCCCTTATGTAACGAAATACATATAAATTAAAACCTGTACACTGTTCAGTATTTCTCGAATCAGAATCAAATCGAATAAGTCAATCAGTGGACGCACGAATAAATATTGCCTTTTACAATACGTAAGGATAACCTTTAGAAATCGTTTCAGCTCGATGAAGTTTTACTTTGTTTATCACAAGTCGTTAATGGTATGTCGTGATTATTATTTGTGATTTGTATAATAATATCTTCGTATGACCTATCATCGAGCAGCTGTACAAAGTTTGCCTGTAAAAATATATGTTTACTTCACACACCTGTATTACATTGTAAGTTTTCTTCAACATTTTCTTTTGGAAAACTCTTTCAATAATTTGTTTTAGCGATCAGAAAAACCTAAAGCCATTATCGGATACACAGCAATGTATTTTATAATAACCGAAAGGTTTGTCACGTATTATGTATTTTGTCAAGTGGTGCTAACAGGGTACAAACTATAGCCTAGCGGGAAACATCATCACAGTATTTTAGCTTCAAGTTATTTCTCTTATTTAATAAATCACGCTTAAGCACGATATAGCATTCGAGTGAGTGCACGTGCATTCACTGTAGATTTTGGTGCAGAATCCGTTACAGCGACACATGTCTGAGAAAAACACTGAGATGAAATAAAATACATAAACCTCACCTATAGTCAACGTCGAGCGCTGTGAACACATAATTAAAATTGCACATATTAAGGAAGGAATCCCTGAACGCCAGCAGAAACAGTAGCAGTAGTTGATACTTTCCAAAGCTGCCGAGTTCGCTCAAGATGCCCTCCAAATTAAACTGCCCCTCGGAGCCTGACTCCTCCATCTGTAAGTATTAACTATATACAGACACGATACCGATATATAACAACACATATTTCAAACAAAAATTTTTCTACAGTAACCAAAGAGATGTGATGTGAACATGATAAATGTAAATCGACATTACAATTTTAACTTTTCTATTTTATGTTCCATCCATCCATTCTATCAAAAGACGTCCACTGCTGGACATAGGTCTCTCCACGACGACCGGTCTTGCGCGACCCGCGATTACCGCGACCTTTCCCAGATCATCGGTCCACCTTGTGGGGGATCTACCCACGCTACGTCTTCCGGTGTGTGGCACCCATTCGAGAACCCATTGGCCCCATCGGGCGTAGGTTCTGCAAGCAATGTGCCCAGCCCACTGCCACTTAATTTTAGCAATTCTTCGGGCAATATCGGTTACTTTGGTTCTTCTCCGGATCTCCTCATTCCTGATTCGATCACGCATCAAGCATAGCCCTCTCCATTGCCTTTTGAGCAACTTTGAGCTTCCTTATTAGCTTCATTGTAAGCAACCACGTCTCAGTGTCATATGTCATCACTGGCAACACCCTCTGATCGAAGAATTTCGTCTTGAGATACTGCGGTGTTTCGGGGGAAAAGATTTTGTGCAGCTTCCCGAGCGCGGCCCAGCCGAGTTGGATTCAACGATTAACCTCTTTCTCGAAGTTGGATCTACCTAACTCGATGGTTTGTCCCAGGTATACTCGTACATAACTGTCAACAATTTCGAGCGTAGAGTCACTGATTTTTATAAAAGTTGGCACAACATATGGATATTAGACATGATTTTAGTCTTGTCCATGTTAATTTTAAGTCTAACTCGTTCGGAGGTTCAACTGAGGTCATCGAGCATCGTACTTTTGTCTTCGGCGGTCTCAGCCATCATCAGCAAAGCTGAGGTATGTTACGTACTCGCCGTTTATGTTGATGCCAAGCCCTTTCCAATCCAGAATCTTGAAAACATCCTCAAGCCCATTTTACGTTACTCCAATAAAATCGAAATTATGTAACTGACTTACTTTTACTGTAGTTTCCTTTGACCTCATGGCGGATATTCAACCACCACAGCACCCACCACGTTCAGCTAACACCATATCTGAAACAAATAAACTTTATACTGATTTGTTTAGAAATACTGCAAACAGTTGTTATTGGGAGACACGATATTATGTTTAAAAATTACTGTACAATATCCGAGAAGTTTGAGAGTAATTTTTTTTTTAAATAATCATTTTATTCAGAAATAGGACTTTTTTTTATTAATTCCATATTTTGAATACGAGTGGTAAAGAATCAGAATAACTAAGTATCTAGAAGTTGTCGTAACCGCGAGCTGAACGTATGTACCTAATTTCTAAAAACATGCCAAACATTGCATCGTGTTTAACAAGTTAATGTTCACGTTTATCATAATCACTTTTATTATTACCGGCGCACAAAACAACACTGTATAGTAAAACTGTATTTTGTTTGGATTCTAGAATGTAAAATAAATTGCCTAAAGAAATTCCGGACATCGTGAGCGAATCAACTGTAAAAAAAAGTTAGAGAACTTTTTCTAAAGAAAGCTTACTACACATTAGATGAATATTTTGAGGATACAAGCATGTTGTTGTGACATTATTTGGAAATTCTCTGCTGAAATTATTAAAATTCACATAAAATTTGTAATGTTGTTTTATTGTTATTATTATTTGTATTATATTAAATGACTAAAAATTTTGTGTATAAAGTTGTGTCTATCTGGACGTAACTATGTCAGTAACTCTTTGTATTTGTAACCCTTCTGTACGTAATAATAACTATGTTAACAAAATAAATGATTTAATCTGAATTAAATAAGTAAGAAACGTGATAGTTATTTTACTGATGTTATTATATACATTGTTCATAAAAAAACAACAATATATAAATCAGAGACAATGAATTGAATATTAAAACACATAGCGATAAATTAATTTGTAAGGTTTTAAAACAATAAGTACTTTGTTATGTAAATGATTTGTGTAATCATTTGTTCTCTTAATATAAACACTCTTTTCTTTTCAAACTATTCGACTGCATTTATTATTGATTATTTATTACAAAATAAAACACGTGATAATAATGCTATACACGAGTTTTTTGATCATAAAAATAACAAATCGATTATGTATTTATGGTAATTGAAAATTAATGAGACGACGCGGCGCTTTGTATGCATAGAACTTTATATCGAATCTTAATTTTAAGGTTAAACTTATAGAAATATTTGCAAATCTTTTCTTTATTTTTTATCTAGAGGGGGAATATAGGCTATCTATTACAATATAATTATCTGAATTCCATGCGAGTGAAGTTGCGGACACAGCTAGTGTAATAATAAAATAGTTAAGTTTAATTCTTCAGTCTTGCACTTGAGTTTTTTCTGTGATCGTAGTTTAAAAAAAAAAGTTCTACAGTGAGTTCCATACTGCCTGATACAATCTATCTCATTACCAATATATTCATATACTTAACTACGCGCCCGCGGCTGTACCCGCATTTCATATGTTCTTCGCTGCGTTTTAATTTTTTATGCGGAACCCTAATTATTTTCGAAAAACAAAGTACCCTAAGTTACAGGGAATAACTTCAGATATCTACCGCAAAATTCCGTCCATATAGGTCCAGCCGTTCCGCAGATAACCCGGAACAACACACAGACAGACAAACAAAAATTGTAAAAGTTGTATATTTGGAATAGGTATATATTATATATGGTATAATATACATTCATATATATTTAAAAAAAAATAGTTATTTTGACATTACAAACAGACACTTCAATTTTATTCATTAGTATAGATGAATAAAATTGCAGTAAGTAAAAGCTTAGGGGAGGCTACATTTAAAAAGCACCGAGAAGTTGTTTGCAAACGAGTAAGCTCTAACACTAAGTTAACAAACTTTTCAAAAAATATTCTAAAAACACTCACAATTTCTTCAACAAAATATTTCCACAATTCTTATGAAGTGATAATAGCACAACACAAAATTCTGAATATAACTGAACTAAATCTTCATATATGTATGATTATATAGCAGTACAGTGGACTTTACAATAAGTTACATGAACAATCATACTATGTGACGATCTAGAGAGGTAGTTACATGTTGACCGCAACAAGTCTCCTGCTTACGTCGACGAACTTATGGGGCGATACGTAATTTTTAACACTCATGTTAGTGAAATGGCTCTGTAACCAGGTTTTGCCAGTTAAATCTCCGCACGTGTAAAGCGGATAACTTTTGAATCACTAGACTTCATGGATAAAACAATTAAACTCCTTCGTGGTTTTGTGGTTACTGTTAATTACTTAGAACACACCGCCCGTAGATTTCAGTATTGCTTGCTACTTTGTAAAACTTAGGGAAGCATTCAACAAATATAAATTGATGATGCTATTATATATTATAACGAGATAAAATACGTTTCAATCAAGCTGCCATTATCACAAGTCTATAGTTAAGTTAAGCAAACTATAGAAATTGTCTTACCACCAAGCTGGAACTTTACATGCCCATTCCACTACCTGATGATAATGATCTGCAAGTATCCAATTAATATATTACAATAAAATCTTAAAAACATTAGCTCACGCCTGTTATTCCCGGAGGGGTTAGGCAGAGGTGATGTAGCGGAACTACACCACCCACCCATTTCGCCGAGCTTAGTTCCGTCCCAGATGTGACAGGGGGCGAGCCTGTCGCCATATCGGGCACAAATTCCAAACTCCGGGATGATACTGAGTAGAAAAACCCAATACCACTTGACCCGACCCGAGGATCGAAACCGAGACCTCAGAACGGCAGTCGCACCGTAATACAACTGCGCCACCGAGGCAGTTGCTTAATAAAATCTTGCTCAAAGTATATAATTGAAAATAATAAAAGAATCTTTTGTTTTACGTTTAGATGAGGCACTACGAAAACATATTTTGTTAAATGCGAGATTCAACTACAACCGAAAGGTTTTCTTGCTAATTATATTCAAATCGATAAATCTACGCAAAATAAGGAAGAGTATATTTACACATGAAATCGAGGTTTAAATCGATTACCTGATCCACAGTACTAAGGTTAGATAATGAAGTGTTGTCTTCGTTTTCAATATAAATTCTTCGAGAACAGTTTTCAAATAATCTTACCCTAATTTAATACACTTGTTCCTTGTTATACTTGTATATAGTTTAGTTGTAATTACGATAGTTAAATCTACTTGAATACGGAAACAGCTAAGCGCAAAAAACCCGAATAATTTCTTGCGCATCAACAAACGGCCATACCACTATACAATTCAATTTACTTACTTACTTCCGGTATCAAATCATCTGTAGCCCTTAATTTTGCTAGTCATAATGATATAGTTAATTTTGCTAATAATAAATTAATATATTAAAATAATTTTGCTGCCTCGGTGGCGCAGTTGTATCACGATACGACTGTCGTTTTGAGGTCTCGGGTTCGATCCCCGGGTCGGGTCAAGTGATATTGGGTTTTTCTACTCAGTGTCATTCCGGAGTCTGGAATTTGTACCCGATTTGGCGACTGGTTCGCCCCCTGTCACATCTAGGACGAGACTAAGCTCGGAGAAACGTGGGTGGTGTAGTTCGCTATTTCACCTCTGCCTTACCTGGATAACAGGTGTGAGCTTATGTTATAAATGAGAACGGTTTTTTATTCTATAGGGATTAGACGATGATATAAAAAAAATGAATAGTCAACAGTAGTACCTTCTGACTCGGCCTTTGTATTCTGTAATAAACCAGTATTTATCGTGGAAAAAAAATGGAGCGTTGCTACTAAGCCACCATCACAGACATTTTCTAGTTTATTTTTCACTGCTGAGAGCCAGTACTTTAAATTTAAATAAACCGATTTCATCGTATTTGAAATTGTTAAAACTCCTATAAAACCTCTTGATACCTGGTGGTTATTGTTATCAAATTAATCGTATCAAATTACATATACATTTAATAATGTTTTCAGTTAATTTCGAAAAAACGTAACTCCACCTTAAAAAAAGATAAAATATATTTGGAAACATTTCACTTATAACACAAAGATTAAATGATCTTTACCAGTATAGTTAGAAATTTTTTGATTAACGTCATAGATAGTTTAAAATTTATTACATCTCATGTTCGAGGACTTGTTGTCGTACTGTATGATCGTGTTTACCAAATACGTCTATTGTGAATCGTTCATTATCAACGGCAGACGGACTCGAAAACCAAAACACTTCAACGATATGCGTCTTTACACATAATACTTTTCCTTAAAACCTATCTCCGGTCTGCTAGATTTGCTATGCAGCTTATATCAGGAACATAGTCTTGAAGGACTTTGATCAGAGTTAACCAATAAAGTATTCATTGCCTATATGAATTTAACGCATGATTACTATCTCATGTGATGTCAAATGACGATGCGTCTGAAGATAGATAATACGCTAGATCAGTGGTAGTGTGATCAAATAGCATAGATGATGGGCATAGCTTCAAATCCACCTGTGCTATTCTATAATGAGTCTGAGTTATCAATAAAGGAAAACATCGTGACGAAACATGGTGTCTGTGTACTATAAAATAGGCAACAGTGTAATGAAAACGTATTAGAATAGTTTCAACTTCAAATAATAATTAGTGTGTACTCGACGCGGAAGGCTCTTAATTATTATAACAATGCTAATGACCAATGCGTATGAAGTAAAATATTAATAATTTTCTTTAATCATATTTATAGTGAGCAATATATTTTATAATTACAGTACTAGCTGTAATCGTAGCTCCGTTCGCAAATAATTATTGTAATCCCCACAATTGTTAATTGCATTATTATAATTATTATTTAAAAATTGTTTAGTATCACAAGATAATCTAACGGTGTTTTTGTCAACGGTATAATTATATTATACTTCTCATAATGTATATAATATATACTGGAATGCAACAAAATATAAAAAAGTATAATGATAACTTTAATAATGCTAGAGTAGTAATCGAGCTATAAGCTTACACAAATCGATAAACCTTTTACAATATGTTTCACGTTTCACTATTTATTTTGTTTAACACTTTGTTATGTCGATTACCCATAAAAATGAGACAATATGCAAACAATGGAAAGCTGGCGTAAACGCCAGGTTAGTGCTCAAGGGGTTATTACAATTAGTGCTCGTCTGTGATTGATATTCGATGATAATTCATAAAAACGCTAACAATTTTGTTTGGTTTTCATTGTCAATTGCTTAAAGTAAAAGCTTCTCAAAACTCATTATTCTGTCCACACGGTAAATAAATGTGAAGTGATTGACATGTGATTTATAATGCAGGTATTTGTTAGGGTGAAAGATGTGTGTCTGTGTCAAACGAAAATAGTGTGTGAAAGGTATTGTTTTATTAATTTAATGTATTTTTTATGCATAATTTTAAAAAATATTAGCATTCCACACTTCTTTCTATATAAACTATAAATCCGCGCAATTTTCGTAAAAAGATGTACAAAGTTTTTGCTTCACGTATTAATATACAGAAGATGTGAATCATGTTGTTGTGGCGTCCTCAGATGCATCCCCAGAATAGTACAGAATTTTTATTTCCGAGATGATTGATAAAGCGAATATTTTCATCTATATTTATTTTTAGTGATGTCAATAAAAGTCTAGTAAAATGAAATAACTTTTACACATCCATATAATATAATAATAGTGAATCACTAGAGCATCTTAGTCAGTACTGTATTGTATCGTGTAGGTCTGCCCTATAATACTGAGTCACCGGCTACATGAGTACGTCGTTGCCGCCATGGTGACATGTGTATACTGGTGTGAGACTGAATCACTCGGGTGTCGTGACGTTTCTGCGGTCGTGATGGGTTTATACTTAACCCTGTCTCTAGGATGAACTGTTCGGTAGCCAACACCAGAAGTGGATTTTCAATTAACATTGTGTAAATAACGGAAAATTATGATCTAGGATTTAGAATTGATGATGTGATGTGATGAAGTGTACCGCAGACTATTCGTATACGAATTTGCGTTATTATTTAGTGGTACATTGCTTGCGGACGGATGGATGGATATTGCTCATGTCCGGTTTTGTCACCGTAGTGAAGAAGTAAAAAGATTTCATTATCGGTCTCATTTCGGGATTCGCTGGCTTTTGTTCAGTTTATATATATAACGAAATACCTTCGTTTAAATTTTACCATTTAAGTAATTTCTACGTGAGTAAGCAAATATTATTTTTTATATTGTGTAATAAATTTTAAGCTGTATCTACTACGGAGGATATTTTCCTTTGTATTGTTTTGCCTTGGTAATGCCCAGGTAAATCCGTAAAGAGAATATTAATCGCGTCGCCAATAGATTGTTGGATAAGTTTTTCCTACTACTAGTACAGTACTACAAATATAGTGCTCCCTCTACATGATGCACTCTAGGCAATGGCTAGCAGTGTTCTCATGGAGATACTGCTGACCATTGGCGAAGAAAACCTACCCAAATCAACGTGTCATGAGAACCATACTAAGCGATGTGTGACTGTTGCGAAGTTCAGTCGTGAACTGTACCTCCCTGATACCGGAGCACCTCAGGGAGTAATTTTGCTCTTCAATCGACATGCGGATATTGCATTAACGACCATACGATCTTTGTGACACGAGCTAAGCAAGAAGTCTCGGACATAACATTCGCCACTAACAAAATAGCTAGGCATATCATGAACTGATCTGTGCGTAACGACAACTTTAGATGTATGACCACAGACATATTAATTATTTTCTTTCTTATTTTCTATACAGAGCCAGAATATTATATATAGGAATCCCAGGGATACTTCATGAGATACCTACACGGAAACCCGAAGGTCTAACCTGGAAATGATAACCTGTAATAACGATGATGGCGCAGTGGGTAGTGAGGCCGGATTCCGTGTCAATCGACGCGGGTTCCATCCCCACCTATCCGACTCTAAAACCTGGCTGATCTTTCGGTGAAAGAAAACATCGTGAGGAAAGCATAGCATAGTGTAAAGGCATTTTGTAATGATGATCGCCTGGGTAGCTACCACCCTCAAGTTTAAAAACCTGTCGCCAAATATCAATAGGTATGTTTCGGCAGCATTACTTGAGAACCAGTACCTCTAGGCTTAGTGTGCTTACCATCCTGGACCACATCGTCACTTAACATCAGGTGAAATTCTGGTAAAAAAAACACTCCCTAAAATAATTAAGAAAATGGAGAGTCTAGAGTTGGCAACTAATGCTCTCACTGCATTCAGTAGTGATGCTTATGTACTTATAAATTTACTGAGATGCCCTGTAAAATAAAACATCTCATTTAATTATTGACAAAAGATTATTGATAGAAATATTAGGGAAGTTTAAAGAATATTAACCACAAACCCTATAAGTTCTAAATAACATGCCTATATCAAAGAAAGATCCACTGAGACTTCTTGTAGACAGAGTGGAGAAGGCATTTGAAGATAAAGAAATTGAACTATTTGCATTTCTGGATATTAAGGCACCCGCCTTTAATTACACGCCTACTAGAACATTAGTTCAGGGGCTAAGTGTTAAAAAGTTAGATTTGACTACTATAAAGTGGATTAGGCTCAAACCGTACAGTTCAATTGCCATTACATGGCACTAATAATGAGATGATAACCACACAAGTGGTTGTTCACAAGGAGGTGTTCTATCGCCCTGATTGTGGACCTCAACAGTGAACCAACTTCAACACAAAATGGAGGAATTAGGGATTGATGCCCAGGGCTACGCTGATGACCTGATGATAGTTGCCCAAGGCTATTCTCAAAGGACAATTTCGTACCTTACGCAGAAAGCTTTTAATTATTGGCAAATCGTGCAAGGGTAAATAGGTAAATAGAGGCAAAACTATACCATTCTCTTAGAAAAGGCGTCTTGACTAATTAGTACCACCCTCACTAAATGACAAGACAATCAACTTCTCATGAGTGGTGAAATACTTGGGAGTTATTTTCGACCAGAAACTGATCTGGAATAGCCAAATTAGATATATAATTCAAAAAGCTAAAATAGCAATGGGGCTCTGTAGCCGAATAGTCGAAAAGCGCTGGGGTTTTAATACCCATATGGCTTTATACATCACTGAGCGTAAAGCTCAAGAAGCCTTGATGCTCAGTACGAATTAACTACGGCTATTAGTGAGACCACTAACTGGACACTGTATTTTGAGTAAACACATTGACAACATTGGTGTCCAGAGCAAAAGAGTGCAAGTTCTGTGAAATTTAAGACAAAACCACAAAACACATCTTGTGTGAATGTGATCCACTACAACGCATACGCAGCCAAGTTCTGGGTAAGCATGTGTTACTCCCAGAGAAGGTACAGATGCTCTCTACTTTAAAGATGGTACAGTACATCCAGGCTGTAAATCTAGGCAGTGAGCTTTAATACTATCTGCTCTAGCCTGCATACGCATAGCTCTTTCCAGAACAGTAATAATAATAATAACTGACAAAGTTGCTTTATAAAAGCCCTTTTGATATGTGTGACATAGTTAAACATAGTGCATCACACACACACACGTGACCCAAACGCGACCTCTTAATTACTATAATGTACTTATTTGTTTACGATAACCGTTCGATTATGCGATATAATGAATGTAATAAATCTTATTATATTGTTGCGATGAGATTATAGCATATTTAAGGAGACTGTTCCATTCGCTATTTGCTGTTATAATACTTTATCTTTTTGAATGTTATTTGTCAACAATTATTTCATAATATTTTCAAAATCATTTGTAAATGTCAGGTGTCCATATTGATTATTTTACAACTGACGGGACTCTGCTCATCATATATTGGATCATTCGAAGATTTTGGAATAAAAGAATTTGTAGTTGAATACAACTGCGCAGTAAACACAACTGAGAATCGTTCTGTAGTGGTCCATATGATATCGCAAAGCACAGAAATTCTAGAAATCATGATCACAGTTTGGGCGCACATATTTTGGTAACCACCACGTGAAGGATAATTATATGTTTATAGTAAAAAGTGATTGCGTTATGCATTGCACTATTATGCAATGCCGTAATTTAATTTAGTTTCATATAGATATAATATGAAAAATCCTAGACGCTTCAATAGAAAAGGTTTAGTTGTGACTTCCTCAAAAGCATCCATAATATATAACAGAATTTGTATTCCCGAGATGATTGATAAACATTACAAAATGATGCCGATGTCGGCGCAGAGGATAGTGCGCCCGGATTCCGCGTTAATGGACGCGGGTTCGAGCTCACCGTCCTATCCAACTCTATAATCAGCCGTGTGTCCGTTGAACGAATTGTTATTCCAGTATAGATGTAGTAAAAAACCGCCATGTTGCATCAGTAGGCCGCAGTATTATACCGGAGGACCGCTAAAAGTAATTTTTCTATTCCTCTGGAACTTACCTCGTTTCTTAGATGAATGGTACTCTATGTCCTTATCTGGACCTCTAACAACGTGTATGCAAAATTGTATGGTAGTCTGTTCAGTAATTAGAGCGTGAAAGAAGAATTAGAGAATTTCCTGCAGAAATCGAATGAATATACCCGTCACGTTGCGAGTAAATAAGATCGAAGCTCATGGCATTACGTACGTTAAGGTAAAGGATCATCTAAATCGTAATAGGAAAACACATAAGATGACGCTTTTCTTTTGTAGGTACTGACTGCACACGTTGCGGTCTGCATACCTACAGTTACAGAGTTTGAGTGGAATCTCACCTGATGTCTAGTGACGACGTACACGCTACGGTTATAGGAACTGGTTCTCGTATGATGTTGTCCATGGTCAATTAAAATCATTTATATCAAACAACTTCATTTTGCACACGTGTTTAATCAAGTGATTAAGGCTTTCATCCAAATGACATATATACCTTGGTATACTGGCGTATATATGTAATTATTATTTAGAACGAATACATTTTTAATGTCAGTAAGTTTTGGCTATGTATATATATGAATTATATTAAGTCATTAATTAATCTTAGTTTACGAATTAAATTAAATTGAAAAAAAATCACTACAACTAAATTATTAATATAACATTTATTATGTCTGGTTTACATCTATTGGCGCTCCGGACAATCATTTACATATAGTTCATTCATAATCAAAACAAACGATAGACTGTTGCGTAAGTATACATTTTATTATTTACCTCTGAGCTCCATCACTTTAACGCCATTTTATACTTGACTTACTATAGCAAGTTGACGGCTGACGTCATAGCATTGGTAACGGGAAACTATAATTATTTCCCCTACCGAGAAGCGCTCAACGCCACTAAATAAATGTTCACTTCAAAATCATTTCAAATAATTTGTATGCTATCTGTGTTTGTATTAGTAAATATTCGTGTAAACAAACAGAAATTACAATATTGATGTTCCTATAAGTATTCCCGATCTTTTGTTCAATATAATCAATTTATATACTGCGAAAAAAAAAAACTATTTATATCGATATCATGTGTCTGATTATCGCGTATCATAATATACCTGTTTGCTTAAGATCTATTATTACAAGATGTTTGTTACTAAGAATTACTAAGAAACAAATAAATGTTAACTATAATAAATTTATGATCTTTCGTGTAAGAAATTAAATTCAGATCAGCGATCGAGTGTCGTTTGTCTAACACATGTAGTAAACAAGGAAAATCGCAATCAATTTGTTATTAACGCAAGCGAGATGTCGTACAACACTATTGTCATCGGGGTCAGTACACCCCGGGGCGAAGAGGAGCGTGCTTTCATCACAATTCGATCCCGTCATGGCGGCTTAGCGATTACTCGTGCAGGTTTGGTGGGTGTTGACAATGATCGAAATTACTGTGTATTAATGTGGGGATTTCGGCCATTGTGTGAGTCCCACATACCCCTCCGTGCCTCCGCACCGAGGATGTGCGTAAATGCATTTGCACCACGTTCATAGGGTCAGCCTAAATTCAATCCATCTAACATCTAGCACCGAATTCTGTTGACTCATTTATATTTTTTCTACTTTTATTAAGTAATATCAAAGAGTATACAAGACCGAAACTATTCAAATAAAGAATCGTAACACGATAAAAAGATTTTTTATTAGGATGAGAGGTGGTGCTAAGTCGAATATAATGTTTTTTATAATTTATTTCTAATAACAAATTATTAGATGATGCTATTCCCTAATTAGATGGTGTTATTCCTTAATTACATGTCGCTATTCCCCCTAATTAGTGTTAGGGACCTATTACTACAGTTAACGAGTTCAAAAACGTGTTAATTCTTGAGCAAACTCCTAGAAATACGTGTGATATCTTATTCGATGCAAAATGGTGTCTAGGAAAATGTATCTCGATTATTTATTAGCATATAAAATTGCAATTGTTATCAACAAAATAAGATTAAAAAAATATGCTACCGAGCAGTCATCAATTCAATACATCTTTGTTGTATTATGATGTTTCCCGTAAAACTAACAACCATAGGGAAAATAATACGGGGGATTTCTAACATGAAAGGAAGAAATGAGTTCAGGGAAATGGATTATTTTAATTATAAAGTAATTGATAACGATGAATATTGTAAACCACTGTCCTGCGGTATCGATTCGACTGTGACGTAATCATAATAATATGTGGTGAGTTGCTTTATTTCTTATTACTCGTTTGATAACAAAATAACGAACTTTATAAATCGAATGGAAAGTTAATTTTTAAAATTATAAATGTGTATGAATTCTACGAATATAAGTAGGTATACGTTGATAAACCCCGAGACTCGAACCTGTCGACTACAATTATATACTTTGTTGGTGAAAGATGATTAGACCATAACGCCATTCGTTTTACTAGGTTTCATTAACCTTTATCCCAACCTTTTTGTCCTTAGAATTAAAGCATCGTATAAGATCCCGTCGCCAAATGTATTTATTTATTTACATTAAAATTCACAGCTCGTATAAAAATACATATAAACTAAACCGATAAATAAAATAAAGAGCCAAAAATGAATTTATAACTATTTAAAAACGAATATCAGACAATGTTTACATGATGCGTTTGGTGTGTGTGTGTATGTGTGTGTGCGTGTGTATGTAATGTGTATAAATGTGAATACATTTTGTGTTAATTGTTTCCTAAAGAGATTTTCATTTGATTTCTAAAACTGTTTTTAGATATATTTTTGTTATGAAGTTAAATAGTTAAAAAAAATCTATATCACTGAATTGTTTATTCTAAGTACGCGGAATTCTGCTCGTCGAGTTATTGAACCCACAGTTTGTTCGATGCTTGAGAATATGAAATAGTTGTGTGTGTCGAGTACGTGTGCTTGGCGCATGTAGTCGGAACATTCTGTTGATGAGTGTAGAACAATCGAGTCCGCCTGAGCATACATCATATAATAGTAACGTGTCTTGAAGGATTCGCCCATTACACAGCTCATGTTTATGACAAGCTAGCTCGTAATCCTCGAATGATAATTTACAACGGAAACTTAAGAATTTTAAAAACTTTATCTGCAAGCGCTCAATAGCATGTTCATATGTGACATATTGAGGATTCCATACTGTGCTGCAGTATTCTAGTATGCTGCGAACATATGCAAAGTATAATATTCTTAGACATGCTACATCAGTGAATCCCTGAGTTACACGGAAAATGAATCCTAGATTTTTGTAGGCTTTATCAACAATATAATCAATATGTGTGCAGAGGGTAAGCTTTGCGTCCAACATAATGCTTAGGTCACGGACAACTTGTGCTTTACTTATTATCATATTATTTAGGCTGTACTCAAACAATTTAGGATTTGTACTACGTGTAAAACTAATTGAACACACTTTGATATGTTAACCCCAATGCGATTAGTTCTATAGTAAATTTGTCGGTAAAGGAAAACATCGTTATTAAATAATCTTTAGAATGGGCACTATATTTTTTACAGGCTCAAAAATTATTTGGTGCTAGTTAGTACCAAAGAACTAGTTAGTTCAGTTGATAGAAACTAAGATATTTCTCACAAATTTAAACACTTGCCGGTAAAACTAACAATGCCGGTAAATGGCATTGAATTGAAATTTGTTTATAATTTTAAATTTTTACACAGGATCCTAATTCTTTTCTAATAATAAAAGTAACGTTCGTAAAACGCTTCACTACTATCCTGGTATATTCTCCCTACAATTTGGCTACTCCACACCACACGTCGGTACACGGTTAATCGTTTGGTGGCGTGAGTTACTGAATTACAAAATATTTTTATAAAAGGTTTAGTAATATATATACTGTAAAGAGAATGTACTATATTTACTAGGGATGGCAATCTGAGATCGATTCATTGAAGATTGAAGATCGATCATTAAGAATACCAAATCTATATCTAGCACAGAATGGATCCAGTGAATCGATCTTAGAAGCTAGGAAATCGGGGTTCGATTTTATCTGGTTCATTAAGAACCATAAAATTATTTACACTTAAGAATGAACCCAAACACAAATATTTGCACGAAAGATTTAATGAATTAAAAACTTAAAAAATGGTTTTGTGGTCAGTTTCTTTCGCCTCTTTGTGAAATTAAAGATAAGTAAACAATTACAGTGTTAGCAGGTATATTTCGAGTTTACTGCTCTCTTTACTTTATACCTTTAACTTCGATATGCTTGTAAAAACAACTCATACTATTTGAAATTGATAAAATATTGATTATTACGGAGTCTTTATGTTTTCCATGATATAGATTTACTCATTAATATACAAAGATGTGAAGTTCAGTATCTGTTTGTCGTCTCTTAAGTCTTTCTCTTTTGTCGTTTATTGTTATTGACGAGCTTTCGTTTTACTGATAAAATTATATCGGAAAAAAAAAATTTCTTCAGAATCCTCAAAATTAAATGATAATGGACTAATTTCAAATAATAGAAGAATACTAGTAACAAATAAAACAAACAACTCGAAAAAGATGGATTTTCTAGAGATCGATCTTTTAGGTCTCATTTTTTTTTTTGTGAATCGATTTATAATGCTAAACGAAACAGATCTATCTGCCTACAGAGAGGTGTGGGTGTTATGTATACGTTGTATGTAACAATAAAGGCGTGAAGATATAAGGACATAATTGGCACATTCACAGCGTTACGTATTATCTGGTATTGACGACTAGAGAGGGATAGGGGGGTGAAGCCACGAGGTCGTGAACCGAATCTCTGATAACGTCACCAGACACACATTCCGGCTTATCATACCTTATTATAAATAGACTAGGAATGTCTTTTAGTTACTCTTCCAGATAAGTGAATCCATTGGCGGCGTTCCGGAATGGTTTCCTTTCCCGAACTATTTATTTGAGCAATTTCGCAGTGTTGATAAGCTCTCTGTATAATTTTCTTCTGTTATAGTAAGTCAAAAGGATTTAATACCTATCTTAAATGTAGTGGTAGATTTTCGAGACCTCTTTATGTGATAAAAAATGTAACTTAGAATATTTAGTATGTATTTAGATATATTTTGCAATCCTATATAAATTAATATCCAGTATTATTTATAACTATAATAATATATATTAAATATAATTATATATATATATATATATGTAATAATAAATATGAAATTTTGTTCTGTATTGTTATTTGCATGTTGCTCTGGATTTAACTGAAAAACGGTGTGACCACTTTTGATGAAGCTTAGTACATGGGTAGTTGCTAGATTATATAGATCGATTCTCAAAATGATATTTAGAGTTCGTGAAAAAAAATAAGAAAAACTGTTCAAAGCAGAAGTTGATCACTCGGAGATATCGGGATCACATCAAGCCCTTGGACTGCGTACTGTATCCAGCATACTCACTATTTTAATGATAAAGCATACTTTCTATAACTATCCAAATATCGAGGAATTCGATTCCATGATAACAACAATTTAAAAAATATACTAAACAATAACTAACCTGAGACAATTAAATTTTATTAAACCTAAGTCATATTTACCTTAATAGTACTATGATATATTTTAGAATTATATGTTAAATTTAAAACTTATTGAAATAAATAGAAGCATCTAATAAGTCTCACGCCAAAAGGCGCAAGACGCAATAAAATCTTTTTTTAAATAGTAAAATAGCTATTTATTGTGTAAAATTTCCATAGCTTTACAGTTCGTGGGAAGCAGGGAGAATCGTGGCTCTCCGAGCGAGGAGGCACGAATTATATTTGGGGGAGACCGCAAACTATTTAATTACTAATCATATATATTAAAGTATTGTTTGAGTAAAGTAAAAACTAATATATCTTTAACAGTAATTACCTTTAAAATCTTCTCGATTGTACATTTTTTTTTTTTCATTTCACAAAACATTGTCCAAAAGGGAACCAGGGAAACTAAATTCATACATTTCTTTTACAATTCTGAAGAAAAATTTCGCACACACTCACGAGTATAATTTCATAATAAGCATACACAATACATCATTGAACAGTTTAAATATGTAAAACTGTTGTAAGTTATCGATGTTAAAATAATTTGGCGTGCGTGTCGTCCGATCTCGCGGTGAGACGCGTGCGCCGTCAACTTTAAAGGTACATCTAGCAACTGCGTCCACACGTCATGTTCACGCCACAGTATACTCAAATTACAGTGTTAAAAGAATTTATATGTATATAATTATAAGTAATACTCCATTTAATTCCACACATATGTAGGTACCTTACTTCTTCATACCGTCGGAGGTGCGCTATCAACTTTACAAAGTTATAAATGTATTAAGAGGCAGGGGCACCTCTGCTAAATTTAGCAGTGCTTAAGTCGCTGTGGTCCGATCAAAAGGATTTGATTAGCAACACATACTGGCAAATGAAGTGTTCCTACTCCGCCCTCACTAGTGTTTTAACTCTTTTGAGTCAGGTCGTGTACGTTTATAGCGTGCAGTGTATCGTTAACATCAGACCTACATCACTGTTTCCTACTTCTTCCCCTGAAATCACTTAGTTTTTAATCAACATAGACACTCGTATACCGAATCAAAGCAGTACTGAGCGTGATTTTGAATAGTGTAAAAGCATACCTGAGCCCTGGCGACGTGAACTCTTGTCGGCGGTTTGCGTGGAGCTCGATGAGTTTGTATTTGAGTGAAACTTCTACCCATTTTGTGGTTTAAGGTTACTTACGTTTGACATTTCCTGCCATCTGCGTCATGATCGTATATCACATATTCAATAGAATATTCCCCATGTCTATTAAAAATAACGCACTGAGCTAGTTAGTTTTGTAAAATTTGTAAATGAAGCGTCAATGAACACGGGTTCGAGGCCACCTATCCAACTACTAAAATCAGCCTGAGATTTCAATGAAGGAAAAACATCGTGAAGAAACCATACCATGATGGTAGGGCATTTTCCAATAATGCCCGCCTGGGCAGTCACCATCCTCAAGTTTGAAAACTTGTTGCCAAACACCAATAGGTGTGTCCCGGCAGCATCACTTGAGAACCAGTACCTCTAGGCTTTGTGTATTTACTATCCTGGATCACATCGTAACTTAACATCAGGTGAAATTGTGGTCAAAGTACTGAGCCTATACCGTGTAAAAAGAAAACAATTTGTTTGTTCGGATATATATTGCAACCAAATGACTTCATGGTTTATTGTAATACAGAATAGTATACTGTAAAACTATAATATGAAATATTTGTATCGCATTTACTTTGGACTAAACGCCTGAAATATAAAAGATAAACTCGAATTATCACATCTTAAACTGAAACTGAAACTCTAATCTTATGTTCACGTATTGAGAATAAAATTAGGGCTTAAGAAAAACACATATTTCGAGTTAAACCACTTCCAACTTGTTGCACTATAAAGATTAACAACGCAAATTGCAAACAGTACGTATACAATAGAAGCATTTTATGTAACCAGCGATGTGTTTTAAATTCTGTTAATTACACATTTTTTCAAATACAGTTTATTTTTTCTGTCATTCAGTGACGAGATAATATTAACTTGGTAGGTTTTGTCCTCTTAGCAAATATTATCAAAAACTGCATGAGGAACTTATATAAAATAAGATTGAATGCAAAACTTCGAGTTCCTCTGCACTAAGTGACGCCCATACGAACACGTCTTTGACAACATATACCATAAGACTACTATGGAAATTTTCTATATGGCAATTATGCAAAAACTTATATGAAAAAACTTGATGTTCTTCAAAATAGAGCTCTTAGAATTTGTGAATCATTTATTTGCAGCACACCTATGTTTATTATGGAGAATGAGCTTTCAGTTCCCTTTCTATTTGTTCGGAGACATTGGTTAACATATTCATTTTGGTTGAGAGCATTAGCTATTTCAAATGATAGTACTATTAATTTAATCCAAGAACTTGCTGAGAAATTAATTCCAAAGAGCTCATCAGGGGATATACTCAGCGCAAACTGAGGAAGCCCTGATGCTCAGTAGGAATCAGCTGCGAGTATTAGTGAGAGCGCTAACTGGACACTGTTGTTTGGGCAAGCATATGCACAACATGCCCAGAACACTGAGAGTGCAGGTTCTGTGAAATTGCAGAAGAAACATCAAAGCACATCTTGTGTGAATGTGGCCCACTAATACCCATACGTAACTGAGTTTTGGGTAAACATGCGTTGTTCCCGGAGGAGGTACAGACGCTCTCTGCCAAAAAGATCGTATAGTATATGCAGGTCTAGGCAGTGAGCTTTAGAAATATGGGGGCGATCACAATAAATCTATTTAGGTCGCAGTGACACGGGACTGTCTTAGCATAGCCTCTTTCTGAAATAATAATAATAATAACAACATGACCTGCAATTAAACTGATTGTTCAGTTTTGTGGGTGAGTAACCTACATTAAAAGATGTAAACAAGGAAATAAATAAGTTACACAGTCCCGCGGAGCAGACAAAGGGTAGATGCCAGATTTTTAATGATTAAAGCCTTATGGTTTTCCTCCATGACCTATTTCACATGACATCTACTCCTAATGAGAGCCACTTTCTTCGTTTTAAGGGATCGGATGTTGAAGATCTCTCCGTCGAATGGAAAGGGCATCGAACACTAATGTTTCTCAACCGGTGCACTTAATTTCAAGGGCAATGGACGATGTGTAGTTACAGATATAATGACTTTAGTTTAAGTTAATGTGAAATCGTGAACATGCTTAATTCTTCAGAGAGCAGAGTACAAAGCATGTGTTACTCTTGTGTCATCTCTTAATTTATAACAAGTAATAAAAATTATTTTCAAATTCATGTACTCTAATTTATATTCCACTAAAAGACAACAGTTATCCAACTTTGATACTCAATGCGAATATTTATACCTCAAGATATGTTGCCTTAGGAACGCCATTTAATAGCAAAATACCAACACTTGATTATCGGTAGTCAAAGTAACTGAGACGCTGCTTTTTGTTTTAAGAAGTAATCTAAGTTCATGCTTTGTTTTGAGAAAATACCTTAACCCAGTAGAGATTGAAATTCTCACAATAAATATACCAAGATTACCCGTTAAACTATTGCTAAGATGCGTACCCTTACTACCAATTTGACTTTATAACCATTGTTAGAACATCGACTTAAAACTAAAACCAGTTTGAATTAAAAAAAAAACCGACTTCAAAGTAATACACTATAAAAATGCACTAAAAAGTCAACAAATAATTACTTTATCATCTGCTTCGTTAATTTATTGTCCCATACTCTTGAACAGTTTTTCAAAAACTGTGGCTGCTCTGCCTGTACGGCAGTCAATCTCACTTAATGTGATATTGTTCGTGACTACAGCAGAGCCGAGGAGCAAAAATTGTCCTCAACAGTTAGGGAAACACCATTTAAGATTTGTGTTGAGATAACACATTATGGAGTATGGAATGGATACGTTATGGAACCATGTGAGTTATTAATATAAAAATATCTGTTTTGAAGAATTATGATTTGTTTTTCGAAAATCAGTCTTATGTAATTAAATAATAAAAAAGCTTAAATAAAAACAAATATTTTTACGGTATGTTAGTGAGGCAGACTTCAAACACATAAAAAAAATTTATTTGTAAAATATCATATTACGTGAATGTCCATTGTATTGAACTCCTCGTTTTTTTTTTGTAAGTAAATACATATATGCACTTGTACAACCATCATATAATACTATATATCTAATTATCTACGTTAGTTATACTACTAATAAAGCATGTTAAACATGTGGAAGATTCTACTTGGGAAATCGAAGTTAAAAACACACACTGGGACTAGGGCTGTCCTAGTGCCAACTGAGCTCTCAAGATCAGTCTGATTTTCACTGGTCATGATTGTGATTGTGTTCCATGTATGATTGCTATAACTATAAGGTTGTAGCGACTATTTAATTTCATATAGATTTCATATAATATAAAGAAATCTATATGTGCTTCGTAAAGTGTAGAGTAAAGAAATACGGTACAGTAAATAGAGTGCACGCGTTTCGAGCACTTGTTTATTTTTTAAACAACTATCTGCGATATCTCTACAATTATATTTACATACTTTCTGGTGTGCGAGCAACAACTATACCTCTAACTCTGTAATACATTACACGAATGCTCGTATTGTGTTTAACTAATTTGTACATAAACTGTTATTATAACATAACTACATTTTGGATTTTTTTGTACGTAATGTAATACAAATATGTGGTATATTATCATATTTTTGAATCATCATGTTTTGTGTCTGTTTGTTTAAGGAGCATTCAAAAATTACGTAACGAAAACGTTACGATACGTTACAGGGGCGAGATGGAGGTCTTTGAACTACGTGTTGCGTAACATTGTTCGCCCATTTTGTAAAACGGTTTTTTTTTTCTCAAAATTTTAAATGGATTGCCCACTTGCAAATATTTTACCTTACAAAATTTCTTGCTTGCTTTACAGGATAGAAAATAATTTTTAATATTGTTTTTAAACTTCAAATATAAAAAGCAAAAAAATATTTATCAATAGATGTGATAGTTTTTCTCATCACTCCAGTAAAGTAGGTAACAAAAATACCGCACTTTGGATGGGTTCGTTATACTTCGGTCTCATTCATGTGAAGAACAATGCTGGATAAAGCAAAAATGTGTTAAGAACAGGACCAAGTCAGCAAAACGATGTTATTAAATGTATGATTAGCATAAACAATTTATTAAGCCAATAAATAGAAATCTCTTGCTTTTAAAAACAAGACATTTCAAATATTAATAAATATTATTAACGCTATTAAAACAATAACTTAATATAAATAACTAACTAATAAATTAACTTAAATATTAGCAACTTTCCGGTACTTTACGCTACATAATTGAGATTTTCAGATAAATGCGGTCACTTGATGGTGGTTACGTAACGTTTTACTATCGGGGAGGGGTGGGGTAAAGAAAAAGGTTACGGCGCGTTACATGTGGGAGGGGGTGGTCTTCAAAAATCTCAAAAAATTACGTAATACTTTTAACGGTCCCTTATCCGTTATTCCTTCTAACGGATTTTGATGCGGTTTTATAAATACTTAACTAGCTGTTGCTTCTTTCGTGTAAATTGTTTTTTTTTTCATAACTTTTATAGTGTAACCTAATTTAGATACTTTTTTATATAGTTGTTGATACTGTTTAATATAAGAAAATATACATAGTAAAACCCAACCAGGTAACATACCTACGATTTAAAAAAAAAATTGTTCTTGAGTTATATGTTAACTAACAGACAGACGGCGTGACGTTGATTGTTATATAATCCAAAGATATAGTCAAATTCAGTATTTTGTAAACAGATCGTTAAAAGACCAATTTGTTTGATTTACGTTAGACTAAAATCTTAAGCGATACATCAAAATGATGTACTGGAGAATTATGGCATATCACAATAACATGGTTCTTCTCTGGTCCTAAATCCAATATTAACGCGGACGCAGTCGGGGCAAGAAGCTAATGTCATTTGTCGCGTCATGTGTTTCCGGCTTTAATCTCTTCATAGTATCAACATGCAGTAAGTATGTTTTATAATAACACGTCATTGTACTCAAGTATATACTTTTACTGATTGTAAAATACAATATAATATAATTAAAAAAAAAACGATAAGGTATATCACATAATATGCCGACTGGTTTTATATTTTATTGAATAGAAGGAAGGTTGAAGATAATACACAATTTTACACATATTATTTATAATAAATATATGTAAAGAAATATACTATTACTTAAATTTGAAATCGCCGCACATTTATGAAGTCAGTCCTTATAATTAATAAATAAATCGTTCGTCATCGAGGGTCTGGCGAGTTTATTTTTGTTTATGTAGGTAAATGTCAGTGGTTGCTTTATTAATACGTTGTTAATAGTGGTTGAATTTATATTTGTTGTAATTTATTGTAAAGATACATAGAATAAACTTAAATGTCGTTTCTTTTTACAGGTGACACTAGTAAAATACTTTTATAGCTGCTTTTATCTCAACCTAAGTGTGAAATATTATAAATATACGTTTACCTTTTTACAGAGAAACTCAGTGTTGTTTGTTCTATATAAATTATTAAAAACATCGGTATAAATAATCTTATATTTATTTGAAAAATTTCCCTACAGCCGTTACGAAACTTATTAGGGGCTATTCTTTATAATTAATTTTACACTTCCAAAAATAATAAATAATCTAATCGAATAAAATGGGTCACTGTTCACCACAATTTATAGATTTGTTAAAAAATTACAGACGTTAAGGAGGAAATTATTTTCTTCTTTCTTGATACATGAGAACACCAGGAAAATATCTCTAAGTTTCCTTCCAATGGAGTTCTTACCAATTTGCGCTCGCAATAAATGTTAACATTTGAACAACAAATATCAATTTGTATAGATTAAAGTATGTAATCTTATATTAAAATATCACTAAGGGCCTATTGTATAATATTCTAGTTGACCATGCACGGGTTTATCTAGTATAATATCCTTAAGGTCAGCTGGTTTGCTTGTTAAGGCCGATGTTGGATGCTTGCTCCATGGTGTCCGGCAGCTTGGTCCCGTGTGTCTCAGGCGCTGCAAATAGCATAGCACCGGAGATCAGGGAGAGACATGCGAACATCACAAACGGCAAATCATCAAACGTTGCAGCTCCCTGTATAAACAAAGGATCATCTGTTAGTTTTGTCTTCATCTAACTTGTATCTTGTAACTTGGTATCGCTCTCATACAGTTGTAACGTTTTATCACACAGTCCTTTATTCAATTGAAAAAAAATCTATTTAACCTATTACAAGTTTCAAAGACAGTCAGAGAATTATTCATTCATAGATAGTATCACATCATTCTCCCGTGGGGGTAGGCAGAGATTACATCCTTCCACTTACTACACTTTCTTTATCTATATCTGGTTTAACAATTCAAAGAAAACATAATACTGGGCCCTTGATAGCTTCTCTAGATGTGAATTGAACTTTAAGTGGTAATGAATACAAAGTATTCGATGCTCTATTGTAGTAAAATAAAATCGTCTTTTATATAATTTAGGTTTGAATGAGATTTAAGAATTCGATAGTATTGACACAAAACTGTCATTGTACTTAAGAAATTGTTACGTGGTTCAAAAATATCTGCCGTTGATTATTTAGTATATCGAAATTATTGTTCAAAATAATTGATTCTAAGTAATTTAAGGTTAATGTAAATTATTAACACTCTGATAATATACTTAACAAGTATGAAGTTTTCTGATATATGAGAAGGAAATTGTCTGGATAAGATTAAAAAACTTACAATGGCTGGAGTAAGTGGAGCAGTGATAGACCCAACTCTACCCATCATCGAGGAGAAAGCAAACAGGTTGTGCCTGTACTTCGTAGGGAACAGTTCTGTGGTATATATATACAAAGATGTCACAACAACCGATATGCTGATCTTGCCTATTATGTACACGGTTAGAGACAGCCCGTACAGATCTGCAAGAATAATTGATAATTGAATTGATAATAAGTCAGCACTATAGAACGCTACCTGTGTAGTTGTCTTTAGGATATTCCAGATCATAATTCCTTCATTTAAAAAAAAAGGATTCTTTAAAAACCTATTCTATTAATATATCACATATATTAGAATAATTTATTCAAAATCGATGTTTGCAAATGCTATGTCCTTGACCTCATTATACAAAAATAGCCCAATCCCATGGAGACTGTCTGCTAGTATTAAATCGTCATTGATAAATAATAAGTAACAAATTACAGCATATTAAGAACTCGTCTTACCATCCGGCATAAAAATATATGCGATCTGGCAAGCAGCACACACCCAAAATGCCCCAATTAATACCGGCCGCCTGCCGATCTTTCCTAAGAGAAGCACCGCTGTCCAAAATCCTGGTATCTCCGCTGCGGCAACTGCTATGTAATTCACATAAGAATTCCCTGACATGTTAACAGCATTAATCGACAATCCATAATAAATGAGTGTCATAGTGATCCAACAAACTGGGCAAACGATGCATCTTATTAGAATCCTTTTGTGTTGAAACACTAGCACTATTAACAACGGTTCAATTTCCATTTCCTTCTTCTCTACTTCTTTCATCTTTTTCTCATGTTCTGTTGTCCATCTTAATGCTTCTAACGACTTGTCTGATAAATTCTTCTTATTAATCCTGGCCACTTCCTTCAGTAATGCCTCAGACTCTGCGTAGCGGCCTTTGCTCAAGTACCATCGAACAGATTCAGGTAAAAACCAAAAGTAACAAATGGTGATAAGCTGAGGTATATATAAGGCGAGGGTCAAAGGTCTCCATTCAGGAATGGCCCAAGCTATTAAACCTAAGAACACCTGCCCCACTGCGAAGAACGAACTTAGGATTGCTCCAGCGATAACACGATACTTTGGACCCACCAGTTCGAGTACTGAAAACAATATCAATCTCTATATTCTAATATGTATGTAATTTGTATTAAAAAAATCCTACTTTGTGTTTAGATTTGTCTGTTCTCAATACAGTTTGATACTTGTTAATGTACATAATGCATGAATATATAACTGTAGGGCAAGTTATACTGCTAACGCTTAACTATTTAACATAAATAAATGTTAGCGGGATGATCAAAAGATTAACCTAAGTGTGTAAGGATGGTCAAGGCTTCCAAAAATTATTTATAATCATAATAAAATTAAAAAACACGATGTGAAAAATGTCATAAGTAACACGAATAAATCCATATCATTGGCTCTAGTGTTACATAGTATTGATGCCAAATATATATTTTGCATATCATGTTTTATGAACAATATTCACAATATTAATCGATACATTAAGGAGGACTTTATGGTTGGGGCTAAAAAATGCTTCTTCGTCGGCAATATTAAGTAGTTTTTACAAGTGTTGAGTGTTACTTAATCGTTGTTGATGATGTTTTTTTATATTTTAATTCAAGATAACCTCCACCCTAAGACATCAAACAGCATGAAGAACGCACATAGTCTCAAAATCTAGTAATTATACCTTAAATCTTTCTTCTGTAAAGCCAAGTGTATATTTATATTTTCTTCAAAACTTGTAATTTCAATCTTTTACCATTTTCCCAGCCTTTCATGCAATCTAAATTTACATTACTTATATTATTTCTTAATTATAAATAACAATTAATAGAGAAGATACTTACCTAAAATGTAAGTGCAAGAGAAGACACCAGCACCAAACGCCGCCTCAGCGAATTCGGAGATCATGAACCCGAGGTAAGTGTTAGCCCAGTATCGCGTAACCCCAATCCATGCGGTGTTAAACGCATTAAGAGCAAGTGCCACCCTGCGGCCCCACCGGTCCGAGATGTACCCGGTTATAGGAAGGGCGACCAGTGTACCGAAAGTCCGGACAAAACCTATCAGCGTGCGGCGCCATTCATCACACGCTAGATCGTACTGAAAACAATATTTAAATCATGGTTTTTTATTTGGTGTGTCGCGAGGACAATTGAATTGAATTAAGATTAATAAATAAATAATAAAACGAAATGAAAATATAAAAATAATATAACATCTATAAAAACCGAAGGAATATGTATAAAAATAATGAACATAGGTCAGCAAAGTAACTCGTCCCATATACCACTACAATATTTTTTACTAGAATTTGTTGAACAGTACGCCTGTATCGGTAATTTCTTGAATGACTATGACCTTCGCTTGCCTCATTTAAAAGTTTGTACGGTATAATGTAAACGTGTTGCCTGATCTTTTATAGTCCATCAATTTACTATATTCGATACATTGCTCGTTGAATGTCGCCCATAGTGTGTCTGATTACATTACTATATATATATACTATCTATTATACTCTCCCACTACATCGTGTTGTATCTATTTATTTATTTTATAATATTTTCACTTTGAATTTCGATGATGACATTATCCTTTCCTTTTTCTTATAATGCTGTTAAAATTCTATTGTTTCTCGACGTTCCAAATTTTCAAAATTTAAATGTTCTTTCTTAGACGGCCTTCTCAATGAATCCATTAAAACTCATGCTACATTAGCAGAACGCACGCATAAGATATACTGACAGTTGACATGAATAAACTAATATAAAACCTTCGGGTTTTCATATGGAATTAAAGAAATAAAATGAAAATATATAAATAATAACATAATAAATATTACAAAAATAAATTATTTTACAACCAATCATTACAGGTGTACAAACTTAATACATACGAAAAAGGACGAAAAAAACAATACGTTTCGTATTAAAATTTCGAAAGCACAATAAAGAAACCAGAACGAAGATAGTTTTAAATAATGTATTTGGAGTAATAAGAACTGCTATGCTGAATACTAAAACTATTTTGTCTTACTAAGCCCAATGTTTGCAATTATTTACTTTATTCAAACATCCTTGCTCTGTTTTATGTAAAAACCACTAGCAGACTTTGTTTCTACTCAAAAACTTCATTACAATGATTCATAAAATCATTAAGAAGATATGAAATAATTCTTATTTAGTAAGTACTACTTACGTCGTAAACCACGGTTTCTCTGTGCTTATAAACATATTCCTCGCAATTAAGTAACGTATTGGTGTCAAAAAGAATAGCAGGACAAGTTCCCGCGGTTACATAGGTACTATCAGGTGTTGCAGATGTGTTAGCATACCGCTGACAATTATCAAAAGCTGTGGCGCTTGAGCCAGGAACCGCGTTCAGAATCCATTCTGGTGAATATTCAGCTGTCGATGCTTGCTCACACTCTGGTATTAGACATCTGAAATATTCAATACATAAGATTCGTCAAAGTATGTAACCGATATCAAAACTTTTTTTTCCAGATAGAGATGAAATTCGTTAGCACTTCGCGAAACATTTGTATGATAATATTATAATGATTAGATAAAATTAATATCTTGTTCCTGAAACCCACGACCTTGCAAAACACGATCACCATCAAGATTTAGTGGTCAAAGTTTGATACGACATGATTACTTTTCCACGATACTTAATTTGTCTCTGTTGTCGGTACAATGGTTCGATTACTTTTTCTCAGCATACGTCTAACACTACTGAATACTAATAGAAGAACTCTGAAAAATAATGTATTGCGTTTAGTTCACTGAAGCGAAACACATTTAAAACCTTGAAAATAATTCTAATTTAAATTCACTCTATTGACACGTACCAACACGTACCTACGTTTATATTCTTTACATTTACATAAAACATATTAGTGAATAACAACATTAGTTCAAACAAATACATTTCCAACTATCCCATGAAGTATTTTGTAGTGAAAGATGATACTCTAATAAGGACTTACCTGGTATTTATCCTTGCCGTAGTAAAGACGAATTCACCATGGAAACCTGGAAACCTGAAGACAACGGCTACTAGCGTCAGAGCAAGAGTCCTCAGTTGAAATAAGCCGAACTGACCGATCTCTTCCACAAGTATCGTATCTAAATCCACTTTGGACCTCCTAAGGTCGCTTTTAGATTCCGCGTCCACGTGTGTCGACATGACGTCTGCCGCCGACAAACTGCCTCCAGATATCGACACGTCTATAATTTATCTGAAATATTTTTATTTAGGTGTTGAAACTTGAGAAATTCAAATAAGACAACCTATATATTTAGGTATATGTAAATTAAAAGTAGTAATAATAGTTTTATAATAGGAAAGTGTTCACCAAGTAAAAAACAATACCGTCAAAAACAAAAACTTGTAAAAAAAAACAAGTCTCGAAACTGAGTGAGAAAAAATTCTTATTAACAGCTCAATCTATGTAAGACTTTCCTTCTACTAACTAAAGCATCCTTTATGTTTTATAATTAAGTATTGATATAAATATACTTGCCTTTGTATTTATAATTTATATGTTATAAATTTTGGAACGCCTCGAAAATTTATCTTTTATGTAATAATAATTTATTTATTTATAAGTAGGGATTATTAATGTATAAGGGATACATTAGATCTATAACAATGTGCATATGTGGTAATGATATATATAGACTAAGTAAGTAAGTACAAGTGTATATATGAGTTAAATTTTACAATTTAGTTTTTTTTTATTGTAATTTGTAATTTTTGCAAAGTTTTTTTTTTATATACTGACGTTCCGAGATTCGCTCTGGGCTTCAGCTGAAAATCAGCGCTGAGTATCTCTTGGTACATCAGCATATGCTGAGCTGGAGACCCTTTCATCTAATGAGATTTTGGTTGGTGGGTGACACATAGTTACCCTATTATGTGATTTTTTTTTTTTGTATCATTTCTTCATTATTATTATTACTATTTCGTATTTTTTAGTATGTTTTTTGTATCTTATTTGTGAATAAAGATTTTCTTTCTTTTCTTCTTTCTTATCGTAAAAAATTGTGAGATCCTCATGCAATACCAAGTCGGTTACTTTATTAAGTCCCTACTTAAGGGACTTTCCGTCTTAAGTTATTACGTAATTAACTAACCTAACAACATCTTATAGTCACCATATCAATATTAAAAATCTTTTACGTTTTAAATAAAATAGATCGTCTTGGCGGTCTTATTTGTATTTCGTAGAACTTTGAATCTAGCTTATTTAAGAGGTGATGAGGCGCCGCTTTGTGTTAATATCTGATAAATGTTTTTACATAATAATAGTAACGGTTCAGAAATACAATTTAAAGCGTTTTGGAAAAATAACGTCAATTAAATAGTGAATATAATGAAAATTACTAGCGAGTGAAGTTTAAATTTATTTTCTCAATGTTACGTATTTGCCTCCTATTTTAAACATCCTCGATTACATTCATTACTAGCTGTGCCCGCAGTTTTACCCATTATTCACCGCGTCATTACCAAATTTCATCGAAATCGGTTCAGTAGTTTTGGCGTGATTGCCGAACAAAATAATAAACAGACAGACAGTTCAAACATTTTTAAATCTATTGAAATGTGTTATTAGCCTTTTACTATAAGTATAGACTTAACTATATTTTCATTAAGTGTCAGTTACATAGTTTTTCTTCAAATCCGATAGAATTCTGCAATATCTATCATGCTCTTTGCTTATGCATTTTTTATTTTCATTGCGTATGTGACTGTGTGTGTGTGTGTGTGTGTGTGTGTGTGTGTGTGTGTAGATATATATCGCAAGTGTTTTTAATTGTATATCGTCAGCAGTTTTTTTTTTAGAAGTAGCTTACATATTGTAGAGACCTCATCAACATCTAACGGCACACTAGCGCGAGCCGCGGGCGCACGGGTTACATATATTTAATACCTCGTATGAGAGAAGTCCGTGTGTCCCGTCTCGCTCGCACTCTGCATGTTTCTGATTGACCACCGTAGTTACTGTAAGCCCTACGACTAACGAGGGATCTTTTAGAATTTAAGTTTCACTATATGTCCTCAGAATAAGCATCAGAATAATCAGAAAGCATCAAATAATCAGAATAAGAATCAGTTAATAAATAACTTTCAAACGTGTACTACGACTTTCCCTCCAGTCATCCTTCAACTAGCAAGAAGCAACTAAATTGGTGACCCCGAAAAACAAGAAGATGGCACTGAACGAGGGAACTAATGAAGAAGCACGTGCACTGGATCTGAACCCTACAACCCAGCAGTCAAGTTCAAGTTCAAGTTTGAGTGCGATACAACTCGCAGTATTAAGTAAGCAACTTGAAAAATTAACACTCGAAGTAGCGGAGCTGCGGGGACGTGCGACAAAGAGGCATCACTATCACCGTCCTGCTCGCTCACGGTCTAGTTCGCGCAACAGGAGCGCCGCCAAAGTAAAGCCTGGCGATGACAAGTGGGAATGCAGATACCACTATCGTTTTGGAGATAAGGCAAGACGATGTGAATCACCGTGCAACAGAAAAAACAAACTCAACAATACGTCTTTAAACTAGAAAAGACACCGACTGTGGCGAGCGTCGGTGTCCCCAGCAAAAGCAATCGCCTATGTGTTCACGATCGCAACACTCACGAACGTTTCCTCGTGGACACAGGAGCAGACATATCAGTTCTTGCTGTACCGAAGCACACAAGACGTACAAGCCTTAATACTTTTAAGCTATTCGCCGCAAATAACTCTCCAATTGATACCTATGGAGAAAAAACAATAACACTCGACTTGGGACTGCGACGCAATTTCACATGGAAATTTATAATCGCCGACGTGAAAACTTCGATTTTGGGTGCCGATTTTCTACGCCACTACAGACTATTGGTTGATCTTCACAAGAAAAAATTGTTCGACGAAGTAACCAAATTATCGATCGACACAATTCAAATATCTTCAGCTACCGAGTCTGTCTACTTGATTAGCTCCGAACAAGATTACTACGATATTTTGAAAAATTACCCAGACGTATTACGCCCAATGTCGTTGAAGCAACCACCGAAACATGAAACAGTTCATCACATTGAAACCACGGGCCCGCCATTGTACGCGCGTGCGCGCCCTCTGCCGCCGGAAAAGTACAAACTTGCCAAAGAAGAGTTCGACCGCATGACAGAGATGGGTATATGCACACCCTCTAACAGTCCTTGGGCAAGCCCCTTACATGTGGTTAAGAAAAAGGACGGAGGAATGCGTGTATGCGGTGACTACAGACGGTTAAACTCTGTAACACAGCCGGATCGTTACCCCATACCACGCATACAAGACTTCACCTATCAGCTGCAGAACAAAACAATATTTTCGAAGCTTGATCTCAAAATGGCATATTATTGGATACCTATCAATGAGGAAGATAAAAAGAAGACAGCTATCATAACTCCGTTCGGATTATATGAGTTCAACTGCATGACCTTTGGCTTACGCAACGCTAGTCAAAGTTTTCAAAGATTCATGCACGAAGTCTTGCATGGAATAGAAGGATGTTTTTTGTTATATCGATGACATACTTTTATTTTCTACGGACGAAGACTCGCACAGAAAACTCTTACATACAGTTCTAAAGCGACTCGAGAAGTATGGTGTCACACTCAACGTAAACAAATGCGAATTCGGACGCTCAAACATCGACTTTCTCGGCTACGAAATATCTGCGAACGGCATTAAACCTACTGAAGAACGCACAACAGCCATATCCACGTATCCCAAACCAACAACAATAATTGAATTACGACGTTTCCTGGGCATGGTAAACTTTTATCGTGACTGCCTGCCTCATCAAGCTAACTTGCAACATGAACTCAATAAATACCTGCACAATGGAAAGAAAAATGACAAAACTGTAATCGACTGGACGCCCGAAGCAGACGAAGCTTTTGTTAAATGCAGACAAAGCATTACAGAAGCAACGACGCTAACGCACCCAATCCGCGGTTGCGCCCTAGCGGTTATGACCGACGCATCCGATCACAGTCTAGGAGCCGTACTACAACAAAAAATCGACAATGTTTGGAAACCGATTGCATTCTTTTCTAAAGCGATGAGCGAGACGCAAAGACGCTACAGTGTGTACGATCGCGAACTTTTAGCGATGTACATGGCTGTAAAACATTTTCGACGTTGGATAGAAGGATCGGAGTGTACTATTTACACTGATCATAGACCACTCTCTCATGCACTTTCAAGATCCGCAAGCAGCAGCGACACACCGCGACGTGAACGTCAATTGCAATTTATAAGCCAATTCTGCACAAACATTGACTACCTAAAGGGAACTGAAAACACAGTCGCAGACGCATTATCTCGCATTGAAGAAATTAATTGTCCATCCATCATCGACTTCGACCAACTAGCGGTCGATCAAGAAAATGATGTCGAATTAAAAAATCTGAAACAACAAACAAACTTGAAGTTCAGCGAATTATCGTTACCGGGACTTAGACACGCAATCACGTGCGAAGTATCTACAGCGACGCCTCGTCCTTATCTACCCGTTACATATCGCCGAGTAGTTTTCAAGACTCAACATGAAATATGTCACAGCGGCATAAGAACGACTCGAAAGCAAATAGCATCGAAATTCTTTTGGCCCGCTATGAACCAAGACATATCAACCTGGGCAAGAGCCTGCCTTGGTTGCCAGCGTGCAAAAATACAGCGTCACGTCATCACGCCTCTATCAGAGTTTCCACCGTCACAGCGCTTTGAACACATCCACATCGACATAGTCGGACCAATGCGACTATCGAATGGCTGCCAATATTGTGTTACCATCATAGACCGATGTACCAAATGGCCAGAGGCAATACCAGTGCAAGTGATCACAGCGGAAGTTGTCGCTAAAGCATTGTACGAACACTGGATTGCCAGATTTGGATCTCCACTGCGCATCTCGACTGATCAAGGACGCCAGTTCGAATCATCTTTATTCAACGCTTTGATGAAAAAGTTCGGCATAACGAGAATACGAACTACGGCGTATCACCCGCAAGCTAATGGTCAAGTGGAAAGATGGCACCGTTCATTGAAGGCTGCGCTCATGGCGCGCGGCACCACCACAAATTGGGTTGAAGATTTACCCACTGTTTTACTTGGGCTAAGGAACGCACTAAGAAGTGATAATAATCTCAGCCCTGCCTTAATGACGTACGGAACAACACTACGTATGCCATCAGATTTTTTCGTACCAACTCAGGCGAAAATCGACGATGCAGACTACGTGCGTCAGCTCTCGGAGACCTTAGTGTCACTCACACCAACGCAACGACCATCAGCCAGTCATCACACATTTATCCACAAAGATTTGGCAACATGTACCCATGTCTTTGTTCGGAATGACGCCGTAAAGAAACCTCTCACACCACCTTACGATGGACCTTTTGAAGTACTTGAACGACATACAAAGCATTTCAAAATTCAACTACCATTACGCACAGCTGTTATCTCGCTAGACAGATTAAAACCGGCTTACACACTCAGTGAAGACTACATGGGAACGACCGCAACGGAAACCACGATGGACTCCACAAACTCTCGTCAAAATCAAGCCACAGTGGACTCGAAAACAAACCAGCCTTACGTCACTCGAAGCGGTCGCGTTGTAAAGAAGATCGTACGCTTCGCTTGAGGGGGAGTGATGTAGAGACCTCATCAACATCTAACGGCACACTAGCGCGAGCCGCGGGCGCACGGGTTACATATATTTAATACCTCGTATGAGAGAAGTCCGTGTGTCCCGTCTCGCTCGCACTCTGCATGTTTCTGATTGACCACCGTAGTTACTGTAAGCCCTACGACTAACGAGGGATCTTTTAGAATTTAAGTTTCACTATATGTCCTCAGAATAAGCATCAGAATAATCAGAAAGCATCAAATAATCAGAATAAGAATCAGTTAATAAATAACTTTCAAACGTGTACTACGACTTTCCCTCCAGTCATCCTTCAACTAGCGAGAAGCAACTAAAATATAATAGTTGATAAATATCCTGATAAATTAATGTTGAAACACGTAAGGATAATTAAGATTTTCTCGAATTCAAGGACAGCAAAACAATCGAAGCGGAGAAATTTAATATCCCTTAATTGTTACTGACTGATAACAGACTTTCTCGTAAAGATAACATAATATCTTGGAGGTGTATGAGAAGAGCATTATTAGTTTAAAACTATTATTATATAATTATAGAGTTTTATTTTATGACGTATAATTTAGATGCGATTATCAAAATTGCTTAATATAATAACGTGACTTTCATGATAAAATTAAATTGAATGTAGCACAAGATCATAAATATGTCACCGATACTTTATCTTGATAATGAAAGGGATCAGCTATCGTTTGTTCTGATAATATTTAGTACAATTATCATGCATCTTATTTATGTCGTAGCATTTAAGTTCAATTATCTGTTGATAATATTTATTATCTATTAACATACGTTGTATATAGGACTTACTTTTAACTGCACTATTTACTTATATAAAACTAATTTAGAAATATACTATTACATCAGTGGGTAATAAAATGCCGTATTATGAAATCATTTATTTTAGATGCCCTTTACTTCAGTGGTCATCACATTTTTCTGGTCAAGAGCCACATAGGACAACGCGAAGAATCATTGCAGGCCGCACAATCTATTTACAATTTTTGTAAGCTGTCCATACGCCATTGGCCCGTACTCTTTGTATGGCAATAGCAACGTATACAACTACAACAATAACAAAGTCATTTAATACCAACCCAATTTCCTATTTATTGCTTGTTATTGAAAATGTATTTTGGAAATAGTCATATTTTCAGAGTTAAAATTAATCATTTGTTAAGTTTCACAATCCGCTCACTCGCTCTGCTTATACTCGTGTTTTCGTCCCGCATACTTCTATTTGTTTAACTTCGTAATATTATAATACAAAACCTATTTTGATAGTTATTGTCAACAAAAATTGATTACTGTTCGGCGGCCCGCATGTATAATGACTCCGAGCCAGTTTGACGACCACTGCTTCACTCACACGTATACACATCACCATTCTTTAAGCACACTCGTAAGATTCGACACCGTTATTCACTGATTGAAGAAAGAAAGTAGAATATCAAAGGGGCTCTAAAATTATCAAAAAAATGTTACTAGTTCTGTTTATGTTCTAATTTAAATTGTTACAACAGGATATTTAATTCATTTTGTTACAAAAATAAATGGTTTTTATGAAGGCCGACCTTCCAAGTATTCGCAAATGATATGTTTTATTTATTTATTCGGGAAACACAGTTAATAAAATACATATCTGAAATAGCATAACAATATTACATAAACCATTCAAGTGTCCACTAGAATTACCTAACCTTTTCTTATATATCTATACAGGGTAATACTTTACATGTCATATCAACAAGAATAATGTAAAGTCTAGTTTGACTAAGTAACACACTTTTACCATATATCATTTTGCTTTTACGCTATCGATTAGCATCATTTAAGGATTTAAACTAAACAGAACGCGATGACACTAGAAAATGTAGAAAGATCATTTTTCTCAACTCAACGATCTACACAATAACTTATCAGTGCACGTTGACAAATCCTACGATTAGATTGTTACCAAAAACTTCAACCACAATTTCAATCGACAAGAGATAAGATGACAGTCAAAATTTTGAAGTGGCTCTGTGGTTGTGTAGTCAGATGGATTGTCGACCGACGTAGATTCGAAATAGGTCGTGGAAAACATAGTTACGATTCTGTAAGATATAGTGGTAAAGTATTTTCTAATAACAAATAGTATTCTAAGACGCTCAGGTGTGAAGCAACGATGACTCAATTGGTATGGTCGGATTGCACGTCGATAGTCGTAGGTTCAAATCGACTTACCCTGTTTTATATTAAGCCGGATCTTTCAGTCAAGGAAAACTTATTGATAAAACTATAGTCATGGTGGTGGGGCATTAAGATTAAGTATGAAACTCTGTCGTCGAGCATATGTAGATCTATTCTGCCAACGTCACTTAAGAGAAAGTGCATTTAGGCTTAGTGTGCTCACTATCACATCGCCACTTAACATCAGATGAGATTGTGGTCAAACGCTAAATCTTTAAAAAATATGATCATTCATATACCCGAATACTTAATTATAAAATCGAAGGGAATATCATTGCTTTACTAATTAATTAAATTTAAAAACTTTAACATTGAAAAAAAGATCGATAAATAATACTGTGTATGTTATTTTGGTATATATTTAATAATAAAGCCATAATTAAACCTGCAGGAAATTTAGTTTTTATCCAGAATATGGTAATGGTTAAGGACAATAATTAAAAAACAAGAAGAATATTTTTATTTTATTAAATATTAATTATTATGTTAACATCTAAATTAATCTACATGATCATTTACATTTCACACGTATTGAATAAAGAAGTATGAAGCAATATTCAAATGTATTATCAAACATCATTACAATTTTATTTGCGTAGGCGCTTAGTTTTTAGATATTTGAGAGAAAAACAAAAATCAAGTAGGATAAGAGACTCTATTTATAGTCTTAACAATAGAATTACTAACATGATTTAAATGATCTATAGTCGCTATGATAATACAAATATGAATATAACAGAAAAAGGAATACATAAAGATAGAAATAATGTACGTATAAACTTAGGCATGAACTCGTACTAATAATTATTATAAAATACTATATTATCACTTCTCATAATAAATAGGAACATATAATTTGAACATTTAAATTTAGAGAGACGTAATCAAGAATCTTTTAAATGAAAGGCTTATTTAACATTTTTCTTTTTTTCCGATATCAGAAGCTTCCTGCATGGTATCAGGTAGTTTGGACCCGAGGGTTTCCGGTGTTATGAAAATCAGCAAACCGGACAAAAGAGCAAAGCTTCCAAACAACACAAAAGGTAAATCGTCAAATGTCGCCGCTCCCTGTAACGAGATAAATTGCCTCTGAAAATGTTCTTTCAAAATGCAAAATTTAAAACTTTTTCTTACAAAAATATAAACCCAATCCATCCATCCGACCGTAAAGGCATCCACTGCTGGATCTAGTTCTTTCCCATAGATGAGGGGGGAATTGCCATAATCGCCACGTTTGGCAGGAGGGTTGGCAATCGCAGTAGGTGTTTGTGTACCTCAGTAGGTGCTGCTGCCCATGTCCTGGTAGATATGGGGTGGTACTATTCTTAATACAGCACCACAAATAACACATTACTTTTAAAGTAAATAGCACAGACGTATTTCAATTTAGAAACAATTAACAGTTCAGCTTAAAGATTTGAGTTAACTTTGATACCAAGAGAAACTTCAATCAGAGCGATTTGTTAATTTGATTTAATGTTTTTGATTGGTAGGGCCTTTATAGCTTCATCAAACTTTTGAGATAAGTGCTTAAGGCGATCAGATATACAACACAAAATACTTACAAAAGCTGGAGTCAGAGGTGCAATGATAGAGCCAATCCTACCCATCATTGAGGAGAAGGCGAACAGACTGTGTCGGTACTTTGTGGGATACAGTTCAGCGGTGTAAACATACACTGACGTCATCACAATAGCTATACTGTATTTACCTATCAAGTAAACAGTTAAGGATACAGCGTATAAATCTGAAAATAAAGAAATAATACATAATATTAAAGTAAGCAATATTGTGATAAGGGAAAATTGTGGTGTCGTAGAGGATGTAGTGACAAAGATAGAAAGGGATGCTTAGTAGGTTTGAACATATAGAAAATTAAATTTACAAAGCGAGTGTGAGTGGGCAAGCTGGTAAGGGTCGTCCTAGGCGAACGTCTCTCGACCAGATCGAAGAAGTTCTGGAGAAAGGCCGTTGTCAAAAGTAGCCGTAACTGAAGAACATGTATGAAAACACTTATCAAAGTAGAAAAAATGAAAGACGTGTGTCAAGATCATAGCAAGTGGAAGGGTCTAGTCTCTTATAGGAGAGAGGCGTAACGTTATTTAAATATTATCATATTAATACATAGTTTTTTAATCGAAACTAAAACAGCAGTGAACAAGATACGTTTGAATTATATAATTTCCTGCAAGTAGCTGACGACACTTGTTCACATTATCTTTTATAAAATATAGTGTTATTTGTAAAATTTCTAAACTTATGTAAATATTTTATTAAAATACAAGCATCTAATATGTAACGTGTGAAATTTATTAAAGAATTACCTTCAGGCATAAATATGTAGGCAATCTGGCAAGCAGCGCAAACCCAAAATGCTCCGGCCAATACTGGTTTTCTTCCAATTTTCCCCATCAAGAATACAGCGGTCCAATATCCAGGAATCTCTGCTGCTGACACTGCTACGTAGTTTAAATACCGGTTGCCAGACATATTCACTGCGTTTATGGACATTCCGTAGTAGATAAACGTGTTTGTTATCCACCAAACGGGAGACACAAGACAACGGATCAGAATCTGCTTATGCCTGAAAACTTGGACAATCAACCACGGCTCGTGCACCCTCTCCGCTTCTTCCACGGCTTTCCTTTTCTTTTCCTCTTCAGCGGTATCTCTCAACGCTGCTAATGACTTGTCTGATAATTGTTTTTTGTTAACTTTCGCTATTTTTTTAAGCAGTGCTTCAGATTCCTCGTAACGCCCTTTGGACATGTACCAGCGTATTGACTCAGTCATTATCCATATGTAAGAGATTGTCAAGAACATGGGAATGTAAAGGGTAATAGTGAGCATCCTCCAGTGAGGAACTCCCCATGCGATCAGCCCCATAAGGATTTGTCCGACGGAGAAGAATGTGTTCATGGTAGCGCCAGCTGCGACACGATATTTTGGCCCGACAATTTCCATCACTATAAAAATGTGAAAAAAGACGTAAATTTCCTTTGATTATACTTTCGTAATACTATAGACAATTGAAACAAATGTGATTATGCAATTATTATTCCTTATAGTCTTCCAATTTATTTCTAATATTTGTAAATACTTAAAAATACATGATTAGTCAGCCTAAAATTCAGTACAACTATATGACGACGTTACTTTATCTTTATGGGCAATAAAGCTTCGGCACTAATTTGTTCGCTTATCTATAAGCCGATCAAGAAATTCAAACCATCATGTATAGGTTCAAATCTATGCTTAATCTACTTGGCTGTTTTTGAGTGAAAAAGAAATAATTCCTAACAAAAATTATAGATAATTGAATAATATTAAAAAGAATCACAAACATTAACAAAAGTTTTAGAAAAAAATGCAAACTAAACGTAGAACTTCTCAAAGAATTTCTTGATTCATATTAATTACATTTTAAACAAGTCATTAATACAAACATTTTACGTCCAGTTTGCATTCCCTCCTATAACTTTATCAATATCGATGATCCTTTAAAGGCTTATTACTTAATACTATATCATATCATGTATATTACAAAAGATAGCATTGATGTATCTCTAATCAAGTAAGTATTTCATAAGAAATACAATCTGGCATTAATTTTTAAAAATATCAAGTAATTACAGGAAACTAAAAGCCATGAAAAAGGACACTCGATCAATCACAAGGTACATTATAGATAAAACTAATTTAATCCCTCGACAAATACTAATCAAAGTTAATCTGTTTACTAAACAACAACAACGACAAAATAGGAAACTCGTTCACGGTCATATTATTAGCTTTTAATCCCAACTGATTAAACATCTACTTTTACACATAAGAAATAACTTTATAAATGATATCTTAACCAAAACATAGGAAGAAATGTAAACTACATGACGTAGCTTTCCTACATGTTATCATTTATGAACGTATTGATAGTCATATTATTGTAGAACTCGTACGTGTACAATGAGTTTAATAATATTAGATTTTTTTACACGGTATAGACTGTGGTTTGACCACAAATTCACCTGATGTTAAGTGATGATATGGTCAGGATGGTAAACACTCTAAGCCTAGAAATACTGGTTCTTAATTGATGCTGTCGAAACACATCTATTGCTATTTGGCGACAAGGTTTCAAACTTAAGGGGGGTAACTACCCAGGCGGGGATTATTAGAAAATGCCCTACCACCATGCTATGGTTTCCTACCGATGTTTTTCTTAACCGAAAGCTCAGGCTGATTTTAGAGTTTATTTAGAGATAGGTGTGGCTCGAACCCGCTTCCATCGACGCGGTATCATTCATAATATTAATAAGAATAATTTGTTTTAATAAAGTCAGTATATTTGTGCCAATGTTTTGTAAGCCAATTTAAGACTTAAAAATTAATAAAGCCTTAAAAACTCATAAAGTTATAGTAACTCAAAATTGCGGCCGTCATGGGTGCGCGTGTCGTAATAAAACTCGTATAGAGGACGATATATACTATAATATGTATACTATAGGTGCTTCCTTTGTATAAAAAATAAATAAATGTATAACAGGAGATGAATCTGCATCTAAACAGTGAGTTTCTGTACATACTGATCGCAATTGACAATATCATCTTTATAATGAATCTAAATGAAATAGATTTTTTTTTTTTTCTGAAATTACTATTAAAACTTGTCTTAAATTCAAGTGTAGGTTTGTAATGTAAAAAAAGATATGAATAAAAGCGATACCAATACAATTTTAAAAATATTTGTCTGTCTGTTTGTTCCGGCTAATCTCCGGATTACCTGTACGGATTTTGACGGGACTTTTTTTGGTAGACAGCTGAAGTTACTCTGGGTAACTTTTGACTGTCGAAACTAATTAGGGTTCTGCGTAAAAAAATTAAACTCATAAAAAAAATCAGATTCAACGCACCGTTTCACTGGTAAGTGTTTGAATAAATGATAAATATTTTTCCTTTTTTTTAGTAGTAGAAAAAATTAAGGATTATAATTAGGGTTCCGTATAAAAAAATTAAAACGCATTGAAGAATTGAAATGCGGGCGCATCCGTGGCTACACAGCCAATTTCGAATAAAATCCGATTCAATGCACAGTTTTACTGACAGGTATTTGAGTTGTTAAAACACCCTTTGTTAAATGCTGGTAACAAAAAAAAATGGACAATAATTAGTTCTTAAAAAAGAAATTAACAATGAAGAATATATTAAACCCGGGCGCTACCGCAGGCACACAGCTAGTTCTAAATAATTAAAAAGATTTCGGGAATTCCCGAGAATGTCAGTAAAGTCCTATTCATTTTTTATTTCGAATAAAAATTAAGGTAATGCAATACGAAGATTTAATACTAACGTAAAATGTACGCGCTAGAGAATCCAGCGGAGCCAAACGTAGCTTCAACGACTTCGGAGATCATAAACCCTATGTAAGTGTTAACCCAGTAGCGAATGACACCGAGCCAAGCGGTGTTCAAAGCGTTGATGATGAGGGCGGTTTTCCTTCCCCATCGATCGGATATGTAGCCAGTGATGGGCAGAGCTGTGAGGGTGCCCGCCGTGCGAATGGATCCGATCAGAGAGCGCCTCCATTCGTCACAAGCCAATCCAAACTGCAAACATATCATCAATGTCTTAGAAATTAGCTCCTACCAATCTATATCACTGAGCGCAAAAATGATTAATGTAATTCGACGGAGATATTTAGGATTAAATATATTACAGTATAATTTTACAAAGTAAATACCTCTATACTAAATTTCACAACAAAATAGTTTGAGAGTTATGAAAAAATAAATGTCCAAACGCACACATTTATAATATCAATATATGGGGATACACGTGAATTATTGAAAGAAAAACTCGTGCTGTGGTTTATTTACTTGATCTACCCAATAAATACGGCATTGTTCTGGGCATAGATTACATCTCGTGAGTTTTAATATTAATATAAAAATCGAATCTGAAATAAGAATACCGGATCTACTTACATCGTAAACAACTGTGTTAATATTTTCGTAAACATATTCATCGCATTCGATAAGCCTGTTGGGGTTGAACAGCTCAGCGGGGCAGGTACCCTCGATGACGTTGATAGACTGTGATATATTGGCGAAGCGTTGACAATTATCAAATGAACTCGAGCTGGTCCCGGGTATTGCGTTTAGAATCCATTCAGGTGCGTACTCTGCGTTTTCAGCCAACTCACACTCCGGAATCAGACACCTGGTAAAGAAATAAATAAAATGTTTATTGTTAAATTCCCGTATTACATATTTGAAATCGTACCATAATCCTATATATTTACTTTCAAATAATTCAATCGAACCTATTGCTTACTGATACGAGAATCTTTTAAGAATCTCGTATCAACAAGCCACTATACAGTTGATTTCTGTTTATAGTGCTTATTACAGACTATATTATAAATAAGTTTAAAAGAACAGTAGTCATAATTGAAGTAAGTTCAAAATAGGCTGCTATTCCTGAGGACGGGAGTCAGAACGCTTCGTGAATCAGTGTGCATTACCGATTCCACAGCTTAAACCTCACACTAGATAAGCACCGGGGCGCAGTCACACACACACACACACAATCAAATCATAGAAGTTCTACAAATGTAGACACCATTTAAAAACTTCTAAAATAATTTTAAATATATATATATATATATATATATATATATATATATTATATATATATACATATATATATATATATATATATATATATATATATATATATAAAAGATAAAAGAGAACGGACAGACAAGATTTTTTTTTATATATTTATAATGGTGATTAAAATGAATACCTGCTTGAATATTATTGATACCTGGTACTAATCCTGGCCGTAGTAAACACAAATTCACTAGCTCCCCAGGCGGCGAAGATGACCACTATTACAGCCAAGATCAATGTTCTGAACTGGAACCAACCAAACTGACCGATCTCTTCCACGAGAATCGTATCGAGATCTACTTTATTTTTCGGTGGCTCCGGGGTCACGTCAACGTTTATCGAAGAGTTTTTCGCCGGCTCCATGGTGTGTGCCATACTGTACCGTCTTCGGTTCGTCGAGTTTTTATAAATAAATTATCAGTATCTATGATAAGGGTGCGCGATTAACGCACCGGTCACCAGTTATCGTATTCATCAAGATCATTCATCACACTCTCATGTTTCATTGATGATGTTTCAGAAAGCCATTTCACTAGAGTTTACCTGCCATTAAATACAATACATTTTATTTTTTCTCAGTATGAACTTCATTCCACGGAAAAGTTTACAACAATTCTAAATATTCTTCGCATCCTTACAACTTTTCCTCTTTTAATTGTGTAACTATTGTTTAATGTTTAATTATTCAACTGATAGACCAGTCGATCACTATTAGAAACAAAACCTAAGGAATATCTGTCGAGTAATCTGCAATTCATATTATAATTTCTATAACGTATTTATCTATCAAAATTTAAGAAACGGCACATTTTACTATAAACGCATAAAGAGCAGAAAGAGGTATGTACAGTATTGAATCGATGAATTGGTCACACGACACGGTAATTATGTCTCGATATACACAATATAATACAATAAATGTATAAATACCATTAAGGACACTTTTACAACAGTCTATGTTAGATTAGATGATAACTATGTATTGAAGAAAGTCGTGCTAAAAAAAAAAACAAGTGTACGTTTATTGAAGGTGGATTAAATGACAGGCGATTGCGAGCCAAGTATTAGTTAACATGCATGATTTGCATAAACCCATGCGCAATGTATTATTGAGAATAATTTGTAAGCTTAATGTTAAAATCCAATATAAAAACTAAAAATACATAATATTCGTATATCAAGTTTGGTTCGGTCCGTTGCGGTAAATTGCGTTCATTGAAATGGAAATCAATATAAAAATAAATAACTCTAAAGAACTTATATTTTATTTTTAATTTATATTACTCAAGCACGGCCTCAATAACGTTCTGACTCAATAAATAAATAAATATTATTTTTTTTTTTCGCAACTAAAATTGTTGCACAGAATGATACTAAAGTTTACCACAAATTAACAATTATTAGATTCTTGCAGAAAATCTTACAGGTTTAAGATTATCTGCCAAAAACTATAAAATTTGCTACGTCCTTGATAGAGGTGACATATTATTAATTAATTACTTATATTAATTCGTATGTATATAGACAAGTTTTTATAAAAGAAAATTGAACATTTTAAAGTAAATATTTGAATCTACATCAGTAAGTAATTAGTAATATTCATTAATGGTTAATTGAAGGAAAATATCTCACTTATTCTTCTATTTCGTTGTTAAAATTGAGGTTATTATGAAAGAATAGTTTAATAGATATTTAGAGAAATCAGTACATTTGTAATCCAGTGTGTGATAAATACTTATGGTAGGTGGAAAAGCATATTTTAAAGGAAGGTCTAAAGAAGCAGGTACACGGTTAATAGTCCAAATTATAAAGAAACGTAGTTGGAACAAGGAAAACCAAAACTGAACTAAAGTAATCCATCAAAACACATATCTTAATTCGATAATCAGTTTAAAAATAAGCTTAAAAGAAAAATATTTATTTTGTAATTACTTAATTATCTGTGCATCGCAGGATTAAACTTAATTTTTATCAAAACATTACTGTGATTTTCGTCGTGTATACTATCTTCGCTGTCACTTTGTCGTTTATGTCTAATATTTAAAATAATTTTAATATAACACAGTTTTGCAAAATATTATTTGTATGTAATACATTCCTATCACAATATATTCAAAACTACCAGTCTCAGATTCAATAGACGTTCTGTTCATAACTGAAATTAATACACTTTTGTCTTCCAATGCGTGAGGATCCTTCTCGAGTCCGAGGCAGGGACAAAAAAGTTAATCGAAATCACTTTGTCCATTCTCGAGATATCATAAAATGTCATTCCCTAGCAACTGCATGGAAAAAATGTCTTCATAATTTTTGCAAATAGGTCTCAAACGACTGTGAGAAAAAACCGAACCAAACTTGTGTTTGAGTTTGAAAGATGTTGAGATAGCGTCTCGGACTAGAAAGAGACAAATTAATCAATTAAATCCCTCAAAGACACGACTTTGTGCTGCTTTACCACGAATAAGATCCTATTTATCGTATTGCTAGTTTCAGGGGATATCTCTAAAGATCTCAAACAGTATCGGGATTTTTTGTGTCAACATATCCAATGAAGTACAGTTTTGGAGTCACTTGGAAATCAAAGCCAAATTAAAAGCTAAAAAGCTAGTTATTCTCAAACGGTCTAAGAAGTACGTCACACCAAAACATCGACTTGTGCTATTCAAAGCGCAAGTCCGACCTCACAATGGAGTACTCCTCACACATTTGAGCCAGAGATCCTGCTTACCAGCTTTCTTCACTTGACTTCGTTTAAAACCGTGCTATTGGTATTGTTGATGATCCCGGATTAATATACTGTCTAGATTCTTTGCAGTTTTGCATAGACATCGGGTCTCTATGTGTCTCTTCTACCGTATATACAGTGGAAAGTGCTCAGAGGAACTTTTCGTATGCCTCCCTCGTCGCCATTTCAAACTCGTACCTCTGTCGCTGCCTTGCATTCCCGCACCCCTTAGACCTAGCCATAGCGCAAATACACTAAGGTACTCTATCCACTTTTTATCGCGTTCGCTAGCGGCGTAAAGTGTATTACCCAGCAGTCTTCTTCGAAGTCGTACATTCGACTCTTCAAAAAGGGGACTTAAAAACGCTCTCCGATGTCGCCAACACATCGGTAGTACTCCTTGTGTTGTAGTTCTCCATAGGTAGTGGTAATCATTTACCATCACATGGGAAGTCTGTATGTTTGCTGTCCTTTGACATGAAAAAAATTGCTAAAAATGAACTTTTTTTTATATGTCGATTACCCATAAAAATGATAAACATGAGACAATAGGAAAACAATGGAAACCAGGCGTAAACGCCGGGTTAGTGCACAAGGGGATAACCTACGGAATCAGGTTTGTGACACACTCTGAGGGGCAAGAGTTTTCACTTATTACTTATATTCATGGATTATAATATATAAATGGACATAAATATGGATTATAATAGATATACTAAACGCGCAATTGTGTAAATGGCATCATTCATTCGTACACACACTCATTGGTACGTTGGTAACAGCAAAGAATGCATGTGATGACAATATCAACATTGTAATAAATACTTATAAACCCTTTTGCCAAAAAACGGGCTCTTTAGATTTTTGTCTGTAATCATTGAATATTACAAAAAAGAGATATTATTAATTTAATGATGTATTGCCATGTTATATGAAGCATCCTGGCGTGTTTCGTTTTTTTCCAAATTTATATTTTTAAATTAACAAAAGAAAATAATGATTATTGTAAAATTGCTTTACGAATGGCATTTTAAAACATTTTGAATATTTTCTGGAAATTAAACACTAATTTCATTTTACATGTAATACTACTTTCTGATTTGACTGATAAAGCGATAAGGGCTGGTAAAATTATAGCCCCATAAAAAGTTTCCGCAGATTTTTGTGTTTCGCGGCTAAGATTAAGTCGTTCATCTGTCCAAAGGTCTTGGCATTGGCATCAAGAGACCGGTTCGCTCAAAAAAATAAAGCGATCCAAAAAACTACAAAATGACCGCATTTTGATGAATGAGGCGTTGAGGAATTGTACGCTGTCAACTGTGGACTTTGAAGAAGTAAGAGGAGTAGAAGTTGACTAGTGGACGGTCAGGAGGAGGCTTTTGGATTACATTTGGTTATGGTATATTTGTAACTGTTAATAATCTATGTCATTATTGCTAACCATATAGTTTGGACGTGTTCATCGGTTTTATGGAATTCATCGAAAATTAATGAAAAAATTGTCTGAATTCACTTCACGCATATTAATTTACAGGATTATACGTACACAGACTACGTTAAACAAATTCACTTTGATTAACTGACATCGACCTTAGAACGTAAATTTCCTTAGGTGCCCGTTTTTGTTTTGCAAAGGAGTTTATATACTTATATACGATTAATAATAAGTAACTATTCCCAATTTGCATTACAATTTGTGTTTCTTATTACTTATCAAAGTCATGTATGTATTGTGGTTTGATGAAAGTTAAACCTGTTTGAAAAAGTCTATCAAAAACGTTCCCGAACTAAATTTGATTAACATTCAAATGTTATGACATGTACTAAACCGATTCTATTCACCACCACCGTTTTACCACCGCCAGATGTGTCTCAGTGTCAAATAGACAGACAATGTTCACTCCAAGGCCGCCTTTATAGATATTTATGAATGTAATAATATATGTATTTTATTCTCGCATTGATTTCTATTCATACTATATTTAGAAATAACAACGCATTTTAAATATCGAATGTTTATTGAGATCATGTGTTAGGTTTGGTCTTGCCGAGCTGTTCAGCATCCTCGAAGGTGTCCGGCAGTTTAGTGCCGAGCGTTTCTGGGGTTGTGAATACCAATAGACCAGATAGGAGCGCAAAGCTGCCGAATAGTACTGATGGCAAACTCTCCCAAACTGTCAATGCCTGGAACATAACGAACATCCAATTATAATTAGGCTCAAAGCATCGTTGATATCAAGATGCATATGGGTATAAAAGGTATAGAAAATTAGTTTCATGAATAATTGACTAAAAACCTTGAGATTGATTGCCTTTTATATCAGCAATTACAATATTTGTAAAAAGGAGTTTCATCCACTTTATTCTCTGTCAAGTTTGAATTCCTCTAGCAATCTGAAGTTTCCAAAGACTATAAATATGTTACTATAGAATATACCTTTGCACATTTTAAAGAAAAATGAATCGATCCTTATCCATAAAGCTTCGTTTAACTAGAATTCAAAAATGTATGTTAAGGAATTACGAAATAAATATTACCAAGGCCGGCGTAAGAGGCGCGGTGATAGAGCCCAACCTTCCGACCATCGACGAGAACGCGAACAGATTATGTCTGTACTTAGTGGGGTACAGTTCAGCAGTATACACGTACACAGATGTCATTACAATCGCTATAAAGTATTTCCCTAACAGATACAGCGTTAGGGAGAGAGCATTGTTACCTGAAATTAGTTATAAATGTTAATAAATCAGTTGAAACATAGTACTATTTATTACTGTCTCCTAAATAACAATAAGGCACTCTTCCGCGGCAAACATTATTTGGAAATTCATGGCAAATTGCAACAAATTTGAAATATTATGTCAAAACTATAAAGGTAGTAAAATATAATTGTGGTATCTAGGAACTATTTTTTTTACACGGAATAAGCTCAGTACTTTAACCACAATCTCACCTGATGTTAAGTGACAATGTGGTCTAGGATGGTAAACACACTAAGTCTAGAGGTACTGGTTCTCAAGTGATTTAACTTTGACTTTCTTTCATAAAATCAAAGAGATATTTGAAAGCAAAAAGCGCAACACTTAACAACAGACAAGCAATAATTACCGTCAGGCATAAAAGCAAATCCAAACTGGCAAGCTGCGCACAACCAGTACGAGCAAATCAAAACCGGCTTGCGACCGATCCTGTCCAATAGAAATATCGCAGTCCAGTATCCTGGAATTTCTATCGCAGCTACAGCCACGTAGTTCAGATATCTATTTCCTGACATGTTCACAGAGTTTATCGACATTCCATAGTAGACGAAGGTGTTAGTCACCCACCAAACTGGAGACACGACACAACGAGACAAAATAACTTTCGATCTGAATACGAGGATCGGGAGCCAGGGTTCTTTAGGCTTCTCTATCAATTTCTCAGCTTCGGCCGTTGCTCTCAATGCTTGCAATGACTTTTCAGATAGTTCCTTCTTGTTTGTCTTTGCGACTTTTTGGAGGATCGCTTCGGATTCCTCGTAGCGGCCTTTGCTCATCAGCCAGCGGACAGACTCGGACAGGATCCAGAAGTAGCAGACGACGAGTAGCTGGGGTGCGTAGAGTACTTGAGTCAAGGGGCGCCACGATGGAACTCCCCAAGCTATGAGGCCGAGTAAAACTTGACCCAGCGCAAACATTGTTGATATGGTAGCTCCGGCTACAACTCTGTATTTAGGACCGACCAATTCCGTCACTGAAAATAAATATAAAAAAGCACAATGATCAAGCGATTTTATGTTCAAATATTTAGTCTACATAAAAATACATAATTATTGTACCGTAATGCTGTAACGCAAGCGTAACATTTATTAGTATAATACTGGCTTACAATGAAGGAAAATATAGTAGGTAAACCTTAATAACAATAACTTTAGTAGAGAAATTGATTAAGACCGTACAATTTTCTGAACATAATAGAGCTGTAAAAATTATTATCAAGTAATTAATAAACGTAATACCTAAAATGTAGCAGGAAGAGTAGGCTCCGGCGCCGACAGTCGACTCGAGTACTTCGAGGGTGAGGAACCATTCGTAGGAGTTGACGAAGGAGCGGACGAGCCCTATCCAGCCGGTGTTGAACGCGTTGATGGTGAGCGCCACCCGCCGGCCCCACCGGTCAGATATATATCCGGTGATAGGCAACACGAGCAGGGTTCCGATCGTGCGTATAGATCCGATTTGTGAAACGACGCCATTCGTCGCAACCCAAATTGAACTTACAACAGGAACATTTTTTTTATATATTAACGACTGTGAATGCCAATATAACTTAATAGTTTAACTATAGTAATATAAGAAGGGAATCTGATCATGGGTACTTGTTACGGGCCGTTCAAGGTATTACGGAACCATCAATGGGAACCCAGCACAGTTTACGCTTTTTTGTTTATACAAAATTGGTATTGGTAACACTTACGTAATCGCAAGGCGGGGGGCCTGGGGGGTAAGAGCGTTAGTTGCTATTTCCAACACAAGGGAAAGAGAGAGGTCGAAAAAGGCCAAAAATTTTGTTTAAATAATATTTGAAATGTCAACTTAATTTACAATTATGTTCATAACTTATCCTAATATGACAAAGTATAAACTGAAACTTGGCCAAAAATTCGTCTTTTATTTAAAAAAAGGATTCGTTGAAATCGGTTCAGTAAATAGACTGATGATTCAGATGATAGGATAATAGGATGGTTATTACGTCAACAAAATTTATTTGTATAGATATAGAGGTAATGCGAAAGCAGTACGTACTCTTCCAGCCGAATAGATTAACGACAGGACACCTTGGAGTTTTATATCCAGGGATTATTCATTCTATATTGTTGTGTTAAAAAAATAGCAAATAGCAACTGAGAACAAATCGAGTTCGTTATCTAAAAAATGTACAAATGTGATACTTGACCTATATTCAGAATCATTTTTTTTTTATTTAGGCCTTAAGAACGCGCTTATGAACGTCAAAACACTAACACCGGTTCGGAAAAAAACCAGTCAAGAAGAGCCGGCAAGAAACTAGAAATGGTTCCTTTTTTATAAATTCAAATATACATAACTTTTTTAAATAAAAACTATACAAATCATAGTTACAACTATTGTTAGCGGAAGCACAGAGAAGGGTACAAATTTCAGACATCACTCGTTCAAGTAATGATGCACCCTGTAATAAGCTTTTGAAATTAAGACTTGCTTAAAGAAGTGCTTGAACTTATTGTCAGACATCTTATTAAAACACCGAATACCAAGTACCTACAAAACTTATATTAGATTTACTTAGCCTAAATCGTGGGACGGACAACTTATCTTTACTTCTCATATTAAAATTATGACGATCATTTACTAGATCATGCTTGTCTAAGTTTTTACGGACATACATAAGGGTACCAAAGATATATTGAGAGGGCAAAGTTAAGATAACATATTCTTAAAACTCGTTCTTTAGAGGTTCGCGAGGTTCCATATTGTTTATTGCATTAACTTAATTATAAAAACCAATGTATTAATTATTGCAGGTTATTCAAGTATTTACTGTTAATACTAATATTAACTAACTAGTACAAGTATATCTATAATACTGTTAAATTATTACATAATACACAGACAACATCTATTTTTAAAACGTCATAACAAAGCGCAATTGAATTTAGTCAAGCGTAATATTAGAAAATTACTTAATGATTAATTGTGATTAATTAAAGATTATGATTATTATTCAGATAATTATTTGTGAAAACAAGACTCGATCTGATGATAAGCAGTGCGTATGAAAACATCATTTATAATATTATACTTGAAAGAATTGTATTTAAATGTGTGCTCATCAATCACATCAGAGCACCGTTACTGTCACGTAAGCAGAGATTTTAAATGGATTCAGAACCCGTCTCATTGTAAGGGGAATTCGCGTCGCATTTAGGAATATCAAACGATGGAATAAACGACCGTGAACTCTGCACCGATTAGGAAAAATTGTAAATACGAAAATCCAACAAGAACCGAGTAGTTAGAAGTATGAAGCGATGATGGCGCAGTTGGTAGTGCGCTCGGATTTAGCGACAATGGACGCAGATTCGAGCTCACCTATCCAACTCAAAAAATAAGCCTGAGCTTTCGGTGAAGGAAAATATCGTGACAAAACCATAGATAGCATGATGGTAGAGGATTTTCTAATAATGCGCGTCGTTATCACCCTTATTTTTTCAAACCTGTCGCCAAACTCGAATCCGGCAGAATCACTTAAGAAATGGTACCTCTAGGCTTAGTCTATTTACCATCCTCGGTCATGTTATTAGTTTATTCTTTAGTTTTCAGTTTCCTTTTAGGTATTAATTAACAGCAGCTTATACAAATACCTACGTAAATACACGTATGATAATGTATTGAAGGCACACTGATAATATTTTTATTATTTTGATCGAGGACAGGACGTAATTATGACTACATTTATCTTTTTTTTTTCAAATAATCTACATTAAACATAAACACAAATGAAGATGTTTTTTTTTTAATGTAAAAAAAATATTTGACGGAAAGCTTCCTTAAAGACATAATAGCTAAAATAGTTTAAAGTGAATTAGCAAAAAATTAATAGCTTTTATATTGTCATTGCATAAATTTTCATACCAACTACCTACAGTATTTTTAACTCTAAATCTCGTTAGTTCATTGGTACACACGACAAAATAAATCTTAAAGGGAAGTTCCTTTAAATTTTATTCATGCATATTTATGAATAAAAGTTACAATTACGTCGTAATTATTCAGTTTCATGAATACCAGCCTCTACTTAGAATAATAACATCGCAAGCTTCATGTTTCATGTATTGCTAATTTTTATTTACAGGCGCTTAGATGTCAAAATTAGTTATGTTCTCATAAAAATTCTTTGGAGTGAGTAATATCATTACTTTCATCCCATCTATGTACTTTAATGTATTGGTTCACAATGTATTAACAAATGTTTCTTTTTTTCTATTAACATAAAACTTTTGATTAAATATCTTCGTCTCACTATAATTATACTTACGTCGTAAACTACACTTAGTGTATCTTCATACACGTAATCTATGCATTCGACCGTCCTAGATGAATCGAAGAGAGTCGCCGGGCAAGTGCCTGGTAGTACGGGGCTCTGGTTCGTGCTATTCGAAAATTTCTCGCAACCCTCGAACGAGCTCTGGCTTGTTCCAGGAATAGCGTTTAGGACCCAAGACGGAGCGAACTCAGGATTATTACCATCGCACTGTGGTATCCAGCATCTAAAAACAAATATATCTAATTTAAATTTAATCAACTATCTAATTAAAACTTCGACTTAGACTCAGATGGCAAGAAAAGAATAAAAAAGAAAGTAAGGACATCATCAAGGACATCAGTATGGTAGAGTATTTATGGTGAAATTGGAGACAATCCAAGGAAGGATGATCATTATTATACCTACATTAATACCATTACGATTCAAGAACTATAGAACTAGTGTAAAGTTACTATATTAAGCCATCATAAGGACACTAATCTATGCTACAAATCAGTATCGCACTAGTTTTCTATCTGTTATACTTTTAGATTACTGTGGATACTTAACATCAGTTGGACTGTGTACCATAATAATTTATATCATAAAAAAGCATACGCCGAATTTGTTGCTTGACACATTTCTTTAAAAAATGGCCGAACAATATTCTACATTATCTAAATACGTAGTTTTGGTTTTTTATCAATATCAACATTAAAGCCCACGCGGCACCGGCACGTGTCTTATCAGAGCTATAGATAATAGATATGATTTATTCATTTACGGTTATAAATTATTTAATGGCATTGGAATAATAACACTGTAATTTGATGTAATATAATTTTAATCTGTTATAATAAACTAACGAAATTGGAATGTCCGGCTAGAGATTGCGCTAAAGACCTGTATGTGCGTGTTACGTATCAACCTAATGGAATAACGGCCGGTTTCAATATGTGATCGCAACCTGAAATTTCAATCCATTTTTGTTTTAAAGTGTCAGATCAGTTTCAGTGATCAGTCAGCTAAACGATATATTTTTGTTTTCATTTCAATCTTAAATTTTAAGATTCGATATTAAAAAACGTCGTAAGATTACTTAGCTCAGCCAATACACAAAAAATTTCTGCGACGTCTTATACCTTAGATTCAATTTCTGCTGTCTCTTTTACGTATATGTGATAGTTATATGTAATAAGCAATGCATCCCAACATTAAACTAATAATTGCCACTGTACAATTACTTACTTCATAATTAGGAATACCCAAGTCTATTCAGCAGTGTCTTTAGCGATTTCCATAAAACCCCGGAACGGTTAAAGGTTAAAGGTCAATAGCATGGTCAATTTAGAAAAAGAAAATCTGTTTATTATGAGCAATCGATGACAAATGAGTCTATCGTAACCTTGTTAGTTATGTTACTAAATATATTTTAAAAACAGACCTATTAACAGTATCTTTATACTCAGGAGCCACAAATTAACTCCACTTAGGTGGAAGCCAAACCTACACGCTCGTGGGATCTGTTACTCTTACCTACACTTTGCTTATTACTAGCGATAACATTACTTCATAACAACAATTAATTACGTACATATCACGTGTTTATTAACACTAAACTTACATGATAAATATATTTTTATTGAATAACGCTAAGTAAATATAATCAGATAATTTATACTTAATGAAACTAATATCTGCTTTGTCGGATTCATATAGAATCGCTCCGCGCCGCGCTAGCGCACCAGACGAAACAAACAAACAAAACTAACAAATATATTTTACTTTATACTAACTACACTACTAAAATGATATCATTTTCATAAAGTTTTTATGTTTCTTAAGAATATTCATTAGCTTAAGATTATCGAGTGATACATACGATGACGCACGTGACGTTTTGGTTTCTGTTTTGGATTACGACTGATCTATGAACTATAACGTTATATCCCTTTAGATACGCCCGAACCAAATCGTTTTATTTGCATAAGTCTAACCAAAGTAGCTCCAGAGCTAGAAAAATCAAACCCACGACCTCCAGGAGCGGTCAGATGGCCCTAAATTATTTCTTGCTACTGATTAATTATTTCTTATAATTTTACCAGTTGTTAACCTTTTAAACACCGAGTGACCTAGTTACATTAAATAATCACATTTAATCTATTATTATCAAGGTAGACAATAATATAGGTAAACCTATACTTGTATTATTTGATCAGCTTGTTAAATAATATACAATCAGTAGAAAAGATACCAAGTTTACACGTTTTCATAAGTTTGAATAAATTACTTTTGCAACCAGCTAAACCATATGATGTTTACATTATTAAACATACTACTTTAATATTGCTTATTGCCTTTTTTTGTATTACATCCCGAACCCTAGACTGTACCAAATTCGAATGGCTCTCAAAAACCAACTAGACGGAATAGCAGCCGAGCTGCTGGAGGCGGGTGGAAAACCGATCCTTAAAGCCCTTCAGAAGCTCTTTAATTCCGTCATACTCGTAGGAAAACCGCCACAGATATGAAAATGTAGAGTGGGGAGACCCTCTTTTTAAAAAAACATATAGTAACACTGTTTTGAAAAATTATAGTCCCATCTCACTTCTGAGTCATTTCTATAATCTGTTTTCGAGACTCCTTGTGAACTGACAAACACGCATGACGACTTCCAGCTTCCTGAACAAGCCCACTTTAGAAACTCAAGGCTGCACTCCAGTTTCTCCAGTGATGCCAAACAGACTATCGATACATCAAAACGTTGAAAGATTTATACGAAGAAGCCACCAATTTACACCATGCCAGTCTGATTACAGGATCAGACCTCGAAACCTATTTCTTTGCGGCGTGCCATTCGACAGGGAAATGCATTCTGAAACTGTTCACCGTTGCACTCAAGGATGTCTTCAAAGTTCTGGATTAGAAAGGACTTGGTATCAACATAAACTAGCGAGCACATAACACACGTCCGCTTTGACAATAATATAGTAGTCATAGCTGAGACCGCAGAAGACCTAAGTACGATGCTCGATGACCTAAATAGAGCCTCCGAACGAGTTGGTTTTTAAAATAAAATGGACAGGACGAAAATCGTGTCTACTCAAACTTTTAAAAAACTCGGTGACTTTACGTTCAAAGTTGTTGATAGTTGTATACCTGCGACAAACCTTCTGGTTCCCTCTGGCATTTCTAATCCCGGAGGCTTCATTCCTGGAATAGGGATGGCAGGGGTCATGCGTAAACGCAAAACCTACATAAAAAAAGTCCAACTTTGAAACGTTAGTCGTTGAATCTTCTCGCGCGTCAAAAGTCTTCAACCAGAGTATGTAACAAACAGTACCTACACGTAACACACAAAAAACAGTAACGATCACAGAGATCACCCAAATCACCACACATCGTTGCTGTCAATAGTAACAAGAGAACTCGGTGCCTGGGAGAGGATTCATATTGAGGCGGAAGTTACTATAAAGCTGTAATCTCGGAACCCCAGCACGTGAAGTTTTTGTTAAGGAAGGAAGATAGAGAGTTATCTATACTAATAATAAAATTGTAAATCTCACGTGTCTGTACATTTTCGATTTTTGTGAAAAGAATTATTGCAAGGGGGCTAAAAGAAGTAATTAAACACATTTCTATCATTTTTAGAAATGTCTGTATGTGCGGGTATCAATTAAAAAGTACTAGGTTTATTTAAAAAAATCAAAAAGATAACTGTAAAGCATATTCTGGGTTAATATCAAAACTTTATTCCATTTAAATCGGTTTACTCTATTAAAAGTTATAGTATGAAAGAAGAGTTTGTAATTAGGAAATAAATGCGTTTTAGTCTTATTCGAGAGCAAAAAATTGATGGATTGATTGAAATTGAAAAAATGATATCATTTTAATATATGTATATATATCCAAGACATAGTAAATGGGAGAACAATATTTTGATATCATATACAATATCTAAGCATTTTAGACGTTGTATTAAGGAGTCATTTTATGGAAGTCGTGAACTGAATTTCAATTAATTATATCAATAGGTAAATATGGCGGAGAACATAATATCTTTTTAATTATAATTAGACGGTTCATGTTTTGTTTATTTTTGATGACATGGGTGACGAAATGTTATGAATGGTGACACGTAAGCAAATTATATACGTTTTTCTGACGATTATTCATAGATGGCGCTATACTATTTTTTTAATAATTTGGAATATTCTAAAATATTACTATGTAGGACTTCAGAACCTACTACACGAAACATTTCGACAGTTTTAATTTTTTTTTTGGTCTGTATATTAAAACACACCATGATAATGAAGTATATGCGTAAGAACATCTATACTATTATTATAAAGAGGTCAAGTTTGTGAGTTTCTATGTTCGGTGTAGTCTCCGGTACCACTGATCTGATTTTGGAAATTCTTTCACTGTTATAAAGCTATATTATTTATAGGGTACTTTTTACGGGACGGGACGGAATGCTTGAATCCCACGCGAGCGAAGTCGCGGGTACTGCTAGTTTAAATTAAAAATAATGTTAGATACCTGGTATTTATTCTCGCGGTTGTGAAGATGTATTCGCCAGCTGCGAAAGCAGAAAATATAACAGGCAACGCAGCGAGAGCCAACGTTATCAGCTGATATCTGCCGAATTGACCGACTTCCTCCTCTAGGATCTTGTCGAGGTCCCTCCATCCTTTTTGTCGCCCTTCTCCGCGTTCGACATGGTAGACGCGCGTGTACGTCTCTCGCGTCCGCTTCAATAATAACCACACGTTGTTTCGATATTTACCTAATCAGCTGTATTTTCTTTTTCAAGTGATGCGACACTTTGTTCATTATATCGAGATTTCGATACAACAGAATTATAAAAAATAGGTTCCATATAGATATATATATATATGGATACATTTTACATACCTACAAGTAAAGTGTTCTGGACGAACAATAAATCACTCAACTCTAGCGAAAGGTTTCCACCCTCTATTCCCTTGTAATTAACTCTAACAGATCTCCTGCTTTGTATTTACAATGACTGTCAAATGTAGATACTCACACACACAATGCAATAAGTTAAATTCAGTTAGAAATAAACAAAAATAAATAAACTCTCAGCTGTTCGACGCCGAAATTGCTATGGAACACTATAGATTTGTATCTCGTGTAAGGTAGGTATATAACTATTTTCCGGTATACCCGAGCCTTGTCATCTGACTAACGTAATTATTACTTCAGGAGGGTATAAATTTGTTGATAAAAATGTAACTATCTATCTAAATATTATTGACATCCCTAAACCTGTTTATAAAGTCTTTATTCAACAAATTCGTAATAAAAAATCGATAAAATAAAACATTGTAAATGAATCTTTTTATCATTTATGAAATCGCAATTTTATCCAAACCGATAGGTAAATAATGTATTTATCTCTTATATTAAATAATTGTTTCGATAAATCTACATTGACATTATTAATTTCGCCTTTCAACAAACCATCTAATAACCGAAAATTTATTTATTATTTATATAACAATATTATGTATAAAAGTAACAGCTAACATTAGTAACTTAAATTTTGACTTAAACTAATACAGAAGGCTATTTTTAAGTTTTCACAGCTATCCCATTCCTTCCACTTTAATCACTAAGCTGTTTACCATTTGACAGTTCAAGTTAAAATACATTTAATAACGATGCTTTGACAGTGAAACTACATAAGTTATTGTAAACGCATTAACATGAAATAAGAACAGAAATAATCTATACTAATATTCATTCAAGGGGTACGGTAGACTCAATTGAAACCTTACCTAAACAACAAAACAAAAAAAAAATAATGATTTCGAGTCGACAACATATATCGGCAAAATTCGGATTGTCGAGTATTTTGTTAAATTTTAATTGTGCAAATGGCAGTCGCCATGTTGGCCACTCGGATAACATCTCCTTTGAACTAAAATGTACAAATCGGTAAAAAATTGACGGAGAAATCGCGTAAAAAATAAATAACTGTATTTAGAACCTCCTCCTTTTTCAATGCGGGTAATTATCACATGGAGATGGAAAATATTTTATTTTTCATTACATGACTATAAATACAAATTGTATGACAAATTTTTATACATAAAATTATATTTTAATTTATGAATGCTGTGTTGATGTGTCATTACACTGTATAACAATAACAATATTGTACACAGAGACTGTATTTTTCAAGAAATTACACAAAATCTTTATATAGTATTACCATCATATTATCCTTAAAGACTAAATACATATATTTACATTCAAAACATTTAATAACTACCTAATTTAATCCCTGTATTGGTTTACCTACTTCGAGTGTATTTTACCAATATTTTGATCATTTATCTATCTACCCTACAATGTTTTAACCAATAGATTATTTTGACAAAAATCTTTGCCTTTACACTTCCTTTATGAATTGTCAATATTTTATATTGTAAATATTTTACGTCCGTCCAGCGTAGCGTGAGAGATATCTGTGCAAGCCGCCATCACAGGGACGACTGACGATGGATCACCGTAACCGATCTCTCGCTGTTTACTGTTTCAGAATTGCATTGTGCTTACCATCAGGCACAACGCCGTCACTTTGCCAAGATACTATAAAAAAAGATTTTTAGATATATAACTCGTACCAGAATATTTATTTCGACATGCGGCCCGGGGGAATTTGGAGAATGTAAGATATATTTCACAACATGATGTTCAGTTTACATATATTCAACGCACAATGCTATTCACTGTCACTCTCTTCGTTGGACACTCTTTCCCTCTTCAGTGTGACAGATTTCCCTCTCTCTCTCATTTTAAGACTGCTCAACAATTTCATGACCTGTATCCTGAACTCGAATTTCGAGTGATCTGAGAGTTTCTTTACAGCCGGTATTATAGATTTAAAAAACGCTCGGTCCTCGTCTTCTTCCTTTTCTATTATACTTGCTAAGACTTGAACTACTGTTTCGTTTAACTCTGCACCATCTTTTGGTTCTGAGTTGTAATCCAGTTTCAGTCTCTTAGACGGCTGTTCAGACGTGTCTACATTTTCCGTATCGTTGAAGACGTCGTTCATCCAGGTGACCGGTTCTTCTGCTTCATTTTCTTCTTCTTCTTCGAGATCGATGAAGGTCTTTTGGTTTCCCTTTGTGGATCTGGTGTCGTTCAGTCCGCTAGGCTCGAGGAACTTCATCGCTTCAGCGTACAGGTATGGCCGGTTGCGGGGTCGCAGCGTTTTTTCTAGATTTCACGTATGAATCTCTGATGTTGTACCACTTTCTCGTTATATATCCACCTGGTGAGTAAGATATTCCTGAGGTTCCTTAATACTAATTTTCTATACTAATAAATAAAATTGAAGTGTCTGTTTGTAATGTCAAAATAACATTTTTTTTTTTACTACATACATATGAATGTATAGACGAGACCTATACCAAAAATGCAATGATTAATTTTTTTACTGTCTGTCTGTTTGTAACGGTTAATCTCCAGAACAGCTGAACCAATTTGGGCGAGAGTTTTTTTTTTGTTAGATAGCTGCTATTTCTTTTTTTTTCGATTATTCCGCGTAACGTAGTTTTTTCGAAAATAATTAGGCTACCGCGTAAAAAAATTAAAAAAATTAAAACTCATAAAATTTTGAATAAAATCCGTTTTAATGCATGGTTTTAATGGCAGGTATTTGAATTTGTATAGTGTCTTTGCTTTTTGTTAGTACCAAAAGTAATTTCAAGAAAAAATATTAAAAAAGAAATAAAAAAAACTGTGAAAAAAATTGATTCAATGGTCAGTTTTACTAGCAAGTGCTTGAATTTATAAGAAATATTTTTTCTTTATTTTAGAAAATAAGTAAGAGTTTCGTGTAAAAAAATTGAAACTAATGAGATTGTGAACAAAGTATAGTTTCAAGGAATAGCACCATCAATCAAAATATAATTTTCCAATGATTATTTAAAAACTATATTACGCAGTAAAGAATGTATACAACGAGGGCAAAGCCGCAGGCACACAGCTAGTTTAATAATACCAGTCACCAAGTGCAAGCACTAGATATATTTGAATGACAATAAAGACCTCTGAGAGATGAGGTCTCGTATACACACCGTCCTCATCAACACGAACATATCGAAGGAAGACCAACAAGTGACTAAACGGAATAAGGCGGGTACTAAAACACTGAATCGAAACACTCACTCAATTTGATCAATTCATACACTCGGATACACATGCTTTGCAACAAAACAAGATTCTGAAACTAGGTTCACGTATGAAAGTCACAAATAAAAAATATTGCCTTTACCTATCTGGTTCTTCTGATCCTCGTTCATTAGCTCAAAGTTGGGTTCGATCTCCCTGTATATCTCAGTCCAGGCGGACTCCTTGATCCCCCGGTCTCGGTACTCCGGACAGCTGCGGTCCCACAGGCAGCGGCGCTCGCGCACCATTTCGATCAGTTCCTTCGTTTGTATCACTTTCTTTCTCAGTTGAATGTTACTATAAATTAATTATAATATAACATTATTTACTAGCTCGTGTCTACGACAAACGTACATTATGTAGGCTGTTTTTACTTTATTTACTCATATTTTATCATTCCTGCTTAATCCATCTATGTAATTAAATGTATGTTATTTAAGAGATCAGAAAGGAGAGAGAGGTTTTAGAAACACCATGTTTTAGTTTTAGTATGTACTCTAAACAACGTCGTATAAAGCCTTTGAGAGATTACAGATTGCACCCTGCGAATCGTCCCAGGTTTCCAATACATGACTTATAAGCATTGTGCCCGCACCAGTAGTTTATTACGTGACACCGAACAACCGACCATCCAAAATCTCTTCTGCTTTAAAATTATTCACTAGCTGATTAAGTATAACCTTTTTAAGTATAATTTTGTATCTTTATAATTCTAATGCATGCTATGCTTCCCTGCCATCAGAGGATTTTTTATCACTTCATTTGTAACTTTAGTCAACAACAAACAATCTAGTTAACAAATGTAATATAGATTCACCCAGTCGGGGACTCAATGCTAAATAAATAAATTAAAACTTATTTACCGACGATAGAAAGTGTCTATGTGTGCTATTATGATATTTCTATGCATCTATTACTTAAATATATTAGTGAATATTAATACTCATAAATCATTGAATAAAAACCGATTCTTACTACTTCTTACTAATCGATTACTGGTAGGTATTTGAATTTGTGAGAAATATCTTTGCTTTATGTAAGTATGAAAAAATAATTTGGGAAATAATTAGGGTCCCGTATAAAAAAAATTAAAAACTATATTACGCAGTGAAAAATAATCGAATCGCGGGCGCACCGTGGGCACATAGCTAGTAGTATTAGTAGTAGTAGTAGTATAAGAAATCTGTATGTTCTAACCAATGATATATAATATCATTGATTCTAACTGTAAATGAGATCTTTTTTATGTCTGTAAAAGAAATTAATTTATAATTGATTTTAGGCATTAGATTAGGAATCTAAAAGTATTCGATAAAGCTCTGTGATCATGTTATGTTCTTATTACATTTTTTTTTCTCAATATAAATTCAGATTGTTTGTGGTTTTCGAACCCACGTCGCTTACAGTTTCTGATCAGTGATCACACCAGCACTGAGCCGTCGTCTTTTCAGCATGGTATCGTATTCAGATTAATACGCGTATTAAATAATTATGTCATAAGGGTTACGCAGTACTGATAAAATTGACTGGTAAATCCTAGGTCCAGTTGCCTGGTCTGCCGTAGAGGGCGACGCGGCGGACGGCCCCGGGGGGTTTTAGTGGGTATTTCCGGGCGCTTCACGCCCGGACGAGTCCCACACTGACACGGAGACGTCCCTCCGTGCCCCCCTTACCTATTGCATTGGGGGACTTCGTTCTCACTAATGCAATAGGTAAGGGTAGTGCGTAAATGCATTTCCCCCCGTCAAAAAAAAAAGGTCCAGTTGCCTGGTTAATTTTTCATTGTCTGGTTCATTCGCAACCATTGATTTTTCATATTATATCAATGTTCGCAACCCATTACAGATAAGACATAGAACTAAAACTATCGATCGGATTGCTATAAAATTACAGATGATGGCATATTCCAGCAATATATAAAACTCATAATGAAAACAAATACCAATCATAACAAACAAATATGAAGTCATTTGATAATTAACCTCAATACAAAACAACAAAATAGCTAAGTAATAAATTGAATGACGTAACAATAGTGTATCGCTTTCGGTTTTAGAAGCATAAGGACTTTAATCACAACTAGTTTGTTCTGGTGCCTAACTGCCTACAGCGGTACTTTAGTAAGTTTATAAATCATACCTATCTATCTACTATAAGTAGTTCTAAACACTGATAAAAAGAGATATGAAGACAATTATCTATATAAACTTATAGCAATAATTAGGTAGTATGTACCTAGATATGTAGATAAGTACAGTCCGTATAACACTTACGTATCCGAATCTGACATTCTTCTAATCCGGTTACAAAATGGCGTCTGACGAACAACTGATTGGAATATGCACTTTAAATTTTAGATATATTTGTATGCCTATAATTTAATTGTAGTATTTATGAACATAAAAGACTACATAACGTATAAACGGAATGCCGTTTTACGAAGTACTGTGTAGGCGGTGCGGCGTGGTGAGGCGGGAGAAGCACCGGACGGGTGCTATCCGGCCGGCGGAACGGCAACGTCGCACGGCGCCCAATGGGAACCGGCCGCGACGGAACGGCAACGTCGCACGCTCTGACCTACTCATTACGAACGAATGACCCACAGAAGCGAATGTTGAAAAATCACTTCATTTAATTTCATATTTGTAAACAATAACATTAAAGACGCAATAATTACGTTAACTTTAACTTGGATTGTATTTAAAAATATCCGTCCGCCCGCGGCTGCGCTCGCGTTGCGTATTCTTCACTGCGTTTTAATTTTTTATACGGAACCGTAAATATTGTCCTAAAAAAATTGTTACTAAGATTTACTTTAAAAAAATTCTCATAAATTATACCACTTGCCCCTAAAACTGTGCATTGAATCGAATTTTATTAAATTTTTTATGAGTTTTATTTTTATTACGCGGACCCCTAATTATTTGCGCAAATCAAAAGTATCCCTAAGTTACTCGGAATAACTTCAGCTATCTACCAAAAAAGTCCCGTTCAAATCGGTTCCGCCGTTCCGGAGATTACCCGTTACAAACAGACAGACAAACAAAAACTTTATTTTGCTATAGGTATCGTATAAACGTTCATATCTATTTAATTAAACAAATTGTCATTACAAACAGACACTTCACTTTTGTTTATTAGTATAAATTTAACTAAATTAAATGTATTATAATATCCATCCAACCATAAAAACTTTATATATCCATCCATCCATTCAACCATAAGACGACCATTGTTGGACATAGGTCTCACCCATTAAGAGGGAAATTGACATAATTGCCATGTTTGGCAGGCGGGTAAGCGATCGCAGTAAGGTATTTTTGATACCCGGAGGATGCTCCTGCCCATCCTCTGGTTTATATTCCTTAGTCACCTTTTACGACACCCAAAGGAAGAAATGGCATGGTACTATTCTTAACCGGCACCACACCTATATATATAATTAAAAATGGAATACATATATATATATATATATATATATATATATATATATATATATATATATATATATATATATATATATGTATATATATATTTCCTTTATCCTTATAACTATAATAATTATACAATTATTTAATCCATTATCCAGCTGATAAAATGTATCATATCCTTCATTTTTATTATGTAATTTTAAACCATACTAGGTTTACAACATACCCACCTAAGTACCCATTACAAAGATCAAATTCATTTGCAAGATAGTTCTTTTAATGTAGGTAGTTAAAATATATATTTAATACGTGTTAAAAACTAGTGTACTAGGATCTCGACCTAACGGTTCATTTAGGGGTTGAACAACTGTCACCGTACTAGATTTAAAACGCGTTGAAAATGATAAGAATCTTGCACATTACAAAAATTGTTTTATGTCATTTTGAAATCGGTTAATAAGAAACTTACCCAATCGAGACAAGATATATATAAGTGCCTAAGGACACGTCAGCTGGGTGATGCACACAAGGTGCGTCCCTTGTGGAGTAAACTTCTAAGTTTCCTGGGAGCTAATCCTGCTATCGATCGGACTCTGAGGGATCAGGGAGATGCGCCCGATCTGTACGGGTCATAGTTACGGTCCTCCTTCAACTACCTACTCAGCTAGGCGAGGACCGGCGTATGAGATCGCGCGCCTAAGGCCTATGTATTAATGACAAGTGTCCACCTCTTCCTCTCCGTCTGTCGGGAGGTCTAGCGTGCAAAGGCGCGATGTTCTGGAGGTGAACGTGCGCCGACGTGTCCGCTCTGCGGAACATGTTGGTTGCAAGGCTGCTTACGAATGCATCCAGGCTCTCTACACGTAAGTCACGCGCAATTACGTGGTTGCTGACGTATCACGATGCTAGACAAGATATTGGTAGGTAGTATAAGATTTGAGTATAAGTCGTTTAGGTTAGCTCTGCCGGGAATCTAACCTGTTGGCTCAATTCCTAACAGCAGATTTTTGATCCGCTGTTTTAGTTGCGTAGCGGAGACCAATCATTAATATTGTAAACTTTGCAGATACCTAGACGCGATCTATTTCACAGAAACAAAACACAATATCGGTGTTTCACAAACATTTATTGCACAAAAAATTATAAATATTTATCTATTTTAGATGCCCTTAAGTGTGACAAGTAACCTCTCGTAGAAACATGTTGAAAAGATGTCTTCATCACCGCACGTAACAGTAATGTGGTATGTAACTGGAATGTTTCCAGGATGAAACCAAGCACACAAAGTATATGATTGGATGATAGTGATTCGTTAATAGTCCGTATCAGAGTCGACGGGCTGTTCCCTCGGTTTGATGATGCCAAGCTTAGTGGCTAAGGAAGCGACATTGGCTCGTACTTCCTCCTGGACCAAGTTGAAAGACATTGCCAACAACGCGATCCCGAACAGAAGGTAGAGGGAACAGAGCGCTATTGAGTGTACGGCGGCTGCAGCGTCGTCCACCCTTTGACCCTAAGAGATAGGTAACATAATTGTCATTTTTCCATTTATGTGATTTTGCTTTACATTTTGAAGTTAGACTAGAATAAAGTTCTCACATATCAAACAATATGTCAGTATTCAATAAATTCAAAGAATTATTATATTTATACCAGCTGTGTACCCGCGGCTACGCTCGAGTGTCATATATTCTTCACTGCATTTGATTTTGTTTTATACGGAACCCTTATTTTCGAAAAACAAAAGTACCCTAAGTTACGGACAGTAACTTCAGCTATCTTTATATTTATTAGTAAAGATAACACGTTGTATGCCCGCGGCTACTGAACAGATAATATATCTCCTATTAAAATAAGAATCTTGTAAATCGATGAAGTAGTTTTTAAGTTGTAAGCCAAACAACCTATCGACAGACAAATAGACTTTTCCTTTTATGTAATGTAAGGATATATTTTATTGGAAACCTGTGCTGGTACAAAATCTCCAAATCCAATTGTGGTGAGAGTGATGAAACAGAAGTAAGCAGCATCCAAGTACGCCCAGCCCTCCCATCTCTTGAAGAGGAACGTCCCAGCCACTATGTACGACGCAACCAGAAACACGCACAGCCAAATCGGCACCGGTTTTATCTATACAGTACCCAAATAACCAGGGAAATTAACCAGTCACATTAACTACAATTTATAATAACTAGTATTCGACTGCATAGTGGTCGAGATTAGACCAGAATCATTGTTGAAAAAAAGAAAGAAACACCAGTTTTGTATTTTTTTAATAAAAAAAAAACAAAAGAAAACTCTTGAAAAATAGAGAGAAAAAGCTGGTAGTGCGGACATTAGAAAATAATCTAGTATATATTTAAAATTAACGAAATTAGGGTTACTTAAATATTATGCTAGTTTCACTAATCTATTAACATTACGACTATTCAAATAGTCACATTCTAATTTGTATTAAGATGAGAAATTATTACATACCTCTTCTTTAGCTGGTGTTTCTGATGGCGGTATGTTATATAGTTCTGATTGTCTTGAACCCCAAGCTGCAAACAAAGTTTACCATAAACTTATTCACATCAATCTTACCGCTGTTTTATTTGTAAATGAAAATTTGTTGGGTAATATCCAACCCAGTGGGCTCCATAAAAGTACAATTGGTTTATTTATACATAGTTTTTAATGTATTATATTCCATTGCAATATATGACTTCTTTATTTTAAAAATATGATACCATGAGCTGGTCTTCTGCGAGGCACCACCACGTCACTCCAGTCATCTCTTTCTGGTGAGGGTGTCTGTAGAATAAAACATTCTGTAATAAGTGTAATTATTTCAGATACCGGAAATCAATAAATGAAAAGAGATCAACTACTTCAGAGAACCAAATTCGAATGGAAACTTTATTAAATTCGGTATCTGAAAAGATTAACCAGAATCTAAATAGCATATAGGTAAAAACTTCACCACCTATGAAAGGTTTACCTACATAACATTTCAATTTAGGCATTCCACAACTACAACAAATTATTTAATTTAGTATGATTTCCTTTTTATGCCGACCTTTCGGAGGGTTGCACCAACCGTATTAACCCCTTCGTTCCCCGTGTCCATCTCAATGGACATAGTTTTATATTACACGTAACATGAACTGTTGTTATTAAAAACTTAATCTAAACATTACGACCCACTCAGCTCTTATTTAAGAATTTTGTTTAGAACAAATCACAATCGGTCTTTATGCGGGTTGGTTATAATATTCAGTCAAGTAACGACATTCGCCATGGCTCAACGAAAGTCAGGTAAGTCTTCAATTTTGTTGTAGTTTTTTATCGAAAATTGGTGTATGTTTCTTTGATTTTTTTATTTCTCGTAGTTTACGTTATTATCTTGGGAACCATTTATGAGTAAACACAATTCAATACAATATTGTACTTCAAATATGCAATTAAACATATGTCCATTTCAATGGACATCAGGTCTCAAAAGTCGATAGTCTACAATGTATGGTAAAATCGTTTTGAATAGCGTTTATGTGGTTTGTTTGTTTTGTTATAGGTTTTTAATTTTTCAAAAAGTCACGATGTTAGCAAATTACTTGATATATTAGAAAAGGGAACAGTATCAGACCTTGATGAGGAAAGCGACGATGAAATAATACCAGATACATTACAAAATGTGGTTCGTGTGGGTAGTGATATTGTGCATCCGAACGTAACTCCGATGGTTATTGAAAATTTTAATGATGATGAAGAAGATCAAGAAATTCATGAAGCAGAACCCTTAGCTGAATCGAGCAATCAAAAACCAACTAAATCTCAACATGACATAAGATGGAGAAAACATTTGGAACTGGACGCACATGAACAGATTCCATTTCGAGGAAAATTCGAAATCAAACAATATGTGAAAGGAAAACCTGAGCCATGGGGCGTAAAGATATTTATGATTCGCTTATACAATAATGGAATGGGTGGCGTAGACAAAACTGATCACCTCATCAGTTTATACCGCATCTACATCAGGTCCAAAAAATGGACCTTACGTATGATATTCCATGCTATTGATTTGGCGCTAAGTAATAGTTGGCTGGAATACCAAGAAGATTGCAAAACCTGCAACATTCCTAAAAAGGATATTTTAGATCTGTTGCACTTCAGACAGCGAGTAGCTGAGGCTCTAATAAAAATGGGACAAACACTAATTGCAAGAAAACGGGGACGCCTTTCCTCTGGACAAAGTAGTCCCATAAATACCCCAACCAGCACACCAAACCGACATCCTCGCAGCGGTGTTGAAATTAGGCCCCCGAGTGAAATCCAATATGATACTCTAGATCATTTGCCTGAGTATGATAAAAAGAAGGAAGCGACAAGGTGCAAGAAACCAGACTGTAAAGGAAAAACACATGTGTATTGTTTGAAGTGCGAAATACATTTATGTTTTATTGGTGATCGAAATTGTTTTCGAGAATTCCATCAAAACCGCTAAATTTTTATTTTTGTATTGAAAAGAATAATGTTATACTTTTACAATTAATGAAAGGCGCTTACTATATAAAAATCAATGTAAATTCGCTTTGCATTCAAAAAATTCAAAGTAATCAATTAAAAGATATTTTTTGAAAATGTTTTAAAAAGTTTAGAGGAAGAACTCATAATGTTTCGTAGGTGAACTTACATATCTTGGTGTGTCTTCCACAGTGTACAACCTTCTCAAGCGCCTACTCTTCCCTATCTCCACGTCTCGCCGCTCCTCCCTCTCGTCCTCCCAAGGGTGCTCGTAGTCATAGACTGCGCTACGCGCCCGTCTGTTTCGGCGTTTGTCCACTTCTTCACGATCGAAATCACGTTCATAGTATTCTGAACGACCTCGTTCTGACCTATTAAATCATAAATATTTCCCATATCAAAATAATTCCCAGATCGAAATAAACGACTTTAGATTCTCATCACTATGCCTGTATGACTATACTAAAATTTGAAACAACTAAATGCCAACGTGAAAAATCAATGTGTTTTCACTTGTAAATTTGGATTGTTTTTAATTAACAATCCTGTGAGAGCGAAATCTCCTTAACGAAATCCAATGATAAAACCTCATTAAAAATAGTATGGTTATGAAAATCTTATGTATCCCTAACAACTAATCCATAAGATTTACCTTAAATCATATCTTGGCCGCCGTCTTGGACTATCAAACTCGAAATCATCATCTTCAGGGTCATATCCCCGGTCTCTATAGCCGAAATCATCTCTTTCTTTTTTCCTTTCCCTCTCCAGCGCTTTTCTCTCTTTGTAGTTCTCATAATCCACATCGTGCAGGTCGTGCATTTCGAACATATCCTTATTATCTTCTATATCGAAATCTCTAGTGTCGAAATCCCTTCGAGGACCATACTCTGGTTTAGATTTCACTGGACGTGGAAGTGACTTGCTCCGCGGTTCCGCTTTCGTCACTGTTTTCTTTTGGTGGTCTTCGAGATCCCTCAACGCCGCCTCTAGATCTTGAAGCGGAAGTGATATTTTTGGGAAATCTTCTGTAATATTATTTATATTACTTTTATAAAGGGTATTTGAACATTTGGGACCAATAGAAGGGCTATTGTAGCAGTGTTTTATAAGAAAATCATGAACAGAATTAAAATAACTTACCACCTTCCTCTTCATAAGTGTCTCTGTTACGTGATCTCTCAAAACGGACCGGAGAGATGTCATCAAAAGCGTCATCTCTTACACCTGTTGTCAAAAAAACAAACTCTTAAAATCACAGCGCCTTTCTTAAGGTTTTAAGCTGGATGCCCTTCGCAATTTATTTTAAAAAATCAATGGAATGCAATTAAGAGGCTCAGCTGATTTGCTAATCCTAATTGAAAGGTCATTTATAATTCATTTATAAATAAAAGAGGAATAAGTTTTCAGAAACCTTGAGCTCTGGAGAGTGTGGGCGGTTGTGTGATCTGGTCCGAGCATTCGGAGGTACATTCGATGTCCCTAAAGATGTTGGTCGTCCTCGACGTGCTCTCCCACTGCTGTACCCACTGTCTCGATACCTAAATTGAATATTTATTTACAACTCCTTTAAAATTTTACTTCTGCCACTTAACCAGCTAGGCGTTTCTTTACAACATCAGCTAAGAACGTAGATTGCTAAGTTCAATTGATTATTTGATTTCACTTACTATGTGAATATTATGTTTCCTGCCGCTTATTTATGCTTTTGTCATGGTTGTTAAAATGTTATAAAGGAAATACAGATTATGACCTTACACACCTGCAATCGGTATCAGAATGAGCTCTCTCTATGGGAGGTCTTCTTCTCCTGGTAGATCCTCTGCCGCTCCCGGCGCGGACTGATCTCCTGCCAATGATAAATATATCTTAAGGTATGGAAAAAATATGCAATAAAGTATATTTACTTATTTATGATTGTTATTTCATTTTGGTGTTAAATAATTAATGGTATATGATAAAATGAAGGGAGTTCCAAAATAATTTACAAGGACGTTGGTTAAAACACAAAACAATAAGTATTTAACCCAGTAGTTACACATTGGCAATATAGTAATGTGTTTACTTACCTATTACCTGTTTACCATTTTATTTACTTTACACTTACTGTCTTTTAACTTTAACAGAGTTCATAGTGAATTATGTCAACGATTAGTATAGGTCGTTTATTTATTTGACAAAAAAATGTACAAGATTGGCTTTTTAGATCTACTTGATGCGATTGAAAAAATTAGAATAAAGATGGTTATCTAAATATGAAAATTTATTTATTAACTTCCATTCACTGAATGGATGAAACACCTGATCTCCACAACTATACATGCGACTGACTTTAAATTTCACATAGTTTTCGCAATATGATTTTTTTTATAAAGTTTTACGCAAATCTTAACCAGAAATGATTTTTCGTATTTTCGTATCTTCACATTTGCATTCCTTCCCAACCATCCACGCTAATCAACTGTTTCTTTCGTAACGACTGCTATGGTATCCATTGTTATGGTATCCGCTGCTATAGTAATGTTAAAAATAAAAAACCGCTTGTGTATTTTTTAAAAGTCTTCCGATTAGGTATGGGAACGGAAGGTTCCTTTTTTTTGTTGGTTAATAACATGGAAATATTGTATTATTATATACAGCCATTTGTATAGCATTTAAGTAAGAATACTATTAATTACAGTAAACTGATCAAATACAGTCAACTAACCTGAATGACAGGTGATGCGGCCTATGACGTCGCTTGGGTGGTCGCGTGCATACATAACAACAAACGCGCCAGTACAAAAACCTATAAAATTTCCTACTTAAAATAAATATTATAAGTGTTTTGAAATTCAAATCGATTAAATTATTATTATTAACTTTGAATTTAGGACACTTTTCGATTATTCACTAGAATAAAAATATTTTCCAATACGGTAACGCCTACAATATTGTAATAGCAAACACACACCTTATAATATGTTATAATATTGCTATATGAATGTTATCAAGAAAATGGTTTTCAATTAAATTATGTTCTGGCAGCTCAGTGGTAACGTAATCAGACTCTGCATCGATAGATGTTGGCCCGAATCTTATCCTACAACGAACTTGAGCTTTCAATAAAGGAAAACATCGATGGTGAAAACCTAGTATGGTGGTAGACTATTTGTGGATGGCCGCTTGTTTGGTCGCGACCCTCAAAATCCGTCGCCATGTCCTTTTTCTTATGCTCACAAGTATCAAGAGTTGTTATAAAATCTTATGTTTTATTTATACCTAATAATAGTTACCGTGTAATATTCGCATGATACTATCTTTTGGGTACTTCGTCGCATAACATCAGGTGGGATTGATATCTATAGCTAAAAACAATACAGAACTGAAGAAAAATAACGAATCTCTAAAAAAAATTGATCTTTGACAAACCTGAAGGATGAAGCCATGACGTCACCAATATTGGAGAGACACAACAGCATCAGCGGGATTCCGAGGATGGCGTAGAAAATTGTGACCACCTTGCCAGTCTGCGTCTTAGGTGCTATGTGGCCGTACCCTATAATAATAATATAAACAATAAATATTTTTTTAAAGTTCAAATATATTTCGTTATACTATATGCGCGCCCGTGGCTTCGCTCGCTTTATATGTTCTTCAGTGCTTCATTTGCAGTTCTTTATTTTTCTTACGCGGAACCCTAATTATTTAAGAATATTAAAAGTACCCTGAGTTACCCGGAGTGACTTCAGCTATTTACCAAAAAAAGTCCCGTCAAAATCCGACCAGCCGTTCCGGAGATTACCCGGAACAAACAGGCAGACAGAGAAAAATTTAAATTTTTTTATTTTTGGTATAGGTATCGTGTATCGTATTCATATCTATTTAGTAAATAAAAATAACATTACAAACAGACACTTCAATTTTATTTATTAGTATAGATATAGAGAACTAGGTACATATGATATAAGCATATATAAAACATTAATATAATAGTTTTTGATATACATAAGTACAAGAACTGTACATTTGGATATTATTATAAAGAGGAGTTTTTTTTTTTCATTTTAAGCGGTTTTGTGACATCATTGTAGGGTTCTGTGTCAAACGACATTTTTCGAATTACATATAATTTATTTAATTTTAGTTTTTTGAATGTAGTGTAACGTTAATGTCGTAAACTGTCAAGTGACTCAATAGCTGACAGTAATAATGAATGAGAGAATGTTTGTAATGTTGTTTGTTAAGTTCATAATTAGGTCACGATTGCATTTTATAAACTTGTACTATGACGAAATGCTAATCTTATTTGTCGATACAGAATATTATATTTGTCAATAACAGCAGAAGCATCGGTGGTTCAGTGGTAGAATGCTCGCCTGCCACGCGGGCGGCCCGGGTTCGATTCCCGGCCGATGCAAGCCTTTCTTCTATTTTTTTACATGAATATGATATTCACAAAATTTAGACTGAGTTGTCCTTCCGAGATAGATACAAGTACATATAATATTTTTAATAACAAATGCGAATTGTTAATAGTTTTATTTGTTGCACTAATCCGCACAAATTCAAACGTCACTGATAACAGAGCCTCTTATATTTATAAGAGAATATCTCAATTTGTCCGGTTTATACAATAGTTATCGCAACCTGATGTAGATTATGTTCGGCTTGCACTCTATAATACTTCTGAAAAATCAGGTTAGTGTCAAACAGTACCTTTTATCACTAAGTAGACTCTAGAAAGGGATGAATCATTTGATCATTCAACCCTCTTGATTCCTGAATTGTATTAGGCAACCCTAAGATAATTTTCAAAATCTTTAACGTCTCTATAGCAACCCGCGGCCAATGAGTGTACCCAGTATTGTTTGCAAAATTCATACGAGTATGGACACTATCAAAATATTGTATTATTTGATCATTTGTATACATTTAAGTATAGCAATACAGAGGTCAAATTAATTATAATAAAATTATGATGAAATGACATTAAAATATACACTAATAATACCGGGGACCAGTTACAATAGAATAAACATAGAATGAAATCACTTAGAATGGCAGTAGACGCACCTGGAGTGGCATTACTTCAAATTGGGAAGCAAAGTGGGCGTTCTGTGGCAGTGAATTAATTCGGTGTCGTTTACATACACGTATACTTTTTTAGCTTCAACATTATGCGATTTTTTAAACAATCCCCTTTATTACTCTATGGGAATAATAACTTTTAACTATAACAATCTAGGGATTTGGTAAAATACGTCTAATAAACATCTGAAACGGATTCTGGTATCACGATATGATTCCTCAAGTCGAAAAAATTCGATTCAAATCCGAAATGACAAAGATTTTTCTCAAAGTTGATTTAGTTTTTCCAAAAAACTACTGTATCGAACTTTCAGAATGAAACAGTTTTTTGAAAAAGTACATTACATTACCTGTAAATACATGAAAAATACTTTACTAAAAACAATATATGAAGTGAATTTAATATTTATTTTTATTTGAGCTGCAAATAGGATAACTGTAGTAAATTTTCTGTGGTATTTGACTATAAATTGACTTATAATGACAGGAGCTACGAAATAGCCTTCGATATAGCAATTAGGTAGATCGAAACGCGAAACAATCGCGTGTGATTCCTCGGACTCGACCTCCGTACTTTCCCGAATGTAGGCGAGTGCAGTCAGCCACGAGCACGCGACGCCTTACAACTTCGAGGGTACATGGCCAAGTATTACGTAAACTATATTTTGAGCATTTCTGACCCCTTTACTTCCACTTATCAGCAAGGATAAGCTCTTACCCCCTCCCTCGGATGAATACGTAAATATTAACATGATTTTGGAATAAAAAATAAAACAAGATTAATAAGTCCCTAAATATTGGTTACGTAAAAACACCATTCAGACCCCACTGTCTCTCATGTCCTCAGAAATAAACAAAATATGGGCATCCCATCCTTACGTAACATTTGAACAGCCCCTCGAGTACTCGGATGTCGACCGTATCATCACTCTGTAGACGTACGGAGGTGAGCACTCGTATCCAATTCAATCACGACCCCTATATTGAATATCTGGTGAAAATTGTTCCTTATCACATACAATGTAAGTATAAATATAAATGTATAAGTCGTGGAGTAATCTTCACGTTATCATTGTCATGTCCTGTTTCCAACTCACTAGGGATCAGCGCAATATATCTTCTTTCATACGTCCCTATCAGCCGTCATCAATTCATTTGCTCATTTATCATTCGTATCATTTCTTACACACTTTATCCGCGCTTTCTTTGACCTTCCTCTACTATTCCATCCTTTCACATACATATTCATTACTATTTTGCCACAACAAACGATCAATTTCTGAGGCACCTTGTGAGCTAAATAAGCTGTTATCGAGTTATGAGTGTTCAGGAAGATGCGCCCGGTCCATATAGGTTTATAAACAAGGCCCTTCTTCAATACCTACTCAGGCATCGTACTGTAGTTCGTGAAAATAACTCGTCTTAGCGGCCATGCGCACGCGTACCACCACAGAATACAAGCCAGGTGCTTGTAAACTGCAGCCACCAAAGACTCACTTACATAACAGAGGGCGCGCCGAACGTTCGCCTACATAGCTAGTTTCAGCATTATTAAGTGCATAATATAAATAAATTATTATATTTAAAAAAGTGAAGTGATCTCCAACTCGTAACATGATTTTCGGTTAGTTTTTCAATTTTTTACGATAATTTTTAATTTTAATTTTATTTTATTAATGACTTTAATTATATTAAATTCTTTATAAAAAATTCCAAAGGTGTTTACTTGAAAAGTTAATATTCGTTGTAAATTTTACATTTTCTGAGATGTATATTTTTTTATAATTAGATTTTAATTTTTTCTCTACAAATTTATTTTAGTATATTAACAAGACATATTCCTATATACCGATGTAGGAACACTGCATGGTCATATTATGTAGATAGGTAATATTTTATCAAATAAACAAACAGTAAATAAATAGTAAGTTAAGATTACAAAACTATCACGTGTGTGTTTTAAATGATTTTAATTACTTTTACTATTATTTCGAAGGAAATAGAAGTATTAAAGACAATTTTTGTGAACGTTGATTTCAGAATACTTTGTACAAATCTTTTGGTTGATACTTAGTATTATAATTGATTAAATAGATTTCACTGTAGTTTTATGTAAAATACGTGATGTTGTATTATCGCGATCCAAATCATAATTAAATTATTTTTATTTAAAAATAACAATGAAGTTAATTAACAAAAAAACTTGAAAATAATTCACAAGGAAGTATATAGTTAAATACACAACAAAGTAAGGACTTTGCTCATTAGTTAAATATTTATAGGTTTGAATTATATTAACATACTATATGTTTGCCCGCGGCTTCGTTCGCGTTTCATATGTTCTTCACTGCGTTTTAATTTTTTAATACGGAACCCTACTTATTTAAAAAAAATAGTACTAAGATAAAATAAAATATTTCTCATAAAACAGACACTTGCCCGTAAAATTTTGCATTGAATCGAATTTTATTTAATTTTTATAAGTTCTAGTTTTTTTTTACGCGGAACCCTAATTATTTTCGAAAATCAGTACTCTAAGTTACGCGTAATAACTTCAGTTATCTACCGAAAAATGTCACGTCCAAATCGGTCCAGCCGTTCCGGAGATTACCCGGAATAAACAGACAGACAGACAAAAATTTTAAATATTATATTTTTGTTATAAGTAGATGTTAGATATTTGTGACATTACACACAGACATTTCAATTTTATTTATTAGTATAGATATGGATATTTATGTTACCTACCTACAAAACTATTTATTGTGTTGTGTAATCGAGTTTGTTGTGATTATTCATTCGCCTATAAAAAAAGGTAATTTCATCCCATAGCCGTTAGTGTCTTAAAATTAAAATCGATTGAAAATTGATGATGAATTATAAACACCATTATTAATTTAGCCAAAGTTTGGCTTTATCATATAAATTACCCCAACAAACGAAACAAAACTGTATCATGTAATTTCTGAAAAAATCACCTGTTTTTTCATTGACTACAGGTGGTTGGTCCTTACAGTTTATGTTCACAACCGCCCTAGAATATGCATCGATTAAAATGTTTAAAAGTATATATCGAAACAACAAACTGTATTCATATTATTAGTAGTTATATGTTAATTATTTAAATAAATCCCTTGTAAAATGTAAAGGTTGGGTTGCGCGATGCGCGACCTTGGTTACGTTGTTTACGCAACACCCCGAACCGCCCCGCCTACACATACGACCTTTTACAACTATACTGACAAGTCGTTCTCATAAAAATTTGTTTATAATTATTGTTCGAAGTGCATTACCGTGAACACATATATTACTATTGTTCGCATGTGATTATAATGAGCGATGAACGTGTACACGTGTGCAGGATATATTCATGAAATCTGTTACGTAGGTACAATAAATAAATAGCAAAACTGTTTGAATTGGTACGATTTGTCGAGCGATCACCGTCGGTCAGGCTTTATTGTCAATCGCATAAAACAATCCTAATTCATTATTAAAGCAGTGGTTATACGTCCAAGATCTTAAAGTAGTATAGGACTAATAAATGTACATATATATACTAATAAATAAAATTGAAGTGCAGACAATTCAACAAACAAACAAACTTGTACAAACAGATTTGTAATATCAAATAGCTTATAACAAAAATAAATCAAAAAAATTATTTTTTAAATTTTGTATGTCTGTCTGTTTGTTCCGGGTAATCTCCGGAACGGCTGGATGGATTTTGACGGGATTTTTTTGGTAGATATCTGAAGTTACTCCGGCTAACTTAGAGTACTTTTAATTTTCGATAATATTTAGGGAACCGCGTAAAAAAATTAAACCTCCTAAAAAAACTTAATAACATCTGATTCTACACCTGATTCTGATGCACCGTTTTACGAGCTAGTGCTTGAATTTATGAGAAATATTGTTACTTTATCTTATAACTAAAATAACTATTAGGTTTCCATATAAAAAAAAACTAAAATGCAGACGCAGCCGCGCGGGCACACAGCTAGTACAACAATAAAATAGGTATTAGAATAGAGTAAAACGATAATGTTTGTTTGTTAAGATTTATTATGATCACTCTATATGGAACAGCTCGTCAACAAAGAAAATGTAGAAAGATTTTTTATTTAATGAATATTCTACTGAATTATCTATTATTTTAATTTTTATATTAGATGTCCGTTGTGAGGTAGACGCGGCGACGCACGTGCCGAGTCACTGCATAGAACATTTAAATATTTGTAAACGAACTCTGCGACAAGACGCCGTGTTTACCAAACAGAACTACCGTCACTCTATTATCTCACCATTGTTTAATAATTAATTATGTCACGCCTTTATGTTTACGTTTGCAATCAAGGACCTAAATACAATTCGAATCCTAATCGAATCTTTGCCGCATTTACCCCTGAATCCATAGTATAACTGGCTTGAACCCTCTCGATATTTAGCTTTCTTTTTCGTTCATTTACACCGTCCTAATTGTAATTGAGGGTAACAAAGAGTGGTAAAACCTCTGTTCTACACTAACAAATAGACTGTCGGGTCCAGGTCGGTGAGAGCGACGGCCCTCAAGAACAGCTTATTATTTACCGGTGTTAGGTTGACTGCATGTTCACATGCTTACATCATACTTTTTTCTTTCGATGTTTTTCATCGCTAAGTCTCATAATAGAATTGGATAGGTGGGTTCGAACCTGCGTCCATGGACGCGTAATCCGATCGCACTACCAACCACACCATCATCTCTTCGTACACTATCAAAGACTGTATTTATATTTGGTCTATGGTAATATAAAAAAAATCATACCTCACAAATTGATTTTCCATAGTTTGTATGTCGGTCGCTAGACAACTTTATACTGGGTACTACGACTATATCTATTCCATCAGTATACAGAAAAACAAAAACAGCCTAAACAGAAACACATACAGTATGTTGCAATTAGACAACATAAAGAAAAACAAGTTACTTAATTCAATAGCGAGGCTTGTCTCAAATTCTGCTTATCCTAAGACATGACCATTCCGCTTATAACCAAAATCATTGACCTTAAAGCGACTTTAAACGATAGGTATGATTAAAATTGTAAAATTAAAATAACCCTTGAAATAAACAATGATAAAATTAATATCTCACAAGACACACGGATTTTATTATGCAACGATAAACAATTAAGCTAATAAATTGAAAAGCGAGAAATGTAATTTGCTGTTAACTGCCGGTAAGTTTGTCATAATGTAACATTGATAATACATATCATGCCATTACATAGCGTTTTATATGGAAAAAGTAAAAACGAAAAATATACTTTGAAATGATATATTTCATAAATCAATCGAAGTATGAACCATTATTACCTACGAATTTTCACCATTTTATACGTAGTTCATTGATTCAATTGCTGAAAAAATGTAGAAACAAGAACCAAACTCTCACCAGTACCTTTTTATGAGTCAACTTTCGCTTGAGACAGGATTTGGTCGGTTCTTCTGGATTTAAGCACTGTGATGAGCGTTTCCGATTGTCGTAAAGGATCCATTTTTTGTCACAAGTAAGGATATGATTCCAAAGTCCCTCGTTATTGTGACGTTTGAATACGGTAACGCAGCTCTAAACACGTGTTTGTTGATGTGCTGCAGTCAATTCATGCGGTACCCATTTCTCGAGCTTTTTCACTTTTCTAATTTGTTTCAAGTAAATTGAAATTCTTTTATCACTCACGCCAAAGTCTGCTGCTAAATTTGATGTGATTTGCGATGAATCCCTTTCAATTTTTAAAAATTTTGTCTGTCTGTTTGTTCTGGGAACCTCCAGAACGGTTGAACAATTTTGACGGGACTTTTTGGGTAGATAGCTGAAGTTATTCTGCGTACTTTTGTTTTTCGAAAATAATTAGTGTTCCGCGTAAATAAATTAAAACTCATAAAATTCCGAATAAAATCCGATACAACGAACAGTTTAACTGGCAGGTGTTTAAATTTATGAGAAGTATCTTTGCTTTTTGTTAGTATCAAAAATAATTCAGGAAAGTTATTAGGGCCCTGCATAAAAAAAAAAAACAAAAAGCTGAAATAAAAATGTTTTAATGGTCAGTTTTACTAGCAAGTGCTTAAATTTATGAGAAATATTTTTGAATTTTTTAAATTCCAATTTTAATACCAAAAATTATTTAATAAAGTAATTAAAGTTACGTGTTAAAAAAAATAAAACTATATTACGCAGTGAAGAATACGAGTATATGAAACGCGGGCGCAGTCGCGGGTACTGAGCTAGTTTGAAATAAATTTCAATTTGAAAAGCTTATGCAAACGCGAGAGATTTTAGATCAAAATGGACAGTTCGACAAAACGCCAAGGGAGCAATTATTGCCACTTGTACAATTTTATTTCTCCTATCAATTATTTCTTATTTAATAATTATTCTATTTTAAACGATGAATCATAATAATATAATACGTACGAATGACCTCAAAGCATTGTTTAATGCAGTTTTACTACATAATATTGAGACTTCATCTAATTACCACATTTATAAGACAATAGAGATTCGCTCCGGGCGCGGCACGATGTGGTTTCCACACGACCAACCTTCGAAACACTTTTTACTACTTTACCTTCATTTTCAGAGAATGAACCTTCATTCTTAAACGGGCCTAAGACCTTAATCTTCTAATCCTTATTACATTAATTATAATGTCAAGGTATTTGCCAAAATACCTTAATTTGGTCGGTTAAACGTGCCGTTTTAGAGAAACAGAATACATACTAACAAATTAATCTAACCTCGATAAATGACTCAAAAAGAAGAACAAATGAATCATTGATTTATGAATAAATTGGTACTTGACACGATACTTGATTGTGTCAGTATTTCACTAGTTGTAGTTGCAGCAGTTGCAGCACTCTTTATATTAAAACATATATTATTTACACGTAGTCGTTCTTATGCAAGTTTTCTTCACGAAGATAAAAAAGAGCTCCGCCTTGTAAGAGCTCACCCGGCTCCTGCCAACTGCAAGATGAAAATCTACTACCGAATTCAGTAAAAGAACAAAGAAAATTATTTTGATTGAAACTGTATAGGTATACACTTATAGAATTTTATTTTTTATGAATAACTGACAGGCACAACGTGGTGTCTACTGGCGACAGTAGTGCTATGCTCTGCGGACAAGTGGCGGTTCCCGGAGGAAGCCGCCGCCGCCGGGTCAGTGCGCATAGACACCAAAGTCAGGTTCACAGACAGAGACGACACTAATAACCGGTCAGTAAACTCATTATATTATTATAAAATGGAAGAGCTCATTTTTCAGTCTTTATTTCGCGTTAGCTACTGGTTTTAATCATCGATCTTAACGTTGACGATGACTAATGATAGCGAACGCGTAAATTTACTATAAAAATAATTCTTTTTTATAAATAGAAAACTGTTCCTAGGAGTAGGGAGCTTTCATTTGTTTAATATCTCTTACAAGAAGAAGCCGCAGCTAAAGAACTTCATATTTATCATGTTAAACAAATGTTTTTGTTGTAAAATATAAATATTTTATAAATATACCGGCACACGCGCGGCCGGGCTTCCCGAACTGTCACATCGCCTTGACCAGCCCAATGTCTTACATTCGATGTTATCACGATTTTTTTTGGTTTCGCAAACTTACCGGCAAGGTGCTCCGGTCTAATAGTCTACGTTCAAGGTTTTTCTATAAAAATCGTTTTTTATATATTTCACTCGTTTCGCTTCGTAGCTCTGCTCGCGTCTAATATGACGTGGTTCATGTAAAGAAATATTGAAATATGTATAAATTATTTTATCTTACACAATATCGTAAAGTACATGTAAATAGGCTGCCTCGGTGGCATAGTCGACTGTCGTTCTGAGATCTCGGCTTCGATATTGGATTTTTCTACTCAGTATTATCCCGGAGTCTGGAATTTATGCCCGATATGGCGACAGGCTCGCCCCCTGTCACATCTGGGACGGAACTAGGCTCGGCGAAATGTGGGTGGTGTAGTTCGCTATTTCACCTCTACCTAACCCTTCAGGGATAACAGGCGTGAGCTTATGTTATATGTAGATAGATAGAAAATATACAGATTTTAAAACCAATCGTAATACCTATAACATCTATACACGTGATACCTATAACATCTATACACGTGATACCTATAACATCTATACACGTGATACCTATAACATCTATACACGTGATACCTTTAACATCTATACACGTGATACCTATAACATCTATACACGTGATACCTTTAACATCTATACACGTGATACCTATAACATCTATACACGTGATACCTTTAACATCTATACACGTGATACCTATAACATCTATACACGTGATACCTATAACATCTATACACGTGATACCTTTAACATCTATACACGTGATACCTATAACATCTACACACGTGATACCTTTAACATCTATACACGTGATACCTTTAACATCTATACACGTGATACCTATAACATCTATACACGTGATACCTTTAACATCTATACACGTGATACCTATAACATCTATACACGTGATACCTATAACATCTATACACGTGATACCTTTAACATCTATACACGTGATACCTATAACATCTATACACGTGATACCTATAACATCTATACACGTGATACCTATAACATCTATACACGTGATACCTATAACATCTATACACGTGATACCTTTAACATCTATACACGTGATACCTATAACATCTATACACGTGATACCTATAACATCTATACACGTGATACCTTTAACATCTATACACGTGATACCTATAACATCTACACACGTGATACCTTTAACATCTATACACGTGATACCTTTAACATCTATACACGTGATACCTATAACATCTATACACGTGATACCTTTAACATCTATACACGTGATACCTATAACATCTATACACGTGATACCTATAACATCTATACACGTGATACCTTTAACATCTATACACGTGATACCTATAACATCTATACACGTGATACCTATAACATCTATACACGTGATACCTATAACATCTATACACGTGATACCTATAACACTCGCAATAAAATGTACTGTAGACACGTTGCTGTGTATCTTGTTACTGCTCCCTCATAATATACCTATATTGAATACATAAGTCATAATCACTAATAATTACGAATTTCACATGCAAATGGGATTAAATAAAAGAAACTTTTGACAAATACAATTATAAATAAACCTCAATACAATGTTAAATACAAAATGCAAGTTTATTAATACATTTCTGGTAATGTATATACGGGATTGCGTGAACTCTATTGCACACAATGTTTCGGTCGGTTTACAACACCTCGTCCGTCACATGGCTCTATTCGGTGTCATAGTGACTGGTTTACGAATTATACTTGGTGCAACTCGAAGCCAAACGCGGTCTGGGCTGTGGGGGGGACTGACTTCACTGAAATTCCACTTCACCGATCAACAAATTAACAGTCAACCAGTTTTTTTTTACACGGTATATAGGCTCAGTGCTTTTGACCACAATCTTACCTGATATTAAGTCATGATGTGGTACAAGATGGTAAACACACTAAGCCTAGATGTACTGGTTCTCAAGCGATGCTTCCGGAACACATCTGTTGGTATCAGGTGACAGATTTTCTAATTTGAAGGTGGTAGCTAACCAACCGGGCATTGTTACAAAATGCCCTACCACAAAGCTATGTTTTCCTTTACCGAAAACACAGGCTGATTTTAAAGTTGAGTAGGTGGGTTTAAACCCCCGTACGTTGACGCGTAATTCGACAGCACTACCAACTAAGCCATCATCGCTTAGTGTATTTTTTCCTCATAATCGATGATTTGATTAACTTTTATTACAAATATTTTTTATAACCAACTCACATGTTTCGTAACATTTCACGTCAGATTAAAAAATGTCAAATTTAAATCTTCCAATTAAATTTAAATTAGTCTAAACGAATTTAGTTTTGGAATGAATACATAATCAACGAAGGTTACGGTTTTATGGTTAGATTATCGAATATGAAATAAATAAAACCGTTTAAAAACGATAGAGATAAGTGATACCTTTACAGGTCTTTAACAGATTCTAGAACTAAATGACAACAGATTTAAAACATACAAAAACTTAAAGCCTTTTAAATTATTTTATCACAAGTAACGCGTCTAGTTCTACATAGTGCGTAACCTACTTGGTCTGGTGCAATCTTCTGATAGATTGATTTTGTTAGTGTTGTAAAAAAATACTTTTACTTTTGCTTGTGTACCAAGACTCTAAGTGCTTCACGAAACAAGCATTACTACATAGCCCCCGTCCCGCAACTCCTTACACCGCCTCGCCAGCTCCAACTCACGATATTCTGTTTCACTTATTTTCGTAATATAAATCACCGATCTATCTACCTAATTCAAAACTAAGTAAAGTGAAGTAGTAGGGTATTCAAGAACTGCGTTTAGCCAACTAGACCTTTCGGACCTGCACAACTCCTTAGTATGAGTAGACGATACGTATAGAACTTTTTATAATATACGTCAAGTTAGATGTGATAGTTGCCAAATATACTGCTGGAACAGCAGTTTATTTTCATCTTCGAGCGTAATTTAAATTCTGGTAATCTATTATGAGATTCTTATCAATAACCTACTAGCAAAAGTAACACATGCAATAAACGCAAAAAATACGATATACTTGATCATATTTAAAAGTTTTACGACACACTATAAATATCTACTGATGGTGTTTTGTTTAAACTATGGAGTCACTAAGATAAAAGGTTGTAATTGTGTTCAAAAAGCGAAGAGTTAACCTTCCGTATCGATTGTATTTTTTTTATCTATCAGAAATTCTGGAGCACATTCAGATGAGATTCCGTTCAAGCAGCCAACAGAGACAGAAGGATTCTACAACCCACCCCCTGGAGTCGGCAAATATCCTGTGATAGCTGAAAACTACCGCCGTCACGAGTCATACCAGGTCAACGAGAAGCCTGATTATTCAAAGTAAGTACCAACTGGGTACTCCAGAACAGCAATGATATTGATTAATATAGTAAGCCAAGAACGGGAGTCACCACTTAAGTTCAACTATCAGAGGTAACAACACATTTGTGAACGACGTGTAGAGTTTTGGTAAATCTCAAAATATCATACATACAAGTTATTATTTGAAAAAAAAAAAATTGTTTTCTAGAAGTTAGTATTTAACTGACATATTAAAAAGTAAACGACTCTTCCGTTCGCAGTCGTTACGAATCGGATGGCACTTTGGACTCGCTGCAGAACTGCAAGTGTGTTTCCACTCCAGAATGCAACCCACGTCCTGAATCAGAGGTAAATTCTTTGTATATTGCTAGTGTAACAGAAAGATATAAGGTAAACTACAATTCTATAGTAATACGGTAATTCCACTTTACATTGCTGATAAACTAATTTTTACCTCTGTCACAAAAAACCCATATTTTTTGAGAAAAAGCTTTCCAATATTGCAATATTGTTCCAGGTATCGGATATTCTAGTTAACATTATAACGGTATATTTAATTACAGAAGGCTTGCGGATCTGGAAAATTCCTGTGCTGTTACAAAAGACCTAACCAAGTGAATCATCAGAACACAGGTAGTAATCCTGTTAGTAACCTTGTGTCAAGTCCATTGCCTCCAGATCTTCAGTAAAAGAAAGCTTGTCCAGTTGATATTACAGTATAAACTTCATACAATTGATTACAGTTTTGTTGCAATAGATGTATTTGACAGTACTTCTAAAACAGCCGCATTAAAAAACATTGACCACTAATGAAAAACATAACATCTTACTAAAACAATCAACATCCATAAACGATAAAAGACAAACTAAGTACTTACTAAGCAAATACATTAACTTTTATCGCGCCAACTTAACGATCTAACTATGGAATATTAGTTCTATGATAACACAATATACAAATCGTATTCCTCCTTCCTCATATTAATTAAAATATCGAATATTTACAGAATTTTTCAACGAAGTAGAAGACGAGAGACCAATGCTATTTCCAAGTCGAGAGAACATTGCCAGGCCTTTTCCTCCACCTCCAGGAACAGAACTTAATGCCGCCTTTGGTCCAGGTCATGCCCACGAAGTTGGCGTATTGGGAGCTTTAGATAGAATTGATACATTCGGTGGACAAAACGGTCCCATAGAAAATAATGGTAATCGAAGAGTGCTGGTTGGACCAGATGGGCCTAATGGTGTAATAGGTCCGGTTCAGCAAAACTCAGGTGTTCTTGTTGGCCCAGGCGGCCCTACAGGCATCATCGGCCCAACGAATAACCGTAAAGATGTTGAATCTTATAGTCAAAACATTATTTTTCCAAATCAATCAGCTCAACGGGGTATCTTAGTTGGACCAGGAGGGCCAACAGGAATTATAGGGCCTGCATTCGGCCGTCGGCCTATTCTAGTTGGTCCGGGAGGTCCCACTGGTATCATTGGACCTAATAGATCTGGAAATCGGGGTATTTTAGTTGGTCCCGGAGGTCCTACAGGAATCATAGGGCCAGGATTGAACCGACAACCAAGGCCAGGATACTATGAAGGTAGATTTGGGCCAGAATCGAATCGACAAGTGCTTGTCGGTCCAGGAGGCCCCACCGGTCAAATAGGGCCGCAGTATTTTGATAATTAGTAAAAGTTTGTATGCGTAATAATAGTCTATAGGAATTACTTTGTCTGTCAAAACCCATATCAATACTCGGCAGTGACCTTTGCCTATAATCGTGACCAAATCCGAAGGCTTAATAAAACTTTAATTTTTAGTTTTGTAATATAATAAGTATTTATTTTAAACTATTTATTTAAAAATTAATAGTGATATCTTTAACCTATTAACAACCTATTACAAAAATTGTGTAAATATTGAACTTTAGTAATAACTCATAAAAATGTAATCTTCAGCTAGAGCCCACGTTTCGTTTTCAGTTTTAGCTGAAACGTGAGTACTGGCCGAAGCCGAAAGTTCGTTAACACAGTAGTATTGTTTTAACTCATGTATGTTGTATGTGTAATCATTTGTGTAACCAAAATAACTACAAGTCGGAGCCGATCTGTCCGCTCTACATGGTTAATTCTGGTTGTGGTTGCGATTTTAGGGTGTCCTTTAAACAAGTGAACATTAGGAAAGACGACTCTTAAAGTAAATGTAACTGACAAGGTGTCTAATAGAACCACCTGCCTTTGTTAAGCAATACGGATATTAAATTATGTTTTAAAGTTACCTTTTTTATCATAGTAACTTCAATGTTTTTTTTTAAAAAATAGCTAGCGCCTGAAACATCGTTTACGTAAGTTTTTTATTAGTGTCTGACATCTATAAAAGTGTGATATGTACCCTGCGTTCTTCCTTGACTATACTTTTTCAATAATCAACTCAAGTCAAATCAAAAAAATCTTTATTCAATTTAGGCGCTATTTAAGCGCTTATGAACGTCAAAACATTACCACCGGTTCGGAAAAATAATACAGTCGAGAAGAGCCGGCAAGAAACTTAATTTGGTTCTTTTTTTTAAATATAAATTCAATATAAATATACATATTATTTTTAAGTAAAAACTACACAAATCATAGTTCCAACTATTATTATTCATCTCTGGTTACAACCATTGTTAACGGAAGCACAGAGAGGTGTATGAATTCCAGACACCACTATCGTTCACGCAATGATCCACTCTGTAATAACCTTTTGAAATTAAAACATGCTTGACATGGTGCTTGAACTTTGAACTTGAACTTGCATTCATTGGATAATTCAAATCGGCTTAATAGTTTTAAATGATGCGTAAAGAGACAGACAGGCATTCTTGAACACGCCGAACAACGAATTAACTCCATGGTGCATCTAGCATAACACCGGTACGCCTGTACTGGCAGATAAGTTTACAATGTTATTTTTGTACTAGTTACTTTTTTGCGGCTAAGTGCCTTCAGCACTCGCCTACAACGTTCGGTGAAGCTCTTCCGGTCAACAGCACTACCTAGGTTAAACAAACAGTCAGACAGTATTTGTCCCACTTTAACTTGAGTTAGGAATACAGAAAATACTCTATCCTAGTACGTAAGGCGTAATGATTCTTCCCTCCAACTGAATGCACAAGTTCTTTGTAGACTTCATTTCTTTTCAAAAAGAAATCATGTTTAAGTAGTCAATAAATTTAGATGAGTCCCGTTTGATAAATACTAATAAAGCTCTTGTCTGAGGTGCGCTATCAGCCACGCGCTCTGCGGTAACAAAATAAAAAAAAAATATTATATATTTACCAGTTCATTATTATTTTCATATAGCATCAAAGATCTTGCTTATAATTTATATCAAATATAATATGTTTCATAAATGGTGGCATCTAAATATGAGTTTCGCATCTCCGTCGTATATTTATTATAAAAATAAAGTTGACGGTGAGCGCGTGGCAGAATCGGAGTAAAAACTTGACTGATGGATTTGTTCTGGCGGACATCCAGACGCCGTTGGCCTGCCGCCCCTTAACTATTTCATCAACTAATCATAGACTTCTGAATAATTGGACAGCGCTGACAGATCCCCAATAGCTCTAGATATTCTTTCATCTTTAATTTGTAACGTGAAGAATTATCTGTATGAAATGTATTTAGTTAGAATTTAGGTAATATAAAAAACATTAAATATTTCTCATTTTTTAAATGAACGTTATAAAAGCACAGTTTTACTATTTTAACCATGATTAACTTGAGCCCTGGACATTAAGCCGGCAGTAACTGTACTGTCCCGCAAGTTTAGCAGTACAAACAATTACAGTGTTAGTCAACACACTATTTGTATATATATATATCATCATTTATTCATTACTTGTGGTTATTAATAACATTTACTAGTGTTAATTAAATGCAAAAGGCTTCCATGTCTTAAGATACATGGTTCGGTACATGTCGTCTGAGCAACATAAATGAAGATCTGGCATTTAATTATGATAAAGGTCTAACATAATGAATTATTAAACCTGGACACTGTAGAAATGTTCTTGCAGTACTGTCACTTGTAAAGACAATATAAGTATTAGATTCGTCGTGATTGATATGAGAGTATATGTAATATACCCGATTAATTTTTAACAAGATCTGATTAACCACACCACAAGAAATAACCCAAAAAGTATGTAGAGACACTGCTACTGTAACGTACCTATAGTGGTAATAACGATGATGGAGTAGAAAAGCGCGCCCGTGAAGGTCCACTGGATGTGGTCGGTGCTCTCGTTGCCGTCCCACCCGCGCACTTTCATCTCCAACAGGATCGCGTTCTCAAAGTCCTACATACATATAATTAACTACTTGCACTGTCTTATGTACTGTATAGATTTAGCCCTTTATCACATCCTTATAACCTTACGAACTAGGTTAATTTTAAAAACGTACGTCGTATCTAATTGTAGTCTATGATACAAGAAACTCTCTGATTGGCGTCTGCGTACCCCCAGTACGATATTAATTGTTTAGTTGTTCTCGTGTGCAAGTAGAATTAATTTATTTTTGAATAATAAACGTCTTTTTTAATATCGTTTTAAGGAAATTAAATTGTCTATCCTCCTGTCCTCATCGTAATTTTGCATCCATAGGATGATATTTAAGATAATAACAAATGATGATACACTTAAATACAGCTGGAATGAAACATCACTATTACTCAAAAACACTGTAATAATATGTTGATGTTGATTACATGTTGATCGAAAAGCTAGATAGGAGAAACAGTTAACAAAGTCAAGTGGTTTAAACTTTGTGGTTTCTAAGGCTTCTATAGAATAGCGAAGAAGGAAAATACTGTGAGGAAACCTGGATTTATAAAAATATTTTCTGTTTCGAAATAAGAAGCTGTTCTTTTATTGGGGTTTCAAATTGTCTTTATATCTTGGGTTGATTAAACCCGTTCTTTCTCAGGTGCTAAAGAGTTTTCCTAGCAATGGTATAATTACAATTTTTAAATTATTATAATAAATAAAAATTATTATAATTATTAATTTAAAGATTTCAACAACAAGATTAACTTACAACCTTGTGAAGGTCGCGAAAATCCGTTGAAAGCGGCCGCTGCATCAACGGTTGTTTGTGATCTTTAAGGGAGACCTACATATATCCAGCAGTAGATGTCTTTCGGTTAACTGGATGACATAAGTTCAAAATTATTAAAAAATATATCGTACCTTAAGCATATCGACAGTGGCTGAGGTCCAATTGGTCTGATTGAGAAGCGGCACGTTCCTCGTCATACTCCAGATGCTCTGTGTTGTGTTTCTGCGGATCTGCGATATATTCATCTTCACCTGAACACAAACAATTTCACTAACATTATTTTATACATACTATATGCTAGTATATTATATATTCATTTATGCTATTATATAATAGAGCCATTTACACTCAAACGATACGATTTGTGTTGTATGATTCTCCACTTGATGAATTTCCCCCAAATCAGAAACATAAATTCTCTGTTTATAATGAAACAAATCGTAAAGCAAGCCAATATGAACTTGGGTATACGTTAAAATGGAAAATAATGTGCCAATGTACATTAAACACCTCTGATAGATAAACTGATCCGGAGTCCGACACCGTAGCGCCGACAGGATCTGTCATCGAGTAGTCTTAACCGAGAACCGACACGCGCAATAATACCTAATGTTCTTTACGAGATTGCGTGGGACGTGCACAGTGCGCTACAACACGCGCTCGCAGGAAACGAAACCGCTCGTATCTCACATTTTTATGTAGTTTATGCTTTTATGAGAACAAACAATTCATTTACATTCAGGCGTCTGTCATCAATCAAATCTTCTGGTGCGCTGCCAATGGGTTCCATTTCAACGTTTACTGATGCTTTACCTACAGCTACTATCTTGATTAGGTGTTCTTCGTGACGTTGTCGAATTTTGCTAATTTATATCTGTAACTTGACTCTTCTACCGAACGCTAGCGCAAACCATATAAATATTCCTGGTAAACTGAAAACTCATCAACAGTAAACAGAGTTACCAATGCTCAACTAACTCTCATGATCAACTCTGGCAAATAAGTACTGTCGTCTCGATTTTATTTGATTATTAATTTTGAAGTAACCCTACTATTTTAGTATTAGTTTATAAAATGTTTACTTTACACACATACTTGACCATTAGCTGATTCCATTACGCTAATATATAGCGCTGTCTATACAAGATTAATATTTGATCTGGTCTTATACAAACTCATTAATATTCTTTTCATCTGTTTTAACTAAGCCAATTATATTGATGTGTAAAAGAATAAATAATATTATCTAAAAATGGGCAATTAAGAGGGCTATGCTTGGAGTTTCTCTACGTGATCGAATCATAAACGAAGAGAAAACCAAAGTAATCGACATTGCCCGAAGAATTGCCAAACTGAAGTGGCAATGAGTTGGCCACATTCCTCGTAGAAGCGATGCCCGATAGGGGCAACAGGTTTTCGAAGTACCGGAAGACGCAGTGTGGGTAGGCCACCCATAAGATGAACCGACGACCTGATCAAGGTTGCAAAAGTCCGCTGGATATGGGTGGCGTAAGACCGGTCGTTGTGGAGATCTTTGGGGGAGACCTATGTAAATGTAAGACACTTAAATGTTCTTGTACTCAGTGCTATCATTGGAGTAAAAAATTGATGAATTTAACCTGTAAATTTTGTTAATTTTATCATTATTACGATTAATACTTTAGAGTGCTTTTGTAACTTCTTACTGTGAGGGTTTCACTATTAAAACTTCTGGCAGTACTTGTGCCACTTTTTTCTAGCCATAACTGTGCACGAGGCAGCATTCAACAATGAATGAATCGTTTCATTCAACAGCATTTCATTGATAAAAAAAATATTGTTACCTCTTTCTCGTGGTTGGACTCAAGGCGTTCGAATGTGACAGCCCCGAGGATGCAGTACGCCACCACCAGGCTGATCATCACAAAATGAGAGAACACCACCGAGCACAGCTTCCACGTGTAGTACAGGAACTGATGAAACATAAACTATCAGCGTTTAGTTAACTTGCACTGGTAGTTCGAAAACGAGAGATAATACCATGTTAGTCTTATTTTTTAACTTTGCCTTACGTTATCAATTCGTATGTATTTTTTATATGTTTATTACTCGATTTCGTCGTCCAATTGTGGACCGATTTGCAATTTTTTTTTTTTGCTGATCTGATGACAGAAGTTGCAACATATTAACGAGTAGGAGTTGGAGAATATATTTTTGTTGTTGTACTTTATTTACATGTACGAATAGTAAAAAAAGAAAAAAACTAAAACGGAAAGAAAAATTATTTTTAGAAAAAATTCAAAAACTGGCTTCATAATTTTACCTAAAAGTACATACTTAATCTAAACTAAAAAGTAAAAAAAACCTTTTTTTTAAATTAAAAAAACACTTCAAAAGAATAAGCGATAAAAGTGCACTAAAAGATAAATATATATAATTTTATTATCATTAATAATTTTGTAGTCGGTCCCAGCTAGAGTTGTTAACCAATGTACAGTATTTATAAATGAAAATAACTGCCTAAACCTTATAACAATTATACATAAGCTAAATAAAGGACTAGGGTTATTTAAAAAAAAAAAACAATTAATCAAAATCGAATATAATTAGTGATACATTTACACTACCTTTTTATCCGTAAGCTGGAACCGATTTCCAAATATTAATGATATTAAAATTATTTATTTACTTTTTAGTGCATTTATATAGTTTCTTTACTTCTAAAGGCGGTTTTGTATTTAATTTAAAAAAAAATACTTAAAGAAAATTAACAGTGTGTTCTCCCCCACACCTATCTCTGATTTTATTCATGGCTAGAGAATTAAACACATTTTTTTTTAAGTGACTATCCTGTTATCATGTAGCACCTTTATAGCACTCAACCGAAAAGAATGAAACGCCTTAACTATAGCAGGTAGCAATGTTAGTCAAGATTTTTTCAATTATTGATTACTAGAACTCTGTTAGAGCGAATATTTTCCAATCAAGTCGTAAAATTGCTACTAACTATATTTTACTCGTGACGCTGGTACTTGTATTAAACGTCTAAGGCAAGGTAGGACATATTGAACATATCACAGTATCGCATGAATCGGTGATCTTGAATATAATTATTGGACCAATATCTTGTATTTTTGCGCAAGCTGTTCAGATAGTTTCTATATTGACATTAACTTTGAGAATAGTTGTTATGTAAGCTCAAAGTGCCTGTCAACGACATTACGTTACGATCATGTACATATCGTACTTTATTTATTAAAAACTTATATGAATATTAATTAAAAACGTGCAAATGTGTATTTTTAGCTGAAACTGCTCTATACCTACATATTAAAATTACGTAAATACCATCATCATTACGTAATTACCAAGATCGTCTACAAACAAAGAGGTTACTTGTCGCCTCGAAAAAGAGCGGAAGCTCTCCATAGAACACGACCGTCAGAGAAGTGCCGGCGCCTTATTTTTGCTACCTGTTCTCAATAAATAACACAAAGGATAGTCGCGCAGAACAACAATACCCCTAGCGGATGAAGCTCCCCGTGGGTGGCGCTAAGACGACTTTGCCGACCCTTCACAACATCTGTTGAACATAAACCACATTGAGACAATGCAAGAGAAGATCAACCGATTGGATCTCTCATTCGCACCGATCCACATTTTCGGGTATAAAAGTAGTCACACTTATTAAAAAATATATAATTCATATTCAACCTTCTGATTGAACGTTTCATTTCTACACAGACGTCAACCTAGAGTGGCACTAGCTCATAAACTTCTCTTAAAGTATCTCTTAAATAACGTTTTGCAATAGTTAATAATGTCGGCATATCTCGATGATCAGACAGACAAACAGCAACGCACCTCAATGTTTAACGCTAACCGCTTACAATATAATACTTTGTCGTGCGCGGTCGCCTCAACGGATTCATACATTCCAACCGATCAGCGCAAGTTGCTGCTAATCTCAACCTATATCTCTTCTGTATTATAGTACAGCATTAGATCTCAAACACGTAAATCTGGTAACACGTTTACTAAAACATAACAAAAACTGTCAGAAGATAATTTGCAAACTGAGACTGGTAATATAAAACTGACCTACGTTTACTTTAAGTTCTGGATTTGGCACTAATTAACGGTACTATTACTACACTTACTTTTGCACATTTGCTGGGAGGTGGCAGAGGGTACAGAGGACGCTCGGCCCTACCCTCCCGCCTCGACATCTTGATAAATACCAACACCAAACTGTTCTCACAGCTTCCTTAATATTGTTATTATTATTTATATTATATATATTATTTGGGACATTGCGCACTTCACTATCATAGTCTTGTATGTTTCAGACTGTATCGAGTACATCACGTTTATAATTAACTTCACTTCTGTATTTTATACATAACCAGTAACAATATCTGTTTAACTTATTTCGTATGAACTGCACACATTTGAATCTACGTTTGGCACGTTACTTTCAAACAATACACTTACAATATAAACTACTCGTAGTCTAAATGATTTTTAATATCGAAGTGAAATATGAGATATTTAAAAAAGATTTTTATGAATTTATATCTCCTACACTTTTTCTTTTTGTTTCTTATACAAACGTCACACATTTGATTATTCTTATTTTCAAGAATCAATCTCATAAGTTATATTATAGGATTGTAATATAATTTGAAATCTCTCCGGTACAAATTAATCATAAATACTCGATACGGTGGACGCGGATGTCGTAAACATTAATCACATTATTCACACATGAGAAGACACATCGCGTAGCACAAATAATCTACCTTCAAAGAATATTTATCCGATTTATAATTTTTTTTATGTTGATCATCTCGCGTAGACAGTGTTATGATTTGTTGTATGCAAATATTTATGTTTCCGCGGCGTTGTTTAGCGGCGCGTAGAGGAGACCCGGGGTATGTTGAGCTGCGATCTCAGCACTCAGCACCACAGAGGCGGGCGCACTCGCTTCACTCCCGGTTATATCTGGAAGCAGGAACGGCGCCGACTTCGCAACCGCTGGATTTTACGATCAAAAACGATAACACCGACTGGTATTCGGGACGTTATGTGAAACCCATTCACAAACTGTGCACCTTTAAATAGATTTAACCTAGATTGTAATGTTTTACCAACGATTCCGTGTGACTGTCATTAACTTAATATTTCCGCAGCAAATCTTTTGAGTAAACTTATTATACTCATCGTGTTATTAAACAAGTTATCTGTTACTACGCTCTGAACTTTATTACTCTTTTATTCATTAATATATAGCGGATCAAGAACGGTCAATAATTATTATGCAAATGTTGAAAAACACTAGATGGTTCGACAAAAACCGCTATGTAGTTTTTGGCATGATTCTAATTTCATATGTGTTTCGAGCAACTTTTCTTTATTTAGATTTTGAATCCTTCACGTTATTTCATAAGTTTAAATTTATTTAATGAAATCGGATTTTCCGTTCACAGTTCTACGTTGACAAAAAATATTTGACCTCTCAAGCTACATTTACTAGGTTAGCTTTTGACGTGACTACTTATTTATACACTTAGTAACGTTTATCCGGAGATGTATCGTCACATTCCCTCATCGGGATGTGAAAATTGAAGAATATAATTATGAAACCAATTAAGATGTTTCATATGTACATGTATGCAGACGATACAGAAATTTTTAGAATCATCCGGGGAATCCATTAGATTGTAAGCTTTACAAGAAGGTTTAAGAAATTTTGAATTGTCATACCATCTAAATGGCCTTTTTTTAAATTCAGATAAATTCCATGTGATCAGCTACAGCAGAAAACCTAATCCCATCATTTTCGATTACATACTAGAGCAAACAAAGTTAAACAGAGATTCAGAAATTCGAGACTTAAGAGTATTAATTGATTGTAAACTTACATTCGTACCTCATATTGATAAGGTCTTAAATAAAGCCTACAAAAAAATGGGTTTCATAATTGCGTGCCAACCATTTAAGCATTCTTTTATGTATAATTTTCGTGTACCTCGTAAGAAAGAACGAATTATTCGCAAATAAATATAGTCAATAGCACCTTTTAAAACGGTTACGCAGGAAACTCATTTATAGGACGTGTGTGTACATTTTAAAATAACGTATTAAATCGTATTGATCCGTTTAATGTTTCTCATAGAATGTTTAAAAAAGTATTACAAAAGTAATTTATAATTACCCTTATATTTTGAGTTGCAGTTTTGTTTTCATATAAATTACAGAGTCCGGTTATTTATACTTTATAATTATGTACACAATATGTATGGTATATAGTCGTTATAACGATAGGTCTTGTTGTTTGTATTGTTTTCGTTTTTTTTTTTTTTTTTTTTTAATCTTTATTTTATAGAGAGTTTGTTCATACTGAACATGCCACCCTCATCCATTACATACATACATATAGCCTATATTATAATACAACAACTACAATAGAAACGGAAAGAAAAATAAAACAAAATAAGTAATCAATGCCTCGCCCTAATGACGACGTCCACCAAATCATAAATCGATTTGGCTTCTTTCGATATTGGTTGAGCCAAGAATACATTGCACAAACCAACATCATAATTAATTCCAAAAATTAGAGATCTTTGAGTTTCATTCCGGGTACATTCCATAATTATATGATATATATCTTCCTGCACATTACAATTACTACAATTCGGAGATTCGCATTTATTCATTAAAAAATTGAATTTATTTAATGGAATATGTCCAGAACGAATTCTTAAAGCCAGTACAATCGTGTACCTGCTCATATCGGACTCTTCGAACCAAGGGACAGAACCTAAAGATGGTTGAATGGTCTTGTACCAGATTCCCTTTGTTAAAGACCTTAAATTAAAATATTCGGACCACATATTGTGACACTTTCTTCTGAAGTCTAGAGTGATATCTTTAAAGGTAGGTAAACAATCAAATAAAACACCCTCTTCTATAGCCTGTTTCGCTAGTTCATCAACCCTTTCGTTACCTTCTAATCCGATATGAGCTGGCACCCACTGAATTACAATACGCTTGTGCTGAGCTACAATTCTTTGTATTAACTTAATAATCTCATAAGCCAAAGGAATGCCACGGAAGCTAGGTGAACTGCATCTACTTACATGTTGGATTGCACTTTTGGAATCTGTCAATATTACGAAACTATCATAATTAATATTTTGTATATAAGATAATGCTTCTACAATAGCTATTAGTTCTGTATGCATTATGGATATTTTACTTCTTATACTTAGTTTAACATGGCTATCAATTTGTGGGTCTAAAAAAGCTGCTCCACTGTTATTTTCTAGTTTAGATCCATCTGTATATACTACATAAAATTTAGAATACATATTGTTAAGAAATTGTTTGCACTTCACTTTTAAAAATTGGGCATTATAGTGTCTTTTTGTCTTGTTTAACATGTTAATATTGCTTTTCAGTACGGTCTCTAAATTTAAATAACTCACCCAAGAATCTAATGAAAACATTTCTAATTGCTTGGAACATGCCATTCTGATCGTTTTAAGTTCGTCATGTACATCTACTATCAAAGGTTTTTCCTGTCGCCCCCAGTTATGCGTGTTAAATGTAACAGACAATTTATCAAAATACTTTATTAAAGAATGATCCATAGATTTAAGTTTTAACCAAAACTTACCCGCTAAATAGCGTCTACGGACAAATAAAGGGGGAATTGAGAGTTCTGACTCCATCACATGGATAGGGGTAGTTTTGATAAAACCTCCTATTATTCTCATACATTGATTTTGAATTTTATCTATTTTATATAAATTACTCTTGCAACTGTTATTGTACATTAGACTAGCATAATCAATTCGACTGCGGAGAACAGTAAAATATAATCTTCTTAAGAATTTGGGATGTATTCCCCAACCAGAACCTGCTAAAACTTTAAATATGTTTAAAAATTTCTCTATTTTACTTTTTAACCCATTAATATGTTTTGTCCATCTCAGCCCTCTATCTAACCAAACACCTAAATATTTAATATAATCCACTACTTGTAAGGACGATTTGTTAATTTTTAATTGTAATGTATCTCTAGCATACCCTTTTTTAAAAACACACACTTTACTTTTATTTGCAGAGATACTTAACCCTAAGTCTGAAAGTAGTTTCTCAAATATACATAAACCATTTTGTAAGCATCTAGTACTCTCCACTATATCTCTACTTGAATAATATAACACAAAGTCGTCAGCATATTGAGATATGCAAACATTGGAATCCATGTGCTTTACAAGGTTTATGGTTCCAACATTAAAAAGTAAAGGAGAAAGAGGATCACCTTGAGCAAGACCTCGAGCGCATCGTCTGATTGCATAACCTTCATTAATTTTAATTTGTATTAATCGGTCATTCAACAAGTTCCACAGATATTCACAAATTTTATTTCCAACGCCTAACTTGTCCAAATTGTGTAACAATACCTTGATATCTAAATTATTATAGGCATTATCTATGTCCAAGAAACACCCGACTGTATGTTTTTTTTTTTTTCCAGAAATCCCATTTGGACTTTAGACACTAAATCTGTTATACTATCTAAACAGGAACGCGTCTTTCTAAAGCCTACAGTATTAATAGAAAATGTATTCGACTTTTCAAGAAACCATTCTAACCTTCCTTTAATGATACAATGAAAAATTTTGCAAATACAAGATATAAGCGAAATAGGTCGTACAGATGATACTTCATTAGACTCTCTCCCAGGTTTTGGAATAGGAATAACACGTATGTTTCGCCATTGCATGGGCGCGAACCCGTTAATCAAAAATATATTAAATAATGATACCAGTGCGGACTTCCCATTATCAGGAAGCCACTTTATCATTGAATATGTAATATCATCATATCCAGGAGATGTATCCTTCGATTTGATACATTTATCCAGCTCCTGTATTGAGATCTCAACTTCCAACATAGAATTGCGGGAAAGAAAATTTGGTGGTGCAGGCGAAACATAATCAGGAGTGAGTGAGAAAAGCAAAGCATTTACAATCTCTTTGTCACATTGCATCCTGCTAGATGAGCGATATCCTTTTAACCATTGCATTCGACGCCACATTTCACCATATGTCGTTTTTTCACTTATAGAGGAACAAAACTTGTACCAACTATTATTCTTTGCTACTCTAATTAATTTTTGAAACCTACAAACTTTTTCATTAAACATTTGCAAATTACGTGGTGTTGGATTTTTCCTAAAACGAGACAAAGCTAGTCTACGTACGGCCACTGCCTTCAATAGCTCAGCGTTCCAATAAGGTTTTGGAGAGAATGAGGACTTTAAATTTGGTATAACTTTCTTAAATGGAATATATAAATCAGCTGCAGAGTATAGATGTTTAATGAACAAATCATAAGCTACTTGAATGTCATCCTGGTCGAATACAGGAGAAATCTTTAAATGCGCTGTGTAGGTAATTTGTATAAGCATTCCAATCCGCACATGCATAGTTTCTTTGTAGTGTGTGTGGTATATAATATGTCGTGTTATGTGTAGTAGTAATCTTAATTATTAAGTGATCACTGCCTAATGTTTCGTTTAAAATTGTCCAAGTAAAATCAAGTGAAATATCAGAAGTAACTAACGTAATATCTGGAGCAGATTCTTGTAATATGCCATTGACCGATTTAAATCGCGTTATGTTTCCATTGTTGATTATAACTACGTTATTATCCAAAATGGAGTCGAACAGTTGAGAGCCTCTAAGATCTGCTTTACATGACCACGAACTGTGATGAGCGTTGAAGTCTCCGAGAATAATAGTTTTTCTACCAAAACTCGATAATAAACAATCCCAGTCCCTTTGATTAGTACATGCAGATGGAGGGCAATATATGCCAACAATATTTTCAATAGTCTTACAGTTACCAATTCTAACATGTATTATTTCTATATTTCGATTATTTAGTCTAAAATTTCCTATATAAGCTTGAATAGAATTATGTACAAATATGGCTACACCACCATAGCCATCCTCTCTATCCTGCCTAAAAATATTGTAGTTTTTGACTTTAAGATAACTTCCTGGCTGTAGCCACGTCTCACTTAGTACAGCTATGTGTATTTTTCCACTAACTAAAATTTGTTCAAATGATAATAATTTATTTTTCAAGCTCTGGGCATTCCATTGTATAAGATTTAATCTGAAATTCGATTGATTTTTGTTATCCATTAAACAGTTTGTTTATTAAACATTATACAATGTAAGTTAAAATTGGCCACTCAGACAAACTATCTACCACTTTTAATATGATCCATTCAATGCACAATTTAATTATATCCTTAATCTTATTTTGAATACTGTCACGTTTCAAAAAAAATACTTCCTTTATTCGATCTGTTAACTCCTTGAATGTAATTTTACCGCCTATTTCAGTGCTTTCTTTCGTATAATCATTCTTTGGTGCTTCCTTTAATTCTGGTTTATGTAAATCATCAACCGATAAATTCTCGTCCGTAATAACATCATGTATATAACACTCTGAACTAAGCTTAGCTTTTTTATTAGCGTGCTTCACAGGGTTACGTGCCGACGTCTGAAGTACTTCATGTACATCAACTGTAGTTTGTAATGCTTCAGCATATGACAATTTTAAATCAGAGGAAATGTTGTACTGTTCAGGCGCAATCACAACCCCAAGACCTTCACCCGATCTTGGCTTTTCCGGTGGGACATATATCTTGATCGCTCTATCATATGTGCAATTGAACTCTGCCATAATTTCTCGCAGCCTTTTTTCTCGTAGATAGACAGGACAAGTTTTAGAAAGTGCTATGTGATTTCCTTTACAATTGACACAAGTAAATCTCTTCGTTTCACAGTTATCGTGTTTATCGGAGCATTTTGGACATATTTTAATCTTGCTAAGGCAGAATTTGTGTCTATGACCGAATTTCCAACATATTGAGCATTGTGTTACGCTAAATATAAACGGATTAACTTTAATTTTTAATTCATGTATGTATATATAGGCCGGTAAATATGCGTCTTTAAAACATAATCTTATTGACTCACTTGGACTCCAACCTGTACCATCTTTGTTTCGCCGATCCATCCTCTTAAGGCTTAGAAGTACAGCTGGTTGTGGGCAAATTACATTATTAAAAATTTCCTCCTCTGACACATCTAATTCCATGTTATTAATAATTCCGTAAGAAACACTCACTTCACCTGCCATTTGAAACCTCCAACCCAAGTTTAGTAACTCTTCGCAGTGTGTTAACTTGTTTACGTTGACTACCGTATCCAGTAAAATCTTTATTCTAAATAAACTCAAATATTTAATCTGAACTATACCCTGTATGTTGTGAGCTTTTAACAAACGGGCTAAGGCAAATTGTCTTGGCAATTTATCTTTACTACTTGCTATAACTTCTAAATATTGATCTTCAGCTTTGTCTGTATTGGTTCTATTCTGCCTAGCTTTTTTTGTTCCTCTACCTTTTACCTGCATCCATTCTTCATCGTCATCATCGTCTTCATCTCGGTTCCTTTTATTTCCCTTTGTAATATTTTCTCCACTGTTATTTACATCCAATAATGCTTCATAATTCATATCTTCTTCCTCCATCTCATCTACGCAGGTAGCATAAATATTTTTTTTTTCCACCGTCTTTAATTCGGAATGCGCGCACTGTACACCGTCATTACTCATAGGCACGGCGGAGCCGTCCTTATCGCGCGAGAGAACAAAAGAATTCTCGGAAGCGGACAAAGCTATCGTAAGAACAGCAACACGTGTGAAGTGATTGCGTGCTGTCCACTCACTGATTGTTTTCGTTGTTTTTATATGCTGATATGACTGTTTGTTTATTTATAATAAATATATATTGCGAAGTAATATAAAATAAAACACTTTATGAAACACTAAAATATTATTTGTGGTTTATTTTATTTAAATAAACGGATATATATTACTAAAATATATATTAATTACAGGATTATTTTCTTTCTGGTGTAATCATTAACTTCATGTTAAGGCACATACATTATAAAATCTAACAATAACTCTATTTTCCATAACTATTAATACATTTCATACTAAAAATAATATTATGTTTGAATATCATGTGTAATTTATTTAACGTTTTAACTAGATAAATATGTCTACATTATTTGTCAATTTTTTAACACAGAACTTAGTGTTTACTTTTGCTCTCGCTAAATGTTCTCTTTAAATACTACAAATTTACATCTATAGTGTGAAATACGAACGGCTCACTCCCGCGCGGTGTGTCGCGACGTCTCACACCAGCTGTGACGTGCGTGACGGCATGAGCCGCGTCGCGTCAACCTAATCGCTTCAACAGAGAAGATGTGACGGCTCAAAACATTCACATTTCTGATTCGTATTTGTAATCGTTATTTTTAAAATCATAACAACATTACGTAGATTAATGTTGCTTACATTTTTTAATCATGTTCTGACAATTCTTAGAAAATGTTTAACTACTGCGAGCGTGTGTGTGTCACGTTCATATTCACGGCCATTTTTTTAGTGACTATAAATTAAGAGGATATACTAGCGGGATTTGTTCCATACAACCGTAGTCCCCTGTTTCCTCTCTGGATTTAACACCGCATTATGGTAAATATTTGTATACTAAATAATATATATCTACCACCGCCATGCCCGTATGTTTAGATTTTTTCCTTAAATTAGTTATTGTAGAATCTAGGAGCCTTTGAAAATGATAAAAATGCTTCATTTTTACCGTCATTTTTAGACGTTCGTCAAACAAATGATGAATAAAACTAAAATAAAGCAAAACGTAGACGCATAGCCACAGTCTTTATTATTCAAAAACTGAAAGAAAATTAAAAATTCGTTCAGTTTTGAAGGAGGAAACTACGAAGTGATGTTTTCATCTATTTTGTTAAAGTAAAGATAGTCCGAGCTGCAGTTATTATCCCTGTCGTGTTTTATAACTCTTTCTTTGGGGCGCAACGCGATATACTTAGATTTTTGAAATACCTACTTTTCAAATCTGTTGGTGAACGCATGTCCTCTTAAAAAAAAGAATACATACGCAATTATCCACGATAACTACGTGTGTCATGTATCAATAAATTTATTTCTATAATAATATTAAATTCACTTATATTCTTACAGTCTATCTAATTAAGAGAATCTCGTTATGTAAGTATGAAAATAAAATTAATATAACATTATTATCGTACAAATATACAATATCAATCTATACAAATATCTTCAAGGAGAAGTTCAGGCTAGTGTTCAATAAAATAAAGGCAATTGAGGAGTTATACTCCAATACCTTAATAACTTGTTTTACTCAACATTCAATGTCCCTTGTTTCTCAAAAGGCACATAAAATCAGGAGCGGTCTTCTATTTATATGCTGTAGTTGGGTATGTACAGAAACACGTGGAATGTATAAGAAGGTGGAAGATAACATTTAGTGGTTAGTGGTTGCCACCACCGGGTTCTCAAGAGGTCTTGTGCATTTGTATGTCGTCGAGTGGGGACGAGTGTTGGTGCGCTATCTGCTCGGCCTCGCGGATGGTGTCAGGCAGCCGCGTGTTCAGGGTCTCGGGGGTCGTCAGCATCAGTGCACCGGCGACCAGCGCGCACGACCCGAACAGCACCGATGGTAACCACTCCACGTAGATAGCCTGTAATATTATGCAATAGCCTTTAATTTTTTATGGTCCGAATGGTAATTGATCACTGTTCATCATACACGTCTTACTGGAAATAAGAACGTATGTTATGTCAAGCTTTCTCTGAGATAAAACATTTGTCACATTACAAGATTTTTGTTGACTAATGCCTCAAACGGGATTGAATACAGAACCATATGCGTGATCACAATGCAATGTAACAAAGAACCACGCGTTAACTTAATAGTTATAATGAAAAGTAAATAATTAAAACTCCTAGTTGTCCTCGATATTACCTGGCTTTTAAATAGGTAACGTAAAGTTAAAACCTACTGAAATCCACTAGATAATAAAAGATAAAAGTTAATAACCTTCACAGTTCAATATCTTTTAAGAATCAGCATCATAAGCCTTTACATCTTAGTAGCATTATGAACACATTTCGTTTATAGGACGAATTCGAAATTCGAAAATGACAACTCGTCCACGATTAAAACAATGTTATCCTTATATTTTACGTATCTATCCTTATGTTTATGTCGATTGATTTATTTGTACAAAAAGTTAGGAATATATTACCAAGAGAGGCATCTGTGGAGCGACGATCGAACCGACCCGTCCCACCATGGAGCAGAAGCCGAGCAGCGAGTGCCTCGCGTGCGTCGGGAACAGCTCCGATGTGTACATGTAAATACCACTGAAGGCCTGCGTGATGGCCACCTTCCCCAACAAGTAGAGCAGCGTCGTCAGCCACGGAATTGCTATATATTCATAGTCTTTTACTGACATTAAAATATTATTCAAACAACAAACGGCATTCTCTCTCCTTGTAGTCATTAGTAGGTATAAATCTTCTATATAAAATAAGTTTACAAAATAGAAACTGATTTATGCAATCAGAGTCGCAGGGCACATTGTGTCTTATTTAATCCTTTTGAATAATAATATCTATTATATTAAAAATACAGAAAAGATCTTTATCAAAACTGATTATAAACTGTAATAAGGTAGGTAATAAAATAAAAGAACTTACATTTAGGTATAAACGCTATAGCGACACAGGCGAACCCGCAAACAACATAAGCGACCAGCAGAGTTCTTTTCCTGCCGACGCGGTCGAGCACGAGCGCGTTCGTAACGACTGCTATCACCTCGACACTCACCACCAGCATGTAGTTCGTGTACTTATCACCGGCCAGAGACACCGAGTTGATTGCCAGACCATAGAATACGAAAGTACAGGTAATCCACCACCACGAACAGATCGCCAAACGCGTCATTATTATCGGAGATTTGAACACTTGAAACCACAATCCTTGCTCTTCTTCCTCTACTTTCTTCTCTTCCGCTGGTTTCACCTTTTTTCTTCTTCTTCTGTCAACTGTCGCATGGTTTCCTCTGACAGCGTCACTTTATTCACCTTTGCTGCTCTCAATATTATGTCGACGGCTTCTTCTTTTCGCCCTTTGGAGAGTAACCATCTGATGCTTTCAGGGAGAAAATATATATACAGAAGGAAGAGTAAAGATGGAGGATATACTATTGAAATGAAGGTGCGCCAGTATTGGAAAGTTTTGGCGAGAAGAGCAAAGCTAAGCCCGCCCAAAACCAGCATAATTCCGAGGAAAGCGGTTGTAAGTACTCGTTTATCTTGACCCAATAATTCGATCGCTGCAAACAAAAACAATTTTCTGAATTTATCTTTTATAAACTTATTTATAGTGGAATAATGCAAAAACAAAACCATTAATATATTTGTTTAGAAGTTGGAATCTTTTGTCAATTCTGTTTGTTTTTTGTAATATTTCTAGGACTAAAATTGATTATGTTCTGGACATAAAGGAGTTAATTACACTGAAGAGTTCTTACTAAGAATGTAAGCTGCTGGGAATGCACTGGCTCCAGCAACAGTTTCAAGAAACTCTATAATTATGTACATCTCGTAATTCAAAGAGAAAGCCTTGAGTGAACCGACAGCGCCCACCAATGTGCAACTCAGGATCAAAGCTCGCTTCCGTCCCCATCTGGAATTATTTGTTACGTTAACTTTATACCCAACCCTAATTACGACTAAAACAAAATTATATTTTGTAAATAATATTAAAATCTGTTGTTTTGTTCTTTACAAGAGTATCTTCCTAAAAAATTACTCACTTTTCCTATTTAAATCTAATATATCTATTTTTTATTTTATTCAAAAATCAAAATATTCGACTGTAAATATAATATTTTTGCTGGAGGAGTCCTTAACATTAATAGTACTAATTATTATTGTAACAATTATAATACACTTAGACATCTTAACAGAAATTTTCTTGAAGTAATCTAAGCTAACAAAGTGCCAATATACTCACCGATCTGATATGTAGCCGAATATAGGAAGGGAGACCAACATTCCGATGTTGTGAACAGTACCGACCAAAGTTCGTTTCCACTCTTGACACGCAAGATTGAACTGTATGCGAAATTGCAAAAGTAATTTAAAAATAATATTATTCACTTAAGTACCTATAGAGTTTTACTACGTTAAGTTCGTAACAAAAAAAAAATAATTTTAACCTTTCCAAAAACTGTGTCCTGTTTTTATAAAATCAATTATGGTATTGCAGATCTAAGTGATTAAATTAAGTGATAATTATGTATTCAATTTAGTTAATGAATATAAATTATTTATAAATTGTAGGAAATAATGAAAATCTAAAATAACAACTATTAAATTGGAAAACTATCGTTAACTAAATCGGATAGTATAATTTGCTCTTATGAGTATTGCTTTGATCTATGAACTAATTATTTCGATTAAACCCAATCGAGATGTTGATTCAGTTCATCTGATATATTTATCTCTCGCAACCTACAAGCTTGGTAAACACAAAAAAAAATCTTAATGCTAATTAATCTTTAACTTTCTAGAGTACAACTGAACAATACAAAAGGAATTTGACGAATTTATCTTAGGGCCATAGATCATTGGATCTGTAGTTAAGTAACTGACTTTGAGCACCTATGAACTGACTCCTTATGTAACTTAATGTAACTGTGAATAATACATCTATTGTAATTCTATGAGACAATCACCTCGGGAACAGAGCACCGGTCTATTTCCCTCCATTATCGGACAACTAAATGTATCTTTGTAATTTCATCATTTAACAAACTTCGCACTATGAAATTCTTTGGGGAAATATGCACAGCCATTTATTATAGTCCTAGTATTATAGTACCTTCTTTTATAGTCCTAAACTCTATTTTAGGAGTCATTTATAACTAGCCCCCTAGGTGGAATGCATATGCCAACAACATAATATAATACGAGTCCAAAATGTTATTAACAATTTACTGTATTTTGTAGGAATATGTAACAGCATCTTTGGTTTTCTGACATGTGAGGAAGCAAGGATGCTTTACAAGATGGTTATGGTAGCAATAAAAAATCGATAAACTTTGTGGTGTCAAAATATGGCCTACACTGGGGCAATACGGTCTGTGTTTTACCAAACTCCCTTAATTACAGAAAAAAAAGAGAAGTGTGAAGATGACCCGAAAAAGATATGAGATTTACTTGGGAAAATGTACTAAACTATACATAATTAAAATTGTAGCGGTAATGCGTGAGTGATATTTGAAAACCCATGCTGCCCCATATATACTAAATGATAATTTGACTCTGATGCGTGTCCGCATAATGGACAAATACTTTTAATTTAGGAATATTGTGGTAAAATTAAATTTATCGATAGATCACCGTATTCTTACTTAAACCCAATCGAACATCTCTGGAATATATTTAAAGAAAAAATCTGAACTTATTAATATTTTAGATTTTAATTATCCATTGGGAAGAAATGAACTAACATTGCACAAAGTTTCATTCATAAATAATCTTAAAAGAGGCATGCCCTGATGTGTGTAAGGTGTTCATCACGAGGACCACAACACTAAGTAATAAAACTACCTCCTACTTTAAATCTCTCATTTTTTAATTTTCCTTATAAATGTTTTGTTAAAATTTTAACAACTTTGTTTATTTTTACTATTTTTATTTAACTACAAACGACAAAAAAAGAATTTTATATCGTCAAATTTTATGTAAATCAAGCATACAAGTTGTTTAGTTTTGTTCTAAGCTTATGCAGTTCCTTTTTTTTTGAGAATGTTTTTTTTTTGAGAATGTATTATGCATACAAAAATGTGAGAAGTGTATGGTACCAATAATAAATTGTTAATTTTTTCCAAGCGGTACTATAGCGTCACATAGTTAATTTGGTGCTGAATAGTCTTTTCGAGCCGATACATATTTAAAAATTAACCATAAATAAAACCACAGTTTTGGGGCCGATATAAATGCGGTGAGAAAGCTTCCAAACTCGATTCATACCAACGAGTGTATAGGATTTTATAGTCAAATTGTTCAGGACTAAATATGATCATAATAACGTAGGATAATATTTTACATATAAAGAGCTGGGGGCCGGGTCCCTGGAACCCGACACGACTTCTATTTTCGCAAATTGTTTCAGAGTGAACGTACTCTAACGTTAATAAGCAGAAACAATTGGTATACAATAATAAGTTAATAGTCATAAATGTCAATCGTGTACTACGATCATAATTATTTTATAGCTTTTTCTCTGCTTGGACGGCAGCCATTATCGTCTATGTAACCTTTATGTGCCTTTGTTCTAAATTATCGTCGTATGTGGTTTGAAGGAATATAATAATCAAAAATAACTAAGTTGGAATCATTATATAACATTTTTGTTTTTTATACAGTATAATTTCGCTGGCAAAAACTCCATATTGGGTGTTTTAATAGTTAATATGAAACTTAAAGTCGAGGTGGTAGGAGAAGTGATGTAGTTACGGTAGGTACTAAGCTGTTTGGTTTATAAAAATATATAATAAGTTAATAAAAATACTTTAAGACAAACTACGGCATAAAATTAATTATGCGTTGACATACTGTATGCATTCACATGTTAGTGCATTGATAAAGGCTGTACACGCACTGCGCTACGCTTCGCCGCGCTACATAAATGGCACGCAGTGTGAACACACCACGTGCTACCATCACAAGAACGATGTTGTGTCCACAAGTAAAGTTTGTACAAACATTTGCTAATGAATAAAATGACTCTATACTAATATTAATCAACAAACATTGTACAAGTTGTGATTTTTTAACATAACATTTTTAAATCTTTTAATAATAAACGTATACGCTTATACGTATACGTATACGCTATAATAATAACGCTTTGTTTAAAAATAAATGTAGGCATTATCTTGTAATGTTAAAACTTAAGGTTTTATATTTATATGGACTAGATCTAGTAAGAAAGTACCTTTTTATTTTTTCTAAGATATAAATTAAGTTTATCACAAACGCAAGAACAAAGGAGAGAAGCAGAAATTTGATTGAAATGAAATCGGCATACACAGCTAACAAAATATGGCTTCATTTATAAACACGTAAATAAAAAGGTACGTTTAATACATACATAGCTCAAATTATATCATCACATATATTTTCCTTGTCTTGAGTTTCTCTTAAGAAACAAAGGTAATTCCTGAGGTGCGTCTCTGAAGAAAAAAATAATGTCGTGATTTATAGAAGATGAAGTATGAAGGTAAGGTTCAAACAGCAGTTTAGCAGCCGTATTTTACATTTGTATATCATTGCATGGGCGCATGCAACGATTGGGTGTGAGATTTGTTCTGATAATGATAAGATCCCTGGAAATAAACTACATGCAGTTTTTTTGATCACTTCAAATAACCGAATCACAACGCAATTGTAAACATAATGTTAACGCTAACATTATTGCCATTTTTCGTCGGCTTAACTCAGTACTATAATCATCAGAGATATACCATAGATCATAGATCTTACCTCAGTTACAATAGTGTTATTGGCAGCGTATATCCAGTGGTTACAATACTGCAACTCCTCGCTGAAGGAGGTATCTTGTTGGCAAGGTGTCTGGTCGAGAGGCGTTCGCCGGGAGCACCTGGACTCGCGTCCCTCTGGCGGTAGGGCGTTGCTGACCCAACTGGGACTGTACTCGGTGGTGTTTAAAGGCTCACACTCTGGCACTGCACATCTGGAATTTAAGTATAAATATTTCTCTAACTAGGTACTCATGAATTAGCAGTTACATTGCTGGAACCAACATCTCTTCCTCCATATGTTTCATGGTAGAAACGCAAGGTGACACCGAAGATCGGCGATCAGTCATCAGTTGCTAGTTTCACGCCAGGTTACATATAATGGTGCCACAACAGCGATTATTACAACTACTGTATGGTTATCTGTTTTCTACTATATAATGTATTGAAAAACATGTGGTGATATTGTTTGGTTACTAAACAAACTTTGATTAGTATTGAGGAGTTAAATAGATTACCTTCTCTAGGAATTTGTTTAATCAATTCTTTGAAATAATTATGTATGTATTCATAGATAAGGAAACGGTTTTACGTTTTTCATAGCACCCTGCGCTGGCATTGTACTTCGTGATTTTTATTGTTAATTATAAATAAATAGTGTATAATGAGAGTGATTGATGGGTATTTACTGTGTTCTAATCTGTGCATACATACGTGTCTCTGTGCCCGCCAATCTGTCTGTCTTCTTATAGCTTTCTACGGAGTATTTTAGAATACTGCTCGTCACCAGTATATCATGTGCATGTAAACAGATACGAATCTATACAAAGAAGGTTTCTCAGGACACTGTCTAGTAGACTTGGACTACGACGTAAGTTGCCAAGTTACGAAGATCGGCTCGCAAAAATCAACCTTAAAAGTCTTGAACATAGGAAAGCTGTTACAGAGCAATGCACACTGCACAAGGTTGCGGGCGGTTTGTTGGGTGATGACTTACTTGGTAGATTCTACATTAGAGTGTCCACGCGCTATTATGGTGGTCGAGGTGGGACCAGACCTCTCGTTGCCGAGCGTTGTGAAAGCCATGCTCGGCAACGAGAGGGCCTGAAATGCTGTGGCCTCCTTCTGTCACCAAGAAATGTTTCAGAAGGAGGCTGCAGAGAGGGAACGGGAGGCGGATCCTTTAGGGGATACTCTTCGCCGAAGAAGAATGGGTAGTAGGAAGACCCTCACACCGCTTTAACCCTTTCAGACCTGATTTTTTTTATTTTCGCTAATCAATCTGAAAAAAATGCCTGCAACTAGGCTATTATAAATAGATTTAAGGAAAAATAAATAAATAAATCCTGATTACAAGCTTTTCAAGAAAAACAGCTTTTTCCTTTTGTGTACAAGTGTACACATCCGTCCAACATAATGAAAATATTAGTGTTAAGTGATGTTTATCTATAATGATAAAAACATTTATTTTACAACTTTTTATTAGAAAATACGAAGCAATATGAAATAACAAATATAAATAATAGTATTCTGTTTATAAAAATTAACAAAAAAAATGGCTTTTTCTTTGGGTAGATTTAACAAATTTCACTTAAATCACGTCTAAATTAAAATTGAAATCAAAGGCATCAATATAGCATCCTATGTATGAAATGCTAAGAAGCAATTCTTATCCTTAGTTAGGCATAAGTGAACCTTGCATTTTATGCATTTGATTCGGGATCTACCCTTGCATCCCATCATTTTACACCGTGCCCCAAGCCCCTCGTCGTGTACAGGAAAATGCCCAAAACCGTCTCGAGTTATTTCAGCTTCTGGGCGTGTCTCTCCTGGTCTCCTAGGTACAATTTGAAGAGTTGGGCTATTGCCACTTGGACGGCCTCTTTTACCCATCGAAATTTTATTTTGCAACACCAGACTTTCAGCCAACCGACGCCGAAAGTGAAGCAATGTCAGTTGTTTGTTTTTAGGTATGCTAAGCGCCTCGTTGTCGACTTGGTATTCTCGGTATGCTTGAACTACTGCTAAATCTGATGCATGGAATATCATGCGTAAGGTCCATTTTTTTGATTTTATAAACGTCCTATAGTAACTCATGAGTTGATCTAGCAAATCTACTCCTCCCATCGCATGATTGTACTTCCTTACAACTTCAGGACGTTCCACTTCAATAAAGTGCTTATCTTTTTTACACCACCTCTTCACTAAATCTTTTTCACCAATTCCAACAAAATTAGATGCTAAATGGGTAATCTTATTATCCAACCATTTGACCACAGTTACATCTTCATCATAGCGAGTCATTTCTTGAGCAAAGCCTCGCGGTTTTTTGTTCATTTCTTTGTCGCTTATCAATGATGGCTTTACAAATCTGTTGATACGGATAGTGCCAGCAGCCATAATTCCTCTCTGTTTTAAAATTTGTAGCAGATGGTAGGACGAAAAATAATTGTCGAAATATAGCTGGTGACCTTTGCTTTCTCCAATTCTCTTTGTAAGATGAAGGACTACAGCTGCACCGTATCCAATTTTTTTTTTTAATTATTATCTAATTCTGGACTAGAACTCTGATAAAGGATAAAATCGTAAGCTTGACCATGTTTACTACATAAGAAAAAGATTTTCAAACCCCATGGACAAGGCTTGCCCTTTATATACTGTTTGGCAAGATGTTTTCCGGTGAAAGGAACAATCTGTTCGTCAACACAAAAGGTTTTTCTCGAGTGGTAAATCTAAACACCTCTTTCTAACAGCATCAAAGATCGGGCGCACTTTGATAAACGCATCTTTAGAATTACCTGGTATTGCTGTATTATCAACTAGATGTAAATTGTTACGCAGCTCAAAAAATCGGTCCCTTGCGATGTTTTCAGTGAACAAGGGAATGCTGCTGATATTTGTTTCCCAATACATTTTCAAACAAGGGTACCCAAATATTCCAGTTGCCAAATGCAATCCAAACAATATTTCTATTTCCTTGGCAGTAGTAGGTTTAAACCTTAGTTTATTGGAATATGTAGCGTATAAGTTTGTCATTTCAGCCATAACCTGAAATAATTGTTTAGGCACGTATCTGTTATAATAATCTACTGGGCTTTCAACTCTGGGATCAATAGCAATGGGTGGAAACCAAGCTGGTGAAATTGTGTTTACTATTTCCTTGTGTCTCCACCTAATACTATGCTTCGACGTAATATTCTGTAAAAGCGTATCTTCAGAGGCGGAAGGCACTTCTGGTAAAAAGTTATCACTCATTTCAACCCACGATGAGCCACCGTCTGCATAATCATCATCATCATCCAAAGCTGGGAGGAATATTTCTCGTTGGTTCCGGCTGATGACATCTGCTCCCACTCGGACACATCGTAGCTCCCGTTCAGACGCAGGTCCAACTGGTCCTTCGTCATCAGAAGATAATTCTAAATCAGAAAGGCAACCTTCTTCTAGTGCTCTAATAGCGTCGCGCGAAAACATATTGGTAATTTCTTATCTGAAAATTGTATTAACACAATTTGTAACATCAAAAACAACAAAATTACACCATTCGATAACAATTACAATTTATTTTAGTAATACCTACGAAGTACAACAACAAATCAGAAATACATCGTACGCGCCTGATGTGTACATTTGTGTACAAATATAAAAATCACGAAAAGTTGTACAAAACTAAACTAAAACCAACAACATGTATGTAAAATATGACGACAACAATATAACACATCGACCTATAAATATTTCATCACATATACTTTGATATTTTCTAGTTTTTAGAAATAAAATAATGAACTTACCTGCACAGTGCAAACTTCGGTCGGCTACTGGTCATAACTTGCCAAAAACTGTCATTAAACGCTAAGAGATGGCGTTGGGAGTATCGTTTTCGGTAGTTTTTATTATGTGAACTAATGAACACAACCGTTTTTAGTTGCAAATAATGTGAAATTAATACTTAAATTTATTTTTATATTATATGTGTACAATTGTGTACACCAGTTCTGAAAGGGTTAAGCCAGATGCCTGGTCCACACAGTCGCTTCTCTCTCCCTCAGTCCTTATCCGTATATAAGGATCAGAGGGGGAGGGACAATGGCTGGGCCTATTAGTATGGTTAGCGTCCTGTGAGAGGGGCTGCTTCGTACCGAACTCCACTCAGACGAAAGACAGGGTGTGGCCCGGCCTGGTATGACGGGATTATACCTGTCATACATTTTTGGTCGAGCCTGTCGTAGGGGCGACGCGGAGCAATGTTACTCAATCCCGTGGCGCCCCTGGTATGCGTCGTATGGTACCGAGGGCTTTAGTGGGTATTCTTGACGCTTCTCATCCAGCGAGTCTCACATACCCCTCTGGCATATCTATTCCCGGAGGCTTCACTCCTGGATGAAATACAAAAATGCATTTCCCACGTAAAAAAAAAAAAACGGATGACCACGCGCTCTATGGATTGTCAACCACTATTCTATACACCGACTTGTAATAATAATGTATCGCAAAACATTCCTGTCAATAGAATGTGTGGACGTTATAATAATGTATACATTCTGATTATAATATATTCTTTAACAGCTCGAAACATGTAAAAGGTTAGTTTCATAATAACAAAGCTTTAATAAATTAATTTACTTATTATTTTCCGTCTTATTGTTTATTTATTAATATTACTATTGCTATATAACTAATACTATAGTTGTGTACTTCTTGTTAATTGGATATTAGATTTACTCTGGTTTCGGTGTCAAGTATTCTAGTTTATATATCTAAATATATGTTTTGTTCTATTATCTGTACAATGTGGCTTTAATTAATAAATAGGATAATGAGTGATTATGCATCTGTTAAATGTTACTTTTACATCTACGAGTATTATGCAATTGTTATTATTCTCATTGTAGTTAAAGTCGAAGAATTTTGTTTTAAACACTATAATTGTAGGTGTGATTCGAGATTGTTGTCATAAAAGAAGAAACAATGTGATCATTCGAATGTAAATAAGTTTCGTTATACGAGTATTTGCAAATAATCACTTAACAACATCTTAACAACTGTCGTGTTTCATTTGTGATATGTGTTTAAAAATCCAGAATAAACATTAGTCTTAGTAGTTAGTAGTGTGTTTTATGAAGACAGACATCCGCTGTCCAGTCCCCGGCTACCGTGCAGTCGGTAGTGACGTCATGCATGCGTGCTTTGCGCTCACATTTACATGTGATCATAATGAACATGTAATAATATTATAACACCATCAGATGATCATACTCTGATGAAATAGGAAACAAAAAGAAATGGATTAATCTATTAATATTATTCATTACAGAATCTAATAACTGACCGCACATTTAAATTGCATTATCTAGTGTCGAAAAGTATACAACTTTTTAAATTTGTAATCCTTTTGAAGTTAGTACTTATACGATCAACGTCATAAGTATGGAAATATTTATCATGCTGTAACTGTCAACATTATTTGTATAATCTAAGTAAATACCTATTATAATTATTTGTATCATGACCGAATTAGAAAAATAAATAAATGTTTGGCCTAATTAACTTATTCATCAACGTAGAGGCTAAACGGCTGGGCCTATAGAGTTGATATTTTTGGCATTTGGTACCTACACTTATGATGTAAGCATCCAGTATAGTGATTCGCAACCTTTTTTTTTGTTGCGGCACATATTTAACGATTTCAAAATTTGGCGGCACACAAAAAGATAAAAATTATTTACTTACTAAAAATAAAAAAAATATTTTAATGCGAAATTTGAGCTTGATGTTTTTTGATAATTTCATTTATATTTGGTCGTAAAAATGACAATGCTACTCTCATATCGTCTTCTACATTTAACAACCTTGATCTTTTTTTAGTTTTAATGTTGGTTAATGCTGAAAATCCGAATTCACACACAATAAGCTGTGGAAAATTGTAATAAAATGTTTAAAGCTTTTTTGGCTATCATTAAATAATCGCCTCTGATGTTAATCCCAAATGAATTAATTGATTCTTCTGAATGTTTTAAAATTAAATCTGGATTATTGGAAAGCAAAATGAGTTCTTCCTCTTCATTCAAAGTTAAGTCAAATACAAAAGTATCTGTTATGAGAAATGGATTACGAACCCAATCAAATTTCTTAATATCTAATTTTGGGAAATAATGAATAATTCTCTCCTGTAATGTTGTCAGATGATCAACAAAAATTAATTTAATAGTTTTATAACTGTCTGTAGGGACTGACTCAAACTTTTCTAAATTGCCTTCCTGAGCTTTATTTTTCCATAAAGTTACTTGTTTTTTGAATACCACCAGCTTATCGGTTGAGTTTAAGATATTTTCATTAGGCCCTTGCATACTTGAATTGATGTTGTTAAAAATATTTTTCTTTTTAAATGATATAATTTAATAATATTTACATTATTATATATTTGCAAAATTTGGCGGCACACTTTTGAAATTTGGCGGCACACAAAAGTGCCGCGGCACAGTGGTTGAGAATCACTGATCCAGTAAGAAAGGATTTTTGGAAAGTTTCCCCACTAAGGGGATAAAATGAGGGATAAACCGTTGTATGAAAGTCCGACATTTTCAAACTAAGATCCATGAAATTTAATATACATACTTTTAGTTAGATTTAAATGTACATGTGTATCAACATTTTTCAAAATTGAACCCCCAAAAATATAAATTAGGTGCGACCATCAGATGGTAGGAATCGTTCAACAGGTGTATCAACGTAAGATCTGAATACAAGGTTTATTTGAAAATGACCAAGACGAACAGATATTTTATTTATTTAATTTAATTGGTATGGAGTTTATTAGATTTGTTCCGGCAGCATCACTTGAGAACCAGTACTCTAGGTTTCGTGTGTTTACCATCGTGGACCACGTCGTCACTTAACAACAGGTGATATTGTGGTCAAAGCACTGAGCCTATATCGTGTAAAAAAAACAACAGTTTATTGTACACTCCACTGAACCCTTTCTCTCTCTCTTTCTTATTCTAACACTTTTAATTTGGTTCTGACACGTTTAGACATGTATTTTGTATGATTTTATTATAGGAACCTAGTGTAATCTATGGATATGTGGTTTATCCTAGATTTTTATTAAATTCACATAAATAAAAGATTCTTTAGTTACCTTTTTTTTTTTTTGACGGGGGGAAATGCATTTACGCACTGCCCTTACCTATTGTATTAGTGAGACCGAAGTCCCCCAATATAATAGGTAAAGGGGCACGGAGTGACGAGTTCCGTGCCAGTGTGGGACTCACCCGGGCGTGAAGCGCCCGGAAATACCCACTAAAACCCCCCGGGGCCGTCCGCTGCATTTGGAGTGGGGGCGACACGGGGTAGCTATCGCAAGCACCGCGTCGCCCCCTGCAGCGAACCCGCCGGGCCTCGTCGTGCAATGGCCCAGTGGGGATGGGGGAGAATACTTCTCCACCCCACCTCTTCGCCCACCTCTCGAAAGAGGTAAGACCTAGGTAGGTCTACAGTCCGGGGGGGCAAGATATACTTCTCGCCCCCCAATAGATAGAAACAAGAGACAGGTCAGTGGCGGGCAAAGGAAAAGGGGAAGAAGCCCGCCACTGAGGAAGAAAATTTTGGGTCCCTCCCCTTCACTCACCTTGTCTTACTTGACAAGGCATAGGAAGGAGAGGGATACCCAAGAGAAGAGAAAGGGACAGAAGAAGACACAGACAAACACATACACAGAAAAACAACACAACAACACAAAAACACCGACACAAAACCCTATGACACCTCCCCCGGGGCCTCTACAACCGTAGGAAGCCCCGGTTCTTTAGTTACCTAAGAAACGATGTCAAATATTTGCAAAATAGTGTAAAAAAAAAAATTACATGTATAAAAACTTCTAGACGGTTGGTTTGTCACCCTCTACGATAACTATCATTTAATCTTAATTACATAAACAACACGTCATTCCGCATCAACACCAGGATAACATGGCAGTCGGAGTTAACAATCTGACCAAATAAGCTGCTCCTTTATCATTAACTATGTGGCCTGTAAATACATTTAATTACAGATAATCTATTTTCGATTAATTTTATTTTTATTTAATATTATAATTCGATTATTTTGCGCCGGGTCGAGTTAATCGTTGTATTTTTATCATATCCAATTATTCGTGTATACATTACGCTGATCACGAATTTTATAGGAATATATATTTCAGCCCACAGCTATCTGGATGCTTACCTACTTAATACAAGTCTGCCGTCTAGTCTAGATCCTGCAAGCATTGGGTCAAGGCGTACTACAAACCAAATACAAAATATACGGATTAAAATTATACATTCTCTAAGCAGTATCGCACGTATGCATAATCTACATATATAGTATATATTCTGTCACATATCTTCTAATCATTTTATCGTAGAGTTAGTTAACCAGATGGTTTTGCATGCATAGGTGACCTTTGAAAAATATCAATAAAACAAAGAATAGTTTATCCAAACGTTATGTTTTGATCACGAATTCTTCTTTTTTTAATACCACATAATTCTTTTTCTCGCAAATTCACCTTAGTTTAGAAGATGGTAACACCCAAGCCCCTAAGAAGTGGTTCTAAATTGCAACAACTGAGTCATAACAATAAACGTTTGTACAACAACAACAGTTTTCCAGTACAGTAGCCTGCAAAAGTGCATGGTCAGCTTCAAACAAGTGTGCTATAAGGCGAGAATTAACGCCATCTATGACGATGTAAATTTATCTTCGAAGTCTAACTGTAAAGCTACATAAAATATGAACAAGATGGCGCTACGCTATCTTAAAAAAATAAAAAATTATTTCCTAAAACTATGTAAGCATAATTTTTGTTTGTTATACTGTCAAGATACCGAAACTCGAAATCAAGATTATTTAAAATTCCCAAAACGATACGTTTATCTTATTTTACATCTGCAGGAAGCAGAAAGCAAACTCGCAACCTAGCGATAAGCACAGTCCGCTACATACACCATTCGACCATAGCACATTTAGTTATCTTTGCGAAATTTACTACCACTTTATGAGCTTATTTTATAGACTTAATAAATGTGTATAAATTAATATATATAAATGTATAAATGTAATAAATTTTATAAATGTGTAAATATCAGATTGGTTTTTCAAATACTTTATGCTCGTTCATTGTGTCTTGTGCGATTGGCTGAAAACTATGATAAAAAATGAATTCTACTTAGTCACCAGAATACAAATAATTGCTTTGCATAATGAAGGCAAAAATTTGTCAAAAGCCGATGTAAACTAAAGTTGGTTATTTAATATCTTCCTATGTTTTTATATTTTGTAAAGATATATATTTGTATTTCTTTATCAATTTTAAAACAGATTTCTACATTTTGTTAGAGCGGAAAACAGTTCTTTTATGGGTACCCACGATTTGAAGAAGAGGGTTCTTTACCCCAACTTCACAGAACGTGCAGGCCACGGGTCATAGACACACCACAGCAGAAACCATGGTGATCGGGAGTATTAAGAGAATGAGCCAGCACGGACGTATAAGTTTGTGGCGCAGAAATAATACGCGATATTATTATATTAAACTTATTAGTGGTCACATAGTGCTCAATATGGAGTCCGGTCGTATAACAGAGAACGTGTGGACTACCCGACTACGCAGTCGAGGAAATAGTGGTAATTATGTATGCACTTTTCAAGCTGATTGTACATGTGTCTAGATAAAAATCGACATGCCATAATTACATCACTATTATTGTCTTAATCGAAAATATATCTATTTCTAACGTAATTAGAATCTACGACACACACATGATACAACCCGCAGCTAAGTAGTCTGCCTCTAAGCTAGCGTTGCTTGAATTATAATGGCTAAATAAAATGTAATACAGCAGTTCGTTTTATCTGCATGTTGACCGCAAACTGGCCTGTCGCCACCGTGGCCTGGTGCCATAATAGCGATGAGGAAAACTAGATGATCCATGCAAGGATAGGCAACACTAAGGACGAGCTAATACAAAACAATACTAGTTGCAACAAAAAAGTTGATGAATGAAATAACATGAACAAGGAATATAGAAGTTTTAAGATGAGAGGACTTATCAGATAAATAATTTTGCGTAAGTTCAATACGAATTTACGCAATTTAACAATTTATGAAAAGCATTCTTCGCCGGCAATTTACACACACACGCACATACAATTAATTACAGTGCGACTTATAATCTACATTAAACAATATTTCTTAATTTGAGATATCCTATATATATTAATAATGGTATTTATGTAACTTGAGATATATTTTAGTAATTTCCCGGTAGTAGAATTTACCCATTAATTTATTCAGTTCATAATTTGCCTTTGTTTCCTAGAGAAAGAGGGCCGTCCCCCAGACTGCCCCTCTACGTACCGCTGGTGTTGCTGGACGATGTGGGGAAGCTATTGGAAGAGATAATAGCTTTCCACATCGTCCGGCATATAAGTAGTAGGAAAGTAGGGCCAGATTTCACGGACGGGCAGTTCGGCTTCCGGGTTGGACGCTCAATAGTTGACGCCCTTATGAGGCTGCACCTGATCGGACTCTGGACGGACGACGGCAGTTCGAGCCTCATTTTCAGGGGCAAGCATGATCCCATGTAGCTCCAATAAGGCGGAGGATGGAACCGTGGGGTTTTAGTGGGTATTCCGGGGAGAATTTACTCCTCACTTAAGTAAGTGGATGCGTAAATGCATTTGCTCACGAAAAAAAGGAGTTCTTTTGTGTACATTAACAAAATTGTATTATTTTTTTATCATTTTACATTGGATTTTGATTTTATTTTACCATACTCAACGCTCATAGTCTAGCACCTTAATAAGTTATTAGTTATAAGATTAATTTTAAACTATATATTGTAGACATAATACATTATAACCCTTTTTTATATAAGTTAACTGTTTTCACTTCTCAGTATTTCTTAGTACACAACCATATTCAAGAACTTTTTACAATATCTAGTCGGCACCTATATAAATTATTAAAATAACTACTTTCTCGAGTTACAAGCCAATCAAGGAACAGAGACAGAGGAGTCGCGTACTATTATTATATGAATTGGTTAATAATTCTGGTGCAAAAAATACATGACCAGTGAAACATTGTTTTTACTGATGTGCCTACTCTTCATGTATTATATTTATAGATAACAAGAGAAACATTAAGCCGCTAAAAAAACAATAGAGTTTCTAATACATTTCCACGTATTTCTCTTCTCGCGATACGTTAATCTAGTATCAATATCGTGTTTTAACATCTTAACTGAATATCTCATATGATATTATTAAAATTCATTGATACATTTCTATTACTGAATATTTAATTTAGGCGGACTGTTCGGACTGGCACATCGCAGCGCGATTTCTTCTATTTCAGAGCCGTTCCTTACGTAATGGCCAATCCTAATATTAGTACGTGGCAGATTGACTTATAGTTATTGTTCACTACATTTTTTTTTATTTGCAAGATTTCCTGCGACCTAGTGAACAATGGCACACTCTGACTGTAATTACTGGTCTCGAAACCGCCGCCGCTTTAACGCTATGCTGTTACCATAAACTGTGGTTTTTAATCGTGGACCTTTTTCACTGTTATAAAAGAGGATAATGATGAGAGTCGTTTTGGGAAATTGTCTAATTAGTGGGCGAATTTTTCTCTCTAACATGTTGAATGTTAGATGTTCACTCCTAATGACCATAAATATCCATAGTTACATATTATTTAATATTATTAATCCAAAATTTTCAAATATTTAAAAATTATCCATATTATAAACTTATAATAAATAGACATAATAATTGATAAATAAGCAAAACAGTAACCTGGTAAATTACTGATTACATATTTTTTACTGTAACTTTACGAACGAGAACTTCCTCAAGCATAATGCTTGTAATATTCGGTACTCGGACTTTGTCAATTACTATTGTTACTACAAAAAAAAAGATAAATATGACTATTTGATTTAATAAAATAAAATTCGATAGTATCGATGTAGACGTGCATTCAGTGGGTGAGCTAAATATAGTGAACCGATGCTAGCATATTCAAATTTATATATTGAAACAAGTTAACAATATATTAAAGCTACATATAATTTCTCAATTATCACATCTTCAGATGCAACGTCAGTCAACACAACTTTGGGCATTACATGCTACAAGATCCTAAGGTTTACTATTATAAATAATTTGTGAATATCCGTCTTTCTACCTATCGCCTTCATATTGAATTAGATTGATGATTAAATATGTTTCATATAAATAGTAAAGAGATAAATTAAAAACTTAACTAATAGATTCTTATGTCACTAAACTTCACGAAACCGGTAATACCAAAGAAAAGAACAATCAAAACAATCTCTCCTAAAGAGAATTACAGAAGAGCCAAGAGTCATTATGTCGATATGTATAATATACATGAAACAGTTAAACCTTATAAAGTTCGATGGAACGTTAATTAACGCTTTGAAATAGTAAATAAATATAAACGGCAATGCTACTAAACTCACCGCACTGGGCCGAGGAATTCTTATTGTAGTAAAATTTACTAACACAATTATATTTACTCGAATATTAACATACTTTATTTACTACGTACCTTATGGGGAAGTTGTTGAAATATTGATGTAAAGGTTACGGGTGTAACACCCTTATACCATATTCGACAACTTTTTTTAAACATTATTTACTTAATAATCATTTAATACTTTATTTTACTTTGATGCTTGATCGAAGAAGGCAATGTGCCACAGCGTTGATATGCGACTATTCCGATATCTCTTTGGGCTCATGTCTAAAGATTCTTTCCGAATTTACTTATTTTATTTTATGACTAGCTGTATGCTCACGGCTGCGCCCGCGTTTCATGTATTCTTTACTGCGTTTATTTTTTTTGTATGGAACCCTAACTATGTTACTTATATTTTTTGTTCGGTATTAAGATAAAATAAAAGCATTTCTAACAAATCCTAACACTTGCACAAAGAAATTTCACCAGTTTTAATGTTTTTATGCGGAATCCTCATTATTTACGAAAAAACTAAAAAAGTGTTCGTAGTTTTCGAAAAGTTTGTAACGCGGAGAAACTTCAGCTATCTAACAAAAAAAGTCTCGTCCAAATCGGGTCAGCCGTCCCGGCGTTTACCCGGAACAAACAAACTGACAAACAAAATTTTTAATAGTAGTATTTTCGGCGTATTAAGACGTGCTAGCAACTGTACCATCCACCATATACACAATTACATGTTATGGTGAATGAGGATTTCTATCTAACTTAGATTTCTGCGGAAGTACCAAAAATAATTTAATACTACCATTTCATTAATTAACGTCCTTTAATCTGAGACAATGCTGATTAACCAATAGTAAATTGATTGAACTCGATGAATTATATTTATGTGTAGAAAATTTACAATCAATAGCAAATATTATTATGTTGCTACGTAAAATACTGGCTATAATTCCAAAAACTACAATGTTAATGGTCGTCAAAAATGAACAAAATTTTCCAAAGCAATGAGCGTAACGTGACGTCGCTCGCATCGTTATTATTATGTGTTTTTTATGTATGACAGAAACGTTTACCATAGTGAGGTCAGGTGTTTCTCCAAGCGAAACATCCTTAGCACTCGCTCTCAAATCGACTCACTCATTTAATTCCATGGTTTAAAAACTTATTTTTAAGATCCAATTGTGGACCTTAAACTAAGAAATATTTTCAATTTTCTCTTTCCGTTTTCTTTTCATTGTTAATTATTTATCTGAACGGTAGGATTCTCTGGACGGCTAACGCCCCAGAATCAATTCATGGCTCTTTACTATATCATATAATATCCAAAATCAAGAACCTCGCAGGGGGCTAACTCATTTTATCGCACTCCTGATTAAATTGTTCCTATCTTTTTATAGGCATTATCATAAACATGTTCTTTATACAATAAATGTAACTGTGAGTATAATTTAATCTATGTTTTAATATTTGTTCATACATCATGGATTAAAACTCACCTTGCATGTGTGTATTAGTATACAACAATTGCATTTATATAAAAAAAGCATCTATGTTATGATATCTCAAGTCAATGAAAAATCTTTATCTTTAACCTCTTGAGCACTAACCTGGTGTTTACGCCAGCTTTCCATTGATTTCCTATTGTCTCATTTTTATGGGTAATCGACATATTAAATACCAAAGTCGCTTTATACGTAAACGAAGATAACGCGCTGCCTTAAAAAGTACTATTTTAAATGTATTAATGAATAGGTTTGCCCGTGCCTCTGCTTATGTCTTCTTTACGATTATTCATATTTTATGTTTCCATACTGTGATAATGATAATTTTTTTGTCAAATTTATAAAATATTGTTCCGTATAACTTAACGATAACCTAATACTAATATTTAAAAAACTTGGCCAAAGGATACGTTATGGTTTTAATAAAGAACCATATAAATAGGTTATGGTCGGATTGTCAGGGATAGTAGTAGAATAATTAGATCATAAAAACCATAAAGTTGTGAAAAAACTCATCATAGTGACGCGTTAAGGCGCCTCGCGTTCCGAAATCACCATCAGTATATACTGACCTGAGGTTTTAACAGTGACAGATGTAGTCCGGCATACTGATGTCGACTGTTGATACATTCACATCTTGTTTTTTGACTACACATATTTGACATCAGATGTGCATTTGCTAAGCTTGTTCTTACAAGAAACATTCTTTCATAATACGAGGCGAACGTTCAGACGCTAGACGTAAGCCGGACGGACACAGACAGACGGCGGCACAATTATCATAATAAGGAAGTACCGCTCGCTTCTGTTTTACCGGACCGGAGTGGACTAACGAACTTAAATATATTGTCTCCGGAAAGTAAATTGACAAGGTTGAGTAGTAACCTAGACAAAAACACTACTTAGGCCAAGCGGAAGATTTATCTAAAATATCTGATAAACTAGCCAGATAGAGATGCGAGCGGAATTCATAATTGAAGACCCTTGAGTGTTTATATGATCTTGCTTGAATATAAAGTCAAGGCATCTGAGGTTTGTTTAATTACCTTATCTAAATGGACCAGCAGTTGTTCGGAAAAATTAAAGTTATTTATATTACTTTACACGTCTACATGATATCAGAGCATGAAATATTATACTGGGGACCATGTTTTTTTGATTAAATTAAATAATGTATTACCATCTTCATGGACAAACCTATTTAATTTTTACTAAAAATCATGATTACTTATCCAACTGTGTATCTTGAATTTAGGCATCATCATAATCACCAGTTTATGCTAATATATGTGCTAGTAAGATATTTTAATGCCCATCTACCTATTTGAAAACCTATCCAGCAGCTTTATTGTGTATCAGCGAAACCATATCATATTCCAGTTGCGTAATTCGCACTAGTTAACGAATTAATAAAGCATATTTTTGGAAGTGGAATCGTTGGTTTTAATAATTTGTCAATGAACATCGCTTTTACTGTGGTGAAACGTATTTATTTCTTGCTTTAATCTAGATTTTTATAACAAAACTAGCTGTGCGATTGTGCTGAGCGATTCCGTTCGCAAAAATTAATTAAATAAACATTATCCATTTGACCAAATTGTGAATTCTCGATCCTCAAGAATAGACACAAAAAGTCTCATTCAAATCGGTTCATCCGTTTAGAAGAAGTTTTGTCACATACACACGCACAGAAGATTTATATATATATAAAGATGAGCTGTATTTTATATTAATTTCAACTTCCTACCTCAAGTTTTTTTCGACAAATAAGATCTTATCACAGGAGCACATACAAACGAACGGGAACATACTTTGTTATACATTATAAGATATGGAACTCTAAAGAAGAAATAAACTTATAAAAAACCTTGCTCTTTTATTGAAGTGTAAAATATAGTTTCCGTGTAAATATAGGAAATCGTGTGTGTTTTCACTTGGTTATTGAGATAAAATGGCTGGAGATAAAATCACATGAATTCAATATTAAACATTTTTCATAAATAAATACATAAACTATATGCACTGTTATATTAATGGTATATAACGAGTTGGGACTCGTGCGTTGTTGTTGTTGTTTTTTTTGGTTATTTTTTAAACTAGTGTTATGAAAAAATCTCAGAAAAATAGCTTTAGCTACATGTATTTACACATTATTTGTATATTGGAGCCTGTGACTGCGACAATACTATTGATAGTCAACGTACCTCCAATTTGGATTCAGTTAAGACTCAATTTTTTTATTTGTGTTCGGTAAAAGCATCCATGTGAATGTATCGAAGGTAGGCAACATCATGCCACTCTACATCCAGCTTGGCTAAAGCCTCTAAGTAGGTCTGAAGGTGCACTTGTTGATACCGGTTGTTTACCATGTGTATGGTGATCGCGACTCAGGCGGACAGGAAAAGCACGCGAGTATTTATAAAAGGTTCTCAAGAGCAATGTGCAAGCAAGCAAGCATCATACAAGTAATGGTTGTAGTTTAAATATCAAAGTTATATTTACGATACACTCTCTCTACTTTGTTGATTGTTTTTTTACTTTAAGCAAATATACGTTGGAATAATTATAATGTATTTTTTTTTTTAGTGTTTATTGATTTTAGCATAGGATTGCAGCAGGACCTGCACCTTTTGAATAACCTTTTATCATCTTTATTTGTTGTTCTTTTAAATTATTACATACTAAAAAATAAATATTAAAACTTAACTAGATTAAGAAAGTAGCATATTGATTTACTAATCTAGATATTTCATAATTTAGAACGAAAACCATTTACTCGGTGGAACGATACCACTGAACGTATTTTAATGATTCGATACGCGCAACTATTTCAAATGAAAACATAAATAAATAAAACAACATCTGGAGTATCGATGTTCAGCAAACAACTTTATTTTTTGTCACAGATATTTGTATATTTTATACGAAATAATAAAAGCTACCCTGCAATATGACGCCTATATTTATCTGAATCGTCGTTTAAAAGTTATAAATATTAGAGATTTTAAGATTTCCTGAAGACACCGCGTCTACTAATACTTTGATAAACGTTCATATGTTGCTTTGAACTAGACCTTCACTTATCCTCCTATCATATATATACTAGCTGGTGCCCGCGGCTCCGCCCGCGTTTCATATGTTCTGTGCATATGACGTTTCATATATAGCTAATTTAAAAAAAATAAATAAATGAATAAAAGTAAGAGTATTTTGTTTTTATTAGCGGAAAAAATGTATATAAGCGTAACATTGAAGTGGAAAATGTACAAAAGAGTAAATCGAAAAAATAATTTGAAGGATCGGTGGAATCCAAAAAATACCTGTCTACGAAAAATACTACGTTGAAAGGTATTAGTCCTATCCTATATCCTATATGGGAGCAAATAAATTATAAACAAACAAATTGAGAAAACATGGCAAAGGGCTCATAGAATTTAAAAAAAATATATAGCCTATAACCATCTACGATTAATTCCGCGTCGAATGGTTGTGGTTTCATGCTGATCGGTTCAGTACTTTTCGAGTTTACCTCGGACAAAGAAAACAAACTATATATATATATATATATATATATATATATATATATATATATATATATATATATATATATGCTGAATAATATCGCTGGGTTGTAAGACAGATATATAAGGTTATTGCTTCTCTGTGTTCGACACTTTTTTTGATTCTATTGTGATTACAAGGCAACCCTAAACGACGTGACATGCCATTGTTATTATTATTTAAGCGATAATGGCGCAGCGGGTGGTGCGCCTGATTCCGCGTCAATAGACGCGGGTTCGGTCCTCACCTCAGGAAAACATCGCGAGGAAACCATAGCATGGTGGTAGCGCAATTTGTAATGATGCCCGCCTGTGTAGCTACCACCCTCAAAATATCAAAACCTGCCGCCAAATACCAATAGGTGTGATCCGGCAGCATCACTTGAGAACAAGTACCTCTAGACTTAGTGTGTTTACCATCCTGGACCACATCGCCACTTAACATCAGGTGAGATTGTAGTCAAAGCACTGAGCCTACAACGTGTAAAAAAAATATTAACTTTTATACACGTGATATTATGTACGCGTGATTTACCTATTTATTTATTATTATTTATTCGTAATTATATTAAAGTTCGTTTTAGTCCTTGTAACCTTTACGAGCTGTTTAATTATTCTTTGACTATTATGTCAGGTATCAAGATATTAATTAAAATCTGAGTTACTTGTCATATTAACGCACCTAAAAGTTGTAACTTCCAATTTAAAAGTGTTTAACGTTATTAGAGTTAAATATATCGTAAGTTTTAAATACTATTGACCTAGTTGGTGCTCCCACCGAGCCTTGGACTTATAACGAATAGTGAACAAGTATTCGATAACATGTTGCAACATATGTATGTATATCCAATTACTGAGAATCTTATTTAAATGTTAAGGTGAGTCTCGCAAATTATCATGCGTTTATAATCTTCGCTTACAAATAAAAATATTGCCTAAGGAAAGCTCTATCAGACGTACTTGTTTTCATTTTTATTGATCCTTCTATAACTAGGTACTTCAATAAATTGTTTCTATATACTAATAAATAAAAGTTAAATTTATGTTTTCAATATCAAAACTTTTTAAATTAAAAACCAAACCCACTTGAAAAGAACAAACTATAAAAATGCAATAAAAAGTCAATAAATAATTACTTTTTAAATCTGCTTCATTAATTTTGAAATCGGTGTCAGCTTGGGGACTTTTTTAAAGGACTTCAAACCTAACAATAGGTAGTAAATACAAATAATAGTATTTTATTAATATTAGGTTTGCATAAGAGGTTTATTAAATAAGATCTTTATTAAGTTATTTTATACTTTTTAGTTTTTGAAGTCGGTTTTTTTTTAAACGTAGTGTTTTTTTACTTTTTGTTTCCGTAATAGGTTGTTCTGTAAACTACAGTAGGACTTGTCTTTTTCGTTGCTTTTCATTGTCGAATATTAAACAATATTTTTTTAAGTAGCTATGGATAGGCTTACGAAAAGTGCCGCGCGCCTTAAACAACATAGATTCCAAGAAACGGAAACGGATAAAAGGAATCGACTCCTAAAAAATGGTGTTCGAAACTCTATTTCACGTTCTTGTGAGGTAATGAAAGATCGTGAAGAACGTTTAAGTTGGGCTTTCACTGTTCACAAGCTCCAAGGTATGACATTGGAAAGGGTGATGATAGACCTCGGAAAAAAAAAATTCTAAACAGGTCATATATATTTAAGGCTTTAAGTCGATTGAAGAATTGAAATGGCGATTAAGTGATTTGGAAGCGTTTAAATTATTACACAGACCATATGATGACAAAGCACTACATGAAATGCAACTATTAAGACAATTAAATCTAGATTAATTTTTTTTTTTTTTACTAATTTTGGAAATTTCTTTTTATTTCTTCCTTCAGAGATTTTATGCAATCGTAGTGGTTATAATATTTATCAGTTTCTCTACTCCGCACGCTCGCTCCGCTTCAATGACAGGTAGGCTAAGACCCACTTATCGGGACATAGGTTAATAATAATTTACAATCAACCTAAGTGAAAACTCCCAAAAAAGCCGCACACAAACTAAAATTACATCGTTCACGTAAACAAAAATGTTCGTGAAATGAAAACTATAAACGTGTTTGTATAGCTGCCAAAGTAATTTTTTTTTTTGGGAATCAAAATTGATTATAAAAATAAGTCCAAGACTATCTGGCATATGATAAATAAGGAAATAAATAATAATAGAATACATGACATTGCTTTGATCTGAACGTCGATGGAGTACATATTTCAATCAATTCAGAGGTAGCGACTAATTTTCAAGACTAAGTGACCAGTATACTTCTAGAAGTAATTAAAAATATAACTTCATCTTCCCATGGTGCCGCAATACATTTAAATAATTGAAGTGTCCCTATAAATTCAAAATTTATTTTCACATCTATTAGTGCAGGTGAAATACATTCAAACGATTAAATTGGAAACATACCCAAGATATAAGGGAATATCAGTAATGGTTGTCCAGTACATGATTATCAATATTTCACCTTATTTGGCTAATATATTTAATCTATGTATAGAAACTGGATCTTTTCCCATTTTCATGAAAGTAAAGTGGTAGCTTTCAGTTTAAATCAGGTTGTTAGAAGTAGTCTTGGAAACTATTGACTAATTTCTATATTTTCTTCTATTAGTAAGATATTTGAATGGATTATGCTTAATCAGCCTATTGGATATTTTGAAGCAAAAGAGCTTTTAGACGGCCGACAATTTGGTTTCACATAATCTACCCCTGACGTTGATGCAACGCTTATGAGTTATATTTTGGAGGCTTGGGAAGATTCACAAGATGCAATCTGTATATTTTTTTATTTCGGAAACCCCTCTCGCCCTTCTAGAGTCTTATTAATAGATCGCTGTCAAAAAGTAAGTGTAAATTGAGCTACCTCCGCGGGATCATTAGCTCGAATAGTAGTCTCGCAGAGCTCGATTATGGGACCGTTTTTATTCCTGATATATGTACATAAGTGTCATACTTCACTTATATTCATGGGGAAAAAAAAAAGAATCCGAAGTTAAGCAACTAAATAATATCTTAGAAAACATTTAAAAATGGTTTGCCTTAAATAATTTATTGCTAAATGATATTAAAACCAATTGTATGACGTTTATTTTGCCCTCAATATGAAGTATGTTGATTGCAGTATCAAAATAGAAGGGAATTTTGTTGGCTTTGTTGATAATGATGTGTTCTTAGGCATTAATAATAATAGTCTCACTAATGCAATGGGTAAGGGTAGTGCGTAAATGCATTTCCCCCCGTCAAAAAAAAGGTATTAATAATAATAAGTTACAATGAGGTAAAATACGCATAAAAATGTTGGCGAGAAGGTTAAGCTCAGCCGGATTTGCAGTTCGTAAGATACGCCAATTAACATATATCGCTACTGCTAGGTTATGAGATTAGTCTATTTTGCTTACTTTCATAACCTAATATCTTACGGCATTTTGCCGACTGGAGACAAAAGTTGAGATAGACTCCATATTTATAATACAAAAACGTGCAGTTTGAGCCATTCTCAATACGGGACCTCGCCAATCACTGAAGAATAAATTTAATGAACATAGTATCTTAACTTTGCTATCCCAATACATATTTGATTATTCAATGCACGTCCACAAAAAATTAAACAAGTTTGATATAGCTAACGGCCAGCATAACTTTTATACCAGAAGTTCACAAACTAGGCGTCTCATGCTTTAGGCTTAGTAAGTCCAATAAAACGTTTTTAGGAAATAGTGTCAGGTATTACAACATGTTTACAAAGCACATTACCGATTTGCCTGCACAATAAGTGTAAGCACTATGCCAAACAGGTTTTAATGTCCAAAGGTGGGTCATTACGTGAACAAAAAAAAAAAATCAAAATCAAAAAAATCTTTATTCAATTTCAATTCAATTTAGGCTCTAATATTAACATTATGACGATCATTCACTAGATTGAGCTAGTTAAAGTTGCTAAAGTTTTACGAATATGCATTAAGTTATCGAAGATGTGTTGGGAGGGCAAAGTTAAGATATCATATTCATGAAACTTGTTTTTTAGAGAACGATAGTTTTAAATAATTCCATTTAAATATGGAGCGCGAAAATTTTAAAAATTATGCAACGATAGTGATGTCTGGAAATGTCTCTCTCTGTACTTTAGCTAAAACCTTTTATTGTTATAAATGAATTCTATAATTTATATTATACTTTAAAAACCATATCGGTTTTCTCCAGCGGGCTCTTCTCGACTGGGTTGTTTTCGGAACCGGTGGTAGCTTTTTGACGTTCATAAGCGCCTTTTCAGGGCCCAAATTGACCAAAGATTTTTTTTTGCTTATTTGTTTTTTTTTTTATTATCATTATTGACTTGTTTTATAACAACACCAAAAATGATTAATAGTAAACAAAAATAAAGTAAATTGTTTAATAAACAGAGGAGAAACATGTCATGAACTGTTTTCCCCTCGTCTATTCATAAATAGACAACTATTACCAGAAACTATTATAAAAGTAAAGCTGATATTCAATTTTTTTTACAAATAACTATTAGAGTCGATACATTTTTATGTTAATACAGACTAGCTGTGGCCGCGACTCCGTCCGCGTGGAATTCTACCCAATTTCAATAACGTAGAAATGTTTTCTATCATTGATTCGACAGTTCCATTGAATGTTTTCCCACATATATTTCACTGACAGCTTACTCTTTTCACAATTTAAATATAAGTGTAATTTATAGGAAAATTACTTGACATTACCTCGTTTATAGAGTTAAAATACATAAATACACAAATGTTATAGTCGCGTCATTAAAATATGAATAATTGAAATGAACCGACTCCAAAAATGAAGTAAACTTCTAAACAATATATATTGGACTCGGTTATAGTATACTCGAGTATTTAAATAAATGCTTACCTATGTAAAAGAATAATTATTGTTTTGTCTAAAAAGAGTTCGTTGTGAATTATTTATACTGTTTGGTTATTTTTAGAAGTCTGTTTATTTATTTTTTTAAATATTCAATATTTTATAAAAACTAATCGCATATTTTTGGTAAATATATTTTATTAAGTCTTTTAAAATACATACGGTATCATCATGCGGATCAACTGAATTATCAGTGAAAAAAACCAAGATCGCTTGAATTTAGTTTGTTTTTAAATTCTTTAATGTTGTTAATATTTAAAATATAAATAGTATTCACCTGTAAGGGACGTCGGCTGCGAGGAACACGTAGTTTGTAGCGTATATAGCGGCCACGTAGACGGGCAAAGCAAGGAGTACGTAGTTAACCAAATGAAATCTACGGAACTGACCCAACTCCCTCATCAAACCCTCGCAGTCCACACCGGCGCTCCCTTCCAACCTCGATTTGTCATTTCTATTCTCTTTTGATGCCATTGTACTTCCAACTAAGAGTGTTATTTAAGTAACAACTTTACGATGATTTGAATTAAATTTAAAAATGAATGTTTTTTAATTGTTTGTTTACTGCCGGGCGCGTGTTCGGTTGTGAATCGAACAACAGCGAGTGTGTAGAGATGTACACTACTTGAGTGCTACTGACGGTAGGTGTCGCGATGTCGCGAGCGGAGACCGGCAATGAGACGGGAACGTGCCGTGTCGTCCACCGGCTGCAAGCCACTGTGTCAATGTCACAGTAGCATTGCAATGTTAACTGTATCTTCTCCATACCGTATGCGCCCGGAACTAATCTTCCCTACATTAAGAGGATATCCTAGCGGCCTTTATTCCATACAAACGTACTATCGTATACTCGTATATCTACAACCGCCATGCTCGTACTATTGTAGAAACTAGAAGCCTTTGGAAATTAAAAAAAATGCTCATTTTTACCGTCATTTTCAGACGTTCAGCAAACAAATTTGATGGATAAAATTTAAAAAGACGTACAGGCATAGCCAAAGATTTATTATTCTAAACTGAAAGAAAATTAAAAATCGGTTCTATTTTGGAAGTGGAAACAGGGTACTACGGAGTGATGTTTTTCGTCAGTTTTGCATAGAGTGATATTGGGTTTTTCTACTCAGTATCATCCCGGAGTCTGGAGTTTGTGCCCGATCTGGATTGGAGCTAAGCTCGGCGAAATGTGAGTGGTGTAGTTCGCTATTCACCTCTACCTAACCCTTCGAGGATAACAGGCGTAAGCTTGTGATATGTTTTAAATTAGTCCACGCTGCAGTTGTCCTTTTCGTGTTTTGATAATTATTTCTTTGGGGCGAAACACGATTGCAATAGATTTCTGAAATACGAACTTTTCTGACCCCATGTCCTCTTAACACGTAAATTACTTTTAGAAATCTTTATAACCAATCAATGCAGGTCTTCTAAACATTTTTAATCTCTCTGAAACATCCCCTAGCCCCATAAGGCCTAATTTAATATGAAGAGGAGGCAGTAAAATATTTGATGGTTCAACTAAAGATTGGCGTATTATGATTTTAACACCTGGTTGGAGTTCTGTCCTTTTTTACCCATTCTTTTTGTATATAATGTCTTTCTCTAAGTTGGTTTTTTAACTGAAGCAACATCAGCACATACAATTTTAGATATAAAACAAATCCCTATATTTTTAAATATTTTTGATTGTCGACAGTGGTTATACCTAACGAAATTGATCCTTCTTATATCTCTGATTTATATATTTGCGCTGGCTGTCATTTTTGATCCGATTCTAAACTTTGATCCCATGATTTATTGACTTTTCTTGTTTATTTTTGTGTTTTTTTCCCCTTTTTTCGCGATTAAAAAAAATGACTCGATGAAAGTTTTTTTTGAAGTGGATTCGGAATCAGCCGGTCGAGAACCATAGGAAATGATGTGCAAAGTGTCTGGACAGTTCCACATTTTTTTGTGTGTCTGTGTAATCATTTTAAAACTAAAAAAACACGGTTTAATATAAAATAACAAACTAAAAAATAATTAATATCTCTACTAATAATAATAAATAAAATTGAAGTGTTTGCGATATGAACACAACAAGTTTTTACTAAATAAATATGAATGTATATAAGGTACTTATACCCAAAACACAATTTTTAAAGTCTTTGTTGGTTCCGGCTAATCTCCGGAACGCCTGGACCAATTTATAATTTTCTAAAATAATAGGTACTTCCGCATATAGTATGTATAAACTTATAATGAAATCTCTTTGGCTGTACTATTTATATCTGGCTGGTAAGGTGGTTACATTAAAAAAAAGAAACAAATTAGTAAAATGTTGTTTACGGATATTTTTCATTTGTTTTCTTTCTGACAAAATGAGTGAACATGATGGAGAAATTTGATATATAAAAATTAATTATAAAAACTTTTATAATTATAAACAAAACCGATTTCAAAAGAATAAGCCATAAAAATGCACTAAATAGTGAATAAATAATTACTTTTTCAATCTGCTTAATATCCTTTATTTTAAGATCATTATTAATTTTGAAATCGGTACCAGCTTACGGATAACAGAGTGTTGTAAATATACATCGCTAATTATATTCAATTTTGATTAATTTTCCTTTATTAAAAATCATCCTAGTCCTTTATTTAGCTTATATAAAATTGTGATAAATTTTGGCTGTTATTTCCATATATAAATGAGTACATTTTGTGAAGTTTATGGACCTAATGCAGTGTGATTAAGAGTAGCAAAAAGTTAATTCAAGCTTTTGAATCCGCGGGGGCATCTGTTTCTGAACAAGCCAATCGCCGGAGCTTCCTTTCAAGAAGCTTTGGAAGGAAACTCTAATTCTAGGTTGAGATGAAGCGGCCAGAATTGATAAACTTTTGAATTATTGCGTGTTCGCTGTGCTTTGAATTTAGCGAATCGTAATTATAACAAATAGTCGGAATCCCCAGGGTCGTCTTTAAAGTCAAATCTATTATTGGCCTACGTCAAGCAGAAAAGAGGTTCCACTTGCAACTACCATGCAAAATTGTTCTCTACGAACGGGATTGTAACTGGTGGAGGCAATATTTACGAGTTATTTGCGGAACAGTTCGCATTTGTTTATAACAAAGATAGTATTTCAGCATCAATCGAGTCTCACAACCCTACTGTTAGTGATCTTAGTGATTCTTTCAGTGACCGCATCTCAAATTTACAGAGTTTTAAAATGACTTTATTCTAGGAAGGGAGCCGACTGTGATGGGTTCCAAGTATATTTGTCGTCAAATGCGCTAAGGCACTCACAAAGGCTTTATTACTCATTAATAACAAGTTTCTTAAGTGGGTGGTGTAGTTCGCTACATCACCTCTGCCTAACCCTTCGGGGATAACAGGCGTGAGCTTATGTTATGTTATGTTATGTAAATTCATAGTTAATACAAATTTTGTTTTTTTTTTAATTAAGTTCGACTACTTAACTAGCCGTTAAAATGTACATGTTTAAATGAAACAAGTTGTTGCGTCTTGTTTGTGGGGTACTCTCCGCGGTTTTATTTCATGTGTGAAATAGTTTTGCAAATTTCAAGTATTTCGTAAAATACGGATTAGGTATTTATATTTTTTTTTAATTACATAAGTTTATTAGTTGTTATAGTAAATCGTAAATGTGTTCATTGGGAATATATGTCTCACTCTGTAATTTTCTTTGCATTAACAAAACATTTACTTACTTCCATGGACCTTAACTATGTTACTTTTGGGTGTATTTCACTTTACAACACTGTGCCATGTGCAGGCCATTATACAGCATAGCCAAAATCTACATTATTTGCCAAATAAAACATAAATTCGTTAAGCTGATCACTAAACGAATTCTTTTTATTCAGCTAGTACGCACTCATGTTCGCATGCGTAAGCGAGAGCCGGGTTAAACTTTTGTAGATACTTCTTTGCGCAAAACACATATGTTAATATTTATTATCACCTTGGGCTTTCTCTTGACATATTTATTTATCTATTACCATATTCGATTTGACGATGGTTTCGGTTATGATTTTCGATGTGAAAAGTCATTTTAACTTCAATTAATCTCGATTCCGTATCACCGCTCTATGCAAAATAATCAAATGGTACGAGCCAGCACTCTATGAAGCGTGGATTTGAGGAATGTATTTTGGCGGGATGGTAAGGTGTTTTATGTCCTACTGGGTCACGAGCATCACGTATATTGTGATGTCGCATTCCGAGAATAGCAAGTGTGCATTCAAATTTACATAGACGCTTTAGGCATGCTGTTCATAAATCGAAATCAAAAATCTTTACTCTATTTAAGCCCTGAGAAGGATCTTATGAACATCAAAACACTACCACCGCAGTGTTCGGAACAACCCACTCGAGAAGAGAGCAGGGAACAACTATCAACCTGTTTTCTTTTTTTATAAATGTGGATACACATATAAATGTATTTACATAAAAACTAAACAATTTATAGTTATAACCATTGTTAACGGAAGAATAAAAAGGAGTGTCATTTACAGACGTTACTATCGTTCACGTAATCATCTACCCTGTAATATCTCTTGGAAATTAAAAATTGCATAAGATTGTGCTTGAACTTATTGTCCTTGAACACTATTACCTAAAAAGCTTTTATTAGGCTTACTTAGCCTATAGTGTGAGACTAGTTGTACCCTTATGATATACTAGATCTACCTTATGGCTCCGTTTACACGTCATTTTTAATTTCTGAGATATTAAGATTAGTAAAATTGTTGCAAGAAATGTGAAGATGAATTTTTATCGACTTCATTCATTCACGTGACTACCCACATGAATACGTGGGAAATGCATTTACGCACTACCCTTATCTATTGTACTTAGGGGATCGAAGTCCCCCAGTACACTAGATAAGGGGCACGGAGTGACGAGCTCCGTGCAGTGTGGGACTCACCCGGGCGAGAGTCGCCCGGAAATACCCACTAAAACCCCCCGGGGCCGTCCGCTGCATTTGGGATGGGGGCGACACGGGGTGGCTTTCGCAAGCATCGCGTCGCACCTACATGAATACCTAACGTTGGATATAAAACACGTAAAGTCAATTAGCAAATGGATACAAAAAACTATCATATTGATGGGTTAGGTAATTATCGCGTTACTCGTCTAATATAACACCCGAAGACTTTTTAAATGCTAAAATTAATAATATTCTATTTATTTATTTAGTTTCTTATTCTGATTATTGTTTCACGAACTGTGGTAGTTAGACTTCGGGTGTAAATGTTTCATTGTTTGATGCTTAATGTTCTATCGAACTATATCGACCTTTCATTTAGTATCATCTAAGTGTTCATAGAAGTATTACGTAAGCAAAACTTTGGACATTTCTGGCCCCTTCCTCCCCTTTATCATCAATAGTTACCAAAGCTTTACACTTCCCGCCCCCGCCTCTCTCGATTATTACCTAAGCATTGTCATATTTTTGTATAAAGGAACGAAAACTAATAAGTAAATGTTATTAAATTCATCACTATTCTCACACTCCGTAATCCATGTCATTTATTTATTTATTTAAAATGATAGGTAGTGGCCAATACAATATATGATATTAATTTAACAACATATAAAACAATTATCAGTGTATTTTCCCTTTAAGGCCACCACCGCATGCATAAGTTATGGCCGTAACAAATTTTTAAAATGAATTTAACAAAACAGACCAAATCTGAATAAATTACCCACAAACCAATAATTTTAAAAAGTAACGTTACAAAATAATAATAAAAAACAACAATAATATGCATCGAAACGTAAATAAAAATAAAATGTCAAAAATAATTATATTGATCGTCATGAAAAAAAATAATGTCAAAAATAATAATTATGAATGTCATCAAGAAATCCAAGGCATAGAGAACCCCATTTATGCTTAATATGAACGATCCCTTTTTGTTGGGTGAGGGAAATACGCACATCCAACAGGCGGGGGTAGTACTGTAGGAATGTATGGGACACACGACTCCGTTAGAACTACCAGCATACCGTCTCTACTGCCACGTGCCACTCGGGACGATACCGTATCGATATAGCAAGATCCGCGACGACGATGAATAACGCCAAACCCAACCACACAAGGATCACAATAAATCTATGTATGTGACCAGTCAACTGCTTTCTCTGAAACTAGTACCGGGACACGAATTCACCTGCTCATATGCAACCTTTATAACTATATGTCACGTCTCGAGGTGACCCAAAACTAATAATAGATTGCGCCAATGGCGAAATCGACCACGTACCACTTAATAATATTGAATGTAATTTATCACATAAATTATTATTTCTATAATATATATAACTGTAATCTATAGTTATTAACTTGCGACCTCCATAGAAAATGAAACATAATAATGCTGAGAGAGAGGCAATAACCATGTCTTGAAACCTGAACAAAACAACTCGACGTGTAATACGCATTCCAATATATCACAGGGGCAAGAACCTGCGATAGTTATTTTATATTTACATTGTTATATTTGTAACATAAATATAAAATTCTCTACTCTTAAAAAATATTGACCGCAAGTTGGTATAAATTTAATTGCAGGAACCCGAATTATTAACCCAACTGTATATAATGCCTTTTGCGTAATCACTTTATTTTGACAACTATTTCGTATTTTGCGTTAAATTTATTTCATATGGGTATACGAAATTTCTGTTTAGGGAGTACAGAACATCCGTTCTTACACTAAAACTGAGAGAACATTTCCACTAAAACTGTTAATAAACTTTTTTGTGTTAACCTAAAAAAGCAACAATACATGCTTCTCATCACTTCGGTACTCCTGTTTTTTTTATCTAAACTAAGTAAAGAAAAATTCCGCCAAACAAATTTCAAAAATCTATTTGCAAATTGTATTCAAAACACCTACTCCATAGAGTTATTTAATATAAACATATTAGGCGGCCATGCAATTTTATAACTTACTAGCTTTTTCTTTACGTGGTTTAAATCTGCTCATTGAACGCTCGGACGTATGCACGAACCGCAGGTTTTACATACGTTGATCCTCGCGACAGACAAGGCCCCTCTCGTGGTGGTGACCCACGTGCCAAGTTGGCCTCCTATTGAGACCGACTGACTAAATACTCCACGTCCCTAACCGGCGCAAGGATGACAGGGCCTCCGGAGGCACATTAATAACTTACTAGCTGACCCGACAGACTTTGTCTTGTCTTAACTATGAATATTGAGTTCGAATTTTATAATTCATTAAAAAAATATTATTACAGAATATGTGCACCAAGAAATCATAAACTAATCTATACTAATATTTTAAAAAGGAAAGATTTGTATTTTTGTATGTAACGAATAAACTTAAAAACTACTGGACCGATTTGGATTATTCCGAAAATCCCACGGGAGCGGGAACTACGCGGGTAAACCCGCAGAGAACAGCTACTTATTTATATAATTCCAACCGATGCATCTGTTTTAAATGACATTTGCAGCGCGCATTCTGTCAATCACGCCAACTGTCAAACAACTGACAGTTATGTCGAACGTCATAAGGTTTACGTTAGAAAAGTTAATAGGGTCGTTAAATTTTCTTAGTTTTTGCGCAATTTTCTTAATTATTTTAATGTAACGAAATATTAGTAAATATTTAAAAAAAGTTGAATGAAATCATTACTGATTTACAGCCATTACGGCCATTTGCAGCTTTACGGCCGTTCTCAAGTTATAGCGTGACCAGGAGAAATAGGGGTTAATTTATATATATCCATCCATCCATTCAACCGAAAGACTGCCCAGTGCTGGACATAGGTCTCCCCCCAAGGTCTCCACGACGACCGGTCTTACACCATATAGATAGATATTAAATATTTTTTTAACATCAACCTAACCTAACATTTGTCTAGTTTTAAAATTTATTGGCACCCTGGCTAATAATTATGTATACTTTCATAATCAAAACATACGATAGGTTGCGTAAATATATGTAAATTGTATTATTTATCTCTAAACTTGGCATACTATGGCATGTTGACGGCTGACGTCATAGAATTGTTAAAGATGTTTTCACTTCAAAAACCATAAAAAATAACTATTTAAAAGATGAAGTTTGGAACATCAGGAAAAGTTCCTTAGAGGCGAATATAGAAACAAAGTTAAAAAGCATCTAACAACGTTAACAATCAACGAACAAGATACTCAAAATTATTAGACAGTATCCGATTTAAAAACCTGAATTTGAAACACAAGCTCGCACTTAACAGAATAATTCTGATATTAATATAATGGTAAGCGTCTACCGGTGCGCTTAGAGACAAATTGAATTTAGCTTTCGAAATTGAAAATATTAATATAAGTGTGCACTTCTATAACTTTTGATTATTAATATAGTAAGAATCAATAACTTTGAAAATATCCTTAAACACAAACACGGAAAAAAGTGGTGATTTAAATTAGTACTATAGTGAAGACTGGGGGTTGCACCGCTGTAACCGCGCTCAGACTCTACTATCACGCATTTCTATGGAAGTTTTATTAAACACTTACGAGAAATGATATCACACATGTGACTGAGCTAGTTATGCGCACTCAGGTGGATGGAAATTGTTCTCCGGGGGATGCACAGGCGGGTTGAGTCACATTAGTGATCAACACCCAAACCTTCAGACTGTAAACGGGGGTAGATTGAAGTTTAAATTACCACTTTCTAGTAAAAAAAAACAAGATTTGTCTAAGGAAGATATATAAAACAAGAGGTTTTTAATGATTTTAGCAGTTTAATGATAATTCTTGTGCATTGATTGCTTCTAAAGAGACGTTATTGCTGAACGAATTGATTTCTAACACGTTAATAACCAGTTGTTTGTGTAGTTTTTTACTTATTTATGTGATTTCATAATAAAAAGATATGTAGGTACTATTATTTAATTCAAAGTAAAAATTAAGAACATTTTTACAAATGTTAACAAATGTCAAATCTTTTCTGCGAAATCTTGTATTTAATCAGTATTTACTCACCCTGGTCGGTTAAATTATTAAAAATCCTTATATCTGCAAATCTATCAAAAAAGTGACTGGTAAAATTTAGATCAATATATTTTTAACATTTCATATATTTATTACCCATTTTTTTAATTTTAACTGAATAAGTATAATAAACAAAATATCTCTAAGTTACCCAATTTTTGTAAAATCACCCATATATTGCCGAAATTACACTTTATTTATATAATTTTCTTTGTAATTACTATGTCAACTTTAATTAAACTTTGTCATATTCGTTTAAAGCGATTTGGATCCACGATGTGTATGATTTATGTTGCACACGTGTGAACGCGTATCTTAAGTGTCTCCGCCGCACACCGAAGCACATCACAGCGCGGCGGTACAACAGCGCACGTGCCTCTCGGTTAACTACCTCAGCAACACGTGTAACTAATTCGCACGACTTTTTTAAAGTGTATTATTGCTTTTTTGTTACAATATCTCTCAACTTGTTTATAAACATGCAAATATTTATTTCTAAGGGTTATTGTATTGCGCTTTGTGCCGGTTCGCCTCTTTATAGGAAAGTAGACGGGTCCAATCTGACCCCTCGAACTCCTTGAACCTCAAACTCTATAGGGATTTCCGCTCCCTGACCATAAAGTATGAGAACCACCCACCAAGGTGTTTTAATGGGTATTCCCGGCGCTTCACGTCAGGCGAGTCCCACATATCCGCTCTCGACTCAGTTGAGAGGGAATGCGTCAATGCATTTCTCCTTGTAAGAAAAAGGGGCGGATCGTTACGTGAACGACAATGATGTCTGGAAATGATATATCTCTCTTTGCATTATTTACAAAGATTGTAAATAGTAGTATTGCATAGTAGAAGGTTAAACCAAATCAGCCAGTTTTTTGCCTGCGCTCTTTTTTATACTGGGTTTTTTTCCGAACCGATGGTAGTATTTTGACGTTCATTAGCGATATTTCATGGTCTAAATTGAATAAAGTGTTTTTGATTGTTTGGACTACTGTCCCACGTCCGTGATGAGAGGCGACGCTATGCTATGTACCTTTGTATGAGATCCGACGGTTAGTGCATTATATTACATACATATTTTGCATTCAATTACATAAATTTGCAATATTACATTCAGACAAATACTTCATGTAGCATGTTTGCCATAAAATATGATCATAAACACTTCGTAAATGAACTACTCTTCTAAAAAATAGCATAGCAGGCAACCAGTCTAGTACCACATAATTTTAGCGTCACATAGTTTTAGCGTCAGGCTGAGGCGCATTTAGAGTTTTAGCACATCAAATTCTAATATCGAAAAAAGAAACTAACCTGTAATGTACATCAGCGGCTAGGAAGATATAGGTAGTGTGTAGTAAGCCGACTTGGAAAGCTGCGAGGGCGACCAGCACGTAGATCCGCATGTGGAACCGGCCGGCCTGTCCGAGCTGCTTCAGCACGCCTTCCGCGTCTACTCCGCATGATAACTCAGAATTGTCTTTCTTTCCCTCAGTCATTCTCCGACCAGCTCCGCTCGATCACTGTTCAAACAGATTTGTTTATTGAAAATACAGATTCCACTCTAGAAGGTTATGGGGTCTCGATAAATATCTCGAGATTCCAAAGCTACGTCTACATATGTATGCCATACACGTATACTCTCTGCAGAAAAGAATAAGAGCACTCAGACCGCGAATAGAACATGTTAAACCGACTCGTGCCTCGCGTGATGCGTCATACTGATTACATACCCGTACATCACATCCGGCGCATTCAATTAAATGCTTTGCTACTATCTAGATGTTGTTACTTCTATACACAGTATAAAGCAAACTCGCTTTCCACTTCTTTCTGTATACTTATCCGCAAACTCATGCTAAACCATGCAAAGTTTACACCATCAGTTAGGTATTTTTTCTTATAAGATTTATAACATAATAATTATGTCCGATATACAAGCATCGATACCAATAAATAAAATGTCTGTTTGTAATATCTGAATAACATTTTTGAATACGGAATTTGTCATTCAAATTACTATATCTTTTGATTGAGTGGACTGATTTTAATGAAGTAAAGTTTTGATGTTACTCCGAAAAAATGTGTTATAATTATCTTTTTAAATTTTTAAAATATACTTAGTACTTTGAAATTGATACCTGCACAAACAAACAGACAGACAGACAGACATTTCTATAAATTAGTGTTTAATTACCTATTTTTAGTCCCTTGCAATAAATAATTCTTTGGAAAAAAATCGAAAATGTACGGGTACGTGAAATTTACAATTTTATTATTAGTAGATAAGATATGTCTTTTTAATATATAATTAATATGTCGATTACCCATAAAAATGAGAGAATAGGAAAACAATGGAAAGCTGGCGTAAACGCCATGTTAGTGCTCAAGGAGTTAATATATGGAAATACATTTATCAAAATAGACAATGAAATAAAAGCAAAACACATCGCTTACAAAAATCAACTTAGTACTATGAAGTATTTGGTAACCGCTGTAGTTATGTAAGTGATTATTATTACATTCTCATTCGATGAGAATATTCTTTTTTATAAATAATGTTATAGAATATATATATATATATATATATATATATATATATATATATATTATTTTTATCATAAAAATAAGCAGATTCATTCCTCATACGTACGAATTTTACGTTGATTCTTTTTCAATGCGTTATACACAAAACATTAGGAAAGTTAGGAGTTAGGATTCAAGGAGAATCAATGAACGTCGCTTGTTAACTGGAAACGACGTGAACTTCTCAAATAAATAGTGTAGGTGAAATGCAGAAACAACCGACAACAATAATGAGATGAGATAAGTATAATTCTCAAATATATTATAAAACAATTAAAAACTTTGCAAATGTACAGCAGAAAGAAATAAAATTAAAAGTGGAGTGTAAATACTATAAAAATATTATTTTCAAAAACAAGACCGGAGAAACAAATCGCGCTCCTAATTAATCTATTGTTCAATATAAAAGAAACATCTGTGTGTGTTTTATGAAGCATGTTTATATGACAGTTGACGTCCTGATTTCAAAGAAATTGTCCTGCTTTCAGACATGTTTTGAGGTGGGTGAATTTCGTTTTAAAACTCATGCAAAAATTGCCTTTACTAACTTCACTAATTTGCTGTTAGTTAATTAGTAACGGGACCCTACAAATTGGAACTCTGCAATGCGAGTACTATTTTACTGCAAACAACTATCTGATGGTGCTGCTTTTGTAGTAAAAATTAAAAATTGAATAGAAATATTCAATAAATTAAGCATTTGTTAAGTGGTCTGCCTCGTGATAAGATATAAAAGATAAGTAACTTACAGCCAAAGTGAGTCGCGAAACACTGAATGGCGTGTTTCCGAACCGGATTAGATTTAATAAACGTCGCGACGACGCGTCCTCTCAACACACCTCACGGGATTCCGTTCCAAAACTATATCAAACACAATCCCTATTTCTTTTTTTAATATTAAGCACAAAGCAGAAGTAAGTCTAGTCTTATAGAAGGTTAAAAATTTGTAATAGTAAGGGGCTTATTTGTTATTGAAAGTGTTTTTATTGTTTTACAGGTACGAATCAGGTGCCGCAAGCGAGTGACTTGCGCGATCTAGGTACTTTAGTAGATTGTCTCTTATTTTCCTGATTAACCGTCGCGTGCAAATGGTGGTCGAAGGTTTTAATCTGTGCACGTATACCATAAGAGAGTTGAATTTCCTGGTGGCTGAACTCGTTACTTGCAGATGTTTTTCCGTTAGTTGTTAGAACAAAGGTTGCTATTTTCGCAGCTGTGGTTAAATTCGTAACGGCAACGTAGTTATTAAATACATTGGATATCCGATCCGACTAGCTACTATAACAAAAGCCAATGTGGGAAAGACGCTAGTTTTTGTCACTAGATCACAGGCGAGAAGCTATGTATCCCCAGCTTGATATTCCAGTGGCAGACTTTACTGTTTAAAAAGAAATATTTCGGAATCATTATCGATTGAAACTTAACTCCAAAAGTCATGTCGAGGATGTGGTCCCGCAAACAAGTCACATCACTTGGGTAGCCCCGGCAGAGTTGATTCGCCTGTCAGAATCACGTTAAAGCTGTGGTGTTGCAATGCATCAGAAATCATGTGATTATGTGCGATCTACGCATAGAAAGCTTGAAATCTGTATGTACAACAAGTGTGCACTTTTGTGTGTGGACATTTCGTCACACTTCCATCTCCAGAATATTCATCTTTACTTGACAGGCTCTCGGTAGGAGGACCGACGTCTAGGAATCAAAGTGCATCCTCAAGCGTGTCTTCCCAGAAGTTGATACTGAAGTAGAGCTGATGCATAAATTGTAGATCTACGAATCCTCTTGATCCGCTCAGAGTTCTGATTCTCCGTCTTTCTCTTTAAGTTTTTTTGTTGTAATTAAAATTTAATTTGTTTTAAATATAAAAACTTGCTTTTGTTATTGATATTCATACAGTAATAAAGTAGAGCTTGAGATAATCGTTTTCCTTTAGTAATTACCAAAACAAGAGATGAAATAAAAGCGATATTAATTAACAGTCACTAGTCAATTATTGATATTTTTTATTAAAACCTTGAATACAAACACTTGAAACGCTTAAATAGCACTTGAATATAAAATATCAAAAAGTATTAAAGTAAGTTAATTTTCAAAATATAATTTCAATAAACATGTAGAATTACGCAATTCGATTAGCTTTTCACAAAACATTTACTTTTTTTGAGTATATATTTTTATGAAGTTTTCGCGATGTAACGAATCCGCAGAACGCAACGCGACGCGACGTGGCACGTTGTGCGTGTCAGCCGCTGCCTTCGAAATAGAATACAACATATCTTTCAGTTTTAGCATAATTAGTGAATCAGCCTCACCTCACGAAAGGGACAAATCATCATAAATCAGATAAAAAATTGAAGACATCTGTTATATTCATCTCAAACTGTGTTACTTTGTATAAAATAGAACATAACAATTCCTATTTACAGTTTTCAGAATCCAATAATAAGAATCTATACTAATAAATAAAATTGAAGTGTCTGTTTGCAGAATCAAAATAACCTTTTTTTTACTTCTTTACGTATGAACTTATACACCAAACCTACTCGTATACAATTTTTTAACTTTTTTTTTGTATGTCTGTCTGCCTTCTGTTCCGGGTAATCTCGGGAACGGCTTTAAACGATTTGGACGCGCTTTTTTTGACAGACAGCTGTAGTTACTCCGCCTAAATGTATTGTTCTAAAATACTTAGGGTTCCGCGTAAAAAAAGTAAAACTCATGAAATTGTGAATAAAATCCGATTAAATCCAGAGTTTTACTGGCAAGTATTTGAATTAGTAAGAAATATCTTTACTTTCTGTTAGTACCAAAAAAAATATGGAAAATAATTAGGGTTCCGTATAAAAAAACGAAAACCCAAGAAATTGTAAAAAAAAAACTATTTAATCGATAGTTTTACTAACAAACTGTTTGTAAGAATTATAGGAAAATAATTAGGATTCGCAAATATTTTACTATAAATCCTACAGTAAAATTAACAGGGTTGTCAAAAATTCGGAAATAACATTAATTGAAAAAAATAATTAGATGAAATTTACCGCAATTCTGAGGTTCCCGGAACACTGCACCGGCTACCTGCTGATATGCAAATGTTATCACTTGTCGAGCGCGCGACTGACCAACTGATCAGCACTCAGCAGCAAAGCGACACGACGCGGACGAGCGTTCGAAAGCTATTAGGTCAGGGCTGCCCCGCTCGGGGTCCGCCAAATCAACCGTATTATTATTAAACTTGTTTATCTATTTGGTTTTTTTTTTTCTTCTCGTGTGCAAATTGTAAACGTGAAACAAAATTACACAATCGATTGAGTAACTAAATAGCGTAGGAACATAATACGCGTTGGTAATCGTTAATGTTTGCAAATTGTAATGAGCGTGGAGACAGATCACGTTCGAACCGGGAGAGTATCACGATGCGATGCGACGCCGGCTTTCAACTTACTTCAATAAAACAAGACAATATCTATTGGTCACTCGCTGATATCGGGCTCGAAGGACCACTTTATCTACGCGATAAATCTTGTTTTTATTGAATCCTTTCAATTAATACTTTGGCCGATTCGCCTATATTGCATTTTTTTATATGTTCTCTTTCTCTCAATTTTTTCACACTTATTTATTAATAAGTCTCAATGACGGTTCAAGTCGAATCAAATAACATGCGTTAAAATGTAGTATAAATATGTGGTAGAATATTTTATGATGATCACGTTATACCTCATCAGATACAGTTCCTCAGAGCCCGGTTACTAAGTATATTGAATCACATTGTCAATTATCATCGTCGAGTTTTTGTGAGTAACCAGCTCGTTTGACTTTACACCCTATTTACTTTAGTTTACACGACATTCCCTAAGTACAACTCTACAATAATTACTATTGATTAGTTTATTAAATTACTTTCGTTGACTATTAATGCTTAAAACATCAAGAACGTAGTCAAGTCCGTGGCGTAGTGACGTTTTATAAAAAAAGACTTTCTTTTCAATTTAGACGTTTATTCGTTTGAACAGATACCTTAAGACTAACTTATTCACTACATATTCTTAATAAGAAAAAACAACAGGCCAACTGAGGCAGATGCCCTTATCGCTGCCGACTCAGCGCCTGATTACTTAAAATACGGGATGCTGACTCTCCGGTCTGGTAGAGCCAGTACTCATAACTACGTTAATTAATGTTTATTTTATTTATTTATTTATTATAAATAAATCATCAGTAATATCAGCGTATAAAAACAACGAAAACAATACAAACAACAAGACTTATCGTTATAACAAATATATACGTCTCTGCGACAAGAGCAGGATACTATATACTTTTGATAAGGATTCATAGACCATGTAGATATTACTATAATAGTTCTGAAATCAAGTGTTTCTACAAACTTTTCTGAAGCCTTTCAAATCTTTCAGAATGCTAATTGTAAAGTGGGTATTAAACTGTACTCGTAAATTCTAACTGACTGCGAACATAACTATAGTAAAGAGTTTTATACGTCAAAGAATGCATAAATGGTTTCCCTAAACGTGATATGAAACCTATTTGTTTGTAGGCTTTATTTAAGACCTTATCAATATGAGATTCGAATGTAATTTTAGAATCCATTAATTCACCTTTTTTTTTACTTGGAGAAATGCATTTACGCATCCCCCTCCCAACATAGACGGCGAGGGGGTATGTGGGATTCACCCGGCGTGAAGCGCCAGGAATACCCACTAAAACTCCAAGGTGTCCTCAACGCGCATAAGAGCCAGGGGGCTCGGGAAATATGCTGTCTGCATTACGACCCCTGGCATGATCCATTAATACACCTAAGTTCCGAATTTCTGAAACTCTGTTTAACTTTCTTTGCCCTAGTATGTAATCGAAATGTAATGTAATGTAAATGTAATCGAAAATTATGGGATAAGGTTTTCTGCTGTAGCTGATAACATAGCATTTATCTAAATTTCAAAAAAGGTCATTTAGATGGCATGCAATTCAAAATTTCTTAAAATCTTTTTGTAATAGTTTATAATCTAGTAGATTCCGGATGATTCTAAAATTTTTGTACCGTCTGCATACAAAAGTGCATTACTACCATCAAAATTATTACTTATATCGTTAACGTATAGAATAAACTAAAGAGGTGACAGATGAGAACCTTGAGGCACTCCAGAGCTGATATTTTTATAAACAGATATGAAACCACGTAACACTACATCTTGATTCCTATTTTCAATATAACATTTAATCCAACGAAAAAGGTCGCCATGCACTCCAAGTTTCCATAACTTCTTTAACAGAATATTATGTGAAATTTTTTGCCAAATGCTTTGGCAAAATCGGTGTACACAGCGTCTACTTGGCACTTATTATCCATTGCATTTAGGGTTATTCCTGTGAAATTTAAAAAGTTACTTTCCACACTACGCCCCTTAAAGCCCATGTTGATGTGTCGTAATAATATGTTTTACAGCACTATAAAGTTGTTGTGTAACTATATCATCTAGAATTTTGCTAAAATGGCAAAGCTAGAAATTGGCCTAAATTGTTCGATATCGTTTCTAACCGAACCTTTCGGGATAGGGCTGATCCACTTGCGCTTCCATATTAAGTAAACGTGTCCTTCACGAATAGATTTTTTAAAGATACGTGTGTAAGTGGCACGCTAAAGCGGGAGTGCAACCTTTAATAAGCAGAGAGTGTATACCGTCATACCCAGCTCCTTTATTTGTATTAATGGTTTTAAGACGAATCGTTACATCTTCTAAATTAATATTAATAGAAATAATATCTATTGCAGGGTCAGAAGGTATTTCAAGATTTCGAGATTATAAAGGGTTCGGTTGTAGGAGGCTCGAAAATAGTGTGAAAGTAATCGTTAAATAAATTACAAATTTCTTCCCTATCAGTGGCTATAGTTTCTTTATCAAGGATTGATTTCACATACGAATAAAAATATTTAGGATGAGATTGGATTTTTTGTTCAGAATATAAAATATAAATATTGTAACATTCACGTTCCATTTTATTCACGCGTATACTAAGTAATTTAAAAGTTTCATAGTCTAAAGGATTTGTATAATTTTTCCAAATTACTTACTTTTTTCCTTTAATAATTTTTGAAGAGATTTTGTACGCCAAATAGTGATGTTTGTGGAAGAACGAATAATGCGTTTATTTATGTTTGTTTACCATGTACGTCGATCAGCAAGAGATGCCTACATCTGCAAATTAAGTCATGCTCATTGTGAACTGTATAAACAGTTTCCCAATAATTAAAATCAAAATAAACCTGAATCGATAAAGTATGTAACAGATCAACTCAAAATCAAATCAAAAAATTCGTTATTCAAGATAGTCGAGACAAGCCGGCAAGAAAAACAATCTGATTCTTTTTGTATAAATTTTAAATATTATTTTTAAATAAAAACTATAGAAATCATAATTACAACCATTGTTAACGGGTGCGCACAGAGAGAGGTGTGAATTCCAGACATCACTATCGTTCACGTAATGGTCCACTCTGTAATAACCTTTTGAGATTAAGACTTGCTTGACACAGTGCTTATCATTTTTCACGTCAAAAATTATTGTCTTTCTAAGTATTGTTGTAGTATTATCTTTATGGTAGGTCATTCAAATATGTAAATTTTCTTAGAGCATATATTAATTGCGTCTATGAACTAACCGCGCGTGTGAGCTATTTACGCGCTCGAACTAATCCCCAATATTCAATTTAAAATGTTAGTAAGTATTGTCACGACCTAATTACAGTAAGTACTCGCATAAACATTTAAATAAACTTCGTACCTCGAACATTATAAATACTTCCTCTGGTTGATACGATCATATCTGTTATATTTATTGTTATGTTACAATAAATTTCAATATTATTTTTATATAAATAATGTTGTACGTGTTTGAGAAGATCGATGTACAATACTGGTACGCTACGTGCCCGTGGCTGTCAGCGCCTGCACGCTCACTGACACAACAACACGACATATCAACTATGTATTTGCCACTAAATAAACGGAAGGAGTTATTTTTTCAACTTTGTTATTTATTTCTAACAAGTTATGACCACGACATGTACCAGTATCTAATCTTTATAATTATACTTTACATTATAATGAACTTCCTTTAATAGTGAATTGTTTAGTTAAAGTATGTATAGCAAACACGCGACAGTAGGGAAGGGCAGCGTTATCACGGTGCTGTCTGAACGTTGTAACGACAAATAAAAGTTCTATCTCAAGTGTGTCGACTTTGTAAACCGTTTCAAAGGGTAGCTTATTAATATATATAATTCCAAAAAATATGCCTAAATATTCATAAATATTCAGTGTCATGTTACGCTTGCGGCAAACCCGGCAGCCGTTGGGAACCTCGGTTTCAGGGGCCTCCGTACTTCTTAGAAAAATATGAATATATTATGATATAAAACAACTAGACAGCCAGGACTTCTGACAGATGTGAAAACTCGTAACTTTTTAAAAAAAAAACTGTTTATTTAAAGGTAAAAATTTCATAATTTGTTAAATGAAATTATTACCTAACAACATAACCTAACAATTAACATATAACATTTGTCTGGTACATTTTCATGTAGTTTATTGACCATACTCTAAACTCAAATGTTGACGGCTGACGTCATAACTTTGGTAACGCAAATCTATAGTTTTTTCCCTATATAGAATCGCTCAACGCCACTAACTGAAGATTTCACTTCAGAAACATTTTGTAAATTTTTATTAATAAAGAAATAAAATTACATATCAATTCTTTTGTTTGATAAAAATTTATTTTGTTTATACAATATATGAACACTATTTTAATGCCAAATTTATAAAGTGGAATGAATACAATGAAATATTAGTATGGTAGCAGAGCACTTCCTTAACTTATTATGAAGCAGTTGTGCCCGCGACTTTGTTCGCATTCTCCCTCTAGATGCAATGTATCTATGTGCCCCCCCCCCCCGTCCCCCGTCCCGTCCCGTAAAAAAGTAGCCTTTTCATTACGAATTTTCCTTCTATATTATTGATTATTTTTGCGATTTTATTATGTATTAGCTGTTTACACGCGACTTAATTGCACGAGGATTGGGTTTTTGTTCTGATTACCGTGTTTTAAAATACGGCAACCATTGTTCTGCCATATACAGCGTTTAGTGCCGGACGGCTCCAACTACCGTATAATACGGCAATTGCCGTGTAAATGGCAACCCTGTACTCAAAGATCACAACGTGTAGCGTGGCGCTCGCGGATCCCCGCCCCCTCCGAATTCCTTATTGTATTCCCGCAAAGCTAGGTTGAGAGTATAGGCGAATGAGACTGTCGAACGCGACGGGTCTGTGTGACACATTTCATACGATCTAGAACATTACAATTGTTCATATCGCGCTGACGTCACGGCGCGTTACCAGATCGGTTTTTATTTGCCCCAGTCATTAATGCGTATTTTGTATCAGCTGTTTGGTTTTATATATGCACTAGCTGTGTGCCCGCGGCTCCTATACTTTACTTTATAATATAGTTTTTAAATAATAATTGGAAAATAATGTTTTGATTGTGCTACTCGTTAAATCGTGGTTCACAATTTCATGGGTTTTTTTAGTTTGATTACAGGGAACCCTAATGTTAAATACTGTCGCTATATTATTATTAAACACTCTCACTATGTATTATCACTACACCACTTTATTATATCAGAAACATTTACTTTAGCAGATAGAACTCAATTGTACCCGTGTTAGCTCTACAGAGCCTTATATAGTCATTCCATGCAATGTGACATGTGGCAGGTGAGATACAGTCCTACCGGATGTAGGCGGATAATATCTTAAGACGCCGCCGGATGTGTGCCTAAAATATTGTTAACACTAGCTATTTTCCTAAAATTATTTTGGTACTAAGATTCCCCTCCACCTCTTAGCCCGCTTCTTGAAGAGAGGCATGACCTTAAGGTCAGACATCCAGGGGGCGGAACATACTTCCGCCCCCCGTAAAGAGAAATGGCAAGAGTTGGATAGAGCAGTGGCAGGCAAAGGGAAAAGGGGGGAAGAAACCCGCCACTGCTTTTAGGGGAAATAGGTCCCTCCCCTTCACTCATCTTGTCTTAGTCGACAAGACGTAGGAAGTGGAGGGATACAAATACAATTACCTGCCAGTAAACCTGTACATTAAATCGGATTTAATTCATCTTTGTTATAGGTATCATATTCATTTATACGTACTTAGTAAAAAATGGTTATTTTCATATTACAAACAGACACTTCAATTTTATTTATTAGTATAGAATATAGATTATACTTACTTAGATAAAATGAAACTGCAACATTTAATTATTTTATTTTAATAATAGGTTTAGTAATTATGGTAACTTACATAATACGAAAATATTTCTTATAAATAATAATTAAAAAAAAACCATTAACATTAAATTTAAAATAGTAAATATTTTACTTGTACACTTAGTTAACATCTTCGACTCTTCAATTAACAAAAAATTAATTAAATTATAAAATTCTGAAGCTAAATAGTATTAAATTAATGTACCCTGTCATCCCCCACTCGCGCCTCCATAGCGCATTATCATCAGCAAATAATAATATAAATACAATACCTACAAAAACATATGATCACAAACTTTAATTAACCTTATTACATTTAATACTAGGTGTGAACCCGCGGCTCCGCACGGGTTTCATATATTCATCACTGCATAATATAGTTTTTAAATAATAATTAGAATATGTTATGATGGTCCTGCCTAGTTATATTTTTTTACACGAAACCCAATTAATTATACAGTATAGTATTACACGGTATAGGCTCAGTGCTTTCACCACAATCTCATCTGTTCTTAAGTGACGATGTGGTCCAGTATAGTGAACACACTAAGCCTAGGTACTGGTTCTCAAGCCACCCCGTGTCGCCCCCATCCACCACCCCGTGTCGCCCTCACCCCAAATGCGGCGGACGGCCCCGGGGGGTTTTAGTGAGTATTTCCGGGCGCTTCACGCCCGGGTGAGTCCCACACGGGCACGGAGTTCGTCCCTCCGTGCCCCCTTACCTATTGCATTGGGGGACTCCGGTCTCACTAATGCAATAGGCAAGGGTAGTGTGTAAATGCATTTCCCCACGTCAAAAAAAAAAAAGGTACTGGTTCTCAAGTGATGCTGCCGGAACACACCTATTGGTGTTTGGCGACAGGTTTTAGAACTTGAGTATTTGATATTTATATGGATATTTGGTAACACTTAGTACTTTACGCGGATGACAAGTATAATAAACCTGCATCACTAAAATACGTGTGATGACGACGCGCCGTGGGCGCTTCTATTTCATTTGTTATTATTCTCCTAGATGGGACAGCAGCATTGTAAGGGACAGGTGGTGGTCTTCAAACGCAGAACAATATCATAACATAGCAGAATATGCTAAGATTTATTTCTCATCTTCTGGTAGCAGTGTATACTGTGAACGGCTATTTTCAAAAGCAGGGATGTTCTATGAGAAAAAGCGCAATTGTTTGCTATCAACAAATCTTCGGAAAACAATATTTATTCATCATAACTTATCATTGATAGATTTTAAGTACATATTAGTGCTTAAGTTATTGGTGAAATAAAAATTGTTGTGAGTAATATTACGAATTTTTCATTCGTGATTTACTATTGGGTGTTCGGCCGTATACTTCACAATATTTAGCCGAATAACGAATAGTGAAAAATAATTGCCGAATACCGAATTGTTGCCGAATATTCGTGGCGTCTTTAACAATTATTTTCGAAAAATAAAAACTTAAGTTACGCGGAGTAACTACTGCTATCTGCCTGAAAAAGTCTCTTCAAAATCGATCCAGCCGTTCCGGAGATTAGCCGTAGCAAACAGACATACAGACAAAAAATGTATAACTATGTTTTTGGTATACTTAGGTATCGTACATACAATGTGTAATACATACATCCATATGTAAGTATTTAGTAAAACTTTGCTATTTTGATATAACAAACAGACACTTCAATTTAATTATTGGTATAGATATACTAATTGAATATAAAAACGTACCATTTTACCAAATCTGAAAACACCACTAACCTATCAAGTAATACTATATTCGGGCTGAACCCCGATTCTTCTAAGAAATAAGAAGCCGTCTAAGTATTTATTTAAGCAAAATTTTCGTAATTATTGTACCTCCCCGCCCCTCACCCCCATGATTGCGTTAGCTTTGTCATCAAAAAACGAAAAATTAAATGTAAATACAAAAAAAGTTAATATGGCTTACGTAATTACCATTCCGAAATGCATCATACTTCAAAAATGTCGAACTTTCCATACCAACTTGCAACCCCTAATTCACCCTCTTAGGGGTAATTTTTAGAAAAATGTACATTTACATTTATTTCAAGCTAAAAGTATGTATAATAAATTTAGTGATTCTTAGTTTAAAAATAATGGACTTTCATACAACGGTTTATCACTTATTTTACAACCTTAGCGGTGTTGCTGACATCATAAAAGGTATCTACTGTTAAAATTTCAAGTTTGTTAGTCCAGCGGTTTAGGCTCTGCGTTGATGAATCAGTCAGGTAAGCAATCTATACTAATGAACAAAATTGGAGTGTATGTTTGTAATGTAAAAATATTATATACCAAATAGATATGACTGTATATGCAGAGATACCAAAAATACAATCTTTAAAATTTTTGTCTGTCTGTTCCGACTAATCTCCGGAACGGCTGGACGGATTTTGACGCGACTTTTTTGGTAGATAGCTAAAGTTACGCCGGACAAAATTACGGTACTTTTAATTTTCGACATTAATTAGGATTCTGAGTTAAAAAAATAAACTCCTAAAACTTTCAATAAAATCCGGCCCAAGGCACAGTTTTACGGGCAACTGCTTGAATGCATGAGAATATTTTTACTTTATCTTTGTATAAAATTTTTTTTTAGAAAAATAATTAGGGCTCCGTATAAAAAAATTAAAACGCAGCGAAGGACATATGAAAAGCGGGCGCGGTCGCGGAAACACAGCTAATTTGTAATAACTGCCAAAATTAGATTATATGAACTCTCACTGACGCTTGAAATCGGTGCCTATGCCGTTTGTTTACACGGTGGTTATATGACTTATCTTAAGCACATACACACACAGTACCGCGGTATTTCCGAATGTTTTAGTGTGCGTTGGAATCCGTCAGACTGGTCCCTGCGCTGTGTGTGTGTGTGTGGAGGTCGGACCGAGATCCGCAAAGGTGTCCGGCAGCCGGCGGTGCAGCGTGTCCGGTACGAGCCGCGTCAGGGCCGCACTCAGGAGCGGCAGGGACCCGAACAGTGCCGTCGGTATCCACGGCTTATACGCCGCCTAACGGAATTATCATAACAATTCAATATATACATATTAGATCAGGCGCTTTCATCTTAACTTTATCAATAGAATGTTTAACTTTTTAATGTAAATATGTAGTTTTCAAATTAAATCAGATCAGTTACGTTTCAGCACATTCTGATAGGAATTAATTAGTGCGGTGTGCCTGTTGTACTCACGAGCAGTGTGGTGAGCGGCGCGAGTATCGCCCCGAGCCGGCCGAGCGTTGAGCAGGCGGCGAGAAGCCGGTGTCGCGCGCGGGTCGGGAACAACTCCGCCGTGTACACGTACAGCGCGTTCAGTGTCATCGTCGCCCCCACCTTACCCGACAAGTACAGCACCGTGCCCGCTGCACCACCAGCTGCAGGTACACGCATAATGAGAACCTTCATTCAACGGCATAATTATTTCTACTACTAGAATCACCAGAAAATAAGTTTCAGGATTCGAGTACTGCAATTTTGTTCTTCTGATACAACCTTGATAATTTAATGTACGTTCGCAAGAATTTAGACAAGCTAAATCTAGTAATCGGAATAATTTTAATGTCAGAAATGAACATAAATTAGTCAATACATACTTTACAATCACTAACACTAATAAAAGTTTTTAAGGTTCAAAAGCATAATAGCGATTTTGGTGATAATATATTCAGGCAGTCACAGTGCACTCACTAAATACGATTGAAAGTATGAATAATATGAAACGAAGTAACATTTATCGACAAAAAAAAGTCCTGTTTGTTGTCAGCTCTTCACTATGACTGGGTTGTTATCCGAACCGTAACTTGAACTACGCTAGTCAATTGATGAAACCCGAAGTGATTTATAGTGTCAAGATCTACCGTAAGCGTGATCTTACAGTCTGGCAAGCAGGATATCCCGATGAGGGCACCGGCTGTGAGCAACAACGCGGCGGTGAGCACGGGCCGCCTCCCCACGCGGTCCAGCAGCAGAGTATTCAGCAGGAGCGCCGGCAGCTCCGCGGTCGCGACCAGCGCGTAGTTGACGTGTGTGGACCCGGAAAGCGAGTGCGCCTGCACCGCCAGCCCGTAGAACACGAACACCGCGGACATCCACCAAACGAAGCAGACCGCGAGCCGCCGCCGCAGCGCGCTGTACCTGCGCACAGAACCTCTGCTCAGAACTACACCGCTATTGCCTATGCTCACATAGACCGAGGTGGAGTCCCAGCATCCCACCGTTGACTCTACATGACGTTTCATATAAACGATATACACATAATTAACTCCTTCTTAACTACTCCACTGATTTATCTCTTATTTTAAGCAGAAAAAAAAAAAAAAATTATTTCCCAAATCTCCAAAACCAACTTAGACTAAATTTTAAGAAAATCATCAATTTCTTGTACTAGAAAATTGTAATTGTTCAAAAACCGTTAAGAAAACTTTGTAATGGCATATTGTAATGTTATCTTTTACGAGTTAACAGTTTCTCTCTCGACACAATTTTACAGACAACGGGAACAAAATCACTGATAAAAAGTAATAGTTGATATGAGATAGCATTAGCTTACTTGATAAGTGCAGTAAAGAGACCCTCGTCCGTGGCCTGCGCTTTGTCGGTGAGCAATTCCTTCTCATTGAGTAACATCTTTTCTAGAGCGTCATCTGGAATGTTCACTCTGTTACACTTGGCAGCTTTCTTTATGGTCCGGACGGCGTCTTGTAATTTTCCCGCGGTGAGGAGCCACCGCACACTCTCGGGCAGAAGCCACGGGTAGAGGAGCAGCAGGAAGGAAGGCGGGTAAGCGATACGAGCCCACACCCTCCAGTACCCGGTGAGGTAATCCAGTAGTGCCAGTGAAGCAGCCCCCAGCGACAGCGGTATGCCGAGCACCAAGCTTGCGAGGATTCGCTGCTCTACTCCCAGCCATTCTATCACTGGAAATGCAATATATTTCAATGAATCATCTGTAACAATCCTTGCATTTTGACACGGCCAAAGAATTATAACTACGTACATAAAAATAATAAACTACTTTTAACCGATTCCAGTATAAATTACGCTTATTTCCATATTAGTTACCATCAATTATGGATCTTGTGACCACTTAATATCTTTTGAATCACATCTATGTTTGTTACTTTACTTCACGATAATTGTTTTTCGTTCTTCCGATAATGAGCAATGCAATTATATATAAACGTTCTAAATTTCTTCATTCCTCATAAGATATGATTCACCAAAACCCCCCGAATTAGATTTTTTCCTTAATTTTTAATATTATGCGTAAAATTTGAATATCGTAACGATGGACTTTGAGAACTGTGGAAGAACGGTAAAGATGTAAAATATAATGATCAACAAATATGTTAAGGCAAATTATTCATATAATGAAATACTAACTGAGTACGAAGGCGGAGGGGTATACGCTAGCCCCCATCACAGTCTCGACTAGTTCAGCAAGCAGGTACATGTGGTAAGAGTTGACGTATGACTTGGAGAGGCCGAGAACTCCGGCGCCGCACCCGCTCAGCACTAGCGCCGTCCGACGACCCCATCTGATTGTAGTTTATAATTCAAATCAAAGATTCTTAATTCACTTAGGGTCCTAGAAAGGCGCTTACGAATGTCAAAAAGTTACCACCGGTTCAGAAAACAGCCCAGTCGAGAAGATCTGGCCAAAAACTCGATCTGGTTTTTTTTTTTAAACATAAATATGTTTTTACATTAAATTATACAGTTCATAGTTACAAACGGTTTTAGCGGAAGCACAGAGAGAGGTCATTTCTAGACATCACTATAGTTCACATAATGATTCACCCTATAATAGCCTATAGACATTAAAACCAGCATGTAATAGTAATTGAACTTATTGTCAGGTAAATCGCTAATGTGCTTTGGAACCATGTTGAATAATATGACACTATTACCTAAAAATCTTTTACTAAATTTACTAGCCTTAAGCATAACTGTAATGCTACAATGCTGTAATAGACAAATGTAACTATTCACACTGAAGTAATTGTACTAAACGAGATGATAATTTTGTTACAGAACCTTAATGCTTCTGGACCCCGTGATAGTGGGACGCAGTTTGAATCCACCTACCCTATTCTATAACGAGGTTAAGCTTTCGATTAAGAAAACATTATAGTAGCATGGTGGTAGAGCATTGTGTTAGCTTCAATTCGAAAATGTGGCGACAATTATCTAATGCGGCACTTGACTTCCATTACATTTAGGTTTAACACCCTTAATAACACAGTCATTTAATACCAATTGAGATTACCGTCAAAGCGCTGAGCCTCTGATAGCTTTCACTATAAATCGTCGTGTCCATGGATAGGGGTGGCTGTCTTAATTCGGGGTGGCTGTCTTAATTCAAAAGTGAGATATATATAATGTACAAGGTGATTTAATAAAAACTGTCCAACCTGTCAGAGATGAAGCCCATAATTGGTAGAGATATCAGCATGCCGATGTTGTGCACGGTGCCCACCATGGAACGCTTCCACTCCTGGCAACCCAGATCGAACTGGGAACACATGCACAAATATGTGAAAATGACCAAGTTCACAGATTCGTTTTAATAAACATACTATACTAAATTCCCAAATTTGGTGAAAAGAACTATTGCAAGGGACTCAAAACAGATAATTGAATACATTTATATCATTTTTAGAAAAGTTTGACTGTCTGTCTGTTTGGTTGTGCTAATTAGAAGTACTAAGTGTATTAGAAAATTTCAAAAAGATAATTATAAAGCATATTCCGAAGTAATGTTAAATTTTTAATTCATTAAAATCGATCTCCTCTATCAAATGTTATAGTAATTTGAATGACAAGCGACGACTTTGTATGAACTCTGATAAGTAAATAAGTTTTAGTCTTATTCGAGAACAAAAAAAATTATGGATTGATTGAAATTGAACAAAATGATATAAAATATATATTTATAGTAAATAAATAACAAATATCTAAGACATAATAAATAAGAAAATAATATCTTCAATTTTCACACAATGATCTTAGTCCTATGTCATCGGTGTTATATTACGGAATCATTTTATGGAAGTAGTTAACTGAATTCCAAACATAATATCAATAGATTAAATATCGCGCGGAACTAAATCACATTTCATTATATCTTCGAACTTACTAATAGCATATAAGGAGCCCATCAAGTATCATTGATCAAGTATCAAGATTAAGCGATGTTTACGTATTTATTATCGGGGTCAGGTAAGATCACTTACAATTACAGGTTACAATTGCTGACAAGAGAAAAGAGGAGATCTAAATGTCCAAAATATCATGTAATACTTGGACGGCCCTTAATTACACAAACGCAAAGAAATATCTACGTATGTCTGTTTAAGAAGCTAGATGAGACCTTAGAGAAGATCCATAGGCTACTTTTGACACTATAGGAAAGTTGAAGGGGATGAAATATATTAGAGCAGATTTATTCATATTAGAAGTGACTGTCGTCAAAGAATATTACTTTATGGTTGCGAACGTCCAACTACACATGTCTACGGATAACAATGACAGTTGATCGTTCCTACCATTTAATGACTGTGACCACCAGTCACATCTCATACGTCAAATAATAATTATCACCGCTAATATTTATACTTATATCCAATGATAGTTGATAATGACAGTCACCATAACAGTTCGATTATCGTATAATAGCGATCGTTCGACTGTTACTGTTATCCTGTTCATGTCCTTTTCACATGTTAGATTAGGTTATAAGAGACAGGTCTACCCACCTCGCTGACGATGCTGCTCGATGTGAGATAGAGAAGTCGATCACAGTCGACAGCGGTGCTGTTGTCGAATGATGTCGGCGAGCATGTTGCACCGGTCGGCTTCCACCGGCGGCACGACTCTTCCGGGACGAAGGCCCACCGCGACCACGACGGTGACCACTGTTCCACTCCCATCGGGTACGTTATGGGTTCACATTCCGGCACGTGACATCTACAAGAACATTTTCGTTAGTGCTCAGCTAGGGGGCGCGCTCTACCAATCTACGCAGTGCTACTTATGAATACGATATCATCGCCATAAATTACAATCAGAGAAAATAAACACCCACACAGACGCGCCACTGTCTCGAGCCAACAGAGAATTAATAACGATACCAATTAAGGGGTACAGAATCAAAAGCGTCACTGTCCGTGGACTATGCGTTTACCAATCTATTGACATTTAGTTGCTATTCATGTTTCCTAATTAATCACCTAATAATGTTTGTTTTTTTTTTAAAATAAATCTGCATCATAACTTATATTTTTATATCTAAAGTCGAGTTCAAATACATGTTTTGTTGCTATAAACATTTCGGAACTACTTTTTTGAACTTCAAACTGTTTGTAAGTTTTAAATAAAATACTTATAACTACTATATTGAGGCTTATAAACAAATGTAACAAATGGTATTATTAGTTAAGTATATGTGGGTGAAAATGTATAGTTGCGTTTTTGCTCAATATATACTAATAAATAAAAATAAAGTGTGTATTTGTAATATCAAAATAACAAATTTTTACTAAATAGATATTAACATAAGTATATCTGGTACCAACACGTATTGCGAAGACACTCCGAAACGGCTGGACAGATTATGACCAGACTCTTTTTGTCAGATAACTCACTTATTCATTACTCCGCTTAACTTAGGATACTTTTATTTTCATGATATAGTGAACAAAATCCGATTCAATGCATAGTTATATGAGCAGGTGCTTGCATTTGTGAGAAATGCCTTTGATTTCTGATATTAGCAAAAATACTAGGCAGCCATAGAGACTGCTGACAGGAATAATTACTCGAACCTGTAGAAAAATTGTTTGTTAATATTTAAATCATAGTATGAGTAATTATAATTGTTTAATTTACTAGCTGTGTAACCGCGGCTCCGACCGCGTTTCAAATTTTCTTCACTGCGTAATTTATGTATTTTTGAAATCATCTTTGACGGTGCCGTCCAGTGAATCGTATTTTGTTCATAATTTCATGATTTTTAATTTTTTATATGGAACCCTAATTATTTTCCTCAAGTATTTTTCGTACTAAGATAAAGTAAAAATATTTCTCATAAATTAAAGTACTCGTTCGTAAAACCGTGCTTTTTTGGTATATAGCTAAAGTTAATCCGCGTAACATAGGCTACTTTTATTTTTCGAAAATAATTAGGGGTTCCGCGTAAAAAAACTAAGTCATGAAGTTTCGAATAAAACCCGATTCTATGTACAGTTTTACGGGCAAGTGAACTACACCACCCTATTTATTACAAGTTCGATATTTCACCTCTGCCTAAACCTTCGCGTATAACAGGCGTGACCTTATGTTATTTTTTACGGACAAGAGTTTGAATTTATGCGAACTATCTTTACTTTATCTTAGTTCTTAAAAATTTCAGATAAATAATTAGGGTTCTGTATATAAAAATTATAACGCAGTGAAGAATATAAGAGACGCGGCTCATGCTATGTTTACAAAATTATTTGTCACGTATATATCAAATCTTTATGAAACGGTTAAAATAACATATACAGCAATAGGAAAAATATAATAATTAAAGTAATTATTATTCCCGTGAACGTTCTCGTTGATAATTGTGTTTGTCAACATTGCGATTGTGTAACACGTGTTGTTGCGTGCTGTTTCATAACTACTGGTTATTTGTTATTATTCCTTATAAACTACATACTTTTATTGCGCATCCTATAAAACAAACAAACCTACATTATACCTATTTTTTCTATTAACAATTGACAAGTTAATTCAGAAGAATTAAAATTGTTTAAAATTGATTTCACTATTTTCTATATGGCCTTAAATAAAGGTAACAGCAAGTGTAGTAAACGTTATTGTATTGAAAAAAAAAAAGAATAGTTAGAAATTTAAATTGTTACAACAGAAATTATTAACTGAATGATGTAAGTTCGAAGAATAATTAATTTAATAACTAAACAACAAACAAAGTATTGTTTTGTTGTTAGCTACTGTTCCGGGAGCGTCGCGGTTAGCTTTATAAAAGCTTAAAATAAATACAATCTATGTTGGAATGTTTAAATGATTTAATTAAAATATAATACTAGAAGTGAGTCGATGTTACACTCGTAAGACTAGAACGTAGATGAAGAATGCTCTCTCGTACTATGTGATCGATCTCTACCTCATTTTATGTACAAATTTACAGCATTCATATTTTTTATCAATTTTACGTTATATATATTCTGACTACAAACTTTAGTTGTTTCTAAAAATCAAGATCTGTGTAATATGCTATATTTAACAACACGTAAAAAAATATCTGAGAAAAAAGACGGTAGTGGTCGACTACTTAAATAGAACAGTTTCAGTGGCCCACCACCAGGCCAGCGGCGACCACGCGCCACCATCGTGATGCTGTATATATAAATACTAGAACACCACGCGGCAACTGTCACTATATGCGTGAAACCTATACTCACTTATTCATTACTTTTTTACAGTGATTCATGGTCAAGTGAACGTCCATAAGCTTTAAACAGACAATTGTATAAAAACGATTGTAGCAAGCAAAAACCAGCCTATTGCGATATTATAAAAACCTGTGTCTCATTGTTCAATGCAAAATTATATAATACCTTATCATGTATATACAGGATGTATTATATGGTCTGGTTTAACAAAGATTAACTATAAGCAATTAATTTTTTATAAATGAAACAAAAAAGCTTGACAGGCGAATCGATCAAAGAAACGATCGATTGACGGGCGTTATGTTATTTATATACGGAAATCATAATTTTTGTATATCGTACTCAAATAAACATCTGCATTATTTATAAAATTAATTGTAAATATTGTTCATGATTGCGAAATGGAAAACATAATTTCTCTTGAAAAATGAAAGAGCGTCAGTAGAAATAAAACATTTGATAAGCATACAATATTCATTCAACCGAAAGGCTCCCTGCTGGACAATGGCTTCCCCCAAAGACCTCCATAACGACCGCTATATCACCGCCGGCAACCTAATTTAATTCAAATCATTGCAGCCTTTTTTGAGAAATATTGAACTGTCCTTAATAAATATCTATATAAGTCTATTGAAAGTATCAACATGATTACATTTTATTGCACATGTAAAAGTAAGTTTTTATACTACTCAGTATGACTGTGAGGCGACAGGCGATCAGTACAAGATGATTTGATGTAGAACATCGATCTTTTTGTTATTTAAATATATATAAAGTTATAAGTTTCAGTTTAAGTTTAATATTATAATGTTAGCTTTACATAATTGATTAAATAGACTTGTCGGGTAAGTTAATTATATTTTTCCTGGGATTTTTGCGTCCCATTCTTAGCTATGCAGTCTTATGAAAGTAAGAGCAGACTAAAAACACAAACCAACTGGATAGCGACGTACGGTCACTTACGCTTTTTTCTCATAAGAAACTTTACCACAGGCTTTAAGAATATTTCAACAAACACATTACAAATATATGTCTGTTGAGATATTCGCAAGTCAGACGCTTAGAACACGTCTAGCACACATTACTTAAATAATTATATTTAAAACAACTAAGTATTAATAAAGTTTATAAAAGGCACGTAAGTTCAAATGGAACGACGAGTGAAAATAATAATATTTACCTACATGCTATTTACACACTTTTTAATTATTGATTTTATATAGTCGCCGCGATATAAAAGTGTATGCTCGGCGGCGATATGCCCCTTCTTCGAACGAGCAGAAACACATCCGAACACCCTCAAGCCGTCTCGTACTTGCCCGACCCGAATGTCCTCCCCAAGAGGCGACGACCGCGTAACATCTTGACCGACCGCGACGATAACATCACTCGTATGAATAAGATCTTCCCGCATGAACTGCGTTTACTTGCGTCCCAGCGCCCACGCCCGCGAAACCACCTTTCCCGCTGCCGGGGACAGGCGGATAACATTGCTCCCGCACACACACCGGGTCCCCCTCCAGTGGCGCCCCATGACTTGCTCCGTTCCCTAACTGGGCAGGCTCTTGAGGCTGCTACCAGCACGATACAGTGACACTGACCATGCATCAAGTATTACACGCAAAACACAACATACATAGGTACATAGGTCCCGTAAGGAATCTTTTTTTATATATTTATAAAAAATTTAGGGTTTAGCTTGGATTAAAATTCCGCGGGAGTTTTTACACTCAGGTAACAGCCAAGCCGAGGATCGTACCAATTTGGTGCCCTTGTACTAGTTACCTTTTGCGGCTGAGTGCCTTCAGTACTTGCCCCCAAAGTTACGGTGAAGCTATTAAAGCCCTTACGGTCAACAGCATTAGCTAGCTTAGAAAAAAAAAAGAAGCGATATGCCCATAGTTTCAAATAACAATGCTAGTGTTGTTCTAACATAAGTATTAGTGCTACATTTGAACACTTAAACTTAAATAACCATCACGATATTATCGTCAAACATATTTTTCACTATAAATATAATACATACATTATTAACTTATAACCTATAGTTACAATGATTTCAGGTGGCACGTTATCTGCGTTTTGAACCGATATAAACATGAACATCATGCAGCTCACACATGCTGCCACCGATCGGTTATCACAATACAATAAGTGCAGGAGAAGAGCGTCTACCAGCAACTGTTTGAGCACATCCCACATCCTCCACGCTATACGCAGGCTAATCTTATACTGCCTGAAGATATACAAGGTGTGATCGTGTTCTTATAACATTGAATTATTTGCTCCCTCCGCATACAGTGACGGTGACAACAAGTATCGTATCATCTATTCTCGACTGTCTAGTATCATCTATTCTATATATCAATGCATAATTGATCAAAAAGAGAATAGGAAAAGTTTAAAAAAAACTTCATAATTAGAATAAAAATAACTACGAACAAGAGGAAGTAACCACTTCTACTTGAATGCTATTACTGTATTATTTTCATACGTTTTGTTAACTATTACTGGTCATATACTTGCAGAAGTAAATTATTTTTTTAAAACTTAAGAAGGAAAAATCACGTAGTGTCGATTTAGAGTCGCATTTCCATGTTTTTCAATAATACACTAGCCGCTCTCCGTGATTTCATCCGATTTTTGGAATAAAAACCTATGTCACTACTTGGATTTCAAACTATATCCATACCAAATTTCATCCAAATCAGTCCAGTAGTTTTTAAGTTTATTCGTTACATACAAAAATACAAATCTTTCCTCTTTATAATATTAGTGTAGATTAGTGGAACATTAAGAAATATTCTATTTTCAAATCTCAACCATTTTCCTGAGAAAAGAAAAATATGAGTTTCAAACAAGTTTGAACAAATCAATTCCAATAAAAACTTCAGAATGAGAGTACAACCAATATCACTTAATTCGTTTGCACATGACATCTGCTGGCTGTTTATTCTGACTATGTATTAGGATTTTGAAAACAACTGAACCTAAAGAAGAATCGTTGCAGGATTGTATAATTATTCTTTTTATAAATTAGAATTTATACAAAACGCGATATTGTCAAATTTACTTGTTCCGTTGCATTTATCATAAAACATCACTAAATACACAAATACCGTTGAAAACAGAACAAGAGGTATGTCAGTAACTAATAATATAGGTTATAATATTCACCTGTGCGGAGCGGGCGCCGCTAGGAACACGTAGTTGGTGCAGTAGGCGCCAGTCAGCAGTACCGGCAGCGCGAGCAGCAACGCCAGCCGCGCCTGCCACCAGCCCCACCCTGAGCACCACTCTTCGCACGACATTCTCCTCCCTCACGGCTCACACGGCCACCTGCTAGTTCTACTCTCTCCACTCCTACGTATTGTTGTCGTCACTTACAATCTATTATTTAAATTGGATTTTTTGTTTCTTACGTCGTTGTAATTAAACAAAAGCGCTCTACTCGAAAGTTATGTAAATTAATACTATTGAAAAATGTAAATGTATTGTTGTAGAAGAGTTAAAGGTAATATAGTCGAGGGGCAGCTCACTCGAGCGTATACGTCGTTTCGGGACAAACGCCGGGCCGATACTCTGCCGCCAGACGGTCAGCAGCTGCGCTCGCGCCGCGCCCCACACCACAGGATCTCTCACTGAAACCACGGCAAGATAGGTCGGTCGACTCAATCGGCTGCCACTGCTGATCTAAATTGAAAAAACTTCATACACTATTCTAAGTTTTATTGTGTCGAAATACGGTCCATATTGCCCTGACGCGACCGTTAAGTAAGGAAGCTTCGGTTCAAGGTGACTGTAGCGCGCTCGATAAGCACGAAAATAAATATTGGGGTTACATGCGCACAGTCAACAACCGAACGAACTACAAACTCGAAACAACTAATTGGAACGTTTGGGATAACAGACGCAAAATGTGTCCAGCATCATCGACTCAACGGACTATTGCCTATATCGGGGTCGCCCCGCCGCTTTATCTTGACTATAAATTCACATTATAAATATTATTTTCTAATACGATTGCAATTCCAACTAAAACTTTGATTAGTTTAATTCGCACGTTGGTTCGTCCTCATATAAAAGATTGGGCATAGAGCACTAAAAATGGTATAGTCGTGATTCAACGAAACCGGTAACCCCGTTCAATTCATCCATTACAAAAATTAATAAATTATTTTTAGACTGTACAAATAGCTTAGCACCAAATTGAAACAGTTTCTAAAAATAAAAAACAACTTATTAGTAATAGCTTAAGAAAAAAATATTTTCGCATATAGTTAGTATGTATATACTTGTAATAAGATCTCTTTGGTTGTACTATTTGTATCTGGCTGGTATGGTGTTGACATTAAAAAGTTTACATTTCCAAAAAGAAACAAATTAGTAAAATGTTGTTTGCAGCTGTTTTTCATTTGTTTTTCTTTCTGTCAAAATGAGTATATATAACTTAGAAATTCGACAAATTTTATAACAAAAAAGGAAAAAAATGCAACACAAATCCCCAAAAAAAGTTTTGACGTTTATGGACATTATACGGTGACAGTAAGAGTAGTACAAAGTTGGTTTAAGCGTTTTCAATCCGGGAATTTGAGTCAAAGATGCACCTCGCTCTGGTCGCCCTATTACGGATAAAGTGGACACATATTTAAAAAAATGGAGCAAGATTGGTATATGAGCAGTTACGATATAGCTGAAGAACTGAGAAATGACCAAAAAACAGTTTTGACCCATTCCAGAAAAGCTGGGTACACAAAAAAGCTCGATATTTAGTGCCACACGAGCCCACCGAAAGACTCCTAATGATCCTGTACTCATTTCCGATTTTTTATTAAGATTGAAACCGAACCGTTTTTGAAAACAGCGATATAACTGGTGATGAGAAGTGGATCACGTATAACAAAAACGGGCGAAAAAGGTCGTAGTCAAAGATCCGTCAGGCTTTACAGACTTTGGCAAAACCTAGATTAACTCACGATAAAGTGATGCTGTGTGTATGACGGGATTGGAAAAGCACTGTTTATTATGAGCTTTTAAACCGGCGAGCAGAACTATTGAAAGGGTCTTTCACGATAACGATAGACCACACACATCTTTAGCCACTCAGCAAAAATTAAAAGAGTTTGGCTAGAGGGTGTCAATGCATCCGCCATATAGCTCTGACCTATACCTTCAGATATCCACCTGTTTCGTTCTTTACAAAATTATTTAGGCAGTGTCAAAACGTCAAGAGAGGACTGCCAAAACTACTTGTCGCGTTATTTTTATCAGAGTTCCTAAAATGTATATAAGAACGGGGTCATGGTCCTATCAAGAAGATGGCAGAAATTCATCGAACAAAATGGCACATCATCTTCATCTCTCTACCCTTATCCCATTGTAATTTGGGGTCGGCACAACATATCTTCCGTTTCTCTCTATTTACACTCACCGCATTCATTCCCTTTCTAATCATATCGTCTTTCACACAGTTCATCCACCTTTTCTTTTGTCTTCCTCTTCCCATATGCCACTCCGCATTCATATCCCAATACCTTTCCTACAATATCCTCTTCTTCCCTGCGCAGCACATGCCCATACCAGGACAGACGACTGCTCCTTAACTTCTTTGTTACTGACGCCACTATCAAATTTCTTCTAATGTACTAATTTCTAATCCTGCCTATTCTTGTTCATCCATCTCAACATTCACATCTCAGCTGCATGCAGTCTTCTTTCGTCCGCCATCTTTATGGGCTAACATACAAATCCATACAAGACGACAGGTCGTATTATGTTCTTGTAAATCTTTCATGCTGCGTTAATTCTATGTTTTACAGCCCGGTCTATATCGCCATTGCCTTGCAAGAGTGAGCCGAGGTACTTGAGCTCGGGCTAGATTGGTATTGGAGTGCCATCAATGGTTAAGCTAGATGTGCCGCAGAAATCGCAAAACGTATATTTCGTTTTAGATTTCCTCATTTTTAGGCCGACACTCACCAGCTTCTGTTGTCACTGGACCTCAGCTCCATCCTCAATCGTCCGCAAATAGCATACACTAGGGTACCTTTCGTGTATATCAGCTGTCAAGGGATCCATTATCAACAGGAAAAGGTACGGACTCAAGGCCGAACCTTGCTGTAAGCTTACCGACACCTTGAACTCATCGGTGTTGCCAGTACTTGACCGAACGTACGCGGTTGGTTATACATAGCATGAATTAACTCTACGTACCTCACAGACATACCTTTCTCTTTCAAAGCCCACCAAAAAACACATAAACATTTAATTCAAATTATTTATTCGCTTGAGGAACAGATGTCGGAGCCTGGGCCGGAGTTAACACTTGGAGTCTCAAAATAAAAGTATCAGTCAGCAAGACAGGAGCAATGCGACGCGTGGCTGTATACGACTGGAAATTGGTCACAAAATTATTATTTTTTCGAACCTAGCTAACGCTGTTGACCGGAAGGGCCTTTACAGCTTCACCGTAACTTTGGGGGCGAGTGCTGAAGGCACTCTGCCGCATAAGGTGACTTGCACAAGGGTTACCAAAGTGGTACGAACCTCGGCTTGGCCGTCACCTGAGTGTAAAACTCTCTCGCGAGTTTGAACCTAGCTATTCCCTAAATTTTTTATTAATATTAAAGAAAAGGTTCCTTACATGACCTATGTACCTGCGTGTAGTGTGCAGGAATGTGTTTGCAGTGTTGTGCGTGTAATGCTCAATGCATGGGCAGTGCAGTGTCACTTTATCACGCTGACGGCGACGTCAAGAGCCTGTCCAGTTGGGGAACGAGGCACGTTCTGAGCCGCCGCCTGAGGAAGACCCGGAGAGTGTGCGGGAGTAAAGTTAGCCGCCTATCCCCGACGGCGGGAACGGCGATTACGCTGGCGTGGGCGCTGGCACGCATACTGAATCGGTTAAAAAGGAAAGATCATATTTTCGCACATGATTTTATTATCGGGATCGGTCAGAGCGTTACGCGGTCTCCAAAACGGTTTCGGAGCTAACGGGACGGGGGAGTACGCGACGGATTTCGCTATGAGTTCGCTATGAGCGGATTCGGGTGTGTCTTTGCAAGATCACAAAATCACATTTCGGTGCATGGAAGCAGTACGTTTCGGGTACAGACAGCGCGTGGTGATGATGGTAATTGGTCTCTGCACCGGCATGCCAACGGCAACCACCCCCTACGTGTCGCTGCGATCGAACTTGATTGACTTCAAGCATTGATACCCACCCTAAGTTGATAGTCGAATTTTCCATAACCCATATGTTAAAAAAGCCAAAAGAAACTTACCACACAAACGACAAGACAAATGGAATACTTTTTTTACTATACCTAATAGAATACTATAAAATATGTATTATAAAATTTCACGTAGTTTTACGTCATATATAAATATCAGACATGATACAGTGATATATCTTCAACAAAACACATGATATTTTACTAAGACATTACAACCTCAACAGTTTCTGTTAACAGTGTATTACAATATAGGTTTATTTAATAAATACTAGTCGTGTAGCCGCGGCTCTGCCCGCGTTATATGTATATATTCTTCACTCCGTAATATAGTTTTTAAATAATCATTGGAATGTAATTTTCTACTCATTGACTCGTATTTTGTTCACAATTTCATCAGTTTTAATTTTTTTATGCGAAATTCTAATTTATTTTTTATGGTAAGAGAAAGCAAAGATACTTCTCACAAATTCAGATACCTGCTAGTAAAATTGTGCATTGAATCGGATTTTACTCACGTTTTCATGAATTTCTTTTTCGCGGAACTCTAATTATTTACATAAAACTAGTCTAAGTTACGCGGAGCAACCTCGGCTATCTATCAAAAAAAGTACTGTCATAATCGGTCCTGCAGTTGCAGAGATTAGCCGGTACTAACAGACAGGTAAAATTTGTAATTGATTTAGTTATAGGTACTTTATATACAATATGTTTTTAGTAAAAAGTTATTATGATTATATAACAGACAGACTCATCGATTTTATTTGTTAATGTTAATGTAAATAAAGAAATGTTAATTTAACGAGAAATATTTTTCAGATTTTAAATAATTAAAAGTAATTATTGCTATACAATAAATGCGTCCGGATTTGGTACACGTTAATACTGTTTGTATAACTATAGGGTTTAAATTGTATTAAACAATTTTTTTTTTCATTTCTTAACTCAATTGATTCAGTTCACAATATCATCGGTGTGAACACGTCACGCCGCCCTGTAAAGTACATCTGCCACGCACAAGTACATTAGGGCTGTTTCAGCTGGACACCCACTAATTCTGTAACGCGTCACTGTGACTGCTTTGCTCTCAAAAACATTTGCTCTACAAAATAACTGACACCATTTATTTCCTTAAATCCTGTTTAGTACAGATTCGTACCTGGAATTGTTCTCATGCTCATTCTATAGTATTTATACGAACCTCGTTAATCGGTTCCCACATAATATAATAGAATTCCACCAAAATTGAAATGTAAGTAGAACCTCTATAAGTCGAACTTCAAGGGACACAAAAAAATCGAGTTATAGAGTTTTCGACTTAGGCGGAGGGGCTATTCGACTTGTAGAGGTAAGATTTATTCTAACTAATTCAAATAATAAAGAGTTACTAAACATATTTATTCCCAAATTACGTAACAAAACTACATACATACAAATATTATGTATGTAAAAAAATATGTTGTTTTGCCTTACATAATCTGGGTTTTCTCTATCTATAGCATTGGCTTAATTATGAAGAGTAGAAAATTATTTTTCACCCGAGTTGCTGAATTGCTCCATAAAATTTCGTAAGTCTAATGATGTGATGGTATGTAATACTGTTCTCGCACCTTCAATGGAAACCCAAGGTACACATTTTGTATTATTCGAGTTCTTTGTGTCATCTAAATCGTGAGTTTCAGGCTACAAATGCTTACTGAACTAAAATTCAAATGAAATCAATAATAAGTACCAAAAAAGGAACATGTTAACTTCAGTCATAAATTCCTATATAAAAATGATATAAAGGAATTTGTATCATTTCATAGAATTAGTAACCCTAATTATTGTATACTCTTGCTGATCGAGAAACAATAATTGGGATTGTCGTCACAAACATTGCTATGTTCGAGTTATAATACTATTTATTGTGTAAGTACTCTTGTTGACTCAAAACAATGACTCGGATTGTCGGCAGATGTACTTACATAGACAATTAGTTTCAAATGATCGTGTTGCAAAATCAAAAATTCCTATAATATACAGAAGTATATTATATTTTTGCGAATAAAGAGGGAAAATATGTACGGACATGACTTGTTTATTCCGTGTCGAAAATTATTTCCACTTATAGAGGGTTGAGATTTCGAGTAATTAAAGTTATAGGGGTGGAAAAGAAGGGAACAAAACATTTAATAGAGTTTAAGAGGTTCTCGACTTATCGAGGTTCTAGTTAAAGAGGTTCTACTGTACTTGCGATTTCTAAAAATTAAATCTAGCAAGTGAAAGTCGTATTTGCAACAAATAAAAATGTATGTAAGTTATAGGATCACAGTTCCGATTCCAGTACTACTCAGGTATCACAGGTACATTTAATACGTATGACGTTTTGAATTAATTTATCTTTAACGTAAAAGATCCGAAGCATAAGAGCTGCTGTTCGTATGGTCGAATATGTTGTCATTCATCTGTCGACCTGTAAATATCGCACAATTTAGATGTGCTTATGTTATATGAACAGCATCAACAGACATTATAGACAAGATTATTTTATGTTATTATACCGCGTTCTTGAACCCACTCATCAAGGACTCAGTTATGATACTCTGTTACACATTCGAAAATTTAAATAAACATGTTCAATTTTTGGAATTGTTTGCGTTTATAATATTAACACCTGTACATACATATTATTTTTTTATAAATTTCTGGGAAGGATATTTTTCCAATTTTAAGTTAAATTACTGTGAAAAATGGCTTATTTTGTTATCTCGCAATAATTAATCAAGTTATTCAAAACGCCTCGTAATAACACTCCATAAAAATAATCTGATTAAACAAGGTTCATCTGCATTATCTTTATCCTTTTAAATGCAAACCACAAAATAGTTGTTATGTGTTTGCCTCCAGGTTGGACATACGATTAGATGAACAAGATGTCGTCTTTGCGGATCGTGTGGGTCCTCCATCTGGTACCGGGAGTTTGGGAGAGGCTGAACGCCCGCTGCGTGTGGTCGTATGCTTTTTGATTTTCGCTTTGATTGGATTTTATATAATTTGTTTTTGTAATATTTATTATATTATTTATATATCTTCATTATATTTATTATTTAGGAAACCTGAAGGTCTTCTATTAGTTTTTTTTTTTTATGTCAACTGTCAGTTTTATATTATATCTTACGCGTGCGCTCTGCGAATCTAACATGAGTTTTTAATGGTTCATCGAGGAGGCTGTCGAAGGAACATTTTAACATTTGATTTTTCGAACGTCGAGAATGCAATAGAATATTGATGTCAAAGGAAAAAGGGCTCGAGAGATGGAGGACGTGTGTAATAAAAAAGAAAACGTCGGTCTTGAAATTCATACGCTAGCGAAATCCCCCGAACTCGCTCGGGAGTTCGCTAATTATAAAAAATCTGCCCCGGGCCCTTCCGTCGCGCTCTCGCAACGGGTTAAGAAGCCTTCCTAACATAAACGTTCCGGAGCGTTCCTGCGCGCGCACACCACCCGCGTCTAGCCCGAGGCGTGACTCGTCACTGTCACGCTCGCGATCACGATCTAGGTCGCGTTCACCTTATCGTCCGCACTCTGCGGACATAATAAACATTAGCACGCGGAATACCTTTTCCCCGCTGTCCACACAGAATCAGGCAGACAGGCATCCGAGCCTGATGCCGAAGTTTGCCACCCCCCGCTTAGTCGACCGGGTCAGAGTCGGACGACATGGAGCTGGAATATCCGCCGCTAGGCAGTGACGGCTTTATCACTGCCAAGCGGAAAACAAAGAGAATGGCGACGGCTTCTCCGCCGCTTCCTCAGACAAATCCCAAGATCCTCGCTGCAAAGGATTCTTCCAAACAGCCCACCTCGGTGCCAGTAGCGGCTCTGAGGGTACCCAAACCTGTGGCGAATTCTCGTTTTGATGACGTGAGAGCTCTGCTCACCCAGAAGAACGCGCGACCCGTTCCCACGACTCGTATCCGATTGAGGAAAATCGTGCACGCTTACGTTCCTTGCGTAGAGCGGTGAAAGACCGCATAGATCAGCTCCGTGATAACAGGTGGAACAGTCTCCTCAAGGAGCTGGTACCTTCTCACCTCGCGTACTGGAAGCTTGCACGATCGATGAAGACGGACCGCTCCGTCGCTAGTATGCCTCCCCTGGACAGAAACACTCAGGGTCTTCCACCCGCATTTGACGATGACGAAAAAGCCGAGTGCTTAGCCGATAGCCTCGAGCAGCAATGTTCCCCCTTCACTAACAACGTTGACGTCCTCCACGTCTCCGATGTAGAGTTCTAGAGATAGTGATCGGTATACACAAGCCTGGCAAAGATGCCAAGTCACCCGATAGTTACCGTCCAATCAGCTTGCTAAGCTCAATAGGTAAACTCTACGAGCGGATTCTTCTGAACCGACTCCTTGTAGTGATAGAGGTCAAAAATCTCTTGCCTCCCGAACAGTTTGGTTTCAGAGCCAAACACTCTTGCGCGCATCAAGTTCAACGCCTCACGGAGCACATCTTGTCACAATTTCATCGCAGCCCTGACTCACCCTGGCGTACGCTCGCTGTCTTCTTCGACGTCGCTAAGGCATTCGACAAGGTCTGGCATGCCGGCCTTGTATTCAAACTAGTTAGGTTAGGCGTCCCTGACACTCGTCGACGACGTCGAGCACACGTTGGTCGTGTGTCCCGCGTGGAGGGAGTCCTTCAGAGACTTGGCGTCCGACGTGGGTAGGGTCCTCTCCTTGCCGTCGCTCGTGAGGGCGATGGTCGGGAGCTCTAGGGCTTGGGCGGTTGTCTCTTCCTGTTGCGAAGCCGGCATGCTCGCGAAGGAGGAGGCAGAGCGGGAGAGGGAGCGGGCAGCGCACCCCAACCGAGCGAGGCGTGTCTCACGCCGGGGCACCGGACGCAGCCGTCCAGGCGCCCGTCGAGGTCGCCAAGCCTCGTGAAATAACTTGACGTCGGACCTCCCGTGAGATATGGCGTTGTCAGGGCCTCTGCAGAATACATGTATAATGTGTTTCCGGAGACCCTGGCATCTTTGCGCCGGTTAGGGACGTGGAGTGTTTAGTCAGTCGGTTACGGCCAACCTGACACACGGACACCAAAAGTCGCCTCTCGCAGAGGGGTTGTGACTCGGTGTCTATGGTCTGTCGCGAGGATCATACGTGTGCGAAAAACTTAGTTTTTCGGCACACGTCCGAGCGTTCAACGAGCAGATTTCAACCACGTAAAAAAAAAAAAAAAAAAAAGCGTCCCTGACACGTTAGTATACATCCTACGCGATTACCTTTCGAATCGTAGTTTCCGCTTTAGAGTAGAGTTTGCTCTCTCTTCAACCCGTCCGATCCGCGCAGGAGTCCCCCAGGGTTCCATTCTGGCGCCTGTCCTATTCAACCTTTACATAGCGGACTTACCAGACCTAAATCCGGACCCGAAAGACGATCCACTCAAAGGAGTGGCGGCTAGTAAGGTTCATTTAGGTCTCTATGCCGATGACACGGTCATTTATTTTTCATACAGACGTAGAGACATTCTCAGATCTCGCGTACAAAAGGCGGTTAACATCTTAAGCCTTTGGTACAAAAAGTGGCGCATAGCGATTAACCTAGGAAAGAGCACCGCGATTATGTTCTCCGTAGAGAAATCTAACCCTCCTCGTCCAGTTACTTATCTAGGAGTAGAGATCCCATGGGCAACCGAGGTCAAGTACCTCGGTATCACACTAGACGCCCACATGACTTTCAAACCTCACGTTTTGAAAGTCAGAAACCGTGCCAACATACTTATGGGACGTCTTTTCCCTCTCTATAACGCTCGAAGTAAGAAGATGGCCGTCCGCCATAAACTCACTTTAAATAAAACGGTAGTTAGGCCCATTCTCACCTTTTGCGCCGCTTTTTTTTTACATAGGGAAATGCGTTTAGGCACCGTCCTCCCATGCGGGGGCAGGGAGGGTGTGTGGGACTAACACTAGGGAAGGAGACCCTAGCGACTACCCACTAAAACCCTATGAGTGACCGTCTCTACCGCCACATAAGTAGGGCAAGACAGGATCACAAGCATACACCGCGACATACCCCCCCGACGGCTTTCCCAGTACAATAGAAGGTCAGGGCCCCGCCCCTTCTTCCCTTGGGTCAGCAATGTGAAGAAGTCCCGATGCCGCACGGACGACACCCGAACTCCGCCACCGTCGACGTTCAGCCTACGCGAGGCTGACCGGCACCGAGTTCCCCCGCCATCCTCACCGAAATCGGCTTGAATGGCGGAAGACAAAAAGACTCCTGCCATTTCATGGTCCGCGTCCCGGCCCGCACCTGCACATAAGGCGCAATGCGGCTTTTCGGAGATACAAGCCGAGGCCTTATGGCCTTCACTACCACACCTGAAACACAGGTGGTCCCTAACCGTGTCTGAGGGACAGACCGGGCGGGTGTGCACTAAGCCCATACACCGGAAGCATCGCAAGGGCAATGCCACCAGTGGCTGAACTCGAGCCACACTCCACCCGATCGTGACCCTCCCCCTTTCGCATAGACTCCTAGCCGCCGCTACCGGGAGTGCGCCCCGGCAATACTCTTATCGCCCCCCCACGACCCCATCTATGCCCCCGAATAGGACCAGTCCTAATTTCCTTGAGATAACACCCCCCCAAACTGGATATCCACACCGTAGCACACTAAACCGTCCATAATAAAGGCAGCTATCTTCAGCATGCTCCCTGCCGTGCCACCCATATTCTTCGCTGATCGGAGCATATTATCGATTAGCGTGTCCGCCGTCTCCTTGACCTCTTCAAGCGTCATCTTACAAAAGTCCGATATCGCATTACAGACCCCTTCGTTCGGTATAAGCTTCACCGGACATATCACCACTCTTACTCCCTCTCGCAGAACATGCGTCCTTTTCCTTTCATCATAATAATATTCCTCTTCTTCCGAAGAGAATACTTCTGAAAGCTGGTCATCCGCTTCGCCCGTCTTCTTACGCCTATCACCAGAAGCAACATGCTCCTTCGACCTCCCCCTTCGAGCAGAAGTAACCTTCGGCGGTTCCGCACCCGACTTAATCATATCCACCTTTGAACGCCTCTTAGTTGCAGCACCGTAACGCAGTTTAAACCCCCCCGACGCACTTGCATCTGCATCCCGGCCCCGATGCGCCGACATGTTCACCGCCAAAGCGATAAAAAAAAAACCGACCGCGACGACCCCCGAGGACCCCCCACTAACAACCACACTCAGCTATCACTTGACCAAACCCAAGTCGACCCCCAAGAAGGACCTACACCAATGACACTTATAGTCCCACACTTTAAATAATAAAATATATACAAGTCAACACTTAATATTATAGAATTATAATATATTTACACGTCCCTAATATTATAATAATATTTACAAGTCTCCAGTCGATAGTCCAACTCACCCAACCAGTACTGATAACACCGTACTATATATTATCCGCCTTACAATAAAATGACCCAACTACCAGTCCCAAGAATATAATAAAATATTCAGACTCACCAACACCGTGAATGTACACTATAAACCCGCACGTCCCGGCGAAACAAAACACTTACTAGATTTACAACAAGCAACCATGCTGCGCCACGGCCATCTAGATTCGTCTTGCAGCCAATCACAAAGCTCCACGGCCAACTAGACTCACCATCATGGCCGACACGCTCCGTAAATGCACCAAAACCAAAACAATTTCGTCGATAACTCCACCCAGAGGTTACGGATCTGACCAGGAGACGACTCACCGGAAAGCCCACGTCACCACGCGTCCAATGATGCACAACACACCTCACTCTGAACACTTTTTGACCGTCACACAGAGCGTCCAGGACCGGAGTTCAAAGAAACACGTCCGTCCGCCATGGCAGACCGACCGGAACCCCCTATTGCGCCCCTGCCTTCGCTTACTCAGATCTGGCCTCCTTCCAAGTGGTTCAGAACCGCTTCACCAGGACAGCCGTAGGTGCCCGGTGGTACGAGAGGAATGTGGACGTCCACAGAGACCTCAACCTACCATCCATTCATTCCGTTATCAAGTCCCAGTGTCGCGCATTTTTCGACCGCGCAGAGACACACCCGAATCCGTTTCGGAGACCGCGTAATGTTCTTACCGATCCCGATGATGATATCACGTGCGAAAATAGGATCTTTCCTTTTCAACCGACCCAGTATGCGTGCCAGCGCCCACGCCCACGCAAACTTCGTTCCCGCCGCCGGGGACCGGCGGCTAATTTAGCTCCCGCACACTCTCCGGGTCCCCCTCAGGCGGCGACCCAAGACGTTTCTCGTTCCCCAACTGAGGAGACTCTTAACGTCGCCGCCAGCGCGATACAGTGACACTGCCCATTCATTGAGCATTACACGCACAACACTGCAAACACACTCCTGCAGAAAGGACCTTCCCTTACTATATATATATATATATATATTATATTCATGTCGTTTTTAATTAATTTATTTAGAGTGAAAATTAATTTCATTGTTCTCGCGACAAAAGTACATAAGTGGAATAGCTCAATAGTTGGTCATGTTTATATATTATATTTATCATGCCTAAATGTTCGTTTTGTATGTCATTTTAAACAGAAAATTACTTACTACGTCCGTGTTTTGAACAAAAGTCGTGTTAGCTTTGCTGTAAGCCTACTAAAAACCGGTGTTTTACATGATTTCTAGGCAAAAGTAAGTCGGCTGTTGGTTTATCTTTGTGACTTACGCCAAAAATAAATACCAATGCATCAATACAAGTAAATTGTTTCTTTATATCTTACGTCTATTTCATTTAACTTAGTAAATCAATTTCTCTTATTACAAAATTTAAACTTCCGGTACATAATTGTAATCTTATCTTTCTTTACCAATGTTGCTTGTCAGTTACAGCGTTTTATAGGTACGCAAAAAAAACTCGTTTGCTCTAACCCACAAAAAAGGAGAAAAAATTAACCTTAGAAGTATGATTACTGTGGCAACACATAGAAAAATAAAAAGTATATATTCAAATTCATGTTCCTAGAACTTATAGTTTTTAAATAATGATGTTGTTTTCGTTTGCAGAAAAGTTTTTTGGCTCTGTTGAAAACTTGGCATTTTGTAGGTTACTGCAAATATGTTTTCTTGCATCGATTAGTCATTAATAGTCATACATAAGTTGAATGGCGGGTTTGGGTATTTTTATATTATTGTATTTATCATGTCCAAGGGGTCGGTGCTGTGTGTGTGCATCATACTTTTTAAATTACCTATTTTTTTGTATATTTTTCTCTGTGAAGACATTCACATCTTTTTTAGTATTTATAGATAAGTTCAACAGCGGATTTATTTGTTTTGATATAGTTATAATTATCATGTCAACATGTTTGCTGCTATGTGTCGTTCAGTTTAAACTTGTTATCGTTGCATATTCAGCTAAATTAACAAAATTGTATGTTTTTTTTAATTCATCTGGTGATCAACTATTATTCGCTGCATACTTTTTATAAAATCAAAAAGTTTGTAAAAGTAGTGCGGGAAACCCTCGCTTAAAAAATATCTGTGTATGCATATAATTAGTCTCTATATACCATATAATACAATTAGCGCATCTGTCGCATAATATTTATTATTATTTTCTTAACTCACGATATTTAATCACTAAATTATTACATTATCAACCTTTACTAAATAACAATGCGTAATAAGAGCAATCTCAAAATTGGATGTTTCAACGCAGAGTCGCTAACACAAGGCACGAAGAATTTATTGTAACCATAGACGAACTAATCCAGAAAGTTCAAGGATATCGGTTTAGTCATATACCATGGTCTAACCATATTCGTAGAGGACGAGATGATAGTGTGGGGGTTTTATCTTAGGCTAGGTATTTCTGTGCGTATTTGTTCACATCCTCCTACTCATAATATTGATCTAATGTGGCATCGGTTACATGCTAGAGGACAGAAAGTTATTATCGGTACTACGTATAGGCCACCTTGGATGTAGAATGTTAACTATTTCCTAGATGCCCTAACCGTGTCAGTTACAACTTTTGTACGACGACGTTACAAATGTACAATTCTTATGAATATATATATATATGATTTGCAGATATTTATTTAATGTTGTTTCATATGTAAAATAAACCTTAAGAGCTTTCTTTCCTTAGTTTAGCGCTGTGTGAAAAGTCCGTCAATAGTATTGCTATTTATGTTTCGCTTCAATACTCGAATATCAAACCATAATTCACTTAAATGACTAATTTTATTCACCCATAATTAATCTTTTATCATAATTTATCCAACCTTCTTCGTCTACACTAATTTTTGGGAGACACAAAATGGGAAAACATGCAGCCCGACTAGTCAGAGCTACCAACCTCTGAACCAAGGGACTTTTAATAGTGAACGGACTGTACCTCTGAAGTCTCGTTTTGACATGTTGGCATTACTAGTTGTCACGAAGTCAACATATTTTGTCAATCGTTTTGGATTTTTGCAGTTCATTTAAATCGTAAAATATGCCAAAATGAATTAAATGTAGTTCTACAAATATTCTTCTAGCTATACGTACATTCTTTGAAAGAAAAATAAAGCTCCGTTAATTCCATTCGTCAACGATTTGTCGCCATGACTCGTACGTAAAATAGTGTTGTCTGTGTACTAATTTTGTTCTAAATTTTATATGTATAAAAACCAAAAAAGAGAATTTCGCCTGATTCGCGATCGATAAATAAAATACCTGTAAAAGTGTAAACTATGTTGTTTTTATTGATGTTCTGAATATCTAAACGTAAGAAATATACCTATTAATCTTAGGTTTACAAAATCATGCCATTACTTACGTAATCACTGGGGGGAGGGAGAAGAACTTTGCTTACTATTACTGGGGGTACTATTAGGGGTAGACACAAAAGACCAGGATTTTGTTAACGTAACAGTTGAAGCCCCCCAAAGTGTCAAATCCGTTTCGATCTAACGTTAGGCTCTCATTTAGGGATTAAACAAATAAACCCTGTCAATAGAGAGTAATAACTGTGAATTGTGATGCTTGCGAACGACTGCATTATAGGGTAACTAGGTATTACAAAAAATTATCTACTATTATTTTGAGAAAGGTTACCTTAATATGTAATTATTCAAAACAATGTAGTGCCTGTGAGGAAAAATCAGCAAAGTGATTTAACTATGAATGAAATGATACAATCATGGTACGACTTTAAGCGAATATCGAACACATAGTTACAAACATTATAATAAGACAGTAGTAGGCAGTTTTTGTTTTAAATTTAAGTCATACTATTTGAGATACCTAATGAAATGAACGCTTTTAACAATGCAAATTGAGACAGTAAAGTCATATTGAATAAAAAGAAACGCTAACATATCAAATTGTGAACATAGTCCTGTGGACTATGAAACGATATGCAACCAATGTGAATTAAGTAATACATCAGATCTAGTTTTTTTTTTATTTAATAATAAAGAAATATAAAAGTATGCAGAGAGTACAGAAGGCAGGCAGGTGAGTGACGTCACTTGCCACGCCCGTCTCTGAGATACAGGTGTGTGTGCGTGCAAGAGAGACAGCGAATATCTCAGGTGAGCTGTGTTGCCAAATTATTGCTGCACCCTCCAATAAATATCACATAGGTACAATATTGTTTTATTATTTTTTTACTTTTATTTGAGCAAGAATCTATCTGAATGCTTCGGAGCCAGTAAATTACAGATTGTAGTGAAATGTTGGCTTGTAAGTTGATAAAAATAAGATAATATACAACGTTAGGTAAGTTATTATTGCCGGAATGTTGTAAGTTGTTATCTCTATATGTGGAGCAACACAGTATTACGCGAGCATGCACTGTCTCTTTCTTCTTCATTCTTGTCAGCCAAGTCTTGTAATTGTAGGTGTTATGAACAATCAGTAAGAGGTAAACTATGTCGGGCGACGCTGCGCCCGCGGCGAGCGCACCCCTCCCGCGCCGCACGACACAAGCCGCCGGTACCGTAAGTGCTAGTGAAGCGCTCGAAGCAGCCCTGGAACAGCTCGGCCCCTTCGGTTTCTATCAGCGCTATGTGCTCGTGTTGCTCTGCATACCCAACTTGTTTGCAGCGATGTACTCACTCAACTACGTGTTCGTCGCTGACCAGGTCCCATTTCGGTGCGAACTATATTCCGTTATATATCATAATAATTTCAGTACGAAAAAAAAACATTTCCAATAATATCGTTAATTAGTATCTTCTACACAAACATTATTATAGACATGTGACTGTTGGTGACGTGCCGCTGTGTACTCCCATCAATCAGTGTCTCACCCGTGCAGCTGCACCCGATCACTGTTCACTCATGATCATGACTGGAGCCCTACTCCAGTGACGTTGTATTATCACTGAGATACAGCGATATCTCGAAAATATGAAGAAATATCGATACATGAAGGATGAGGTGTATATCCCAGTTATGTTTACTACAACGCGAGGGATCTGATAAATTCTCAAATATATACCTACTAATAATGTAATGTAATGTCAAAAACTAAATACATAATACACGATACCTATAGCGGAAATACAATTTTTAACATTTTTGTCTGTCCGCCTGTTTATTCCGGGTAATCTTCAGAACGGCTGGACCGATTTTGATGGGACTTTTTTGGTAGATAGCAGAAGTTACTTCGGGTTACTTGGGTTTGATTTTCGAAAATAATTAAAATTCCGCGTAAGACAGATAACTCATGAATTTGTGAATAAAATTCGAATCAATGGTCAATTTTACCGGAAGTGCTTGAATATATGAAAAACATTTTTACTTTTTTTTAGTACGAATAAAAAGATAGGAAAATAAATAGGGTTCCATATAAAAAAATTAAAACGGGATAAAGAATATATGAAAAGTAAGCACAGCCGCGGGCATACAGCTAGTCTGATGGAAGAAGTATTCACACGACCCCATTGTTATCAGTAACGTATCGGGCATAATGTGTTGAATACCCAGATGTTTTTTCCTGCGCTCAGCTGACTCTGTGACGCTAAGTACACTCCAATACCTCAAACCGGTCTAACAGCTCTTCAGACACACTTACAATACGTAGATGTACTAGCGGGACCACTTTTAATTATTTATTTATTTAAAAGAAACACGAACAACTGGCAACGTGTCTGTAATAACCACAAGCGATTGAGTGTAAGTCATCGCATTGTGTAGGTACACATAATATTCTATATAAAGCAAATAATATTTGCATCTCAGATATGAAATAAAAATCGTATCATTATTACAACTAAAGAAAATACACATAAAATATCATTTAAATACGCTAAGAGAACGTTCTTCTTATAAGCTTTTTGAGTATTTTTATTCGTGAGGAATGAAGATTAAAAGACGAGATATATAAATTCGTTGTTGTATTTTTGTTGACATGAGAAAAACTAACGTGTAATTTTACTGCTTATAAAAAAAACATTAAGTATAAAAAGATTAATAAAATTAATTATTCCCATAAGAAACAAGTATTCAAGCTGCCAGAAACTTCAAACCGGACCTTGTATTATAACTTTAGTAAAAAACAGTATCCAACTATCCACCTGTACACCCATCCGTACAGGTATACACCACACTCAATGTGAATGATATAAAACAAACCGAATCTATGTACTTTCCAACTTTAATTTATGTACAATTAACAATTAAATAATCCGTCTGAATCTCAACCGTCGTTAAAAATCGTACATATTAACTGAAGTAACTGAAGTTTAACGCAAACGAATTGTTAATTGGCACCATAATCCATTCAATCACAATTATTGTGTGTAGGACAAATTTAAAAATAATATTTTTTTAAAAATTGCGAAGTATCTCATATAAGTTCTTCTGTATTTGGAATCGTTTCTCCGATCGCGTATCTTTGTGTTCCAGCAGTTCTCACAGTATCACATTCAAGCTAAAATTTCCTTCCAACTAAATTAAATAATTGTGTAAAAGGAATGTATTAATAATAAAGATTACCCTGATCAATATAATATAAAAATTTGCACGATAATTACATTTTTTATCATGTAATTACAGAGTCACGTCGCGTCGTCGTGTCGTGTGAAATCCATCGTTAGTCAACTCGTACCTCCAGTAACAAGTCGTATCTTATCGAGATGATTTTAGATAAGGGAATCCGTAACGTCACACATAAATATATATTGCAAAAGATTATAAACAGAAGTTCTGATAACTTTGTTAAACAAAAATCTGCTGAATCTACATTATTGTCAAAATGTATGTGTGGGTGTATAAAATCAAGTTTCCACATAGAATATATAATCTTAGGTTATACCGAAACTTTGCAACAAAGAAGACTTATATAATTAAATAATATAATAAACGCGAAAAAAGTGTGTTCAAAAATAATAAATCAGCCTCGATTCCCTGTCATGGTTCCCTGACGGCTATTCAAATATATATTCACATACTTTTTTTCTAAGCTGCCACATACGTAATTAATTGGTACAAAATACTAAATACATAAGCAAACAGATACGTAAGTATTTCCATAAAATTCTTGTGCATGAAAAATGTATGATTGAAAGCAGACGTCGCGCCGCTGGTTACCCCGCGCCTGCCTCACCAGCTACATATAAATTATTATAATGTCTTAATGACGTCACATCTCACTGTCACATTTTACATAATTATAAAATAGGTTATTTATGTTAAAAAGTTGTAGAACTACTATATCTAACGTTTTTCAAATATAAAGCCATATCTCTAATTTGTGTACACGTGTTAAGAATACTATCTTGTAGAGGTGTTTGCACATTGGTCGCAGAACTGATGCTTGAAGGGGGCAACGGTTTCTCGAACCAGAAGTCGCAGCTTGAGTAAACCCTAGCAAGATGGGCCGACGATCTGATGAAGGTCGGGGGAGTTCGCCGGGAGCTGGTGGCGCGAGACCGGTCAGTGTGAGTTTCTTAGGAGTAGCATATGTTTAGCAATGCACGGCTTTCGGCTGGCACAATGTTGTTGATGAAAGGTCTTGCTACTGGAGAAAAGTATCTTACCCAAGGAACTCGGAATATAAGGAATACTTTTTGAAGCGTCTAAACTCTAAATCTCTTGTATGTAGTCTTGAAAAATTTAAATATCATAAATAATTCGACAATGTTCAGATTTATTCCTGACTAGTTGTGTTTCCACGGCTTTTCCCGCTTTTTATATATTTTTTACTCCGTAATATAGTTTTTAAATAATATTTGGTAAATAATGTTTTGATGGTTGTTGCAGAACTTGTGGTCTAGAATGATTGCCTATGTTTGTGATTGGCCAGTCTATGGGTTCGCTTCCAAAAGTTGTCTCACGTGCAATGAAACACCGAGTTTTATTTAAACAATTAACCTAGCAGTCCTGCACATAATAAGTAAATATGTAACAATGGTGCTATTCCTTGAATCGTATATTTTTCCAGAACTCCATGAGTTTAATTTTTTTACACGGAACCTTATTTTCTTTTAAAAAATTGGTGTTAAAATATCCAAAAATTCAAGCACTTGTTAGTAAAACTCGCCATCGAATTATTTTTAATTTCACAGTTTTTTTATGCGGAACTTTTCCTGAAGTTATTTTTGATACTAATTAACAAAAAGCAAAGATACTTCTCACAATTTCAAATACCTGCCAGTGAAACTGCGCGTTAAACCGGATTTTATTCGAAATTTCATTAATTTATATTTATTAACCAAAACCCTATTATTTTCGAAAAACAAAAATACCCTGTTTATTTTGTGGGAAATGCCTTTTACGCATTCCCTCTTGCATCACTAATCTGGGAGAGAATCTCGACGGGAGACAGTTAGAGATGCCAGAGGGATATGTGGGACTCGCCCGGCGTGAAGCGTCGGTAATACCCACCAAAACCCTACCGCCGCCTTACTGAGGCGACACAGGATTGCAAGGCATACTCCGCGTCGCCCCGGCGGCAGGCCCGGAAAGGACCACCTACCTTCGGCGTAGAGGATCCTTTTCACGTTCCCTCTCTGCGGCCTCCTTTTGTAGCAAAACTTGCTCAACACTCAGCCAGAGTGTGCTGCGTGGTGTCTTCTAGCGCGCCGCAGTGGTGCCAGGCCGCTGTCGGCTTCTTCCTAGCTCTCTTGTGCAGAAACCACCCGAAACTCCCTTGTCCAAATAATATCTGCACCAGACGGAAGCTGAGAGAGCCGAGATTCAGTCTCATCCAGTCTTGGAGTACCGGGTGGATGGCGTCTACAGCGCTACGATCGTAACGCACATCTGCTATGACTTCCTTCCATCGCCAAAAAGCAACCTCCCTCGTTCTCCCTCTTTCGACCAATTGTGCCCGCCACCAGTCCTCCTTGCCGCCGTGAATTGGTACATGGCAGGGATCCTGCGAACACAAAGACCTCCGACGCAGATACCGTGCGGTAACCACGTATCGCCCTTAACGCCACCGTGCGCTGCGTAGCACGCAGCACACGTATGCTCTTGTCACTAAGGGCGTCTGCACACATTGGTGCCCCGTAGACAGTCATGAACAGTACAGTACGCACGACCCCTGCGTAGAGCTAGCGACACGTCTGGCCAGGTCCACCCAAGTTTGGATGGAGCCGCCGCAGTACGGGCGATGCGCGGTCCGAGCCTACTAAAATGGGGTTCGAACCACCATCTCCTGTCCAGGATCAGACCCAGATATTTATCTGGGCATTCACCTGAACCCGGTGCCCCCCCCCCCCCGCCGAGATAGTGGCGTCAGGGGTAGTCCACGCCGAGGCCTGTGAGACTACAAGGCCTCAGTCTTACCTAGTGCGACCCTGAGCCCCAACATCTCAATGGGCCTGACCACTAGAGCCACTCCCTCTATGGCCAGGCGCTCTACTACTTCGCCTACTTTTATAGCTTGATTTTGGCTGGTATTTTGCTGAGGGGGACAGCAGCCGAAGTAGATACTTTATTTACTTTACAAAAACGAGCAGTTCGAGGAATTTATATTATGGGACCAAGCGAGTCACTTAACAACAAGTTTCCGGAATATCGTATCTTAACTTTGCCCTCCCAATACATACTCGGTAACTTATTGTATGTCCGCAAACATTTAGACAAACTTAACCTTGTAAATGACCAGCATAGTAATAATACAAGGAATAAACATAAATTAACAGTTCCATGTTTTAGACTTAGTACAACTAATAAGAGTTTTTTTAGGTAATAGTGTTAGATTTTACAATAAAATCCCAAAGTCCATTACCGATCTACCGGACAATAAGTTTAAGCACCATGTCAAGCAAGTTTTAATTTGCAAAGGTTATTATTAAAGGGTCATTATATGAACGATCATGATGTCTGGAAGTGACAGCTTTCTCTCTGCATCTACTAACAACTTGTGTAACTATTAGTTGCAAATTTCCAAAAAAAAACATGTCGAAAAAAACATATCGAGTTTCTTGCCGGTTCTTCTCGGTGACTGGATTGTTTTCCGAATCGGTATAGTGTTTGACGTTCATAATCGCCTCATCAGGGCCTAAATTGAATAAAGACTTTTTAAATATATATTTTTTTTTGAATTTCAATGTCCCATATTCCACAGGAGCGGTCTTAAAAAGGGGTCAACCCCTGTGAAACTCCGTAGCCCATCGAACGCACGACAGTGGTGCTGTCTCTGTCGATGTAGACTACCTTCCTGTTCTCGAGGTAACTGTCCAAGGACACCACCAATAGCCTATCCCCCTGAGAGGTAGCCACCAACGACCACCTCTCCAACATCATGACATCTACCATCGAGCGTCCGACTTTGAAGCCGAACAGCCTATCCGCGAAATCCGGTCCTATCTCCCTCACGTGCTGAGTGATACGAAAAGCTATTATCCTTTATTTTAAATAGCTTTCCCACATCGTCCAGCAAAACCAGCAGCCGGTAGGTGGATGGATAGGCTACCCTCCTTCCCTAGGAAGCATAGGCGGTCCTGTTTCCAGGGCCTGAGGTACTGTTCGAGCAAGAGATACCGTTCGAACAGACCCCACATCCTGCCTCCCAGCTACCTTAGGGCTAGCTCCAAGACACAGCCCGAGACTCCGTCTGGCCTTGGCGCCATCCATCTCCCGCGGAGGCGACACACCGCCATCTCCATCTCTACATCCTTGATCTGCGAAAGAGCAGCGGGCGTCTCCTCCATGGGAACTTTGGACGATGGCCGTCTCCTCACCCAGCTCCCGGTCCAGCCGGCTGAGGACCCACTGGGGGAACCTCGAAACATATTCCCTATGGTTCGATAGCGTCCTTAACTGCGGGATAGCGCATACGTGTGTGCGGGATGAGATGCACACACGTATGCACCATCCCGCAGATAAGAAGGGACAACCCCACCTGAACTACCCATTCCTCAACCACCCGGCCTGTTGGGTTCGTGGCCTGCTCCCCCCAGGTTGGACTTGGCGTTGAAGTCGCCAATTAGGACCACAGGGACAGGCACCAGCAGTCCAACCGCTACCGCCTAGGAGTCGAGAAAGATCTCGAACTCTCTGAAGAGGCGGTTGGGGGAAAAGTACACTCCAACGAGAGCGTGCCTCCTCCAGACAGCTACCACGAACCCATCGCTCCTCTCTTCGACCGAGAGAGATACCCCCTTCGCACTGAAGATAGCGACAAGACCCTCCATGTCCCAGTTGGATTGGGCAGGAACGTGGTAGGGTTTTATCGCGTTCCCCACATCCACCACGCTGCCGCAGTTTGCCAAAGAGGTCAAACTTCAGCTAGGTATCTAAGAAAAAAGCCCCTCCAAAATCGGTCTACCTGTTCCGATTACCTAGAACAAAAAAAAGACAAAAATGTATTTTTGGTATAGGTATCGTATATAAATTCATACGTATTTAGCAAAAAAATTGTTATTTGAAATTACAAATAGACACTTTAATGTTATTTATTACAATAAAAGTATAGATGGTTCCATTTACCGATATCTTAAGAAATTATGTAACAACAGATGCGTGGTGCCGGAGTGCGAGGGCTTCCACCCAATGTTCCACAACGAGACGGCGCTGGCGCTACTACCTCTTCACATCGAGTGTCAGCGCTACTCTCCGCTGCAGGAGAACACCTGTGACCCTCTACACTTCCACCAGAACCTAACACAACCTTGCGATATGTTTGTTTATGAAAATATGAACACTATATTTGCCGAGGTATGAGATGAATGTGTATTTAATCACATAAAATACCAGTGTTCTGTTGCCTGAGATCCCCGGATTTTATACATAAACCTATCTATAGGGCGATTTTGTGAACACATTAAATACTCTAGTAACTAGTCACACACTTTTTCAGTTCAACTTGGGGTGCCGCGAGTGGATGCGCACTCTAGTGGGTACTGTGAGGAACTCAGCTCTGCCCTTCGCACTCATCCTTACTGGATACATATCTGATACGTGAGTCTTCAGATTGACAGGCTTCCAAAAGTGCTTATTTTACATTAGTTTACACGTTTTTTACATTTAATTTTCATGCTAAAAATAGTTATATTTGGTTGACGATGTATCCCATAATATTTTAAGAATTAAATACTTCTAATAAAAATAATATTATTATCGGTGGTAACTTTCTGAGGTTTGGCCGCCGGACCGCCTTCTGTATATTCTCCGGGTTTGCGGCTTTGCTCGGCATCGTGAAGGCGTTCTCCATCAACTACTACATGCACGTCTCGATGGAGTTCCTCGAGGCGGCGCTCGGCTACGGGTTCAACAGTGCTGGATACGTTATGAGTAAGGTCACTAACAATCTACACTACTATCATAAAGAGGAAACATTTGTATTTTTGCATGTAACGAATAAACTTAAAAACTACTAGACCAATTTGGATTAAATTTGGTACGGAGATAGTTTGAAATTCAGGGAGTGACATAGGATATATGTCTAAAGATTTGCAAAATGCAGGATTAATCAAATATTTGTATAAGTTTGTAAAGGCGGATACGATATCTTCAGTGATAGAGCTGGCACGGCCATCACTGCGTGCGGCGTTCGCGTGCGCGACCGGTGTCGCGTACGGCTTCGGAGGGATGCTGTTTGCGTTCCTCGCCTGGAGAGTTCAGTATTGGCGTTATTTGTTGCTAATCATCCACTCATTCGCACTTCTGCTGCCGGTCTACTGGAAGCTACTGGACGAGAGTCCGCGGTGGTTGCACGTGCGCGGCAGAGTTGACGAGACCGCCACCGTGATACGCAAGGCCGCCAGGTGGAATAAGGTACGAGGCCATATCACACTCATAATTTAAATTTAATTGTCAATTACTTCTTTAGATATATGTATGATTTTTGCCATTATAACACTTCAGGTGCAGATAGATGAATATCTGATGGAAAGCTTAAAGACTGCGAGCTTAGAGAAAGAAGAGAAGCCTGCCTCGAACCCCTGGTTCCAGCTATTGAAGTCGCGGGTACTGATGGGCAGGTTCGCAGTGTGCTCGTGGTGCTGGATAGCGGTCTCGTTCGTGTACTACGGGCTGACGATCAACTCTGTGTCGCTCTCAGGAGACAAGTACGTGAACTTCGCGCTGAACATGTCGATGGAGGTTGTCGCCTCACTGCTTCTCATGATGTCGCTCGAACGCCTGGGACGGAAGTATAGCATATTCATGGCGTTCATGCTCTGCGGAGTTGCTTGTGTCACGCCTTACTTTATATGTAAGTCGCCACAATAATTGTTACTATTATAATTTACCATATTGTGGAAATTAATTCACGAAAACGGCTCTTTGGTATCGTGATCGGACGTCGGTAGAGATGACGTTGCAATTTTTTATAATGAGACTGTGCATTATATGATGCTTTCTCTTGTAAGGTTTTATAGTAACTACTTGAATAATTACCAACCTTAAGGAAGGAGCGAAACAATTGCTAATGTGTTCTTCCATCTGCCTTAGCCCTTAGCCTTAGTCTGCCCGTCTCCAATATAGATTTAATCTTCAAGCATATCGCCAATTAGTTTCCTGATGACAATACTTAAACGGTATATAGCAGCTTAACACAGCAATTAGGGCAGTGTTTTTTTCTCTATTATAGGTTATATTATATTATAGCTATATAGGTTTAACTATGTTTCACCAGATTCACTTCTCGTTAGTCGACAATGCTGTCAAAGACGACAATATACTTAAAGGCTCCCAAATTATTATGCTAGAACATGTCTCATTTACACATACTTCAAACTTGAGGATGATAATTAGCAAACTTTTTTAAAATACCCTCCTACAATGTTACAGCCCACGCGGGTGCCGGACTGGGACTGTTCTTCGTGGGCAAGCTCGCGATCACATTCGCTTTCAACTCTATCTACGTGTTCACCGCGGAACTATTCCCGACGAGCACGCGTAGTTCCGCACTCGCCGCCTGCTCACTCATCGGCAGGATAGGCTCCATTCTCGCGCCACAAACTCCACTTTTGGTACTGTTTTTCATACTGTTTGCTCTTATTTATTGACACGTCTTTAGCATTGTTGGAAATAACTCGTAGAAATATCCAAACCAGCTGGATGAACCAATCAATTCCACTAGCGAAACGTCAAATAATATGAATTCTATTGCATCACAATTCACATCGTGAAATTCTTCCTAGCGCGTAGTCTCTGTCTGTAAGTCTGATGTCGTATAACTTTAAGAAGTCCAATAGTCTATTACAAAACATTGTAATTAAACCCTTAGAACTTACTACAAGATGTAATATTGTTTATGTTTCCATAATCATAATGTGTACAATTGTTTAGAGCTTGTATGTGCAAGCGCTGCTTTATGGCGCGTGCTCTGGTACTGCCGCACTCGCCATATTGCTCGTGCCCGAGACGCGACGCGAGTGTCTTCCGGCGCAGGTGCGCGACGCGGAGCGCATGCGCGGACACGTCTCCGCCCCCCCACCGGAGCTCGCACCCCCCGCGCCTGCACCGCCACCCGTACTCTCCGCCGATACTTGACGTGAATCTGCGGCGCGTTTACACTATAAAAAATAAAACTAAGTATTCGCTGATAACTACACAGATTTGCTATTTATCTACAATATACCAAGTCCCCAAAAGTGAGCGCTGTACAATTTTTTGTGCAGGTTAAAATACACTATACAGCCTTTTTTTTTTTTTATGCGGGGATATGCATTTACCCACTTCTCCCCCCCTCCCCCTCACAGAAAACTCTGATCCGGGAGTAACGTCTTATTAATTAGTTCCCAGGGAGATATGAGGCTCACACGGCGTGAAGCGCCGGGAATACCCACTAAAACCCCATAGTACCATCCAACGCCTTCTCGGGGCGGCACGGGCTTAGTCTGGCATGTTCCGCGTCGCTCCGAAGGCAGGCCCGACTGGACCACTTCCTTTGTCTTCCCTTTCCATCCACCAACCAATTAGAGACTCCACTCCTTCTCCTCCCTTGGTTATTTTTTATCAATAAGAACTCAATAGGAGAGTGACACATAGAACCGCAGTTGGCTTAGTGGATCCTCTTTCCGCCCCCTCTCTCGTGGCTCATATATCAATATTAATAATCCATTTATATTTTATATTTTAAATACTTGAAATACGTACGTAACAAATGAACCTTCTCTATTTACAACAAGCTAGATTTCCTGACAAACATCAGAAAACTAAGCTGGTTATAGTCGTTAACGCAGTTAGTTACTCACGTTCATAACTAGACATTTAAAAATATTTAACAAAAATATTAAAAAATTAAAAAACATGTGAGGCTCCCAAATACAAATAATATACCACAAAGCAGGTGCGCTGTTGCCAGCGACATCTTGTGCCTACGAAATCTTCCAAATTTATTTCATGGGAAATTCAACAGAGGAAATTGATCAGCGTTGTGCAAATAACAGATCGGTGAGGAGATTTATTGTAGAAGAATTACAAAATTTATTTCATCAACATAATCAGTTAATTACATTGTTTAAAACTGCATTGACTCACTTGCCATCTGATAGTCATATGACGCGTTACAATATCTAATATTAATTTGGTTAGCATTTCTCAATCAAGATGATAAATCCTAGTACAGGCAATTAGAAATTTGTGTCATTGCTTTAAATTCCCTTGCAACCGCCCTTAGATACTAGGTGAATGCAGTGGCGGTTCGAGGGAAGCCGTAGGGGTCATGAGCCTCTCCTACCCCCGACTCGTCAAATCGACAAATCTCTTAAAAATAGACATTTTACGAAAGCTTTCAATAAATACTAGTTTTCTGCTTATAACGTCTAAATAATGAAATCAAATATAGGCATTCAAAATAATTTGTAAAAAACCATTAAATACGATCGTTCACACCCACCCTCCTTCTCAATATGACCCCCTCAAAGTCTTTGGCTGCGGCCGTGCCTGAGTGAATGTAAAGTGGGAGTAATGTTCATCTTGATCCAAGACATAACTATCCATTGCTGTGAATAAATATAGCATGTTTGAACTCTTATACAGTTATTATATTTTAAACATAGAGAACTAAGTCTATAATTTGAAAGGATGATTGCTAGTGACAGCGGCCGCGCGTGGTGACACGGACCCACCCACATCACTCGCAATGGACAGTGGCCAAATAGCTCTAGTTTATTATTTTCTTTAGTATAAATATAAACATATCTTTAATGCAATCCAAAACTTTTTATAACAATGAATTATTTAATATGTCGAGTTCCCATAAAAATAAGACAATAGGAAAACAATGGAAAGCTGGCGTGGCCAGGTAAGTGCTCGAGAGGTTAATATATGTTTGATGTGATAATGAGTGAAAACGCGTTTACATGTTTATGTTGTTATTATTAGATATATTAATAAACCTTTATTTAAATGACGTGATTTATTTCAACATTGAGTATTTTTTTTGAATTTTTGAAAAGATAGTAGATAGAGTATACAAGTCCTAAATGCAAAAACTTATGCATTGTACGCATATCCAACAAGTTACTATCGATCTGGTCCAATCCGATTACAGTACTCCTTTGGATTACCGAACGGTTATTTCCTAGGAAATATAGTATCCCAAGCGAATTAGATTGAGCAATCTGTGAAACCAAATCTGAAGTGTACAATAGAACTATTGTGAAGACTTTTTCATTGATCGATCAACAATAACAATCCATTTAATGTATAGTCTACAAATGTATCGTTAAGTTTTTTTAAATAAATACTAAATAATTAAATCATTTTAAATAAAATATCAGTGAATTAAAATGAGTCAGTTGGAATTGAAATTTGAACACGCACATCAAAAAAACGTTCACAATGGACTTGTAATTGACTATAATTTAATATCGTGATTTAAATACTATTTCATAGTTTGTATGATGATCGTTCTGTGTTTAACCATTTTCAAACACCTTCCATTGTCGCACTCCACAATGTTTTTGGATTCTTCAACCAGCTAAGTCTAATAGCTTACCAAAAACTATCTATCGCGAATCTTTTATATAAATAAAGAAATTAAAACACATCATATCTTGCATTGTATTTTATTATATAAACGTACTTGATATCAAAATTCTATGGTATAAAATACAGTTAAATTCCTTAGTCGAGCTTATTTATAATGATTCTCAATAATGACTCTCTGTCAACAATCGTTAACTCTATCGAAAATGGAAATTAATAAGTACGGAAAAACATACAATGACATTCTGATCACAAAGTTAAAAAGTAACAGAAAAATCGTAGGCGAGTTTACAAGTAATCTCTTCATTTGAAGAGTATGTAGCGCTGTTTGTATAATAGTGATTGCTGAGATCCAATAAATTAGTATTTTAATAAGCGTTCAGAAAACCATGTCGTAGTTTTAGTACACAGGCTAAGAATCCCTCATGAGCCAGTATACCGAACAACCTAAAAACGGAGTCTTTGCAATGTCACAAAGATCGGTTTATTGTTTAAATTCGTGTAAATATTAAAGTATTAATTCAGATTAAGCTAAACATTATTTCACAAAGTATAATAATATTGTTTGTCCCGCGACAATTTAACACCTAATAGGTACGACCAAAGACTTTATATTAATATTTTATCTATGGTACGACACAGTTTTTAGAACAACTTTAATATCGCGAACTTTGGTATACATCCAGCTGTTACTCTGACGTATGTGAACATTTCCAATTGAGTTTTCGGTTAGGGACGTAAATAAGCTATAGATACAGTCATTTCAAAAAACTTTCTAATCCATCACTTTCTAACTTAAGCATCGTTAGCCATTGTCGAAAAAGAATAGACACGAGATATTTGCACCTTGGTCAGACCCTTCAGCTACGCGACACTTCCCTCTCCCCGCTCCTTTATAAAAAAGTTACAGGTTACTAAACTAAACATACTGATTTACTTAATAAATAGTTCGTAAAACAGCATTACCTATATAATTACTTTAAATTAAAACTAATCACTTATACGTACATACAAAAGTTTCTACAGTTATCGTAAACCCTGAGTCCATGGCCATAACATTTAATTTATCTATCTACGTATCAGGTATGTGCGAGTGAGAACACAACGCAAGAGTCTGACCCATTAGTCGGGCTGGTCAGGCTGGTCGGACAGGTCGACCTGACCGGATTGGTCGCACCAAGTAGCACGATTTTTCTCATGTATACAGTCACCGTTATGAACATAACTTTGTATCTATTGCTATAGGTACACTATGTCATTATTAGATATAGTTCGAGAGGGTTAGGAGCTGCCCCCATACACGTGGCAAACAGTCCGAGCCTACTACGCATCCCGACAGACTCACAGACACGTGTTATATTTAAGTTTTTCAGCGTTTCCTTTGTGTCTGCGTTTCATATATTCTTTACTCCATTTTATTTTTTTATACAGAACAGTAATCGTTTTCCTACATTTTGTTAATACTAAGATAAAGTAAAAATATTTCTCGTCAATTCAAGCACTCGCCTGTAAAACTGACCATCGATTCATCTTTTTTCTAAACTTTTTGCGTTTTTTTTAATTGCGGAAATTTACTCATTTTCCTGAAATTATTTTTGATACTAACAGAAGATACAAACCCCTAGCATTATCAAGCGCAGCACAAACAATACTGTATTTGTAAATACTCACATACCTAATGCAATTATAATATTCTTATTAGTATATATAGAGTCAGTCATCGGTTACCTGTAATTTATATAAATGTGTGATTCTACAAAAAATGGGTAACACGATGCGAAGACATCAACAGAATGACGTTTTATGAGAAAAAAAAAATTACATGTGGCTGTATATCAAATATGATCACTGATTTGAAAAAAACTCATTATATCATTATAATTTGCGATGACTTTAGTAATCTATCTCACAGCTTTTAATAAAAATATGAAATACGCGCCAGCCATCGCCGTTTCAAAGCTAAATCCTTGTCATATTTTGAGTATTCGGAGTGAAGTCAACCACAGCATCAGATGCAGCAATTTGGCGGCTGCTAGTTTTATAGACGTGGCAACCGTGTATGCGTGTGGCAGTGTGTGGCAATCCAGTCAAAATGTTAGAACCCTCGTAAGTCGTTATTTGCTTGAACGCCTGTGTTCTATTTCGAATTATACATAATTGGACATAGTTTGTTAATGTTTCGGATCTAAAACGCACGTACATTCTGTACGGACTTTATTGGATAACAAAAGTTTGTAGTGAAGTGTTATGTCTTGCTTAAGGTAGATGTGAAAAAGGTTTTTAACACCTTAAACAGAAGTACTTTCTTGTCATGTGTAAGACACAAAACTCCTTCTATTTACCCTTTTCTTTGGCAGTGTTACCAATCTCCGTCTAAATTAATTTATGAACAAAATTTGTTATTTTCCTCTGTTGGCTGTCAGCAGGGTGATCCTCTGGGACCAGCCATTTTTAGTCTTGGAATTCAACCTATAATAGAAAAGCTCAGTTCCAAATTTAATTTGTGGTTCCTGGATGATGGTACTCTAGGCGGTGATCTTGAATCTGTTCTTAATGATTTAAAATTTTTAAAGGTTAAATTTTATGAAATTGGTTAAGAATTAAATTTTTCTAAATGTGAAATTTTTATCGCCTCAAAAACTTTGGACAGTGGAAATATTTATAACAAATTTAAGTCTATTGCTGCAGGTATTAAACTTTTCGATCCTAGTCATCTGAGAATACTTGGTACACCAGTCTTAGACGAATCCATTCTAACTTTTGCGAAAGAAAAATTCAAAATTTCAAGGATATGTCTGATCGCCTTTTAGGGCATGACTCGCAGTTAGATTACGTAATTGTTAAATATTGTCTTTTTGTACCAAAATTTACGTACGTATTCCGATCTTTTCCTTTTTGGAAATATTTAGACATTGTGAAAAAATTTGATACCTTAATTCAAAATTGTTTAGCTTCTATTCTAAATATTGATGTGAATACGATCGGTCTTGGTCTCAGGCATCATTACCAATTCGTTTCGGTGGTCTAGGCACTCGTAAAATATCTTGTGTAAGCGTGCCGGCTTTCTTATCATTGGCGTTTAGTAATAAGAATCTGGTTCTAAATATTTTATCTAAATTTGATATTTCTGAAATATCTAATTTAACGAAAGCCAGAAATGCTTGGATTGCCGCATGCACAAATTCTAATTGTCCTGATATTGTAAACTCTCAAAAGTGTTGGAACGAGCCGCTCTGTAAACTAGTACGGAATAATCTTTATAATACGTCAACTAGTGTTGCAGGGCGTGCTCGTCTACTAGCCGCTCAGGAGTGGGAGTCAAGCCTCTGGCTAAAGGTATTACCATCCCCGAATATTGGCACTAAATTAGACAACACCACATTCAGGCTGTCCGTCTACCTACGTTTAGGGGTACCATGGGTGTCTCCACATCGCTGCCATTGCGCTACTATAGTCGACTCGCTCGGGCATCACGGTCTGGCTTGTAGAAAAAGCGCAGGTCGTATTTCTCGTCACGCCACCCTCAATGACGTTTTACGTCGGGCTTTTGCCAGTATTAACGTACCAGCCAGCTTGGAACCTATTGGATGGTGCGTGACGATGGCAAAAGACCCGATGGGATTACGCTTATGCCTTGGAAGATGGGGCGGCCCTTGGTATGGGATGCTACTTGTGTCGATACTTTGGCACCGTCACATCTTCCAGTTACCTCTTTGAAGGCCGGCGCAGCAGCTACATCAGCGGAGGATCTCAAGCGGCGCAAATATGCTACCTTTGGTGATGGTTACATATTTGTCCCGTTTGGGGTCGAAACTCTGGGGCCGTGGGGTCCGAGTGCTCTTAGCCTTTTTAAGGACATCGCGAGTCGTCTAGTCAACACGTCTCGCGACCAGAGGGCCGGCCAATATTTGGCACAGCGAATTAGCATTGCCATCCAACGTGGCATGTGGCCACCCTTCCCGTCTGGCGGCGAGCTGGACGGCATTCATTATTTATTGTTCTTTTTTTATTTTATTTTATTTTATTTTAATTATAAAATATTGTATAAATTTATGTACTTTTTGATTTGAATAAATACAAATTTAGGATTAAACAAAAAAAAAACGCGCACTTACTTTGCAATATCATAACGTACAAAACGCGAAAGTTTAAAAAGTGTTAGTTTGTTAAAATTAGAAAATATCGCAAGAAATATTATTTTATATTAATATTATAACCACAAATTTATGTGCTTTTCATCAATACTTTGGCTTCAGTCCTTTCCAAGCTACTGATGTGTTTTTGTTTTAGTTTACTTTTATCATGTTGTTACTTTATTTCTGTGTGTTAGCTTACTTTGCGTGTATGTTTTCAGTCTAAAACATCCTGCCCTATTCTAGTAAAAAAACAAGATTTGTCTTAGGAAAATATATGAAAATGGATGCTAAAAATGCTCTGTTTAGAAAGGACAGGTATTTTTAATTTTAGTATTTTTTTTTTGGTCATAAACGAATAGTTGAGGTGACGTAATTTTATTATGACATACCGCGCTTGCACTGGCGTTCCAGTTAAGTACGGGCGTGAGTCGACGTATTTTTTTTGTATAACGTTGGTCCATATAATTGATTGTTGATTGTTAATTTAAATGTAAGAAAATAGTGCATTTAAATAGTGAGTGGAACTGTTTGTTATTGTATTGATCTTTGAAATAAACTTTGATAACAGAATATACGAAGGTTGATTGTGCCGAGTTGCCGTCTTTAGATGTCAGGTGGTATCACGGTAGCACATTTCTCACACCTCCTACACACCCTACTTCTATCTGTCTCCAGAGAATCAGTGTCGACGCTGGTAGAGTACAATTAATTTAGCGCTGTAGTTTTTTTTTAACCTAGCTAACGCTGTTGACCGAAAGGGCCTTTAGAGCTTCACCGAACTTTGGGAGCGAGTGCTAAAGGCATTCAGCCACAAAAGGTGACTAGCACAAGGGTTGCTAAAATCATACGAACCTCGGCTGGCCTTTACCTGAATGTGAAAATTCTCGCTGAATTTTTAATCCTATCTAACCCTACATTTTTTATTGAACATAAAAAAGGTTCCTTACAGGACCTATGTACCTTTTTTTTTTTTTGACGGGGGGAAATGCATAGAACCTATGTACCTGCGTGTAGAGTGCAGGAGTGTGTTTGTAGTGTTGTGCATATAATGGCTCAATGCATGGGCAGTGTTACTGTATCGCGCTGGCGGCGACGTCAAGAGCCTCCCCAGTATGGGAACGAGACACGTCTTTGGTCGCCGCCTAAGCGCGGCGGGGGGGGGGTTACCCGGAGAGTGTGCGAGAGATTTTAGCGCTGTGGTAACGCATGCCGGGTACTCTGTCGCACGGACGCACCGTTCCGCCGTGCGACTATAATTTATACATTGTTATGCGGACCCAGCACGCCTAGTTGGATGGTGGTGGGAGTGCGTTCGGTTATGTCACATGCTCGTTTTAGCTAAATTAAAAGTGATCCAATGAAATTAGCCAAATACTATAGCTAAAAACAAAGACAAAAAAAAAAACAATTAAAGAACATTCATCAAACTACAAGCAAAAAGCAACTATAGAACCGAACGACTCATACGACAATACGTCAGAATTCATGTTCTACTTTGAACGATAAAATAAAAATAGTTTCAGGTTTTCTTCTGATTTTTAGTTTCTAGTGAAAAAATATAAAGATATGTAGGAATTATTTTTGAATTTTAATAAAAATTAAAAAAAATAAAATGTCATATTTTTTATCGCGAAATTGTGTACTAAATCAGTACTATGTCACCCTCGTCAGTCACTGGAATTTAAAATGGAAAAATTCTAATATCGCCAAATCTATCAAAAAAGTGATTGGCCAATATAGATCAATTTATTTATAACATTTTATATCTTAATTACCCATTTTTTTTAAACTTCAACTGAAAAAGTATAATAAACAAAATACCTACATACCACTAAAAGTTACCCAATTTTTGTAGAATCACCCAAATATAATAACATATATGATAACATAATGAACAAAGTAATAAACAAATACACACGCAAACGTAGGAAATGTCGACTTCGACAACTGTCGGCGTATAGGTACCTAATCATTACTTGAACGGTTGACGTCGCCGCTAGCGCGATACAGTGACACTGCTCATGCATTGAGCATTACACGTACAACACTGCATACACACTCATGCACACGCAGGTACATAGGTCCTGTAAGGAACCTTTTTTTTTATGTTGAATAAAAAATGTAGGGAATAGCTAGGTTCAAACTCGCGAGAGAGTTTTACACTCAGGTGACGGCCAAGCCGATGTTCGTATCATTTTGGTAGCCCTTGTGCTAGTCAACTTTTGCAGCTGAGTGTCTTCAAAGTCACGGTAAAGCTGTAAAGGCCCTTCCGATCAATAGCGTTAGCTAGGTTCGATTAAAAAAAAAAAAACGGTTTAGAGTTTTCTGCGTTTTGACAGAGTACATATTTGATTAGATCACTTAAGCAACGTCATCAACCAGCCTGCATTATCGGTATCTGAATACGATAATTTTAAACAATAAATAACAAAGCAACGACGTTTAAAAACTATAACAAAATACATTGTTTTCATATACCTAGTTTATATATATATATATATATATATATAAATGTAATATTATTTTGATTGATACAATCGAAAGACGTCCACTGCTGGGCATAGGTCTTCCCCAAAAGGGGAGAATTGCCATAATATTATTGCAGGTATAATAATTTGTTTTTAAATAATTAAAATAATATCATTTTTCTTGCTCTAATTTTTTTTTTTGTAAAAATAATAATTTTACGCGAATATGCCACAAGTACTTAGATCTTTTATGTGTTGGTAACACTGGTGGTGAGTCACGTCGCACAGGTGAACCGTATTGGTGTGATATAAATATCCCTTGTTGATCGGTAACGTCACGTTTCTTATTCTACCTTATTAGACATTTGTACTACATGTATTGAATGTCTATTCAATCTGTAACCGCATCGGACACCGCAGAGGTGGGCTGACGTCACGTGCAGTCCGGGCCCTTGCCCCCGACGGTGGCGGCGGCGCTAGTGAGGGCCTGCATCTCCGTGTCGGTGGCAGACGGGTGCGGTGGCACGCATGGGGGCGCTGGGGGGCGGAGGCGGCTGTAGACGAGCCGCAGCGCGAGGAGCGCAGTGAAGGTGAGCGCGCCCGTCGCTGCGAAGGTGGCGTCGGGTCCGCGGCGCGCGTACACCGCAGACACGAACACTGGGCCGAGCGCTCGCGACGCGCACCCCGCACCCGTCAGCACGCCCATCCACACGCCCTGCACACACCAAACACACACACATCACATCACCCGGCACCGACACTCCGCTACACAACACATTCTCTGCGTACAAAGAGAACTAACCTGTGGCCGCGGACCCAGCACCTTGGAGAATATCGTCTGGATGAGCGTCACCCCGAGCGAGTAACCCACGGATATGCACGCGTACCCCAGCAAGAATTGCGAGAGCGCCATGCCACGGGATGTACTGCACCAGGGCTGTGCCTCCTGCGGGCACCCGCCCCCGGCCTCCGCCCCAGCGCCCGGCGCTGCCAGCGGCGGTGGCCCCGGGCCCCACGGGATGCACAGCACCGACGCGAGCCCCGTCAGCAGGAACCCGCCCCACAGCAGCAGCGCTCGCTCCTCGAAGAGTCTGGTGAGGGGTCCGATGAGCGCAAAGGTGACGCAGGCGATGACGGCGCCGGCACTCATCAGCGCGCCCATGTACTCGAGCGCGTGCCGCTTGCTCCACGCGAACTGGTCCATGGTGAGCGAGGTCGCGAGCGTCTCCAGCAGCACGAAGTTGAAAACGAGCACGAAGAACGCACCCACCAGAGTCCAGCTGCTCACCAGGTCCGGCTTCAATACCGCCAGAGCTTCTTTTTCTGGAAATTATAATCATTTATAAGTGGACCACTCGTAACAAATACCTTATAGTGAAAATGGTCAACAATATAATCTATACTAATAACTAAATTATAAATGTCACGTTTCTGTACATTTCAGATTATTGTGATAAAAATTATTGCAAGGCCAAAAATTAATCCCATTTCTATCATTTTTTAAAATCTCTGTCGATCTATCTTCTTCTTTTTTACACGATATTCAGCTTTGCGATATTTTGACTGCAATTAGCCATGTGCTTGAAAATGGTAACACACTTGTGTTCAGGCGTCTTTTATCACTGCGATACCGGAATTCGCAGCACGGAGCGCGCGGGTGAACAGTACAAAGCTCTCTTTCGGACGACACCACGATTTTTAATGGTTTATTTTAATAATTATATATTTAATTGATATAGACATTACTTCTACTTTTCTTTGGATCGCTGTGCGTATGTGATTGTGTCGATGCACCGCAAGCAGGAGCTGCAGTGATTCGTGGATTACTCCATAGGGTTTGGTAAAAACGTCTGGATTAAAGTGCGCGAATCAGGTCATCTTTGGTTATTATTTTTTGGAATTTCGCGTATACGACTTGATTTCGCGGTATTCGTTTTACAAATGCCGCTGCCAGAATACCTAAACCTGCTTGCCGACACACCTGTGCCCGTAGACCGTTAAGTAAAAGAAGAAAACATTACAACAAATTAGAACCAGTGTCGCCAAATACCAGTAGGTGTATTCTGGCAGCATCACTTGAGAACCAGTGTGCTAGATACTAGGCTTAGTGTGTTTACCATCCTGGACCATGTCGTCACTTAACATCAGGGGAGATTGTAGTCAAAGCACTGAACCTATTCTGAGTAAAAAAAAGTATGCATTAGGTTTAGAGAAGCAAATTGTTTACAAATAAAACACAACAGGTACCTATAAAAAGAAAAGAAATATAAATAAGGACGCTCATGTGACCTGATTGTTTCCCGTGTGAGAGCATCGCTTCTCTGGCGGCTACCGTCCTCTCGGTGAAGACACAGGGCAACAGTAGCATGAAGTTGACCGTGCCGAGCAGCGCGTTCACCCATCCCGCCGCCGTGTACATGTCGAGCCGCACTAGCGACACCGGCTCTCCCGCCGGCGGGTAAGGCGCGCCGGGACCCAGGGGGGTCGCCGCCGCCTGCAGTGCGGGGCCCACCACGAAGCCCAGCACTTGCGCTAACGACACCACCGCGACGGCGCGCGTACGCTCCTCCACCAACGTGGCCGCTGACAAGTACGACCGAGCCACTGCTATATTCGCTAAAACCAACAAATGCCTTTCAAAATATACTGTGGAGAGACACGAGACAGGATATGTGTATACCATGTAAACCCATCATTTTTAACTACAGACTTGTTCGTCGACCCCAATACACCAAAAACATATTCCAAAAGTAACAGTTTCTCGGGAAAAAAAATTAGGAAAACTCGCGAACACGTTGTTATGAGTAGCAGCGCGTTACCTTCACATATTAGAATGAAGTCAAAGATATCTACGTGTATCGCCTTGTTATTACTCTTGAGGACCGGATTAGGCACTTTACAAAGTTCAGGGAGTGTTGAAACGATATCATATGACCCAGTAAATCGAACCAATCCGTTATCTTATCGCATAGACTCGTAGTAAATTTAGTTATCGTTTATTGACAGCTTGGTAAATATGTCTTACAGACAGCACAAACCAGTTCAACATTGTAGTAGAGAACCCTAGCATAGGATGGTTAACAAGAGAAAGGTTTTATAATGCTATTATAAAATAATAACTTTGAGTCAAATGATAATGTGGCTGAGAAACTGATTGCCCAGAGAAACTAACGCACATAAACAGATTTTCAATCTAAGACTTCTTAAATCCTTAAAAAAAAATTAAACGCTGATTATCGGGAATCAGAGCACAGTAATACTTATAACTAGTTGTTCAATCAAACAACACACACTACTTTATTCGCTTTTATTCGGAAAACAACATATTCTTCTATAACTCTTCTATATTCTGCATGAAACTTTGGATTTCTGTTTAATTTCTTCTCTAAGTAGTTAAATCTTTTTGTAGCTATTTGTATCGTATTTCCATATTGACATTCTGGGTCTTCTGTTGTAAAAGGTAACTTCACTATAAATCTTCCTTCTTCATTTCCCACCGTAGTTGATTCATACAGCTCTTCGCATTTAATTTCTTCTTGATTAAGTTTCTTCTGTATGGTGTTAGGTTCATTCTCTAATTAACAAAATAATTTTAATATATCATCTTCTTTTCTAACTTGTACATGCATACTTAAAATAGGTTTATCTACTGGTGTTTCTTTAGATACCTTTCCTGATATTACCCAACCGAGAATGGTGTTTTGAGCAATTAAATTGCCTTGAGGATGTTTAACAACTTCATTGAAAACGATTTCGCTATATACCTCTGCTCCAAGTAAAAGGTCTATTTTACCTGAAGTTGTGAAATATGGATCTGCCAGTGGCTTTGTTTCTAATTCTGTCCATTGAGGTGAATAAAGGTTACAAGTTGGAAGCATTGACGTAAGTGAGCTTAGAACATATGCATCTACCTGGAGTTAATGATGAGGAGTATGACGTGATTGTATCTGTAAAGATACCATATATTTGATTTTAGTGTGGCCATCTCCCAAACCTGACACCCAACCATTAATAGGTACTCGTTTGAGTATAAATAATTGTACTGTAGCTTCCGTCACAAATGAAGCTTACGAGCCTTGATCATGTAACGTCCTAATTATGTGATTGAAGCCATTAGGTGATTTTGCTTTAATAACTGCTGTGGCTAATAACACGTTGTAACTTTGAATATCGCCTCTGGAAAAGTTCGCTACAACGTCCGTTGTCTGTGGTCTTTGTTCTTGTAGTCCTTGTATTGTGTGTTGTTGTTGTTTTTTCATTACTTTTATCTGCAATTCTTTGATTTACGAGAGTGTTATCGCTCTCCCTTTTATAAGCTATATATGTAACAGTGAATGATGTCGTCGGCCACATTTGCGACTGTCGGCATTTTTTTTACTGGATGATTCGGTGCGAGGCAATTAAAACATAGTTTGTTATTTGTTGCAAAGTCAAGTCTTTCTTGCACTGACTTTTGTCCGAAATGCTTGCAGTTGTACAAAAGGTGAGGTTCATTACAAATTAAGCATGTTACATTTTTGGTTTTTTGTTCAAAAGGCTCTTCTTGTAAGCCAGAATAAAAAGATTTTGTCTTTACATGCTGTTTGACAACTTGTTAATTAGTCTTGGGTGTTTGGTACCTTCAATCATTTCTATTCTTCGAAATCTTGTCTCTAAGAATTCAGTCAATTGCTACCAAGTCGGCAAATCATCAGATGTCCTGCTTATGTGGTATTCCCACTGTTCGCAAGATTTTTTTGGTAACTTCATAACTACGAAATGAATAATGATAGCATCCCTAGAGTCAGTGCTCACTCCTATATTATCCAGAGACTTTAAACACGACTCAGTTGTGTCTAATAATTGTTTAATCGCGCTAGCCGATTCATTGTAAATGCTTCTGCGCAAATAATGTTTGTAATATGGCACTGCAATTATATCTTCTGTTGTTTTATCGTTTTGTTAATTGATCCCATGCTTTACTGAAGTTCGCATCAGTTGTTGAATAATTCCTTATTAAGGCTTCTGGTTCTCCAGACAAACTACTTTTCAGGTAGTGTAGTGTTTTACTGGTGATATTGTTTTATTATCTACAATTAACGATACAAACATGTCATAAAATGACTGCCATTTATTGTACTCCCCTGTAAATGTGAGTAATTGAATAATAGGTAACTTAGCTTCGCAACCAGTGGATAATTGTAAAGTTGTGAACTCTTGAATTTCTATAATCGTGGCTGTGAACATCTGTGGACCCTCCTTAATTATGCTTTTATAAGTAATGTATTTTTCTTCAAAAACTTCATATAAATCATCTGTAAAATATTCCTCCGTGTCCTTATCTTTCTGTTTGATTTGAGAAATTATAATTTTATGACCTTCTTTAAAATCTTTCCAATATTCTTCTAATTTTTCCAATTTTGTTTCTATACATAATTGTTTCATTCTATCTTTAGGTGTTTTTTTTTGTAATTAGACTTAGATTTAACTAACTTTTCTATTAGGTCTTTTTGAATAGCAAATAGTTGATTAAATCATTAAATCCATTTTAAATCAAACTCTAAGTTGTAGAAAATAGTAAAATTTTATAACTCCTTTTTTGACTACAAATTATACAAGTCAATGGAACGCTAAATTATTGTAAGTGTCGAAATTATTAGCCGTAAATTTTACAAGCCAATGGTACACTAAATTAATCTAAGTGTCGGAATTATTTTCCGTAAATTTTCTAAATCACTGATCAGTGAATTTCAATTTTTTAACTCTTTTTTAATGCCAAAATTGTTACAAGTCCAAATCACAATATTTTATAATTTCCTAAGTGTTTTTTAAATTTAGAATAAAATTCCTTAATATATATTTTTCTAAGTCTTTGGCACTTTGATATTTGTTCACTTTTACTTACAGTTTTCTCATGACATTGCACTTTGTATTTTCTTCACTGTACTCACTTTACTTCCCGGGTTTCGGCACCAAAATGTTCAATCAAACAACACAAACTACTTTATTCGCTTTTATTCGGAAAACAAGACAAGAGAATTATTATTATTTTTCGAACCTAGCTAACGCTGTTGACCGGAAGGGTCTTTACAGCTTCACCGTGACTTTGGGGGCGAGTGCTGAAGGCACTCAGTCGCAAAAGGTGACTAGCACAAGGGCTACCAAAATGGTACGAACCTCGGCTTGGCCGTCACCTGAGTGTGAAACTCTCTCGCGAGTTTGAACCTAGCTATTCCCTACATTTTTTATTTAATAATAAAAAAAGGGTTCCTTACAGGACCTATGTACCTGCGTGTTATGTGCAGGAATGTGTATGCAGTATTGTGCGTGTAATGCTCAATGCATGGGCAGTGTCACTGTATCGCGCTGGCGGCGACGTCAAGAGCCTCCCCAGTTGTGGAACGAGACACGTCTTGGGTCGCCGCCTGAGGGACAAGAGAATTACAAATCTTACGCCTAGTAATTATTGTACAATACCAAACAATAGCTTTTTTTAAAATTCGTGTGGCGCCATCTTTTGGCGACAGTATTGTATAATTTACGATCATTTATAATAGGAGTTGTAAAGTTTGCGACATCTGTTGGCGGGCAGTTATAAATCTAAACACTAGTACTGAGATGTACCTGAACTGACTCCAACGAGGAATCTCGCGAATACCATCCAGTACTTAGCATGCGGTCGGGTCAGGTGCAGGTGGGAGTAGAGCACGCTGGCCCCCACAAAAAGTGCGAGGGTCGTGAGAAGAGGCGCGCGAGATGATCCCGCCCGGTTCGCCCACAGTCCCACTAGTGGGGAGAACAGCAGCTGGCCCAGGGGGTTGGCTCCCACTACTAAACCTAGTACTTCTTTCTGTGCACCGGGCTCCAACTGTGAAAAGTTATTTATTTATTTACACAAAGTGAACAACTTATATAGGTGGGTGAGGCGCATCCAAGAGAAGACATTTTAATTATTAATACATTTTAATTATAGATTACAAGTACAAATACAATACAAAAACAAATATATTTATTACATCAAAAAACATTAACAAAACAATATAGCCTTAACTAAGGCTCCAAACTAGGCAGTGCCTGTGACTTGGAAGCCTAACATACCAAAATAGATGTAAATGCAATTGTTTTTGTTGGTGGCGCAGTTCAGACTTAAACAGTAATGTTTGTAATCTGTAAATTTGATGGCAATTTATGTGACGTCTGTTTGATTATCGGTTTATGATTAGGAAGACGAAGAATCTGATTATGGATAAACAGATGTTACGGACTTCGACTTTTTTATAAATCGATTCATTAGAATCATTCATTCGTTCGAAATTATACTATAAATACTATTCATTAATTCATCAGAATGAATCGCCATCCCTACGTGACCTTTTCTGCTTTATGATGTCACTTACCGTTTCGATTACTAGTAAAATGAACAAAAAATATTGAATCTTTGATATTGAATATGAAATGATTTAGTTACGTCGAAAAGTATTGGCAGGAAAATTCTTATCCCGCGTTACACGCTCTGTACGGATGGGGGCTAGGTCGAAAAATGTATGACTTTTTCCGACACTTTTATAGAATCTGTTTAAAATTTTGAACCTATCTAATCCCTACATTTTTTATATAATATTTAAAACAAATTAATAAATATAAAATATAAAAAGGTTAATTCGTGCAAAAAAGGCATATTTGTATGATTTTTTTTAACAACATATTTGAAATTTATTCATTTCAGCCAATAATATATTAAATTATAACATTTGAAGAATATTATGTGAAATTTTCATGAAGAAATGTAAAAAAATTCGCCTATGGCAGCAATTATTTGGAAGAGTCTCGGAAAAAAAATTAATTGCGGTGCTCCTCATTACTCAGTGCTGAATCATCTGAAATGAAAAAATCAAACTTCTTTCGTTAGATTATTGCTTTCTTTAGGTAACCCTGGGAGGGGTTTACGTAATTTCAATTTTTAACTTTTCGTGAACACTTTGAAACACGATTTTTGCGCAAAATAATAGACTAATTTGTTATTGTAAAATAAAAAAATATCAACAAATTGGAAAAAAAAACCCTCCAGCGTCACCTCGTAAATGATGTACAGAAATAGTGTTCATATTTTTCAAAAAGATCGGTGCAGTAGTTATGAAGTTATGAGGCGCATCGACATTAAAACGTGAATTGTAGGAAAACCGCTAGAAAGTTTGAACACTTAACAAATTTGGAATTAAACGTCCATAAGCGAGTTTTATCAGCTTACCTCACACTGAATCATCGATGTCTATTTGGTAGAATGTTCACTGCTAAACTGAACTATATACTATACACTGAAAAATATCTAACTACAGTAGATATCAACTCCTTGAAGGGCATTAGCAGTCTGTATGGCGGTCACCGCTATACGGTCCATGTGTGGAGATCCATGAAGTTGGACCGTACCATCGTTAGTATGGCCCCCCTATACGCAGGGTCTTCAACCCGCTTTTGACGATATCGATAAAGCCGAGTGCTTAACCGATAGCTTCGAGCAGCAATGCGCCCCAGTAGCCGACAACATTGATGTCGCACACATCTCTGTTGTCGAATCCTCAGTGAAGGATTTAGTTGCTCTTACTCCGGTTGTCCCCCTCTCACCTGTCACCTGTAACGAGGTGGTGACCGACATCAAGGGCCTTAAGCCTAGAAAGTCCCTAGGTCCTGACGGAATCAGGAATTAAGTTATCAAACTTCTTCCTCCGTTTCTGATTGCGTTGCTGGTCTGCATCTTCAATGCGGCCATCAAGAACATCCACTTTCCGGCCGCCTGGAAAGCAGAAATAGTCATAGGGATACACAAACCTGGCAAAGACGCCAGGCTACCCGATAGTTACCGTCCCATCAGCCTTCTCAACACGTTGGGAAAACTCTATGAGCGGGTCGTTATGAACCGTCTCATAGAGGTGATAGAGGACAAAAATCTCTTGCCGCTCCATCAGTTTGGTTTCCGAGCCAGACACTCCTGTGCACATCAAGTACACCGCCTCACGGAGTACGTACTCTCAAATTTTAATCACCCTAAGTTCAAGAATCCCTGGCGCACGCTCGCAGTCTTCTTCGACGTGGCCGTAGCATCCGACAAGGTCTGGCACACAGGCCTCGTCTACAAACTCACTAGGTTAGGTATCCCGGACACTCTAGTTAGAATCATACACGATTACCTCACCGATCGTAGTTTCCGCTATAGTGTAGAGAACGTTCTCTCTGTGGCCCACCCGATACGCGCAGGAGTCCCCCAATGTTCCATTCTGGCGCCTGTACTTTTTAATCTCTACTTAGCAGACCTCCCTGATCTCGGAAGAGTTCAGTTAGGTCTATACGCGGATCGCAGGGGGCGACGCGGTGCTTGTGAAAGCCACCCCGTGTCGCCCCCATCCCAAATGCAGTGGACGGCCCCGGAGTTCGTCCTTCCGTGCCCCCTTACCTATTGCATTGGGGGACTCCGGTCTCACTAATACAATAGGTAAGGGTAGTGCGTAAATGAATTTCCCCCCGTCAAAAAAAAAAAAGGTCTATCCGCGTATAGACGTCTATACGCGGATATACATGTTGCGACACGGTGTTTTTGCGAAAGCCATCCCGTATCGCCCCCATCCCAAATGTGGTGGACGGCTCCGGGGGGTTTATTGGGTATTTCCGGACGCTTCACGTCCGGGCGAGTCACACACTGGCACGGAGTCGTCCCTCCGTGCCCCCTTACCTATTGCATTGGGGGACTTCGGTCTCACTAATGCAATAGGTAAGGGTAGTGCTTAAATGCATTCCCCTCGTCAAAAAAAAAGGTCTATACGTGGATGAAACAGTCATTTACTATGCCCACCGTAAGACACATCTCATACGGAAATACGTCCAAAGAGCCATCGACGATCTCAGCTCTTGGTACTTCACGTGGCGTATCGCGATAAACCCGAGTAAGAGTACCGCGATATTATTCAGTAGAGACCGTGAAATTAGGGAAAATCCTCCCAGACCCGTCCAGTACTTAGGAGTTGAATTAGACGACAAAGTGACTTTCCAAGCCCACTTAAAGAAAGTCAAGCGCCAGACCGCCATGGTGCTAGACCGTCTCTACCCGCTCTACAACAGCAAGAGCAAAATGGCCCTCCGCCATAAAATTACCCTGTACAAGATGGTGGTTAGACCCATCATTACGTACTGCGCACCTGCCTTCGGTCACATCATTAGTATCCAGATGCAAGCCTTACAAAGGATTCAGAATCGCTTTGTAAGGTAAGCTGCAGATGTCCATTGGTTTTAGAGAAATGTGGATTTACACAGAGATCTGAACCTGCCCACCATTAGGTCCGTTTTTAAAAACCCAGTGTCGCGCTCTCTTCGAACGCGCAGAGACACACCCGAACCCACTCATAGTACGAGCCGTCTCGTACTCGCCAGTCCGATTCGCCGACCGAAAGCGGCGCCGACCGAAAGCGGCATCGTCCGCGTAACATACTAATCGACCACGACGATAACATCACGCGCGATAATAGGATCTTTCCTCATGTTCCTCGTACATATGCGTGTCAGTGCCCACGCCCGCGTAACCGCTGTTCTCGCCGCCGGGGACGAGCGGCTACTTTTGCTCCCGCATACTCTTCGGGTCCCCCTCAGGCGGCGACCCAAGACGTGCCTCATTCCCCAAGTGGGGAGGCTCATGACGTCGCCGCCAGCGCGATACAGTGGCACTGCCCATGCATTGAGCATTACACGCACAACACTGCATACACACTCCTGCACATAACACGCAGGTACATAGGTCCTGTAAGGAACCTTTTTTTTATATATTTAAGAACTATAAAATGTAGGGTTTAGCTAGGTTTAAATTCCTCGGGAATTTTTTGTTAGGTAGCAGCCAAGCCGAGGTTCGAACCCTTGTGCTAGTTACCTTTATGTGGCTGAGTGCCTTCAGCACTCGCCCCCAAAGTTCGGTGAAGCTGTAAAGGCCACTTGGGTCAACAGCATTAGCTAGTTTAGAAAAAAAAAAGTCCATGTGGGCGCGCGGAAGTGATACGCGATCGCTTAAACCACTATATCTTCGTTAGTTTTTCTCTGATTTCCACACAATATTCTTGAAAGGTTCTCCATTTAGAAAATCAAATAAAAAAATGCATACAAAAAACTTTAAAAACCATACCCTCCCCTTAAATACACAATTAATCTATTTACAGTTTTATTTACTGTCATATTTGGGTTATAAATAATCTCATGATATCTTAGGCACAATCTCTACGTGTGTACTGTGTAGTACCTCTACCTCGCCCCGCTAGAGTCTGTTGCACACCAGGGGGGTCGCATTCGAACTTATCAGTTGTCAGACTTATAGCTGTGCGCCCGCGGCTCTACCTGCATTTCATATTATTCACACCGTAAATAACCATTGGAAATAATATTTTGTTGGTGCTGTTAGTATTTTGTTCACAATTTCATAAGTTTTAATTTTTTTTTATGAAACCCTAATAATTTTCCTTAAATTATTTTTGTTACTAACAGACAGCAAAGACACTTCAAGCACTTGTTAGTAAAATTGTACTTTGAATCGGATTTGACTCACTAATTCATGAGTTTTCATTTTTTTACTCTAATTATTTCTGAAAAATGAAAGTAGCCTAAGTTATGCGGAGTAACTTCTGCTGTACACCAAAAAAAAAGTCCCAAAATCGTTCTAGCCGTTACGGAGATTCTGGCAAACAGACAGACAAAAAATTAAAAAAAATGTATTTTTGGTATAGGTATCGTATTACATTGTGTTTAGTAAACAGTTGTTATTTTTATATTACAAACAGACACTTCAATTTTATTTATTAGTATAGTTTGTACGATCGGATATTCAAATGTATTTAGAAATGAGTTGTGCTAGTTCTTGTGGCATTGTTTAACGGAGCTGTGTGCTGTGTGTGACCCGCGAGCCGCGCGGTCACTTCCCCGCTCGCTTACAAACACTACCCAACTAAGAACATAAACAATGTACCACTAAATAATATGATATATTATTTGTATCAAGTATTTACTATCACATTTAAGACAAGGCCGAGGACATTGTTTACAAATAGCTACATGCCGGCCGACAACGAATAATTCATTATACGTTACACGTTAGATAAAGATTTCGCTACTGCGATGAAAGAAAATCAAAATGAAAAGATTTTTTAAAATACAATTTAGTCCCTGCTGAGGCGCTTATGAACGTCAAAACACTACCACCGGTTCGGAAAACAATACAGTCGAGAAGAGCGCAGGTAATAAACTGGATCTGATTCCTTTTTTATAAATTTAAATATAAATAAAACTATACAAGTAATAGTTACAACCATTATTAGCGGGTGCGCACAGAGAGGGGTGTAAATTCCAGACATCACTATCGTTCACATAATGATCCACTCTGCAATAACCTTTTGAGATTAAGACTTGCTTGACCATAATACTTGAACTTATTGTCAGGTAAATCGGTAATGTTACTTGGGATCTTATTATAAAACCAAATATAAATACAAATAAAAAAAAATACAAATACAAAAATACCTATACAAATTTTGTTAGATTTACTTAGGCTAAAGCGTGGGATGGCTAACTTACCTTTATTTCTAATATTAAAATTATAACGATTATTTACTAGATCAAGCTTGTCTAAATTTTTACGAACATACATTATGTTATCGAAGGGAAAAGATACACTTTTACATACAGGTCACAATTAATGTTATAAATTAAATTTTTATTGCATTATTGGACAAAGTTAATATCTGAAATAACAGCTAAAATTTTACATTCGTAAAATTCAAATATACGTCCAGAGCTGAACATCTCCACAATGATCGGCCTTGTGGCGCTCGCACCCTGCGGATTCCAGCGCCCTACAACAGAACCTTGATCTACCTTGCCCCAGGTCCCCAGACCCAGCCCGTATGGAGGTTTACTATATACATATAAAAGATCTATCCACCTATCCGACTCTAAAATCGGCCTGAGCTTACGGTGCAGGAAAACATCGTAAGGAAACTATAGCATGGTGGTAGGACATTTTCTAATGATGCCCGCCTGGGTAGCTACCACCCTAAAGTTAGAAAACCTGTCGCTAAATACCAATAGGTGTGTTCCGGCAGCATCACTTGAGAACCAGTACCTAGGTTAAGTGTGTTTATCATCCTGGACCACCTCGTCACTTAACAGCAGGTGAGATTGTCGTCAAAGAACTAAGCCTATACCGTGTAAAAAAAGCTATTACTTTCCGAACGCTTCCCGTACATCAAATTTAGTTCTGAAGTTCAAATCGATAGATTTTCGAGTTAAATCTAGACGTATAAACTTACAAATACAAAAACAATGTTAAATTTAAGATTAAGTGTTTTTTCTCACTAACTTATTATTTCCCATACTGTCATTGTTGTTAAAAAAAATCATAATTTCTAATAATACTATTGTTTTTTTCATATGTCGTTTTTAAAATATATTTCATGCATACAAAGGTTGCCAAGTTAAAGCCGTTCAGAATATTTTCTTAGTTATTTTTATACGATCTCTAAAAGTAATCTCCATAATATTTATAGATTATGAATTGCTCATAAATATACCAACTTTCCGCGTACAAAGTTTCATCGAAATCGATCAAGCCATTTTTGATTTAAATTGGAACATAACCACAGACAGAAAGAAAGCAAAAAAAATAAATAAATTACATACCTATTCGATTATAATAACGGCTACGTCTATCACAATGTTTGTAAATAAAAACATAAGTACTTAAATGTAGACGGAGCACACAGATGTACTATTAGTATAGATTTTCATATGTGAATGTGATACAAAATGAATGTTGTTGTGATTCACTTCCTCTCTCTGTGTAAGACAATACAAAAAGTGTTTAAAGCAGTAAGTGCACGGATCCCACTCTAGCACCTGAACCAGCACTCACCTTGTCGAGGTACGGCCAGACGCCAGTTAGCACGATGCTGAACCCTAAAGACATTTGGAACATCGTGAAATAGATGATGTAGATGCTCCGCCACCGTTGCCGGCGTTCCTCTACGGTCTCCAACAGCTCCCTTCCCATAACAGGTTCTTGTATACCCCTGTTCTCCCCGTCCTCCGCGTCGCAGTGAGAGCGCCTATCTTTACCCGCTCGCCCCAATCTTTTTACCCACTCCATTTTTCAATAAATTATTATATTTATGTAATATTCATCTCTATGTTTAAAAACACTTTGTAATCAAACAAAGAGATTTATTTAAACACAAATGTTAAATACGCACACGCAACTGGCACCCGCGCCTCTTGCGCACATACTATTAAATAGTAGATATTACTACATAGTACATTCTGTGATTAGCCAACGTAGAGCACAACACACCACTAAACATACAGTCCGCACACACACGCGCACGCACTCAGCTGCACCGTAGTGATGTGTTAAATATTTTAAGTAATATATAGTATTAGTATTGGATCGAGTCAATATTCGAACGCATAAAAATATTTATGTACCAACAAGTATTTTAAATAGATTGTCTTCAATATACAACGCAAGTATCTACCTGTCTTTAAAAAATATTCTATAGAGCTACATAAAATATAATAATTCAAATATTACGTAAGCACCAATTTAGTTCTATACTTTTGATAACTTGAGGCGGGGAGACTGAATGTTGATTGTTTACCTAGATTTTGCAAATCTTAAGGGAATGTTTACTAGAGATGAAGCAGATACCTTTCGGTAACTATCCGGTATCTGGTATATCCGCCGGATAACGGTTAAAAAACACTTAATATTACTAACAAGTACAAAATTCTATAAAAGCTGTTATAGCTATATATAATATACATAGCAATAATAATGTAAGCAGAAAACAATAAGAATATATTTAATTTGCTTAATAATTTTTCTTAAGGTACCTACTTGTTTTAATGAAAATCAATAAAAAAATCACAATGTACACTGTAATACCTACTTGTTGTTGATAGAGTCCGGAGAAGAATAATATAGAGCAGAGATGAATAATAATAGGTATATAGAGTCTGTTCGGAAAGAGAACTGTCGTGGCCAAAAAGAGAACTACATTACGATTTTTAAATAGCAACTCACCCCTGCCATATGGCTATTGTCAAACTCGGTCAGGGTTGCCATGAACACGGCAATTGCCGTGTTAAAGGGTAATTGCGGTCGTCCAGTAATAAAAAGACGGTACACGGCAGAACAATGGATGCCGTATCCTAAAACACGGTAATCAGAGCACAAGCCCAATCCAAGCACATTAAGCCCCCCCCTTAACAGCTAGTCTATGACGAGATTGCATATAATCAGTAATACAGTCCGCTAATTGACTTCCGTCATTATAAGTAGTCGAATAATGTAAGTAATACGGAACAAAATTTGTAAAATGCAAAACTAAAAAAACATTGAAATCGAACAGTTATGTGGAGTTATGCAGATACGATTGTGTGAAAGGCCACTTCGTGCTACCTCTCTTCGCTTCAGGTGACTTCTGATTATTGCCTGTTAGCAAAGGACTCGAAGTTTTCTGAAGTTATAAATGAAGTGCCCGATTACACTACTCTGCTCACTTTGGTTGCGCCACGTCGCCATGCCATCAGTCAGTCTGATCCGCCACATTAGATGTTTCACATCAAAAATCAAATGCATTCGTATTTTTTTTTTTGCCTAGTTTTGACGTGGATTTTTTAATAGGTGTATTTTGTACTGACATGTGAAGGCGAAAAGAGAAGACTTCAACCGAGTTAAGTACTTAACCAAGTATCAACCTCAGAATTTTGTATATTTACTCAATATATCAGAAAAAAACGCAGGTGGCATATAGACTATGCGTCAAATGCATCACGTCATTTATGCCTGTGCTATTGCAATTTGGGGACCTGCGGACATTCTTCGGCGTGAAGTTGTTTGTTTATTATAGCGGTTGAATATATTACTCTACAAAGTAATCGGTTTCTTTAAAGATTTTTCTTAAAAAACTGTTTTTTTTAGAATCGGTTCACATTACTAACCTGGGATTGCATACGCTAGTCTGTGGGCATACGGTTCAGTGTTGCCAAAAGTATACTAATTACCGTTTCTTACGGTAATATGGCCTTCAAATGAACGGCATACGGTCGAGTGGTTATTACCGTACGCTAACATACGGTAATTTCATCACACCAAACAAACGAGCATCTTTCACACTCCATCTTTACTGCCCATAATGTTAAAGGTTCCCTGCATCATGCTAGATAAGACAAATTAAGAAAAATAGGCTATTGATGATGAATTTGTTATTTTTTTATTTACAGATTTTCCTGAAAATATGTTTTTCAATGTAGAATCGATGTCACCAGATGTATTTTGGACATAATACTACATTATCCAGAACCATTGTTTTAAACTTGGCAAAAAAATTATTGAAATTCTTTCTTTGCCACACACAAATGCCGATTCTGAGAAAATGTTTGGCGCCTTTAACTTAATACAAACAAAATTTTAAAATCGGTTTATAACATCCACGATGCATTGGTCGCTTTTGACAAAATAATGTATTCGTGTTAAACCGACACCCGGAATTATCGCGAAAATTAAAAACATGTTTTCATATTATAAGCCGTATGAAGCGAATAAAAATACTGTGAGAAACTTAAGAGTAGAAATAGTGTTTTTTCTTCAAATGTTTTTGTATCAAGGGTACGGTCATTTTTGTCAAATACGGTAATTTTTCCACTGTTGTACGGTAACTCTAAATGAAGGCAGCGGCAACACTGATACCGTTTGGTTGAAATATAATTATTATAAGACTGCACTTGAGTAAAATTAGTTGTTTTGAGAAGAATTGCTGCATCACAAATTCCGTATACAATGTTTATTTCACGCCAAATTGTGTCGAGATTACTACAACAGCAGGGTAAGTATTACTAGAAAACTTATCAAATATAATTATGAAGAACCAGATCGATATTTTGGTTTCTTTCACATTTAAGTTATTTCTTGTTCTTACTACAAAACCTTAAATGTTTCAGAATAAAGAAAACAATAAATGAAAGGAATAATGTAAAGTCATTTTCTATAAAATATTTGATTAAAATGTTACATAACACGTACAGAGATAACCTCACTGAATACAAAATACAATCGTTAACGTTAACGTTATTTTCTAAGGGAATCAACTCTCCTAAAATGTGTGTGATAAATCTATAATGAATAAAATATTTTAGCTTTAACAAGCTTATCCATATATTATAAAATGCTGTTTTCTTCTTAATCTAAAAGTACAATGATCAGGCAAGAGGTCTGCTGAGGGCCATTAGTCATGTTTTACATTATATTTTACCACATCACATCAACAGTGTCTTTATATAATAATAACTGCTGAATCTTCAGAATGTGAGATAATCTTTATGAATGTGGATATGGTGTCAATGTGTGCATAGTTGTTTCTAGTTTTGTGTTTTCATCTTTTGTGATCATAATGAAATTCAAGGTTTTCTGTACTATTCTTATTTAATTCCACATTATAATTACAAAACATAAACTTCATGGTTGTAGATACTTTTAATATCCGCATTTCAGGATTAATATGTCACTAAATACCACACCTAAAGAAGTGATTTGTTATCTGCATTTGTAAGTAAAATTATAAAAAAATTTAAAGTATGTATTTAAAATGTTAATAATGAAGGCACTAATTAAAATTTCAATATAAAAGATAGTGTTTTTATTTATATATTATATTTTTATTGCCTATATGTTTTTTCACAACTTCTCATTTTAACCCCTTGAGCACTTACCTGGCGTTTACGCCAGCTTTCCATTGTTTTCCTATTGTCTTATTTTTACGGGTACTTGACACATTAAATAACAACACACCTAAAAATACAGTAAATACATTAAAACAAGAACTAGCTCTCAAATGATGTTGACTATACAGATGTTTCATCACCAGAAACCTATAACAAACCTATTCCAAGCATAAATGTTTGTTGTACACTAAATTACTAATTCTTCAACTTAAAGGTTAAAGTTAGCAAAATAAACTCCAAGTAAACTGGGGCTTTTCGGCAACACCTCAGTCTATATTGTGTGATTTTGGTGGTGTTTTATGTAGTAGTTTTTTTTGGTTATTATGTACAAGTGAATTGAAAATAGTGGCACAAAGTATTTACTAAGGAGCCACGGGAATCCCATGGAACATTATAGGGATTGCAGTATGGACAAACGTCTCTTAGCCTGTCCCATCGGATGAATATTTCTACTACTACTCTACAACTACTCAAAGTACTCTGTACCAATAAACTAGCCATGCAACTATGTTATGGTTTCATCCAAAAAAAGCATCCAATATTGAGCCATTACTAATATTTTACTCTTTTCGTTAAATTGGAATTGGCATTGTTAATTGCTCAAATACCAAGAAAAATTTGACAATAGGAAAACATTTGGAAGCTGGTCACCAGCCAAGTCAGTGCTTAAACGGTTTATTACCTTAGATATACTTTTCCTGATTAATTTATAGATTTTTTTTGCTTTATACATAGAAATTTTGATAGAATAGAAAATGTCTATTTGCATATAACACAACACAAATTTAAACACACAGAAAATACATATTTAGTACAACATAAAACAAAGTGTTGCGTTTATGCAAGCAAGGTCCAATCTCAGCTTGATTGCTGCATTGAAACTTTAAAAGTATCAGAACAGCATTAGTATTCTGGTTAAACCTTGTTGCCTCTCTGCGGGAATACTATTTAATTAAATTGTTTTTTTTTACATGTAAACTATTACTATTATGTCCTTTTTCTGGTTTTTTTTTTATGAGCCATTTAAAACCTCAGATTTCCAATATTTATTTATTTATAGGGCATAATGTTTTGCAATTTACTCCATGGGTAGAGTTTATTTTAAATTATAATGTCCATTGTTTTGATTTACATTCAGTAGTACTTACTACCATCAATATTAGCATATATGGCATAAAAAACCAGGTTTTTGTTTACTTTACTGAAAGTTCCAACTCTGAATGCTTGGTGCTTTTTTGGTTTGTCAAGTAATTCTCCTTATTTTCAATTTGTTACTTTGCAGAATGTCTATATATTATGTAATTTATTTAATTATTGATTTATAAGAACTTAAGACAGAACAATGTTATAAAAACTTGTGAAATATATTTTTAAAGCTTTCAGTCTAGAATTAGTACATATTATGTTTTATATTTGTTGTGTATAAAGGAAATGTTGAAGGGGTTTGCCAGTTATTAGATTTGGTGACTTTTACATAATATAGTTTAGTTATAGTGCACTAGTGAATTGAATTGGCAATAATGGATGTGAATTCTTAGTTCTCCCAACCACTCCCATTGGAATAGCTTAAAGAAGTCCACCATTTTTTGCCACATGTATGCATTGTGTTCCTAATGTCAGACTTTCTTTTTATTTAATCTTAATTTATAAAGAGAGTTTGTTCATAAAGAACATGCCACCCTCATCCATTACATTCATGTATAAAGCCTATATTATTAAAAAACAACTAAAATAATCAGTAAAAAATAAAAATAAATATTCAATTCCCTCGCCTTAATACTGACGTCCATCAAATCAAAAATCCGTTTAGTTTCTTTCGATATTGGATGAGCCAACAAGTTTCATCCTGGACACATTCCATAATTATATGATATACATCTTCCTACACATTACAAATACTACAATTTGTAGATTCTTTTTTATTCATTAAAAAATTGAATTTATTTAACGGCATATGCCCAGAACGAATTTTTAAAGCCAGTACAATCGTGTACCTACTCATATCAAACTCTTCGAATCAAGGGACAGATCCCAAAGATGGTTGAATGGTCTTGTAAAAGATTCCCTTTGCTAAAAACCTTAAATTAAAATATTTAGACCACAAGTTGTGACACTTTGTTTTGAAGTCTACCGTGATATCTTTAAAGGTAGGCAAACAATCAAATAAAACATCATCTATAGCTTCTTTTGCTAGTTCATCAACCTTTTCGTTACCTTTTAATCCAATATGAGATGGCTCCCACCAGACTTGTCTGCATGGTTTAGTGCCTTTTCCTAAAAGAGTAATAAATGAACCCAAAAAATAGTTCAGGCTCTTTGTAGTATTGGAACTTACATTGACTTACACTAGTATTTGAAATAAATATGTTGATATGTTTGATGTAGTACGCCGGTACCATGAGGGGCACTTCAAGCCGCCCACGATGGACGAGCTGCCCGTTCCGCGCGGCGCCTGGCAAGCGCAGTACGACGCGAACCAGCGTCGGTACAACACTGCTCTGTTGCTCGGCATAGCATTCGCTACTGGCACACTCATTGTGGTAAGCACGGCGGACATTCATTAATAGTCTCTTGCTTATTTTTATATGATTTCAGATTGTCAGAATATCTATACTTATAACTAGCTGTGTCGCCGCGCCTACGCCTGCATTTTATCTTCACTGCGTTTTATTTTTTTTTATGCTTAACCCTAATTTCTTTTTGTACTAAGATAAAGTGAAAATATTTCTCATCAATTCAAGCACTTGTCCCTAAAACTGTGCATTGAGTTGAATTTTATTTAATATTTTATGAGTTTTAATTTTTTATGCGCAACATTTATTATTTTCGAAAATTAAAAGTTACCCTGAGTAACTTCAGCTATCTACCAAAAAAAGTTTCGTGAAAATCCGTCCAGCTATTCTGTAGATTATCGGGAACAAACAGACAAAATTTTACGAATTGTATTTTTGGTATAGGTATCGTATATACAGTATATCTATTTAGTAAAAAAAAAACATAATTATGACATTACAAACTGACACTTCAATTTTATTTATTAGTATAGACAAAAATTTAGATAACATTGAATATATTTGAGACAAACTCCTTGGAGGATTTTTGGAATTTTCGACAGTAATGATTAAGACAGACAATAATTCCAAAAATCATACAAATAGAAATCATTGATTTTTAAATTCTCGCAATAAGTTTTTCTCGAATATACTAAATGTATAGTTTTCTTTACTTTATTATATGTATAGACTAACCAGATCAACGGCTGGTAAAAACATCATTTGGTAGTATTATTTATCTACTAGCTTTTTGAAAATAATTAGGGTTCCGCATAAAAAAAAACTAAAACTCATAAAAATTGAATAAAATCCGATTTGATGTACAGTTTTATGGGCAAGTCCTTAAATTTCTGAGAAATGTTTTTACTTTATCTTAGTACTAAACAAATATGGCTTTGCCTGCAAGTGTAGAACCCAAAATTTTGTGGAATTTTAAGGTATAGTTTGCTAGTTTTAAGTTTAGGTTACGATGAGACTGACATGTTCTTGGTGAACCCAAGTCCCTAAATTAAATAAAGATAATTAAAAAAAAACAAATATTAGAGGTGCGTATAAAAAAATTGCAATGAAGATTATATGAAACGCAGGCGCAGCCGCGGGCACGCAACTATTATATAATATATCTTGTTGCAGGCGAAAGCGTCGGGATTAATCTACCTGAACTTCTCGCCGCCGAAGTCGTTGGATTAATTGTATAAAACCTCAAACGCGTAAAACCAACAAACAGTTTACTCTGCGTTTTGTAAAACTTAGACAACAAATACAAATATACATTTTAAGTTTTTTTTTTTTTCCGTGTTTTACTTACTTATTTTACTTTAAGTTTTACAAAATTTGAGTTATACATTACTGTTACTGTTATATTAGTATTAACTGAAATATATAGTTTTTTCTTTCGAGAGTTATCTTGTTATTGTGACTACCCTCATCACGCGTTACCTTTCCTTTCTCCTATTCCGACGTTTCGGCAGGGTTTCACCGATCGTGGTCACAGGCTGACTGGCGTCCGCCAGAAGGTAATGCGTGAAAACCCGTTGTTAAATAATTTAAATTAAATACGAAACTTAAAAAATATACCCACATCACAACTGATCTCAACAGATATACTCGGTATCTATTTTACTTCAATATTACGTAAAATTTGTTTAAACTATTCCCGTTTGCAAATCTATTACTTATTTGAAAATATTTAAAAAAAAATTAATATCCAAGTAATAAAAATACATTTTAAGAATAATATTTACTTTTTTAACCATATTTTTATAGCAACGGTGAAAAAAAATCTTAAAGCACCTAAAAATTTTAACTTCGAGCTTAATTATTTGCAGGAATAATTAATATAGATATTCGTCATTTAAACACCGTAATTTATTAATGAGTAATGAGTATTATACGTTTTCTAATTTAAAAAAAAAATACTAAATTCAATTTAGTCCCTGCTGAGGCGCTTATGAACGTCAAAACACTACCACCGGTTCGAAAAACAACACAATCGAGAAGAGCCGGCAAGAAACTCGAGTTTTTTCTGCATGTTTTTTTTTATATTTACAAGATTTATTAGTAGATGCACAGAAAGCTGTCACTTTCAGACATCACCATCGTTCACATAATGATCCACCCTACAATAACCTTTGCAAACTAAAACCTGCTTGACATGCTGAACTTGTTGTCCGGTAAATCGGTAATGTGATTTGGGATTTTATTATAAAACCTGTCACTATTATCTAGAAAACTCTTAATAAGTTTTACTAAGTCTTGAACATGGAACTGTTAATTTATGTTTATTCCATGTATTAAAATTATGCTGGTCGTTTAAAAGTTGAAGTTTATATAAATTTTTGTGAACAAACAATAAGTTATGAAGAATATATTGGGAGGACAAGGTTAAGATACTACATTCCGGAAACTTGATTCGTGAGTTGTTGCTCGTTTTTGTAAAGGTAATCCATTCTAGAATATGTTCGCTAAAGCTGCTGCCGGATACTGAACATGAAACGAATACTCGACCCATCTCTGGTGTGTGTGTGTTTGTATATACACGCATGATAGAATTGCTGAACAAAATTTGACCTAATTTCATTTGGTAAGTACCAGACAACTGATAGAATTCAAATTTCCCGATAGAGAAGCCTAAACGCTTTCCACAAAATCCGGGTAAAGCTTAAGTTTTTTTAGAGTAACTAACTGATGTCGTACACGTTCCATTGGAACTTTCTACCGTGCGATAGGTCCATTTCAACTTGCATTTTGTCAGTTTAATGTTTAAATATATTGTATACTTAGTCTATTATTATTAACCTCTAACAATATACAAAGATTAGTTACTTAAAGATCGAGATTAAGGTATGTATTAGCAGTAAAATAATTTGTATTATGAAAATACCTGTGGTAGTTATTTTATAAATTTTGTTAGGTAGTATCCGCGAGGGCAACTCTTACTCATCTTGTGCGTACCTTCCGTCCCTCAACACTAACTTGTTTATGGCCAGTTCTCTGATATATAGGACCGTATCATGGAATTATAGTCTGATTGATAACAAGCCGCATTATATGACTAGGTTAGGTTGAAATAAAACAAAATATAACAATGTATTAACATAATTTATCGTCTCTGTGCATACAAAGTACAAGTCGCGGTCAGTGCTCTCGGGCGATGTCGGAGAACGCGTCGAGTATGTCCTGCGTGTTGAGCGGCAGCGCGAGCCCCGCCGCCCCGTAGCACGACGCGATGCGCCCCTGCGCATGCGTACACTGTCAGTACGTGCGTGCGAACGTGTGGGTGCGAGTGTGTGTGTGCGTACGTGCGTGCGTATGTGAGCGAGTGTGTGCGTGCGTGCGGGCGCGTGTGTACCTACGGACCTGCAGCGCGACGTGCTGCGCGATGAACTCCTGCTGCATGGCGCGCCAGACGACCTGCAGCAAGCCGCCCTCCTCGCTGAGGTGCTTCTCGACGGTGCGGTACAGTCGGTGCAGGGACTTGCGCACTGAACGACATCAACACTAACTGATCACTAACTGCTGCTACTGCTCACTAGTCGCGTAGCGTCAAATAAATCGTCGGTAAAGGAATCAAAGTCATCATGCTTCTTCGTCTTGAACATTAGCTTAATAATGGATGTTGTGCTTCTGAGTAAAGCTATCTGGTTGCAGTTAGCGATAACAACCTTTACTATACTTCACTCTGATATTTGAAAAGTGGTTTTAAAAAAGCCATTTGGTTTATGTTTAAAGATCATAATTATTGCTATATTTTCTCGGCACGCTAAGTACGAAATGCCAAATTACATTCGCACGTAATAAATATCATCCATCCATTCAAACGAAACACGAGCGATGCTAGACATAGGTCTCTCCCCACGACGACCGGTCTTGCTGAAAACAAAAACATTGCAATAATATTTATTTAGCTTTGTTCTAATTCTCCGAGGCAGTTCTGATCGCAAATGAGACAGCAGAGAGAGAGGGAGCAACCACCCTGAGAAGAGCGACGGGCTGACGGGCGTAGGATCGGGAACCACCTGCCATAGAGTGGCCTGCACGCACTGGGGTTAGGCGAGTCTCGGAGCTCGAGCTCTGACCGCGGCGGGCCCCGCTCTGAGGGCCCGGACCCTACTGGGATTAAAGCGTCGAATGCACTCTTCCGTGTACCCCGCTCCACCCAGTAATAGGGTTTGAGAGTACAGTGGGGTATTAGCCCGTAAAAGTCTGACATAACCCACCCACTGTTCCCCGACGAGCGTGAGTATGCTCGGAGGATATCTCAAATAAAAACAAAAAGTTCGCCAAACAACATTACTTAGCTATCTAAAGAAGGAAATTACGACTACATTGATTATTGTTTAAAAAACTCACATAAGTAACAATACTTAAAGTAGTCGTTGATTAATTTAATTATTGTTTTCAAGAAGGTAGGGCACGATATATATATTTTGTTTTATTTTTAGTTTTCTCAATCAAATTTTAATTTTCACAATCGTTTAATAAAAACAAACAAAAAAATATCCAAGAAGATAATCCTAATGCGCGTACGGACTTGTTTTGTTTGATTATTTATTGATATTGTTTATTATTTTATCTCAGCTTACAACAGCGTGCGGCCGTAGCCCGTGTAAAATCCATTAAACAACATTAAATTTAGTTATTAATAAAAAATTAAGATATAATCATGATAAAAAAGTATCATTGACTGGACAGTAGGGGGACACACACACGTGTGGCGCGCGGCGGGTACGTACCCTCGGGCGCCGGGTAGTGCGCCAGAAGCCGGCGCAGCTCGTGCTTGCTGAAGGCGGCGCGGTAGCAGACCTCGTCCTCGCGCACTCCGGTCGCGACGGCCTCCGCCACGCCCTCGAAGAACTGCGTCAGCTTCTCGAGCGGCCGCGGGAAGTACTGCGTCACGTACGCTCGCAGCGCCTCCGCGTACCGCGCCCGGCACTCGCGCCGCACCGCCTCCAGCGCCGGCGCCCGCACCGCGCTCAGGCACCCGTGCAGCCGGTGGTAGTTCTCCAGCTGCAGCACCGCGCGCGGCGTGCGCGGGTGCTCCGCCTGCTGGATCGCGTGCATCATGCCGCGCCGCGGCCAGCGACACGTACCACCGGTCCAGGTCGCCGCGGCGCCCGCTGCGCTCGAAGATCCGCTCGCACGCGCTGCTCAGCTCCTCCAGCTCCGTCACGAACGGGAACAGCCCGCACTTGCTCCTGCGCGCCGCCTGCTTCACCGCCTCCGGCAGCGCCGCCAGCCGCTCCGCCACTGCGCGGTCCGCGCCCCGCTTCGCCGCCACCGCCGCCCCCGCCAGCGCCGCGCGCGCCCACCGCGCCCTCCGCCTCGCCCCCCCCGCCGAGCGCGCGCCGCCCCGCGCACGCGAGAGCCCGCATCGCGCCGTAGGGTTCCTGACGCTCGAGGTGCCCCACCAGCGCCACGAGCTCCGCCTCGAGACCCGGGAACAGCTCGTTCATGAACCGGCGGGACTCGACGCTCATGCGCCGGCCCCCCTCACTCCCCTCCTCACCCGCGTCACATTCACTCTGTAACCAAAGTGTCACATGCCAACGTGAGCAGAGGGGGGAGCCGTTTCCCCCCGCCGCCCCCCAGACCCCCCGCACGACACGTACCTTCACGTCGACGTCGAGGAAGAAGAACTGCGTGCAGAAGTCTTGCTCGGTGTTGCAGAGGGACTCGACGAGGCTGAGCACCTGCGCCCACACATGCATTAGTACCTACATGGCGAGGGGGGGCGTTCGACAGGGAGCGATACCGACAGTGTCGAGCGGTTCCTCGAGCAAAGTGGTGGTGGTGGTGTGGTAGTAGCAGTGGTAGCGGCGGCAGCGATGGTGGTGGTGGTGGCGGTGGTGGCGGCGCGGGCAAGCTCGCAGGCGGAGCGCACCTCACGCTCGTAGACACGCGCCCAGGTGCCCACGTACACCTGGACAAGGTACCACACACTCTGCTTACTGTGGACCGATTCCACTATTGTATTAGCGTGGTTAACAGGTGAAGCAAGTTAATAGACAATGTTCGTGAATAATCGGGTCTCGGAAATTCTTTCAATTACAGATTACAGTCAATAGAATCATGTTACCACTAGAACAAACCCAGCAGATTGTGCGTCGATAGGATCGAGTCCTAAGGAATTACTCTCACTTTCTTTATGGTGGGATGGGCCTGAATAGTTAAACAAGAGTAACATAGACGTACATAATAAAGAAATAGAAGATAGAAATTAGCTTTTGATAAACAAGTGACGTGTTTAATGAATGTAAAAGTTATTCCAAAAGACAACGCGCACTTAGAACTCTTGTTCCGATTTTATATCAAAACGTAAGCTATGATGCACATCATCCGTACATTTTGCCGACTAAATCGCATCTTACTCGGTTATTAACATCGGATGCTCATGAAAAAACCCTTCATGGTGAACCATAAACCATCTTTGATCGTCATAAATCAAACATTCCTAAAGAGATGCTGAATTACTTACACTACACTCGACTACGTGGCATTTTACACCGCCACATGTACCTAATTTTGGAGGTCTTTGGGAAGCGGAGTATGTTGTGCTAAAAATCATTTAGAGGGTTACATGTGAAAGTGCTCTTACATACGAGGTATTAGTAACGGTGTTGTCACAAATCGAGGCTTGTTTAAATTCAAGGTCTATTTCTGTTATAAGTAGTGAGGCAGATGATCCTCTCCCACTTACCCAACGGAATTTTTTAATTGGTGTACCTATTTTAAATGTTAATGATGACAATAATATTAATTGTAATGTTAATAGTTTAGAGAGATGGAATTAATTCAAAAAATTGTAGCTGAATTTTGGCAAAGGTGATCAAAAGAATATTTGCTAAATTTAAATCAAAGATATAAATGGAACTCAAAATTACAAAAACCTAATATTAAAGATATATGCATTGTTAGAGATAATAAAATGCCCGTTTCTAAATGGATATTTTGCAAAATTATTAATAAACATATAGGACCTGATAATATAACGCGTGTAGTAACAATTAAATGCGAAAATAGTCTCATTAAAAGACCGTTAAGTAAAATAAGTATTCTTAAAAAATAGTTTTTTGTAGTATTATGTTTTGATTGTATTAAATTGTCATGGTGGATGGCATTAGCATTGAATTCAAGTTGTAATTTGAAATTAAACCCTTGCATTATTAAATACTAAAATTGTTTGTAGAAGGAATATTTTAATTTATTATATTAGTCAGAATTTTTTTTTTTTTTGTAATGTTTATTTATCTTGTTTTATATTTGACATGCTTGCTTATGATTTTGAAAGGACTAGTCCTTGGTGGGTGGAATATACAATTTGATGTTTATTCGTTTGTGCCAAAATATGCAAATATGCCAGTGTCGACTTCATCTCGCGCTATCGAACGCTTTGTCGCACTGGTATGGCTCCGACTATTATTATAAATATATTTTGTGTGTTTTTCATATATATGTTCAGATATAGTTTCCTTCTCATTGTATTAATATAGTAGTGAAATAAGTGAAGTGTTTTAGTGTGAATCCCTACGGTTAAAAGTTTAAATTAACAATATTATTACTTCACTACACATAATATATTAATTAACATTTTATTATTAATAGAGTTGAAAAATTATAGACCCATCTCACTTCCGAGTCATGTCTACAAGCTGTTTTCGAAAGTCCTCACGAATCGATTAGCGCGCAGGCTTGATGACTTCCAGCCCCCGAACAAGTCGGCTTCCGAAAAGGCTTTAGCACCGTAGACCACATTATACAGAAGGTTATACGGAAAACCGATGAGTATAACCTAACCCTTTCTTCAGCTTTGTGGATTACGAAAAAGCCTTCGATTCGATTGAGACCTGGGCTGTATTGCAGTCTCTCAAGTAGACTATCGGTATATCAAAGCGTTGAAGGACTTGTACGAAACCGCCACCATATCAGTCCGATTACAGGACCAGACCTCGAAACTTATACCTTTGCGCCGCGGCGTTACACAGGGAGATGTTATTTCTCCGAAACTGTTCACAGTTGCGCTCGAGGATGTCTTCAAGGTTCTGGATTGGAAAGGACTTGGCATCAACATAAACGGCGAGTACATGACACACCTCCGCTTTGTTGATGATATAGTAGTTATGGCTGAGACGACAGAAGACCTAAATAGGATGTTCGATGATCTCAGTACAGCCTCCGAACGAGTTAGTATTAAAATGAACATGGACAAGATCTAAATCATATCTAATATCGCTGTTGTGGCAACTCCTATAAAAATCGGTGATTCTACGCTCGAAGTTGTTGACAGTTATGTATATACCTGGGACAGACCATCCATATATGTAGATCCAAAATCGAGAAAGATGTTAATCGTCGAATCCAACTCAGTTGGGCCACGTTCGAGAATCTACGCAAAATCTTCTTGTCCGAGATACCGCAGTGTCTCAAGAGGAAAGTCTTCGAGCAGTGTGTTGCCCGTGACGTCATACGGCACTAAGACGTGCTCGCGCACAATAGGCCTACTCAGAAAGCATAGAGTTACCGGAAGGGCAATGGAGAGGGCTATGCTTGGAGTTTCCTTGCGTGATCGGATCAGGAATGACGAGATCCACAGAAGAACCAAAGTTCAGGCAATGTCGGTTGACATTGCTTGAACTATTGCCAAACTGAAGTGGCAGTGGAATGGGCAAATTGCTCGCAGAACCGATGTCCGATGGGGCCAACGGGTTCTCGAATGGCTACCACGCACCAGAAGACGTAGCGTGGGTAGACGTCCCACAAGGTGGACCGACCTGGTAAAGGTCGCGGGAATCTGCTGGATGCGGGTACTGCAAGACCGGTCATCGTGGAGATCTTTGGGGAAAACCTATGCCCAGCAGTGGACGTCTTTACGTCGAATAGATAGATGTCCATGTATTTTTGAGGTCATTTTATTGAACATCACAAAAAAGTGGTGCGTATTGTTGCGTTTTACTTAAATGTAAAAATATTAGGTTTTAGGATGATAGCAGGTAACACAACGCGCAGTGAGGAGTGCTTACCTTAACGAGCGCGTCGAACGCCTTCTCGTCCATATCCTTCAGCCAACGCATGAATGGCGCGTACGGCAACAGGTCTGTGTGGTGCCGGTGCAGCCGGTGCTCCTGTGCCGCCGCCGCCTCGTTGCCGAGGTGGATCAGCACGTTGTTGATATGTCGCGCCAGCGCCGCCGCCAGCTGGTCCCGCACGCGCGCCAGCCTCACCAGCCGGTCTCGCACCGCCGCCAGCCGCAGCCGCGCCGCTGGCGCCACGCGCTCGCCCCGCAGAGCGCTGCGCAGCGCCGTCGCGGCGGCCAGCGCCTGCGCGCGTCCCTCCGCCGTCGCCAGCGCGAGCTCTTGCAGCGCCTCTAGGTCCTGCAGCGGCGGAGGCTCGAGCCACTCGCGGATAGCCTCCAGCTCTGCAAGTAGTGCGCGCGCGTTCGCGTCCGCCCGGGCGGCGCCGGAGCGCGCGTGTGCAGCGTCGGGGGCTGACCGCACCGGCTGCTCGCACCGACGCAGCCGGCCTGTGAGTGCGGCGCCCGCGGCGAGCCCCGCCTCAAGCCGCTCGGCGAGCGCAGCGCCTTCGCCCTCAGTGGCGGCGGCGAGCATTCCGCCCACGTTGAGCGCATCGAGGCGCGCCACGAGGCCGCCCAGCTGCCGCACGCGCCTCTCGGCATCTCGTTCCCCGCCCTCGCCGTCCTCCAGCAGCGCGCCCAGCGCCGCCTCAGATGCGCTCGTCTCCTGGAATAACAAGCTCTCAGAACAACACTCACTCTGGAACTACATTTTAATTATTGTCTCCTTAGTATCATCACAACCTTATTATTTTTAATGGTTTGACTAATTTTGTCAAACAATTTTATTTATTAATATATATTTCATAACTTTTTATTTTTTTACCGGAAACCCTATTTTTTCGATAAATTAAAATAGCCTAAGTTACGCGGAGTAACTTGTCGCGGGTGATTTGACAGCCGTGCCCTACTTTCGCGTACTACTGGCCAAGAGCTTATTTACTTAAAAAAAATTTATAATAAAAAAAAGGTAATTTATTTTCATAATCCGAACAAAACCATTACAAAGTTCAGCTATCTACTGAAAAAAGTGCCTTCAAAATTGGTCCAGCCGTTCCAGAGATTAGTTGGAAACATAAAAATTAAAAAATATATATTTGTGAATATTTGCATACATTTATATGTATTTTGTAAAAAATTGTTATTTTGATATCACAAACTGAATCAATTTTATTTATGATTATTATGAAAAATTATGATTAAAAATGTGAAAAAAACATCCACATGAGAGTATTTTAAACTTAAAATTCTTTATCAATTAAAATAAAATTGTTGAGTATTAAATAGGTTTAAAAGTCATGGTAACAATAAATACTACTATTTTCAAATTGTTCTTGTGATATAATTTACACTCCATAAAATGGGTTACAGTTCAACTCAAAAATTGTTTTTTTTTTAATTTCTTGGTTTTATTAAATTTAATAATAAATAAACTTTCTTCACAAATTAATGTAGTTTCAAATAAGCTGACACATTTTGTTGCATTAGTTCTTAGTTAAAATCTATATTGGTTTTATCAATACAGATTAGAAATATGATTAAATCATCATCATTAAATTTATTACATAAATTACCATTATTATGCATGTCATGGCATGCATTCATTTTGTATTCAAGCTGCATTGATTCTGGTCCATTTAAGTGTGATGACACTTAAAATATATATTTAGTAACAAATTCAGTTTTTTTTTCAATCAAACACTTTATTATTATCAGTTTTTTTTTCTACATAAGCAGGAAATGTATTAATTTAGTTACAATTTCAGCTATTTTTTGTAATTAAGAAAATGATTACACTTGAAGCAATGCTGACACAGTTGGTAGTGCAGCTTGATTCTGTGTCCATAGACACGGGTTTGAGCCTACCTATACATCACTAAAATCAGCCTGAGCTTTCGGAGAAGGAAAACATTGTGAGGAAATCATAGAGTGGATGTAAGGTACCTAGTCTCTAATAATGCCCCACTGGGTAACTACTACCCGCAAGTTTGAAAACAATCACCAAATACCAATAGGTGTGTTCCAGCAGCATCATTTAAGAACCAGTACCTCTAGGCTTAGTGTGTTTTATCTTCATGGACCACATTGTCACTTAATATCAGGTGAGATTGTGGTCAAAGAACTGAGGCTACAATGTCATAAAAAATATTATATGAATATGACTCAACTTACATTAAATTATAAAATATGAATAAATAAATGAATCAAGATAAAATCCTAATGATCTCATTGATTCAAATATCAAATATTAATGTTTTTAATACGGTCAAATTCAATCAAGTTTCTATTACTGTTTAGGAAAATTTAAAGCAAAATTAAATTCAGTTATTTGAAATTAGATTAACATGCACAGAATTATCAAATCACAAATATCAATAATATCAATTACCAAAATTGTATAAGTCCAGTCTCACCAAAACCTCTCATGTATTTTTATTATATTTAAATGTCTCATAAACAAGAGATTAACAATACATATTTAGTGATTTGAACTTTCTTCAGAAAAATGAAAGTATCGAATCAGATAGTTCATATTTTATCATGTATACCCGATGTTCAGAAATAAAATACTAGGTATTACTAACAACATCAGAGGACTCCTTAGAGATCTCTATTTCCTTCCGAACCAAATTATCTTCCAATCTCATTGTGGTGCTACAACAATTGTTGAGACTAAAAAATCAATTGTTTTCTAAATATTTGCACTTGTTCTCTGTACAACTCAACGACAGACTTGCTAGAGAGGGCAACTATTATTATTCGTCTCTGATATGAACACAGAATAATATTACTCCTACCGAAGTAACTCAACCAAATCCAAAACAAAAACATCAGTGTTGCCAAATATTACTCAGATTTTTACAGTGAAAATTACAGTAGATGGTTACAAAAATAAATTATATTTTACATCTACAGTGTTTTTACAGTAAGTAACATATTTTCTAAAACCCACTTGAAAAACAATACTTTTACAAATCTGTTCCAAATTTACGCATCTAGCTAAACTACGCAATGTATTGTAATTACTTTCACGCATGAATGTTGCCTTAAATAAAATTACATTTGTAATCAACCCAATTCCTCTCTTGTGTTTTTAAACACTTTCAGTAATATTAAAACATTTCATTATTTGAATCGAATAATGCTAAAATAACGTCCATAAAGTTCTTTACATTGTTTATTTCGTATCATCTCCAACAGATTAATTCATAGATAAACATTGTAAATAACGATATTAATTCGACTAAAATATAGCAATTTTAATCAGAAACAAAATTACCTGAGGTTTTTAACTTCAACTCTTCTGGTCCCATTAAATTCACATAGTATCTTCATTCGCTTCATCCGGCTTATAATATGAAGACGGGTTTTTAATTTTCGCGAACATTTCAGGTGTCGGTTTAAAAATTTACGCAGCTTTTAGATTTTCGACGAATACATTGTTTTGCCAAAAGCGTCCCTTTGATCGTGGATGTTATCAGCAAGTTTCGGGATTTTGTTTATATTAAGTTACAGGCACTAAAAATTCTCTCAGAATCGGCATTTGTGTGTGGCAAAAAAAGATTTAATTATCAAATATTGCCAAATTTAAAAACAATGGTTCAGGATAATGAAGTTTTTTTTACCCAATTCGACACTGAACAACGAAATATAAGATATATTGTTACATACGAAGTAAATTTAATTAAAAAAAAGTTAATATTCGATCAGTTAAGATCGACAGGAACCGATTACTAACTTAATAAACCGCAGTAGATAACAATACCGGACGGAGTATCTCACACCAGTACGCACAACGAAGCTTAGCCGTGATGCTCCCGCCACGCCGCAGCGCAGCGCACGCAGCACTGGGTACGCAGCACAGGGCACATCTCCATTAAAACGATTTTATAATAATTAGGATGCGCAGTGTAGAGGCATTTAAAAATAGAACAGACGTTACATGAAGTCTATACCGAAATTAGTGTGTATGTCCATAACATATTCTTTTCATTAATTCCTAAAAGTATAGATAATTCTTGCGAATTGTAGAGGAGGAGTGGAGTAGAAAAATGAACAAGAAAAAAAATGCGGAATACCAGCCCAACCGATGCGGAATATTGTTCCACATTTTTGCTACGTTATATTTATACTAGCTGCTCTTCGCGGTTTTACTCGCGTAGTTCCCATTCCCGTGAAATTTTTCAGAGTAAAAACTATCTCCATACGAAATTTTATCCAAATCGGTCCAGTCGTTTTTAAGTTTATTCGTTCCATAAAAAATACAACTCCTTTCTGTTTATAATATTAGTAAAGGCTACCTCTTGCTGGCATTGTTCTATGCCTCGGAATGTTTATACATGACAGTCTAATATGGTTTGACCAAGTTAATTTATCCAGGAGATACTCAGGTTTTTTTATTCTAATAGTGTCGAAAAGAAGCACAGCAAGATGAATGTAACATCCCAAATCCCATAATAGACCCTTGTGGAATACCCTGCGTGATCTCCGAAGTAGAGGAATGAAGAAGATCGCCATTAGCACTTTGTAATTCTACGTATTGATAGCGATTCCGCAAAATATCTGTCAAACCAATTTACTGTCGAGGTACTAAAACCGAATATGACATCTTTGCTAATAGTAGTGAAATGTTTATACAATCAAACGCACGAGAGAAATCCAGTTAAACCAATTTGTACCCATCGCCGTACCTTGAGCCTCAAGAATATTATTTGTAACTTCCAATAATGCTGTTACAGTCATGAGACTTCTACGAAAACCTGACTGTAGAACTGGAAGAATATTATTAGTTTCAAGAAATTTTGTTAAGTGCAAACCTACTTTCTCCTATGATTTAGAGAAATATTAATAAATATTAATAAAATACTTATTGCATGAATATCTTTTATGATCATGGGATTGGAAATCTTAGGTAGAGCGCGAACAATAGTCGTCTTCCAAGAATCGAGAAACATTGAAGAAACAATTGAATTATTGAGACAATTGAAGTTAGTGCATCAATTATGTATTTTAACGTCATATGAATCATATCAAGGGATATGATTCATATATGAGATAGCTTCATAGGATGCTTGTCAACTCCAAAAGCATTCAATTTTAGATTATTTATGATTTAGTAAACCTTTTCTTGACTAACAGGTTTCCGATTGAACAAAGCTGTATTATGTTTGCTCGAACTAAAATAATTTAACTACTTGAGTTAAACGTTGTTCAATCCTGGGAAATCAAGGAAATATATATATATATATATTTCATCTGGACAATGAAGATGTAGAGGTATTTCAAATATTGATTTCGGGGGCAGGACATTTTTTGAAGGTTCTGCCATAATAATTTTGGTTTATTAATATTACAATTTATGAAGTGCTTATAAGACGTGTTTTTCTCGTTATGTAATGAGGAATAATATTTACTATCGTTTTAAGTGATTTGTAATTGTGCCAATTATTATTACTCTTATGGTCATAGTATTTTGCTAGAGCCTTATTTCTTAATTTCATAATTAATTTTATATTATCTGTAATCCATGGATACAAACGATTCCTAATTGTATTTATTTAAGAGGGGCATGTAAGTCGAAAAATGGCGTAATAGAATTCTCAAGAGCGATTACCATCTCATCCGCACTTGTGGCAAAATTTATTAAATTCCATGTGATAGTAGTTACATAACTATAGTCTTTCATGGGCCTATATTTAATATTCCTTGGAGGTATTTTTAGGAGTTTAAATTGGAATTCATGGTTCCGTTTTTATGTACCTAACTATAACATAACTATAATTAACTTCCATAGTTACTTCCAGAGATGAATAATAATAGTTACTTCCCCAACGAGAGCATTCGTACAGACAACATCTATTAGTGTTTTATTCTGTTCGTTTATAGTGATGGCGTGTGAAAGATGTTCGTTTGTTTGGTGTAGTGAAATTTTCTTATGTTAGCGTACAGTAATAACCACTTGAACGTATGCCGTACATTATGCAATGTAAACCTTTAAATTGGATTACCGTACGAAAGTTAAGCTCAAAGTTACCCAAAAGGCAATGGAGAGAACTATGGTTGGAGTTTCTCTGCGTGATCGAATCAGAAATGAGTAGATCTGCAGAAGAACCAAAGTAACCGACATTGCCGGGATTATTACTAAACTGAAGTGGCAATGAGCGAGCAACATTGCTCGTAGAATCGATACTCGATGAGGCCAACGGGTCTCGAATGGCTGCCACGTACTGGAAGACGCAACGTGGGTAGGCCCCCCACAAGATGGACCGACGACCTGGTCACGGGTGGCGCAAGACCGGTCGTCGTGGAAGATTTTTGGGGAGACCTATGTCCAGTAATGGACGTCTTTCGGTTGAATGAATGGATGAATGGCTACGCTGATGCGGTTACGACGCCCGAACCCCACCTCTGTCCCTGCGCTTCCTTAAGCGACGCACTCAAGAGGTTTTGTTGTTAGTGGAATTAAGATTTGATTCATGGGTTGAAACCATAATATCTGCACCAGGTGCTACCTATTCATGCTAGGTACACCACTGTGCGTTTTAAAGTATAGTGTTATATCTATCTATATTTACTTTCTCTTTCACAGTATTCGACGTCTATATTTTAATAATAACTTATTTTACAGATTTGAAAGAATATTGCAGAGCGTACATACATGGATCCGGGACCGGAGTGCTCTGACTTCTAATTGAAAGAAAAACAAACGGATGTACCTATGATGTATGCAACGCCTCCCAGACAGATGCTGTGCATCAACGTCTCTGCTCAATAGTACCAGTTGTATTTTTATGTAAAATTTGAACTATTATGATATTATATGAACTATCAGGAGATATATTTGATCTCTCAATAAAAACTGAAAAAATATCGTATCTTAAAAACCGACTTTAAGAATAAAAATTGCTATATTTTAAATGATTTTAATAATTAAAGCAATAAATATCAACTTTTACATCCCTAAAATAAGTAGCAAGGTTTTATTATTAACTTGTTTAACGGCAATGGGTTCAAATCTTTTGAGCCTGCAGTTATTTGTATTATTTTAATCTTCATCTTTAAAGTCCAACAAAGTGGCGGTCATTTGTTAAGCGTTCCAAGAAAGTTGTTGGGACATGTCAAAATTCACGCTCAGTCATTATTTTTGATACACTTCACTTATCACAGTTTTTCACTGCTAAGAACACGTTTTAAAAAAATGCAAAAACAATGTTGGCGAAACTATATTGAACATTGTGAACTCTCTATTCAAAATAATCCCAAGGCTTTTTGGAGGTATGTTAAAAATTTAAAAAACCCACATTCTTTTCCTGCAAAAGTAAATTACGGCATGATATCAGCGAACGATGGCGAAGATATGTGTAACCTATTCCTAGATTTTTTTCAGTCTGTTTACACGAGTAATAATAACCCACAATGCTCTACGGAAATCCCTTTAAAAAACTAATTTGTTAAGTAGCATGGGTTCATTACATTTATCTTCAAGCATAGTTCACAAATATTTAAAATTAATTGACTCTGACAAAGGTGGAGGAACCGACAACATTCCCTCTTTTTTTGTTAAACAATGTTCTGATGCCCTAGTTATACCTCTAACTATATTATTTAACAAGTCCCTGTCAACAGGTATTTTTCCTATGAAGTGGAAGGAGGCATTTATAACACCAATTTACAAATCTGGATCTAGATCTAATGTCGAAAACTATCGCCCAGTTTCAATGTTGTCTACATTCAGTAAATTATTTGAGTTATTAGTTCATGATCAAATATATAATTCAATTGCGATGTCTATTCCCCCAGCACAGCACGGTTTTATGAAAAAGAGGTCGACTCAGACTAATTTGGCAGTATACACGGATTATATAACTGCACAAATGGATAAGGGCTACCAAGTGGATGCAGTCTACACTGACTATTCAAAGTGTTTTGATAGAATTAACCATCAAATTTTGGTACAAAAACTTGTTAGTCTCGGAGTACACGGTGATTTATTGAGGTGGTTCGCTTCTTATATATGTAATAGACACCAAGCAGTTCGCTTAGGCACATACGTTTCCCGTTTCGAAGTAATCCCATCGGGCATCCCGCAGGGATCACATCTGGGTCCGTTACTGTTTAATGTGTGTCTATGATATTTCTTCATGCTTTCAACATGCAGATTATCTTATGTATGCAGATGACACTAAAATCTTCAAACGTATTCGTAATATTGAAGACTGTCATCTCTTGCAGCAGGATTTAAATAGACTTTGTGACTACTGCAAAATTAATAAGTTGGATCTTAATATAAAAAAATGTAATTCTATAACTTTCACACGCAAACTCCATCCAATCAATTACAATTATTCTTTAACTCACCTACCGATACAAATTGTAAGCTGTGTAAAGGATCTGGGAATAATGATTGACTCAAAGTTACTTTATAATACTCACTACGATTTCATTTATCAAAAAGCTATCAAAATGTTAGGATTCATATTTAGAGTTACAAAGCCTTTTAATAAAGTTCAACCATTAAAATGCTTTATTTTTCTTACGTGAGAAGCAGTCTAGAATATCTGTCATCCATTTGGTCACCAGGTTTTATTACACATGACAACAGGTTGGAAAAAATACAAAGTAAGTTTTTAAAATTTCTTAGTACAAAAACCAAGAACGAACCTGTTGACTACGACAATAATATAAAGCGTTATAACATCTTATCCCTGAAACAGCGTCGAATTATAAACGACATGAAATTTCTTTATGATATCGTACATTCGGCGATAGATAGTCCAGAATTATTGCGTAAATTAAATTTTAGAGTACCTACCAAACGGATTCGTAGCCCCCATCTGTTTGAGATTTCTTCTGTTAAGCATATTTATGCTCAGAATTCCATTATCTACAGATCTACTAAACAATATAACAATTTATTCCATGACATTGATATTTTCCACCTTAGTCGTAATCAGTTCCTAAAGTCGGTCCGATTAAAGTTAGTTGCAGACGTCAGGTAATAGATTTAATATCTAATAATTGACACACACATTCAACATTTCCTACACACATACATATACACTCACATCCATACACGCGTAATGTATATTGTTTATAAAATGTAATCTGTATTACTTCTTAATTGGCACTTTAAAATTATATTTTATGTTTTTTATAACTATTGTGAATGTGCTGTGAAGTTCTTATACATAAATAAATAAATAAATAATAACCGAACTATATTACTAAAATTATCCTAAGAACTCATTATTATTCATTTCTGGTAAGAACTACCTTTTGTTTAATTAACTTGTTTAATTGGCTTGGGTTCAAGCTCTTTTGAGCCTCCAAATAGGAAGGAAGTGGGCAGTGGTACCAAATCAGATAGATTTTACTGTGATTTGAGTATAAAATAGAGTAGACGGGTAGGTAAATTATAAACTTAAATACTGTATGTTTTACAGTAAAGCGATAATGGTACAGTTGGTAGTCCGGTTGAATTTCATGCCAATGGACGCAGGTGCGAACTTATCTATATCTAACTCTATGATGACCATGAGCTTTCGGTAAAAGAAAATGTGAGGATTGAGGATTCCATAAAATGGTGGTAGCCCGGTAGGGCATTTTCGAATAATCCCTGGCTGAGTAGCTACTGCCCTCAAGTTCGAAAATACCAAGCATCAACATGTGTGTTACAACAGTATCATTTGAAAGCCAGAGTAACTCTAGATTTAATGTGTTTATCAGCCTGGACCACATCGTCACTTAACATCACGTGAGATTATAGACAAAGCTCTAAACCTATAGAATATAAAAAATACGATAATAAAAAAAAAAAACTAATATTATCGTTAATTAGGTATTACAATGTTAGTTACTAAATAATGTTTGTGTTATTTAGAAAAGTTTCATTTTATAAACTTGTGCATAACAAGCTATCCATCGTATCAAATTGTAAGTTTTCGTTAGTTGTTAACAAAAGATTATTGTGATGAGGATTGTTATAAATTGTAATTCCATAGTTATATTTAAAGCTTTTTTTAATTTGAAAATCCATAGTTTCTACAATTACCGCAGTAAACGAATCAAGTTTTAGTATATATTTGCTGTGGGCCCACAGCTGCGCCCACGTTTCATATATTCTTCACAGCATTTTTTTTTATGTGGAACTCTTGAATACTAAGATAAATTAAAAATATTTCTGTTAAATTCGACAAATAAAAGTACCCTTAGTTATGGAAATTGACTTCAGCTATCTACCAGAAAAAGTTCCGTCAAAGTCCGTCCAGCCGTTCCGGAGATTACTCGGAACAAATAGACAGACAGACAAAAATTAAAAAATTGTATTTTTGGTATATGTGTCGTATATACATTCACATCTCTTTAGTACAAAAAGTATCTTTGACATTACAAACAGACACTTAAATTTTATTTATTTGTATAGATATGTAAAATAAAAAGGTCACAATTTTTTTTTACAAAGATTTTATTTTTTTTTAAACCTTTGACATTTCCTTCCCGGCAACCACCGGCAACATTGTATTGCAAATGCGTATTTGTTTACACGCAAGTGCTTAGTGTCACCGCAGTGCTATTTAGTTTACATTTAAAAGTAGACACGGTACTTAGTGTCAGTATAAGATGAGGGTTCGAGCGAATAATTTGTTTTTTTTTTGTCCCGATCGATGGATTGTGAGGCTATCACGGTGGGAATACCTGGTCAGCCTACGGGAATATCCAGAAAAAAAACTCACTCTCAAGCAAATTCAACTTCGAAATATCAAGTTCCGGCTGTTGGATTGTCGGTAAGTGGGTCATAGAAGCGATCGTAATGTGTAGTCGCCATCCGCAACGGACACGTAAGAATATAATTGTGATTCGTACTTCGCAGAAGCAGAAAGGTGCAGAAGTTATACCTGCTGAAGCATCTCCAACGCCGCTTGTTGACCTAATCGGGCGACGGCACAATTACTTACGAATCTCTCTTACTGAACGCTGTAATCTGCGCTGTGAGTAGCTAACACTTTACAAAAATTAGTTATCAAATCAAATTACATTTGAGTTGTCACTTGTTCGTTTTATACTTTCATTTCTTGATTTTACTTTTATTCGGCAAAATGGGTCTCTCTGAAGTCTCTAAGGTAGGTTTGGATAATAATTGCTGATCTTGGAACATTTATAGTTTATAACAAGTGTATGGTGATCACAATCCGGTCGGGCTCTATTGCCTTATCAACCTATCACCAGCCCAATCTACTGATGTGATGCATTGAAATTTGTCTCTACAGCGGGTTTTCCATCTCTGTGCATAATAGTCACGACCCAGTCGAGCACCACAACCCTACAAAGTCTATTAACATACGTAAAGCAAAATTTAGTTACTAAATATTATTTTTTAATTAGCATCTGTGCTATGACTTATTTATTCTATCACTCTACTATGTTTTATTTACAAAGTTTATGATATTGAAATATCAGATAAAAACAATGCTGATGGTCTCTAGTGACCTTGTTCTTGCTAGTTATCTACCTACACGAACACAACATGTTTTCTCTTTTCTCTCTGCCAACTGTTTGCTCTTTACAATTTGTTTCCGTGTCAAATGATCATGTACACAAGCACTCAATACATTGTATTCTGTACACACATGTATATAGATATTTACTCTTCAACTTATTACTTATATTTTTTTAATTTTTGTGTTATCACATTACACTGTTGTACAATCATAATATAAACAACTTAGAATACATAGACATTTATTATTTTTATTTAGTTATTGAATAGTATAAAACACATGGTATTGGTTTGTCTTTCTGATTAGTAAATGTTCAAATTCAACAGAGTTCCATATTTAATTTTTTTGCATGATACATTTTAATTGTGTCATAACTATCTCAGCATTAGTATGCAACATTGCTGAACCTACTCTAAGGGACTTTAGTATCTTCCTCTGAGTACCACAAACACCTACTGCGATCGCCAACCCGCCTGACTAGCGTGACGATTGTGGCAATCCCTCCCTTCCTGGGGGTGACCTATCTCCAGCAGTGGCCGTCTTATGGTTGAATGTGTGTGCATCTTTACCTATGTTAGTAGCAAAAAGTTTTTTTTAGAATAATTAGGGTCTCGTTTAAACAAAATTAAAAAAACTATATTACGCGGATTAACTTCAGCTGTCTACCAAAAAAGTCCCGTCAAAATCCGTCTAGTTGTTCCGAAGATAAGCTGGAACAGATAGACACGCAAAAATTTTAAAAATTGTGTTTTTGGTATAGGTATCGGATATACATTCATATCGATTTAGTAACAAAAAAATATTTTGTCCGGACACCAATAGGACCACACGCGCTGGGTTTCGAAACCACAGTTATATGGTATCTCTCATTCTGGCACGAACCAAAAAGTTCGATTCAACTTACCTCTGTCGTACCATAAAATTGTGGAACAGTTTCCAAACCTCTGTGTTCCCTCCTTCCTACAACATTGGGTCCTTTAAATGCAATATGAAGAGAATTCTCCAAGCCGGCATAGCAGCAATGACCGGCTATCGATAGATGATCGTTCGATGGTCTTCGGTGTTTTTGGATTCTTCTGTGTTTACGATCAGACACAGAGCCGTTTATTTTGCCGTGCTAGTATAAAAATACAAACGCCGCACCGGCGGGTCTCTGTTCTCTGCCGCATAGAGATTATAAGAGACATTACAAGAATATATTGGTAGATGTAAATTACATCTAGATTCTTTTAGCAGGGGAATATAAACTGTCTATTAGAAATTAGAATATAATTGTCTGAATTCTACGCGAGCGAAGTCGCGGTCACAGCTAGTATTTAATATATTGTGATGAAAGTTGGGAAGAACTTAGACCCGGTTTGTTTGTTTGTACTTTGCCCGATCACTTATGCTAATTGTGTGTGAGTCGTACGGTTGCCTCTGCCTCTGCGTGCCATTATGTGATATGTTTATGAACAAATAACCAATGACGTCATCTGAACGACTTTCGTAACATTGAACTTTTGGGGTCCCTAATCAAGTTGTCACGAAATTTATTTACATCCATATGCTTCATAGTTTGGACTATTCGCTATAAACACATAAATCTCCTAACATGCGAATTAATTTAATAAATTTGTGTTTAAATTCAATGAATAAAGTCAATGATATCACCATGGAAGAGTTGATAAGTATGAAAGTGGGTAAAGCTGCAGGGTATGACAGGGTTACAGTTGAAATGCTGAAGGTTGGACAGGGTGTGGTAGCAAGTCAGCTGTACTGCCTTTATAATCTGTGCGGGAGTAGCGGCAAAAGTCCCAGAAGATTGGTGTAAGGCCGTCATCGTGCCGTTCTATAAAGGAAAAGGGTCGCAACAAGATTGTAAAAGGTACAGAGGCATTAGCTTGCTCAGCACCGTCGGAAAACTGTATGCAAAGGTTTTGAATAAAAAATTGATGAATGAAACGGAAGGGAAAATATGGGATGTACAAGCGGGTTTCAGAAGAGGAATGGGATGCATGGATCAAACCTTTTCCTTACGAACAATAACCGAAAATATTTTGGCGGGTGGTCAAAAGGTCTATTGCGCGTTCATAGATTTGGAAAAGGCTTAATACAGAGTGATACGGAACGAATTGTGGGCGACGTTGTCTATTTATCGGGTGAGCGGCAACTTGATACGAGCATTAAGATCACTCTATGAGGGTTCTAGTGCTTGTGTCAGGGTAAACGGGGCGTACACAGACTGGTTTAATATCGAGAAAGGTGATACACAGGGTTGTGTTGCGTCTGCAGGACTGTTTAACCTATATATATACAATTGCTTGAAAGACTTAAAAAAAGTAAGTATGGATTAAAAATGAATGGTCTGACTGTCAAGTGCCTCGTGTATGCTGATGACCAGGTTATACTGGCATCATCGGCGGAGGAGTTGCAGGCGATGGTCAGTATTGTGAACCAGGACCCTTAAAAGTAAAGGAATGAAAGTGAATGTTAGTAAAACGAAGGTAATGGTATTTGAAAGAGAAGAAAGTTGCATAGATTGCATAATTTCGATCTAAGGAGAAAGAGTGGAACTAGTGAAAGAGTTTGTGTACTTGGGATCAAAGGTTACGAGAGATGGAAAGTGTGACGATGATATTGAGCGAAGAGTTTTGTTAGGGAATAGAGTGAATGGGGCCCTGCGTAACTGTATGTATCGTTTCTGAAGGAGCAAACTTTGAAGGTGATAAAATCATTTTGGAAGAATAACTAACATTTTGTGTATTATTGATCTTTACCCGGTACTTTTTTGGCAGAGTAGTATATGGCAGAATCAGTTACACCCTCCAGCTAAACTCTCTTAATTTTAGCTGGGTTGCTAAAGATGTGTGTAGTCTAGTAGTAGTAGTGTGTAGTATCCGTAATTTCTCCGACCAGAGCAAGAGGCATCTTTGACATGAAAACTTTCAGATTGAAAACGCTTTCGTTTACTAGGAGCAATGCACTTATGCATCCCTCCTCTCATACTAAACGAAGAGGGCGTATGTGCGACTCGCTCGCTGTGAAGCGCCAGGAATACCCACTAAAAGTCATTGGTGTCTTCTTGTGAGAAGATCGTGTTAATAAGTGTTATCGCCGGGAATCGGGAAATGCAACCTGTACTTCTAGCTCTCGGAGGAACCCTATCAACTGTTCAAGGGGTCAGATTGGATTGGCCCCCTCTTTACCTTCTTATGGGAAGGTGCATCGGCACCGTGGACCTTCCCCCTGTCTACACAGTGAGCCTGCTGCCATGTGTGACCCAAACCTGCGGCGTATTGGACGCCCGCAGCTTCTTTCTTAGGGCGGACTAAGGTCATAGACGGCGTCGACGCCCGGTTCGCCTTATTCGAGCATGGATTTGGGAAGTCTTCTCCCGTTTCCTCTCCGCCACCTCTTTTGCGAGTGTAATCGTCTCGCAGAAAAAAGCGACGGAGATCCACTTTGTCTCACTCTCTAGCAATTTTGCGACCACCGACGGGACCAAGAGTTCTGGCCCGCTGCTCTGCACGAGCTCCTGGTGTGGCTCTCCTCCTAAGCAGGATTGAAAACGTTTTAACCAACTTTGTGCTACTCTTACTGATACTGCATTAGGTCCATAAAATGTCACATTTATTTTTCACAGATTGCGTTGCAATTTTCCTTATTTGTAATAAAATTTTAAAATTTATTCAATCTCTTCATTAGATTCATTCATTTTGACAGAAATAAAAACAAATGAAAAATAGCTGGTAACAACATTTGTTTTTAATGTCCTAGCATTGAGGGCAAAAGTATGTTTTGGGCGTCGTAACAACCCATTGTAACTCCAAAGGTTCTCTTTCAAATATTGGGTTCATTAATTTGCAAAACTTTGACCAATTATGGTCGCAATTGAATATTGACAGTTATTTGAATTTATCAATGGCTAGACACATATGTATTTTGTTTATGCCTTTATAATGCCACAATTTGAGTTAACTATATTCATTTACGTCATTTCAATTTGCATTTACATGATAAGTCACACAAAATACATATATTTAAATATCTTAATGTTATTTTATTTAGTCTTTAATTAAATGATATTATCGCAAGTAGTGTCGCCCACATAATGACTTCAAGTTGCTATAATGTTTACAGAGTTCGTTGCTAAGGTATAAACAATAAGACGTAGTATCGCTCGGAGCAGTGGTCGGAGCAGCGGCGCGGCGGCACACGCTAAACAACTGTACACTCGCGCACATTAGTCAGGGCTTTATACGGATATCACATGAAAAATTATTTACATATACGTTACGTTACATTTTATTGTTACGTTAACAATCAACAGGAGCAATGTTCTCTTGAAGAAGCAAAGAACAATTATATATTATTTATAATAAACATTTTAATTTTTATGGTTAAAAAATAAACGAATATTATGAGGCAACTAGATTTTGTTCAGATATATCATAAATGAATAATAATAATTTTTTAAATACATTATACAACGACATTTCTTTTTACGACGAACAGCCGAGTAATAATGTAATTATATAAGAAGACATAGCGTAAGCTGGTTAAGCGTGACGCGTGTGAGTGGTCTTATGGTCGCAGGTCAGTACTGCATGCCGGCGGAAGGCGTCACGCTCTCTGCGCGCACTCACCTGCTGTCGCGCGACGAGCTGCACCGACTAGTGCGGGTGTTCGCCGCCGCCGGCGTCGACAAGCTGCGCCTCACCGGCGGTGAGCCCACCCTGCGCTCCGACCTCGCCGACATCATCGGTGAGTGGTCGCCACCCCGCCTCCGCTTCCGGGTGTTACCTTTTTCTGTTAAATGGTTCGTGTCGGCAGAGAGGCTGAAGGCGGTGCCCGGCATCCGGTGTGTCTCCATGACGAGCAACGGACTAGTGCTGACGCGTCGGCTGCCAGCGCTGCAGCGAGCCGGCCTCGACGCGCTCAACATCTCGCTCGACACGCTGCGCGCAGACCGCTACGAGCGCATGGCGCGCCGCCCGGTACTGCTCACCCAACTCCACCACACCGCACCTCTCCCCGCTCGTGTATAATGACGTGTGTGACGTACCCGCAGGGGCTGAGCCGCGTGCTCGCCGGCGTGGACCTCGCGCTGCAGCTCGGTTATTCTCCGGTTAAAATCAACACCGTACTCATGAGAGGTACGTCTTGTTCAACAAACCCCACACTTATCGCGTTTCTTGTTATACAGTTCGGTTCAGTTGCGCGTGGCTGGAGAGGAAACTAGTTAGATTACATATTGAACGCTTGTTGCAGGATTCAATGAAGACGAGATCTCTGAGTTTGTGGAGTACACGAGGGATCGGCTCGTCGAAGTCAGGTTAGTCCTCTTCCGCTGCACAGTTAATCATGATTCATCATACATGTTGTGTAAAGCTCTAGAACGCATGCTCCCGAGTCCGGAATACAAACTAATATTGTCTATTCAGTTAATATTTTTTTGTATTTACGTGAACAACTTACTAATAAATTTGAATAACGTCAAAATTCATTCCGTATTGTTGTAGATTATACAATTATATCCTATTTAAGTACTGGCTATGTTAAAACATATCGTAATAAAATGTAAAATATTATAAAAAGAACTGTCACCACTATTAGGAAAACCATGTAACATGTCTGTTATATAAAATTACATTAATATACAGTGAAATGGGTTTTTCTAATTCAATGATAAATATACCAATCAATCAATTCAAATATAATCTACAACACGTATAAGAAATATAATAGTACTTATGTCTGTTACTGTACACTCGAACACCATCAACCCACTAAACAGAGTACATTGTATAACCTAAAATAAATATAATGCGCTTTATTCAGATATTCATATAATCCTCCTCCTTTATATCTTATTGTTATCAACGGCCTCTTGATTAAAATGTAGACAGTTAGCGTTTGACTGTAACATGAACTCTAACATCGGGGATTTTGATCCTAGATGTTGTTTGTTCGTAATGAAAATGTTATCCGCAGGTTCATAGAGTTCATGCCGTTCTCCGGCAACAAGTGGGACGACTCTATGCTGGTGCCGTACCGCGAGGCCCTGCGCACCGCCATGCGCTCCCACCCCGCCCTCGCGCCGGTCCCACCCCGGCCCAACGACACGGCGACGGTGAGTAGTGCCCCCGCCCCCTGGCGCCCCCAGCGCCCTCACCCTCTAACCCGTGCGTGCGCGTCTGTGCAGCTGTGGCAGGTGCCCGGGTACGCGGGTTGCGTCGGGTTCATTTCGTCGATGACGCAGCACTTCTGTTCCTCGTGCAACCGCCTCCGGCTCACGGCGGACGGAAACCTCAAGGTGAGCGTTGAGCGGACAGTTACTCACAATATTTCTTTTCTACAGTAGTAGTATCGATAGGAAACCAGCAATGCTATTTTTTTGTTTTAATTAAGAAGTGCTTCCAGAAGTGGAAGCTTCGGGAGTTGAAGTATTGCGATGAGTTTGAAAAATTGAAGATCGGTTACCAAAAGTCGAAATTTTAGGGCGACGCGTGTATGTCTCTTGCTGACTCCCGAATGTCTCCTAACCATCGACATTGACAATAAATAAATGAACTGGTGTTTTGTTATGTTTTCTTAAAATTTATAATTTGAACAAATACCATATTAAGTATCTGTTGCATAATCAAATTTATATAATCTTAATCTCGATACTTCAACTTCGACTGTAGTAATTTTTATTTTATATTTTAGGTAATAGTGTTAGATTCTGTAATATGGTCCCGAAGCTCAGGCTCCATGTCAAGCAAGTTTTAATTCAAGATGGATCATTATACGAACAATGGTGACATTTGGAAGTGATACTTCTCTCTTTGTGCATTTGCTAAAACGACCTTATAATCATTTCTATAGATTTACTAATATATAAAAAAAAGCAAGTTGACAGGTTTACCGAACCCGTGGTAGTGTATGTGATGTATAAAAAGCGCCATCTCAGGGTCTAAAGTGTTTTTGTGTACATAGTGTTTTTGATTTGATTCAACAGGTGTGTCTGTTCGGTGCCAGCGAGGTCTCCCTCCGCGACGCGATGCGCTCCGGCGCCTCCGAGTCCGCGCTCGGCGAGCTCGTGCGGGCCGCGCTGCGCAACAAGAAGCCGCGACACGCAGGTGATACCCTCCTCCCCAACCCTCCCCTCCCCTTGACATACTGTGCCAGGCGGGCACGCGTGGCGCACACGTGGCTCGGCTCTCACGGTGCTTGTGCGCGCTTGTAGGCATGGAGAATCTCGCCCGCATGGAGAACCGGCCCATGATTCTCATAGGCGGGTAGAGAAACCTCAGGTGTGTGCCCCCCTCCACAGCGGCGCGGCGGACGGCGGGGCGGGCGGCGGTGCGCGCGTACAGCACGCAGGCGGCGGCGGGGGGAGCGGGGGACGAGGACGGCGACGAGGGAGAGGGCGGGGCGCTGACGCACCTGGACGGCGCGGGGCGGGCGCGCATGGTGGACGTGAGCGAGAAGCCGACGACGAGGCGCGTGGCGGAGGCCGAGTGCCTCGTGCAGGTGAGCGGGCGCGTGCTGCGGCTGCTGCGGGGGACGCGCGGCTGCCGAAGGGCGACGCGCTGAGCGTGGCGCGCGTGGCGGGGGCGCTGGGGGCGAAGCGCACGGCGGAGCTGGTGCCGCTATGCCACGCGCTGGCGCTGGACGCGGTGCGCGTCCACGTGGCGCTGCCGGCGGGCGAGTGCGCGCGGGGGGCGGGGCACTGGTGGTGCGGTGCGAGGCGCGAGTGACGGCGCGCACGGGGGTGGAGATGGAGGCGCTGGTGGGGGCGGCGGTGGCGGCGCTCACGCTCTACGACATGTGCAAGGCGGTGGACAAGCGCATGCGCATCACGGACCTGCGCGTCGTGCGCAAGTCAGGTGGCTCCTCCGACTGGGCGGAGTCCGAGAGACGCGAGGAGACTCCGCCCCTGCGGGACCACGACCGGTCGCCACTGCGCCCGGACGAGACCTTCGTGCCGACCAACTTTATGCACTTTTGAACAACATTCTTCACAATATTTCTTTCCGATTCTTTTTTCATAATTGCACGAGATATCCATAATGTCTACCAAGTGATTGTAAAACGTGATCTAATTTTAACCATATTGGAATTGAATAGTATAATATTAATACACAAATAATAAATGGAAAATTAAAGTACATTCTGATGACATAGATACCATTGTTAACAAATTAATGTTTTATTATTGTATAGAGTTACAAACTGGGTTCTATAATTTCATAACTGTTATGAACTTTATTGTTAATATTTCTTACTAAATTTGTTTTAAGTATAATGGTAACTAACCTGCATATTACCACTTTAAATATGGCAGCTATCTTTTTGGATTAATTTCTTATACTAACAGGAGTTCATTTAACTGATTGTAACTGATTTATAAAAGATCTCACTCTGTTACATTATGTGCCTTGGTTGGATAATATTTGTATAAATGGCACTGAGAATATAAAAAAAAAAACTACATTACAAAAATATCACACACATCACTGTAATCAAACAAACATTTAAGTTCACTTGTGATGATAGTACATTTGGCACTGCTTCTACAATTACAATTCTACATTAGTCCATGTCCGCCCATACTACAACTCGAAAAGTAACTGGAGCTCTCGCTGACATCACCGCCGCATGACGTCACCACTGCAGTACTAACCTAGACTTTCTTCTATGAATATGTGTAGATGCAACAGTCTAATAAGAAATTGAGCTAAATTAAAGTATGATTCAGCTTTACCTTTTCTTATTACACTATATGTTTTTGTAAAAAAAAAATGTTTATTCTTATGATAATATTGTGTAATTTTTAAGCTTACTCATCAAACAAATAATTTGTATTTTCAAAATATAATTTAGAGGCAAATGTTACAGATAAAAAAATAGACACCAGTTTGTCTCACGGTAATTATACAGTTTAATATCCAATACTTTAAACAACTAGGTATGTATTTTTGGGATAATAATAAGTACTAACATAGAAAAAAAATTATATTATAATTATATTATTTTTTATATAATAATTTTATATGATAATATACATATTTTTCTATAATGCTTTCAATCTATTTCTGAGCAGTACCTACTAGAGATCAACATCTAATTATTTTTCATAAGTTCTGGTATGGAAGTGAAATTTCACCACTACTATAGATAGTCACTTAGATAGAACTTCAACTATTACTAGCTAATTAAAAAGTGACACAAACCTGAGATTTTACTATTAACTAAATAAACTAAAATACATTATATCTCTCTATAAATGACCAGAGCAAGTGAGAAGCTAGTAAAAGAAACAAAAAGTTAGAAAAACCTGATATATTATCACTCAAGCAGTTTGAAATCTCTTGAGGCGCTCCACCCAATAAACATAGAAATAATGCAATACAAAAAAACTTTCTAAGTTAGTAAACCTAATTAAATGCTCTAATACCAATAAAATTTGAACAATAGGAAGCTGGCTATACTGATTAAGTTAGTTAAACAAAGTTAGGTTAATGCAGTACCAAGTGCTTTGGTAGTATATAGTACTGTAAATAAACATTTAAATATAGAAATTATTTTTAGTAAATAAAATTAAATGACGCACACTGATTCGAGACCAGCGTTTGACTGACAGAGTGCATCTCAATTTTTTTACAAAAATGATTAATACAATGACAAACTATGAGCATGGAAATTAAAGGCTGTAACACAATATCACTTACATGTTCATTAAAGTCCACACAATCCTATCATGCTGAGGGAATAAAAATTATTATACAATGAAAATTTGAAACAAGTGAATTGGAAGTTTAATTTGATACTTAAAATTGATCTGAACTACTATGTTCATAAACCAAGTAGATTAATCAAACGCAGATAAATTGACAGCTGTTTTAGTTCTTACTTGCATATTCTTGCAGATGCACATCATATCATATATTACATAAACACCTCGAGTAGAGAAGGCAACTAACATTTCAGTTTGTAATTAAATAATGCTAATTTAACCACTAGCAACCAAAACATTGGATTTAGTAGGCTGGTCAGATGAGTCGTCAGCGGGGCGGGAGCGCGGTCTGCTCGCTGAATGCGAATGTCGTGACACTCAATGTACTTGTTAATTTCCTCGCCTTTCTTAGCAAGCTGTTCCTCGAGCGCCTGAACGGCTTTGGGCAATTGCATACAGTTGTTCTCCAGTTCCGGTAGGACATCAGCTACGGTGCGCTCTACCAGTACGCCGCCCACCATGCGGAAGCACTTTCGAGAGCCCTCCACCCCGCGCAATGTCTCGATCACAATTCTATACAACATTCACGGAGTATTAATCATTTCCAGTCCGTCACAATCAAATAATCCCTGATGGATTTCTAAGTACTTACTTGTGCTCGTTTAGATCCATTTGCAACTCTGATATTTTGCTCCCGATCTGCCTCTGTTCTGTCCGTAGAGATTGAAATCCCGCGAATATTTCCTCGTTAGACTTTTTACCGGATTTAGAGTTAGATTTTGACATTTCGACAAATTGTAATCGTTTTCTCTTAAGATAATGATTAGGTTACTCAGTCGATGACTTATTTATTATTTGGCAAATTTATAAATATATTACAAGTAGGTAATTATAAAGTTGAGAACAGATGAGAGGTTATGTCTGTTTTTATTATCTTGTTTAACAGCCATGGATTCAAGCGCTTTTGAGCTTGATGAAGGTTGTCATATTCAGTGTTGTGACAAGCGTCCGTCAGTAAATTTCTTATTTACCAGCGGTGTGCCCGCGGCTGGCGCCCACGTTACATATAAATTTTCACTGCATAATATAACTGTTTTTAATTTTTTTGATAAAATATTTTTGCTGCTAATTTTAAGGAATCAGGTACAATAACTTCCAGTAAAACTGATGCATTGAATCGAATTTTATAAATAATTTCATGGGTGTTTATATTCATTTTACGTGGAACCCCAATAATTTTCGAAAATTAAAAGTACTCTTTGCAGAGCCATTAAAAAACACAAGAAGAAGAAGAAAGTACTCTAAGTACGGGAAGAAACTTTAGCTATCTACTGAAAAAAAATCAGTCAAGATCCCTGCAGCAGTTCCAGACATTACACGTTCAAACAAACAGACACACAAAAAACTTAAAAATTGCATTTTTGGTATTTGGTTCCGTGTTTACATTCATATCTATTTAGTAAAGAAACAAAAAAATCACATAGCAAACAGATATTTCAATTTCATTTATTCGTATTTATTGTAATAAATGTGTGCTGGTAGCCACTAGTGATGCGAACTGGTTATAAAAAAAACTTAAAAAACGGTTTCAAGTATAATAATACCTCCCGGTTTTTATTTAAAAATACCGATTACTTTGTGGAGCGATAAGTTCAAATAAACGCAAACACTGTGATGTACATTGTACCACTAATTACAATACCACAGACAAAATCAAAACATGTCATGTTACGCAGAATCTACATCGCAATTGCAACATTTTTGAGATATTGAGTATACATACATATTATTCCGAATATCATAAACCAACCAAAGTACTCGGTCTCCGTCACCAAAAAAGTTTGAGAACCACTGAGCTAGGTTTAAAAAAAATCGCAAAATAGAAAGATCTCTGCAAAAATGTCTAATGACTTCACGTGATCCTAATTTTTAATTGATTATCTTGCAGTTTTGATTATATTATATTATCTAATTTGGGTGGTATTATACGTAACATAGTGTAGTTATGATGCACAAGTATAGTGAAGTGAAAATAATGATTCGTGAATTATGAAATATCCCAATCATTCCCGTTGTGGTAGTAACATAAGGGTGTTATATTGTTACTACCATATACATTTAGATAGCGTTCCTAACGTTCTTCTATTATTAATTAGTGTCTTAACGTCTGACTTGGCTGCGTAGTCTACTAGTATTTTTGCCTTTTCCTTAAAAAATAATAAATGGAACCAAAAAAAAAGAAGTCATCAGCTGTCAGTTTCATTGTAAACAAACTATAATAGTATTATCCGTCAACGAAAGAAACATTTATTTAGGTTTATGACCTCTATATTCTTATAGTTATAGTTTATGCAGATTTACGACAAGTTTTTATTTGTCAGGAATCATAAACTAAGGACCTATTTATGTATTCATTTTAAAGTTTTAAATGGCACTGTTTCCCGCTTACGCTTGCGGCGATGTGGAGGTTAACATTCCTACAGAAGGTAATAAGTTGTTGTGTTTTTTTTAACGAAAGTTGGAATAAAATATTAATCAAAATATTCTTGTAATGTTCAAAAATGTTAAACAAATACTTTGAATATTACTATTCTTGTAATATTTCAGAACATTTAGATACAAAAAATACACATTACGCACCTGTGAATAATTATTCATAGCCATCTCAGTCGAACGGCATTCACTCCTGAACATTTCCAAGGATTTCCACGATGATCGATCTTGCGGTAGACGTATCACGCGAAAACTGGTATAGGTTCTATGAATATGGTGATGTTCAAGTATAATGTAGGCCACGGGGACGCAGGTCGCTCGTGGTTTAATACTGAATGTGCCGAACTATCTTTCAAATATGGGCCGAAGCACGTTGCCATACATCTCTGGATTTATAAATAAAGAAAGTTTTCCATAGGGCTGTAGTAGTACTAAGGACTTTAAGAAAGTTCTGTGAAGTGTTTATTAGAACCACATTGGCTACTTTCGAGCTAAATTAGATGCCTACCCATCAGGTATCAAAGCGTTTTGGTCTCTTACCAAGTTTGTCGAGGTTAACTTTTGTTTTTTTTTTATCCCACCAGTGGCAAACAGGCATACAACTCACCTGATGGTATGCAGTCACCATAACCTATGTATGCCTGCAACACCAAAAATATAATGTGTGTGTTGGCAACCCTTAAAAAAACTTTCTAACACCCCTTTTGAAGAACCCCATACAGTATGAAAAGCCGTTGGGAGCTCCTTCCTTGTGGCACAACAATAGAGAGTAGGAGTAATCCACATCAAGGATGTACGTACAGTGCTACGCAATATGAATGTGCACAAGATTGCTAGTGGTCATGACTGTAGTCATGTGTCATCTAGGGTACTGAAGAACTGCACCTGAGTTGGCTCCCTTCAGACAAAACTGGTCTACCAGGGATTTTCTAGTCTATACCACCCATTACTGGAGTGAAACTATTACAGAGAGCCTCTTACTGTCTCTATTGATATTTCTAAATGTTTTGATAGGGTCTGGCATACAAGCCTTATAAGCAAGGTACGAGATTACGGAATCAACAAATACTTTCAGTGACACTTTTACTGCAGCACATCAATGTTCTACTGAAACCTGGTATCTTTGGGTATGCAAGTGACAGCACTGGTTTTGATAGATACTTATATGGTCCTCAAACTGGTGTACAGGACATCCACAATGAGCGAGAGGTTATGATTGAGCGTTTAAATTCAAGCCCTACATTCATATCTAACTGGGGTAACTTGTACCTGGTTAAGTTTAACACCGAAAAAACAGGCGTATTTTTTATCCGTAAAAGAAGTGCTTTTAATATGACTCCTACTTTATAAGGTGTTTCTCTTCAAGTAGCAGATAGCCACGGCCTTCTTGGGCTCCCGTTTAGGTCAGACCTCAATGTCGGACATTTGATTGAGGTGATAGCGAAAAAGTTGCCAAAAAAGTTGGCATCCTATTTCAGAGTCATGCAATTTTTCATCTGTTTCTCAACATTTACATTGCACAAGTATGGTTCAGTATGGAATATTGCTGTAACCTAAGGGATGAATCAGTGAAGTATCAGTTGGCCGGTCTTCACACAATCGAACACCGAGCCCAAATGCTTATTTATGATGAAACAATGATAAAGGCTAGAATGCATGATTTATAGCAGGTATGGGCAACCTTTGACAGAGGGCCGAACTTTAGCATACAAATACTTTTGCGAGCCGCGTTTAAAAGTACTTAGTGCATTTTAAAGTAGTGATAATATTTTTTACGATAGATATTAGACATGAAATAATACGATCATGTTATTATAGTACAATTTATTGAAATAACAAAATGAAATTTAAAAAAATGGTACATTATAATTAAATCGTTAAATTTGCAATTGTTACAAACTATGAAAGTTAAATACACCGAAATCAATTAGACACTTGAGCTTGAATTTGGGAAACTAATCCTTCGATATTTGGATTAATTCCACTGATACAAAGACGTAAAGAATTTTCCGAATTATCGTCAGTCAGTCTTGTACGATGTGTTGATTTATTAACTTTCATCAATGAAAAGAACTGTTCGCATTTATAAGTAATGCCAAACGCACAAATCATTTTTCTTGCGAATTTTCTAAGCTGCGGAAAATTGTCTTTTTCTAGGTATTTTATGTAGAAATCGCACAACTCTAAGTCTTCAAATTTGGATTTTAGGAGTGAGTTTTCTCTGAATCTCGATCTTCTCCATTTTGTATTGTATTGAAGTGAAGTGTATTGGAGCATTTTGTACATTATATTTTGTAGGAGTAGCAAATAAACTGAAACAGTCTTCCATGTTATTGAAGTTGCTAAATCTGTTCGAAAATTGTTTCGACAGTAAATTGAGGTCTTTAGCATTTTGAGCATAAACAATATTTTCATACACAGAGTGTGTTGAAATGGTAACTGTTACCAGACAGCATCTGTGACTCCCACAAGCGTAGTTTGATATAAACGCTTTCAAATGGCTGTACAAATCATTTGCTAACTGGCCTTGTTTTTTGAAGTTTCAAATTTAAATCATTCAAATAGACTGTAAGATCGACATATCGACTGTAAGTCACATATCCATTTTGGGTGACCTAATTCAGATAGTGGTTTATCTTTTAATTTCATAAAGTCGTAAAACCGTTTCAACATTTTTCTTTTGCTCAGCCATCTGACTTCATAATAATATGTTACGTCGTTATATTCAGCTGATATTTCATCCAAAAACACCTTGAACTGACGATGGTTAAGCCCTCGGGATCGAATAAAGTTGATGGTTTTAACTCCCACATTCATAACATTCTGGAGTCGAATGGACTTAGAACACAAGTTCTGTTGGTGGTTAATGCAATGAAGGACTATTAAATCATCTTTTTGCACATTTAAAATTCTGTTGCTTTTTCATTCAAAATTCCGATGAAACCTTTACGTAAGCTGACCATAGAAGGTGCATCAGTGCATACTCCAATTAGTTTTGAACATGCCAAGCCAAAACTTGTGAATAGCTTTTGAACTTTAATAAAAATATACTCTCCTGTAGTTGCTCCTTTTAGCGGTTGTAAAGCAAGCAATTCCTCAGTAACAGTGAACTCCTTATCAACACCTCGAATAAATATAGCCAGTTGAGCTGTGTCAGATAAATCGGTGCTCGTCTAATGCTATCTCGTCTAATCTAATCTCGTCTAATGCTATGGAAAATAATTCAAAACCAGCCATACGGTCAGTCAAGTTGTTTTTATATCATTCAAATTCATTTTTCTTTTCAGGACACAAAATACCGCAAACTTCTAACATACACTCCTTGATAAATTCTCCTTCGGCAAATGGTTTTAATGCCTTTGCCAATTTTGGGCTAACTATAAAACTAGCTTTCACAACATTATCAAGTTGTGTCCTTTGTTTATGAAACATTTGTTGCTGTTTTTCCAAATTTGCGGTAAGCTTCTGGATTTTGTCTGTTCCTAATTGTCCTGTCAGTAAGTGCAGCGTAGCATGCTTAGTTGAGTAAAAACTCTTTGTATTGAATTCTTTCATTACTGAAATGGATTCATTACACAGCAAACAAATAGGCTTACCACTGTGCAAGATAAAAAAGAATTCTTCAGTCCATTTTTTTTTAAACTGGCGACCCTAAGTATCTACTTTTCGTTTCTTTCCACCAGACATCATTTTTGTTTACTTTTCGTTCAATAAACTTAATAACAATCTATAGTTAGTAACTCAAGATGCACACAAAGTCACAAAGCAAGTTGACGGCTCGAGCAGTTCGCTAGGATATCGCTTGTCCAAGTTATCACCTCGGTAACTCAAATAGACCTGAACTACCGTTCGGGCTATCTACCCGCTTATATAGGCAAAATGAAGGAATAATCTGGAATAAATTAGTTTAGAATAATTGAGAAGAAATTTATCTTTTGTTGTGTCGCCCGTGAGGAGTCAAATCTTAAAGAATTTCATCGAGAAAGGCGAGTAGCGGCGATTATCAAAGAGTGACGCGGCAAACACCAAAGGATTTGATGTTTGCCGCGTCACTGTCACTCCCATGAGTATAAGTACCTAATGTAATAATTTTTTTTTTTCAAAATGTCTCACGGGCCGGATCATATCTTACAGAGGGCGGGATCCGGCCCGCGGGCTGGTTGTTGCCCATATATGATTTAGAGCATTGACACAGTGTGGCCACCCTCTTAGTATTTTATAATAAATATAACTTGGTCACAAATATTACTGCCGCTTGAGATACAGGTAGCCCTAGTTCAGGTGGCAACGGTCTTTAAGATTATCTATATCTGGTGTAATAAATAAGATGAACTTTGGTGCACGGGAACTGTACAATTGATTCCGCCCACTCCATTCCATTATAGGACAACTAGACGTTATCAGCGTTTCCATCCTTAGGTGGTGAACGATCAATTAGTGGAATTCTTTCTCGGTGTCTGTCTTTCCGACTACTTATAATATGACAGCCTTCAAATCCTTCATCTGAAGAATAGACATCTTTTGCGTAAGTGCGATCAAACTTTTGGTCTCATCTGCAATTACCATCAGGTGAGATGGAGGCTTAGGCTGTTTTATATATAAAAAAGCAAAATTTTGTGAAGATTAATAACTAAAAATCGTTTACATAATAATCACTCAGACCTCCTCCTCTCCTCTATGTCATCAAAAATAAGCAAAGCATGGGAGCTTCTATTGACATAATGTTTGCAGGATCTTAGTGTTGCAATTAGTGATCCTTTTATCCTAAGGTTACTCTATAAACTACACCAATTGGTATCTTGAATTTAGTAAATGCAGGTATGGTGGTAGATTCTGCAGGTGAAGGCAGCTCAGGGACCGAAGCCCGCCTACTGGCCAGTGACTCGGAAGGGGAGCCGGCACCGCGAGCCATCCGTAGGCATTCCCCTCCGCGATCGTACTATGTGGACGTGCATCAGGAGTGTGCCAACCTCGCAGTCTCCACGCTGTACTATCCGGGCAGGCCACAGTGAGTAGTCAGGTCGAGTGCTCGAGTGTGGAGATCAGATTGCGCAGGTCGCATATGTGTATGTGTATGTGTGTTGCAGGTACACGCGGGGCCAGTGGCGTGGTGCGCGGGGGTCCGGGGGACAGGGAGTCGCGGGGGCGCCGGTATTACCAGACTGCGCCGGCGGGGGACAGCCGCGCGGATGAGATCGCGGCGCGGGCGGGCCGGTACCTGCGTGCGCTGTCGGACAACCCGCTCGACGAGCCGCTTTGGCTACAATACATTGAATATGAAGTATTGTACTTACATTTTTTTTAAGATTCTTTGTTATCTTAGTTTGGAGAAAAGTTAACCACTAAGTTACTTATTGGCTATTTCAAGCTCATAATCTATCCTTTTTAAACAAATTAAAACATCTATTAAATTTGCAGTTATTAAGCTATGAAGTTATTTGAATTTAAATTCGGTATAATTAAAAGATTTATTACAAAAAATATATACGTGCTACCATAGATAAAATATTAATATAGATAGCCATTGTCGTACAAAAAACCGTCACACGCGTTAAGTTCGAAATCCCGTCTTATTTCTAAATGGCGCTTATTCATAGCTTGCAAACTAAATAGAAGAAACTGAGATATGTTGTCCTTAAAATTTACCAAAAAGTGGTTACTATTTTTTAAATGTGTAATATTGTGTAGACACATTTCTTTAGAGATGTTATTTTCACATGTTTAGTTTCTTTGTGACAGATAACACAATGGTAAATGACAATAAAATGCATTGTTTTGTTATAAGATGGCATTTAATGATGAGCTTGAATTATTCGAATTGAATTATTTGGATTCTTCAGATTCAGGCTTCAACATTCCTATATCACTGTGACCTAAAGAGTTCCATTGTGATCACGCCCCACTGCTGAAGCTCACTGCTTAAACCTACAACCTGGATGTATTATAGAATCTATAATATCCGCAAGCATAAATAGTAATTTATATTTATTTAGCACTTCTATAATTTCGTAAGCATGACGTCTGTACCTGATTGTGCCCAAAAGGCAACTGGTAACTTCGGTTCTACGCGCTCCACCGTACAATTTTACGTGGTCCAGCATGCGCGTCTGTTATGGCTGTAACTCTATATCACTGCGTTGAATGAATGCAGTGTTGTCAACTTCTAAGTTCTATATTATCGTATTTCCTCCTATGAGTATAATGTGCTTTACTACAGTTTTTTTTTTTACATTTCTGCTGTTGAAATTTATCGTACATTTACATAATTACATTGTAGATAGTACTAGTGACTTAATTATTCTACATATGTGTTAACAATGCTGAATGACACGCAATTTATTTTGTTTATATTGATGCAAGACGTTATTTGTCAACAATAATAAGTCTTTATAAAAGTAACATTTCATATATACTTAAAATTTCGGATTTATTATGTTTGAAATTATTGTCTAATTTATACAAATAGGTATAGATGTACCAGAATTTCATAAAATAAAAATAATTGGTTTATGATATGGCAACTTCTCTTGTCACTTGTCAATACGATTACTACTGAGGTCAAACATAAATGTGATTTTGCTATTATACTATCTTCGATAAAATGTAGAAAAAACCTCGATTCGATCTCAGACAAGAAGTATTGTCTACAATGTATATCAAAGGATTTGTGTGTAAATCATTTAGGGTCTCGTACAACCTGCAAGAGTTAACTTGAGACTTCGCTCTGATGACGTAGCGCGAGGTAGCGACCTGCAAAAAATAATCATTTGTTGCAAAAATGTTATGGTCTTAAATAACAATTTAAATTAAATAAAACATATATAATAATCTTTTTAGTTATATAATATAATTAATTATACAAGTAGAAAAATTAAAAGCGTTTTTACATACACACGTAAACTATGTACTGGTTATCTATGGATTGTATTCCGAATAATTCGCAGTCGATGTCACTGTCATTGTCTGTACAGTAGCTGTCACAATCTGAATCACTCTACGTATCCTAATTGAATGATTAGTTCCTGTTAGTGTATTTCTTGTATTCGATTCTTTATCCAATATTCTCCGCGTTAACTATCGACATCTACTACTATTGACTACGACTATTGACCTTCCTTTTCCAGTCATCAGGTGTAACCGAGGCGATCGCGTCTCGTTAACTTTTCAATTTTCCGCTTAGTTTGATTAATGTTTTTGTCTGCCACCCTTTGCTTGACTACGTTCTTTATATACTCTATGGGGTTTAGATCGCAATGATAGGGTGGCTGATGTAACACTTCGTGTCCGTAACCTTTGCATGGTTGATCGACCACATACTTCTTTTCTGGTTTATTCATTAGATTTTTGAGGGCACACAGGTCAAAGCTTCTAACGCTATTTTCCTTGCACTATGCTTTCTTTTTTTTTTTTCCCAGGCGAAGAAAATTTTATTTGCGGAGGCGTCTGCTCACTGTGTCTCTCTATTATGGATACTTGACTTGGCAACGATGCTGGTTGCTCTTCAATAATACCCTCAGAAGTACTCGGAGTAGGCGACGACGGTGTTCGTTGCTCTTCAAAAACCTTAGTATACTCTCGTGTAGCTTCCTGTTTAATTCGCGTCAAAGTAGCTTTTGAATACCCAGTAGCCGCTCACTTTTGAATACATGTTCGCCTGATAGTTTGTTCCACGGGAATAAGGTAAGCCCAATCCTTTTTTTTCGTAAACAAAAAAGGTTACCACTTTTAAAATTGTATTTCGTTTAGCACTATGGATAGTCTTTCCCGTGTTTACATAAAACTATCAAACTTATACAATCAGGTAAAAAACACGAAACCAAACGCATGTACGTCGATTGTGAGATTGCTATCGGTACTGACGCGTCAATGTTTAGAGCGGTAGGAAGGCGGGGGTCGGGAGGGGAGCACGGATTCCGTTCTGGTCTCAAGATAACTCTTGCGCGTAGTACATTAAAAGAAAAACTAAAACCCCTAATGAAATCAAATAAGAATGAAAGTAATATTATATTTTATACTATCCTGCTCTATGTTATTGCACAATTACTTACAGTGGTTTCTTATTCTACCATACGAAGAATTATTGGTGAAGGAAGAGTAAATGGAGGTGTGTTCTGTAAGCCTATTAAAAAGAGGAAAGGTGGAAAGAAAAAAATAATCTGGACAGTTTTCATTTAGAAGTGATCATTACATGAACCAAAATAACTTTAAAAAAATGGATCACAGTAAAACTAATACCAAATGTTACAAATTCTGCTCTGGTTGTCATGGATAACGCAAGTTATCATTTTGTATACTTGAATAAACCGCCCACACAAGCCAACCGTATAGCTGGTATTAAAGAATGGCTGCTTCGAAATAATATTGATTATGAAGATCGTTGGCGTAAGTGCCAATTACTTGAATCAGTACAACGAAATATATCTCCATCCATATATGAGATTGATGAAATTTTTAAATCGCACGGGTATGTAGTGTTAAGGCTTCCACGTTACCATTGCAAGCTAAATCCCATAGAAATGATATAGGCTATAATGAAACAATAAGTGGCCGAAAAGAATGTTAATAGGTCTGTAAGTGATATCAAGTCAATAACAGAGGAAGCTTTCTCTCCAAAATGTTGCGAACATGTAATCAAACGAAAATGATTTTATTACCCAAGATAAATTAATAGAAATGCAAGAGGAGCGATTTATTATAAATACCTCTGTATCTTCATCATCTTCCTCTACCATAACCATAACTGTGCTACGTAGACGAACTCGCGGGTACCAGCTAGTTAAATTTAAAAATAAATTCATACTACTAATTGATTACTTACAAAAGTCTTTAAAGGTTACAACATTGGAGTGGTGGTGTTGATTGTTTCATTTATTGATTACAATAGATACTACACCAACAACCCCAATTACAGTATATCCAAATGTTTAAATGAATGATATTAAGGCATATTAATAAAACATAAAAAGTATCAAGACGTTTTAATCCAATTTAATCCAATCCAAATTATACTAGTGTTGCTTACTACGAAATTACATTTCCCTATTTTTCATGAGATTCTGGTTCACCAATAGACAATACAATAATTACACACATCGAATTATTGACGTAATAGTGATAACAGTATATCAAAAACAGAGTTTTTAGAAATTTACTCTCTCTTATCGACTGAGTTGTTTTCCGAACCGGTGGTAGTTTTTTTTTTGATGTTCATAAGCGCCTTTTCAGGGCCCAAACTGAATAAAGAAGTTTTTGATTTTGATTCTATTTTGACGGAAATCTATCTATTCTCTATTCTGGTAACACTTAATAAAAATTCGCATATATATGTATTTTAATGTCATGTATGTAATCAGAACTATCAAAATTATAGGAAACATTCATAAAGGTTAGACTGTTTTTGCATTCCGGTCAATTATTCACTTAGTTTAATAGTTAATTCGTTTTTAGATAAAACTATATTACACAGTGAATTATTGAGTGGAATAGAAAAAATTGTACGCGGGCGGAGCCGCGGGAATAGCTATTAAAAAATAAATACTATGAATAGTCAAAGCTAAATTTATTGTTTCTCATAATATTCTCCCATACCTCACTTTTTCATACGAATAAACCAATTATTGAAAACATTTATACCAATCTTCTATGGTGACTTGAGAACAGGTTTTTACAGTCTTTAGTAGGGTTGTATGCTTCCGCTAACAATGGTTGTAATTATGACTTGTATAGATTTTAATTAAAAATAATATTTATGTTTTGTATTTATAAAAAATAGGAAGCAGATCGCGTTTCTTGCCGGCTCTTCTCGACTGTGTTGTTTTCCGAAACTGTGGTAGTATTTTGACGTTCATAAGCGCTTTATCAGGGCCTAAACTGAATAAAGAATTTTTTGATTTGATTTGATAAGTCCTTGATTTTTCAAATTAGGAAGCAAGTAGTACACGGTGTGCAGGATGGTCCATAATACCTACGTTTTTACCATTCATTTTTAGTTATCTTTATTGTGGTTGTCAATAATTTTCGGTAAAGAAATGATCGTGTTCCAATCGCTACAGTTAAAGAGACAGTAAACGCGTGTCCAGTTTTATTTTAAAAGTAACAATCATTCGTTTAGCGGCAGACCGCACACTCGTCACTTTGGTTGGCTTCGGTTCTACTGGAAATATCCGAAGGCTCGATTGCTCTTAGTTTTGTGATTGTAGCTGTCAATCCATGTTTCATCACTTGTCATGTTATTGAGTCTGGTAGGCATGGCGGTTCATTGTATCTGACTGATTCCTGACGACTGTTAAGTATGGTCACATGCCGAGTTTTATGGCTCACCCAATTTGTTTTGATAAATTTTGTTATTTTATATTAATTTATTTAACAATTTGTTATTTTGATTTTACTTCAATTATATTTATTAATACAGATGTAAGTGGCTTAGTTCCAGAAATTTGTAGTGCTCCCTATTTATCGCGTCAAGCAGTAACACCTGTGTGCACCGTGCAGGAAGCCTACCGAGATGGCGACACTGCACTGCACGCTGCCGAGCGCGCAGTTGCCGCCCTGCCGCATTCGCAGCCGCTACGCGCCGCACTGCACCGCGTGCGCGTGCGCCTGCTGCCGCCCGCCCGCCTGCTCGCTGTACTGCGCGACGCCCTCGTTGCGCTCCCCGGGTCCCCTGCGGACGACCTGCTGCACCTCGAGTCATGGGTGCGTCTACTCGCCGCACTCGCTACCACCGCGACCCCGGACGAGGTAGCGGCCGCGGCGAGCTCCGCCCTCGCGCGCCTGCGCCGCCACCCCGTTGCGTATCCGCACGTGCTCTATGCTTACGGTGAGCGCGCCCCTGAGCCCGTGAGCCCCGGGGACCCACCACCCGACGAACGCTAACACGAAGGACGTACACAGGTGCGTTTCTGCGCGATGCGGGGCTGTGGGAGCGGCTCGTGCTGCTGATGGAGCTGGTAGCCGCGATGAACTTCCCCGCCGGGGGGTTCCCGCCGGGTGCGCCGGACCCCGCGCTCGCCGACCGACTCGAGCGCGACCTGGCCGACCTCGAGGATAAGGTGAATCTATCCTAATAAAATCTACCTTTTTCCGATGTGTTTTTCTCGTGTCGCGGTGCGGGTTCCGGTCCCGGTATCAGACTTGAGAAACGTCTCGGACGCAGGTGATCGCGAGCAGACTCCCCTCCAACACGGTGTGGGTGCGCGTCGAGCGAGCGCGCGCCGCGGCGCACTGGCGCTCCGCCCCCGCCGGCGACTCCGACCCCGACCCGCAGCGGCGCGCGCTGCCGGCTGACGTGGCGGACCTGCTGGCGCCGATCGCAGACCCGGACGCCGGGTTCCTGCTGAGCGTGCAGCTGCTGCGGCTTGGCAAGGTGCCGCTGTTCCCATCCGCCGAGTATGTGCACCGCGCGGTCTCCGCCGCCGCGCTCACCGAGGAGGAGATGGGCGCGAGCTGGGAGGCGAACAGCGCCGAGGCCCTGCTGCCGCTCCTCCGCGCCGCCCGCCGCCTCCCTGCCGCGCACCCACCCAGCGCGCCCCGCCCCGCACGCCCCGCGCGCCCTGCTCGCGCTGCTGTTGGACCCGCCGCACTACTTCACCGATCGCGCCGGTAACGATTTTTTTTTTTATGTGGATGAAATGCATTCAAGCACTTGCTCGGCGGGAGGGGGGAAGAGTGGAGGGTCCACTAAAACTGTCTTATTAACTACCTCAATGGGAGCTACTCGAGATAGCAGAGCTAGATTCTGCTTCGTCCCGGCACAGCGGGAGAGAATTAGGAGCTGCCCCCCAGACGGCTACACCCCTTGATTCTCCGGGATTAGCTAGCGCATAGCCGAGAGGAGCAGAGTCCGCACCACGTGACCGGGGACTGCGGTTGCAGCACGACTGCTACAGCGTTCGCCGACTCTCTCTTTACTATACGGCACAGTCAAAATCACTCATATAAATCATTTTGAAATAATCCCCATTTCGCCGAGCTTAGTTTCGTCCCAGATGTCACAGGGGGCGAACCTGTCGCCATATCATGCAAAAACACCAAAATTGTAAAACCATATCGTTCGATGACGTCGAAACGCACACGAATTCTTCAAAGCTAGCGTACGACCCCGACCACTCTCGTCAAATAATAGACTTGACAAATATACTTTTAAAATTTATTTGTTTATTATTATGGACGACTAACAGTAAAGAAATTTAACATGGTATAAGGAATTTAGACAAAATACGGTCTAGACCTGCAGCTTTTGAAGTATCTAATCTTTTAACTAGGGTAGTTACTTCATCCACATTTATTACAATGTTACAAATATTAGACAAAGTGTTCGTTGAATTGTCGAGGTTAGGAATAGAAACAATAGTGCTATGATTATTACTGGAAACGTGTCACATATAATCTCACCGGTATTCAGAATTTCATTATTATAATTCAAAGAATTAGGTACTGAATTTACGTTATAACGTTTTTTTTTTATAGGTTTTTCTGTAAGCTCTAAATATGTCGAGTAGGATTCAGGTTCCATCTCCTTTACGCGTTCACGAAGTGGCTTAAATGTTAATTTATCGGATTTATTTCCATAAGTTTTGTATTTTCTTAAATATTTATGCTTTTCTTTTATTGTTTTTATAAGGGGTTTATTATACCAAATCGGATCGGTCACGTGACTAATAAGTTTCTATGGTATACATTTATTATGTAAGTGAAACACTGTTTGATTAAAAAATTCAATCGATTCGTCCACTGTTCGTGAGGAGAAATCGCTTTTCCAGTCTGTTGAATAAATCTCACTATTGATGGCTTCAAAGTCATTTAGAGCACGCACACTTTGCAAAACTGGTGTTCCAACATAATCCAAATTTATGAACAAAGCCGGGTGGGACCAGAGGATATAAACATTCGGTTACATTCACCCTATTATTACATAAAACAAGATCTAGGATTTTACCATCCTTATTATTAACTGCGTTATATTGAACAAGATCAAGAATGCATAGTTCGTCACAGAGTAGCTACTCGTCATTTGTACTTATTTTAATTGGAACAAGCGAGTCATTATTAGACAACGTCCATTTTAATCCGCTCAAATTATAAAGTAAATAATAAAGTCACCGATAATGAGAAATGTTTCAGAAGTATAATTAAGTACTTTTTCATTTAATTTAGAGAGAAAACTGGAGAGTTGTGAAGAGAAAGATTTAACTCAATTTTGAGGACACAGATATATAACGCATTAGTATAAGTTAACATAGCTCTTAGTATTAGGGTTTATTAAACGTAATCTGAGCCAAGGATCTTCAGCACTAGATTGAAAGTTAGGATGGAATAAAACCTGTAATTCTTTAAGGACTGCTATTAATACACCCCCTCCGCGTTTTTGTCCTGTCGCGTCGTAATTTCGATCACGCCTCCATGAAGCATAGCGTTTATTAAAAAGTTGCGAATTAGAAATATTATACCATCCAATAACCATGTTTCAGTGAGAACAATAATATCATACGAATTAATTGACATTTCACGATAGAAAATATCACATTTGGTTCTCAGGCCACGGACGTTTTGGTAAATATATTTACATTATGGGATTTCACGCATTCATCCATTGTAAATTGATTCAATAATAGAATATAAAACAATATTACCACTTGAAATATAAATTATTGATAAATTGCAACATTTTTAACTAAATTTAACGTAATATAAATAATAAATCCTAGAAAGTGAGAAGTGGCAAATTTTTCGCGATCTCATACGCCGGTCCACGCCTAGCTGAGTAGGTAGTTGAAGGAGAACCGTGACTATGACCCGTACAGTTCGGGCGCATCTCCCTGACCCCTCAGAGTCCGATCGATAGCAGGATTAGCTCCCAGGAAACTCAGAAGATTACTCCACGAGGGACGCACCTTGTGTGCCTCACCCAGCAGACTTGTCCGTAGGCGCGGAAAAAGGAGAGGCCACCGAAAAAGTACACTCCCGATGAGCAAATTGGTTCGCAATTGAGGGAAAAATCTCGTCATCATCATCACTCTCCTGCCTTTTCCCAACTCACTTGGGGTCGGCGCAGTATGTATTCTTCTTCCATTTCAAAACTCTCCTCCAAAAATCTCGTAACAAACATTAAACTGACACGCGACCCGCGACCCGCGACACGCGACCCGCGACACGCGACACGCGGCCCGCGACCCGCGACCCGCGACACTCGACACGCGACCCGCGGCCGCGACATTCCAACAGCACTGCAAGTTCGCTCGACGCGCAGGGTACCTGAGCTGGGTGAACACGCTCTGGGAGGCGACCTGCGAGTGGGCCACTGGGGAGCGCCGGCTCGCGCTGCTCTGCTGGCGGCTGCGGTGGCTGCACTCGCTGCTGCTGCTGGTGGTCGATGCGGGTGCGGAGGAGGGCGAGGTGCGCCGCCTCGTGGCGGAGGGGCGGGGCGCGGTGAGGCGGCACGCCAGCGGCGCGCCGGTTGCGTACGCTCTGTTCGCGCGCATCCACCTGGCGGCGGCGGGGCCGGGGCGCGCGCGGCGCACGGCCCTACAGGCGTTGCGCGCCGCCCTCGCCGAGCCCGCGTGTCCCCCCGCGCACCGGCTGTACGTGGCGCGCGTCGCCACCGAGCTCGCCGGCGACCTGGCCGCGTGGCCGATCGTCTGCGCCGTGCTCGGGGTTCCGCTCCCGCACGAGAGCGAGGGCGAGGGCGGGAGCGTGGCGCCGCCGGGCGCGGACCTCGTGCGTCGCGCCGCTGACCTGGTGAGTATACACACACTCACCCGGGGCCGCTCTTCGTCAACGTGTATTTGTGTGTGTGTGTGTGCGCGCAGTGCGAGGAGCGGTGCGCGGCTCTCGAGGCGCGCTGGACGTGCGCGGGGGCGGCGGCTGAGGCGCCGGGGCGGGGGCGGCTGCGTGCGCGGCGCTGTTGCCGGGGGAGGCGGAGTGGGGGGCGGCACGGCTGGCGCTCGCGTCGCCGGAGCGGAGAGAGCGCGTGCTTCGCGATCTGCTGCGCCGCCGGAACAACGCGCCGGTCAGTACCCACTGCTTACGACAGACACAAAGACAAAGACTCAAAAACTATTATAGTTATAGAAATGAATGGTTCATTCTATTAAATACCTTGGACTTTTATTAAAATGTCCTGAAATTTATAGAAATGTGATGTTTGTTTATATAAAGTTTAACTTTCATTTATTGATATAATAATGTGACAAAAAAGCATCACCAACATTTGTACCTTTATTTCTTTGATAAAAGTTGACAAGTTTAATCTTAATTTATACTTTTTGTTTTTTTTTTTAACCCTTTTTGTGTTGTTGTTTTTGTTTTTCACGTTCCGACGTTTTTTGGCGGCAAGTTCTTAGTATGCGTGTTTTGTGTTTAAGAGTGTGTGGTTGTTATAATCGAATATTTGCTGTTTGGAAAGTGAGTGTTGTGCAATTTTTTTAGTAAAGCTATTAGAGAAGGAATCTGGTTGTTAGAGCGCTTCGTCACTTCGTCTTGTGACCAAGTCGAAGGATAACGGTTCGTAACGATAACTTGATGAACCCCTGACGGTTGTTGCTGTCAGCCGGCTCTCATGTGGCTATACGGACTGTCATTTCCGATGGTCAGCATCATTATTCAATATATTTGGTAAGAGAAAAGTGTCTTTAGGTGTTGAAGGCTAGTAAGGTGTTGAAGGCTAGTTAATGTTTGAAGAATTGTTAAAATTTGTTTTTACAGGGTTCTGTTGTGGGGGGGTTTTGTTATTGGGAGATTTTGTTGTTGTGGGGGGGGGGGGGTTAGTTGTTAAAGTTGGAGACTTGTTGTTATTGATGTTGGCTGGAATTAAGTATGGCTGACAGAAAGGACATGTATCATAACGATGGGGGAGGTTCTGTTGGGAAGCGGAGGATGGAGAAAAGCTCGCAGGGGAGCAGCGGGAAGAAGGTGGCTGTGTATGAGTCGGATGAGGAGTTGGGAGGTTTCGTTCTTCCGTTGTATGAGGAGAGTGTTGACTATGATAGTCAGAGGGGTCGGCGTTCTTTTCCTGTGGAATGGCCTTATGTGGAGCGGCCGAGGGATGTGGGTAGTATGAGGGCGTACAGGGCTGATATGAGACTGTACGAATGTCACGCCAGAAAAGATTTTGAATTAAACAGAGAATTGCTTGTTTGCAATGCAGGAGTTTGCAATGCAAACGTTATAAATATTTTTAACAGTCCTCTCTTGATGTTAATCTGACACTGCCTAAAGAATTGGGAAGAAACCGAAACAGGTGGTATTCTGAAGATGAAAATAGTTTATTTCCCGAACAACTTTTGTCTCTTTTCCTACCCACCCCCCCTCCCCCCAATCACTTTCGCGATAAAAGTAGTTTCTCTAATGTTCGATCTAGCTTTCTAAACAGACAGAGTATAAAAAATAACACGTGAGGTGTGACAGAGCTGCGGCGACCTGGACGAGCTGCGCTACCTCGAGCAGAGCGCCTGTGCGGGCGTGTGCCTCGCCGCGCGGGACCACCAGCTCGTGCAGCGCGCCCGCACTCTCGCGCCGCACTACCCGCACTGCGCCCTGCTTGCGCTCGCCAGCAGCGGAGCGCCCCTCGCGCTGTGGGAGACGCGCGGGGAGGGCGCCGCGGCTGCGCACCGGCTCCGTGCCCTCACCGCCCCCGCGCGCTCCCATACCGCGGCGCTCGCGCACGCGTTGCCGGCGCTATGGCGCGCGCTGGACACCGCGTGGCACCCGCGCGACGCGGACCGCGTGCGCCGAGCGTGCACGCGCGCCGAGCGTCTCGGCTGCGGCGGCGCCCTGCTGCAGGCGGCCGCGCTCGAGGCGGAAGCGCACCGCGCGGGACCGGGGGCGGCGGGGGCGGCCCGCGTGCTGCTGCCGGCGCTCGGCCGCCTGCCGAATCACAAGTGGCTGTACGTGCGCGGTGCGACGTGGTGCGCGCGCGAAGCTTCCGTGCTGCCGGACACGTTGCTCGACCGGGAGCTACGGCTGCATGCACTGCGCGACGAGCTCGTGCCGCCGCCGTCCACCACCACCACCAACACCAACACCGCCACCGCCACCGCCACCGCCACCGCCACCGCCGCTCCCGCCATCTGACCGCACACAATGTTTCCTTCTGTAAATAAAACTCAAATATAATGTGTATCATTGTGTCACATATATTAAAAATATAAGCTTCACGCATCACATTTTTGTGAGCAATATTACTCCAAGTGACAAGTACATCCATTTTAGACATTTTTTTTCATACAGAATATAAAAACCAAGGCACTTTCATTTTATAATAATCAACAAGGGACGAAGGATTCCCAGTACGAGTGCTTGGTACAGGGCTAGCTCCGAGCGGAACAGACTATTTTACTAAGAGTATAAAAATAAATAAGTTACCTTTCGATGTAACTAAATCAAATATGTTAATTCTAATTCCTAAAATTACAAAAGTGACATCATGAAACAGACAACGTCACTCCGTAGAGATGGCGATTTATTTCAATGAATGAATGAATAGTATTTTCATATAACAATTATGCAGGGAATACTGTACTGGTGTTATATAGACATTTAGGTAAGTTGGGCATTAAGCAGTTAGTAATAAACGAGTTGCAGCGGAGAGTGGACGTTTCTTTTGTAATCCCTTACGCAGCACTCTACATACCTTTTTTAAAAGTTTTTGTACATATTATAATAATAATTTAAATGAAATAGATACATTTTCAAATTTATTAATATATTTAAAAATAAAATAGGTAATTTCATAATAATAATTGATTTGTAATATAAAATTACAACATGATTCGAAATGTGCTTATATAATTAATATGTTCGAAATATAGTTTTATTGGCAACCCCCGGACCCCCTAGCATTCGCACTGCGTCCGCGGGAATCTCATAACCAATACATGTAGTAGTATCATAATTATGGATACTTAGAACATCCAGTGCCTTGTTATAAATAAGCCTAATAATTTATTGTGTGAGGAGAGTCTAGAAGACGGCCGAAGCCACCGTGTGAGCACGCGTCGCGTCGTGTCGCTTGCAGTTGTTGAAATTAGCTAATAATTATCAGAATAAAGATTTGAAGATGAAATGGTTTTTTCATTTTTTTATTACTAAATAAAGTTATCAACAAAAATTGAACAAAAAAAAAACTGTTGACAAACAGGAGAAAAATATACTAAATGTTTTATCTTTGCATACTTACATATCAATGCCATATCATAGAAAACAAAAAGGCATAATATATTGTTAACTTCTTTAAAATTCATATAGTCATTTTAGATGAATATTGGCCGTCGCCCATATATTTTCAGTTTTGACTATAAATAATTTACAACCTGTCATTAAATATAATTAATTTTAAATTGTATTTTATAATAAGTTTAGAATGTTACTAGTTCATTCTATAAATTTAATGACTCCCTCGTATTTTTAACGTGTTTAGTCTCGCCCTGAAAACAGCCATCAGCAATTGGTGATCGCTGTCGTAATCTGCTTTAGTTCGCGTTTTTGCGGATGGAATAGACGAGCTCCATCTCTTTCCTATAATAATATAGTCTATTTGGTTACGATGACCTGTAGGAGACTGCCGGGTATAACTCGTCGCGGATGTTGTTCGAACCACGAATTCATAATGGTTAGAACATATTCAAAACAGAAATACCATTGATCTACGCTGGTTTTGATGCGCTACGAATAACATTGATTTTGGATATATTTATGCTCACAATTCATGAAACTATCAATGATTTTGTAAGATTTGCTTTCGTTTTCTTTTAAATATTATATTTAACCGACTTCAAAAAGGAAGAGGTTATTAATTCGTTTGTATGTTTATTTTTTGTTACTTGATTTCTCTGTCGTTTGTGGATCGATTTGCAATTTTTTTTAATCAAAACAGTTTTTTTTTATAAACATAATTGACTTCATTAGAATAGCATATAAAAATGCACTAAAAAGTCAATAAATACTTTATTAACCCCTTGAGCACTAACATGGCGTTTACGCCAGCTTTCCATGTTTTCCTATTGTCTCGTTTTTATGGGTAATCGGCATATTAATCTCCTTCGATAATTTTGGAGTTGGTGCCAGCTAGCTATCACAATTACTTAATTTTAAAGAACAATTAATCAAAATTGAATATAATTAGCGACGTACTATTTAGCTATTTACTCAACTTTGTTATCCGTAAGCTGACACCCATTTCAAAATTAACGAAGCAAGTTAATAAAGAAATTATTGACTTTTTAGTGCATTTTTATAATGTATTCTTTTGAAGTCGTTTTTGTTTTTAATTTAAAAAGTTTTTTTCATTTCACGTTACAAAGATTGGAAAACAAGTAACAAAATAACAGATATATTTATAACTAGCTTTTCCCGCGACTTCGCTCGCGTGGAATTCAGGCGTTTCCGTCCCATTCCGCCATGCAGACAGACAATTTTTTTCATATTATCAAAACGTTTCCTGTTGTAGACTCTGAAGTCGTAAATTTTTTTTTCTCAAATATCTTCATTGTACAGATTTATGTAATGTTCCAGAACGGGCAAATTTATTAAAAAATGAGTATAGTGCCATGATGAATAATCGTAACTTTTCATAACACTTCGTCACCTATCAAAATCAAAATCAATACCAAAAATATCTTTATTCAATTTAGGTCCTAAGAAGGCGCTTATGAACATCTAAAACACTACCACCGGTTCGGGAAACAACCCAGCCAAGAAGAGCCGGCAAGAAACTCGATCTGGTTCTTTTTTTAAAATAAATATAATACATATCATTTTTTTTTCATAACATCACTATCGTTTACGTAATGATCCACCCTGTAATAACCTTTTGAGATTAAAACTTGCTTGACATAATACTTGAACTTATTGTCAGGTAAATCGGTAATGTTACTTGGGATCTTATTATAAAACCGAATACTATTACCTATAAAGCTATTATTACACTTACTTAGCCTAAAGCGTGGGACGGCCAACTTGTCTTTTCTTCTAATATTAAAATTATGACGATCATTCACTAGATCTAGCTTGTCTAAATTTTTACGAATATGCATTAAGTTATCGAAGATGTATTGGGAGGGAAAAGTTAAGATATCATATTCTTGAAACTTGTTCTTTAGAGATTCGCGAGGTCCCATATTGTATATTGCTCGAACAGCTCTTTTCTGTAACGTAAAAATGGTGTCTACCTCTGCTGCTGTACCCCACAGCAAAATACCGTAAGACATTAAGCTGTGAAAGTAAGCGAAGTAGACTAACCTAGCAGTAGCAATATCCGTCAACTGGCGAATTTTTCGAACCGCAAAAGCAACGGAACTAACCCTTCCTGCCAAAGTTTTAATATGCGGACCCCATTGTAACTTATTATCAAGTGTGTTACCTAAAAACAGAGTTTTCTCAACTAAGCCTACTAAATTCCCTTCTATCTCTAACTTACAATCAATATGTTGCACATCGGGCAACATAAATTTTATACATTTCGTTTTCTTAGTGTTAAGAAGTAAATTATTTAAGGCAAACCATTTGGAAATGTTTGCTAGTGTATTATTTAAGTGCCTAATAACTGATTTTTTTCTTTTTACTTTAAATACAAGTGAAGTATCGTCTGCAAAAAGAACCATATCAGCTGAGTTATTAACCATTAGCGGTAAGTCATTAATATAAACCAGGAATAAAAACGGTCCCAAAATCGACCCCTGCGGCACACCGATTCTAACTAATGATCCAGTGGAGGTTACATTTACATTTACTTTCTGACATCGGTTTGTTAAGTAAGAGGCCATGAAGGAACCAGAGGTTTCAGAAACACCATCATGTTTTGGTTTCAGTATAAGTATACTGTGATCAACGCAGTCAAAGGCCTTTGAGAGATCGCAGAATACACCTATTGCATCCTGCCGAATCTCTCAAACTCCAAATATATGACTTATTAACGTTGCACCAGCGTCAGGGATAGATTTGGATTTCGTGAAACCAAACTGCCGATCATCTAAAATCTTTTCTGCTCTAAAGTATTCCACTAACTGATTAAGCATAATCTTTTCGAAAATCTTACTAATCGATGGAAGTACTGAAATTGGTCTATAATTTTCAAGACTACTTCTGCAACCTGATTTAAATAAGGGTACCACTTTACTTATTTTCATGAAATTAGGGAAAGTGCCTGTTGCTATGCATCCGTTAAATATGTTAGCCAAATATGGTGAAATATTAACAATCATGGTTTGAAGAACCATTACCGACATTCCCCATATGTCTTGCGTATGTTTTGAATTTAATTGCTTGAAGGCTTTTAATATGTCATCTGCAGTAATAGATGTAAAATAGAATTTTGAATTTATAGGGTCACTTAAATTATTAAGGAGCAATGCGGCACCATGGGGTGATGAAGTTATATGTTTTGTAACTTTAAGAGGTATGTTAGTGAAGTAGTCCTGAAAAACAGTTGCTACCTCTGAACTATTTGAAATATGTACTCCGTCAACGTTCAGATTAAGTGTATTATTATTTATTTTACTATTTCCTGTTTATTTATTTATGATATGCCAGACGGTTCATGTATGTCATCTATACTAATAAATAAAATTGATGTGTCTGTTTTTGTAATGTCAAAATTATTTTTTTCCACTAAATATATGTAAATGAAGGTCATTTAAACCTTCATTTCAAATCCCCGCTTATAAACTCTTTTTATTAAGAATATGTAATTTATTTTTAAACTCTATTTTATCGACGGTTGACTAAGAAACAATGTCAATGTAAAAAGGATTTATGAGATGTCATTACATTGAAAACCTAAAAAGAAATAAATAAATATAAGAATATAGTATAAAGAAATAAAGTGAAGCAATAGTTTTAAATGCTGTTTATTACAGAGTACCTGCCAAGCTTGTTGTTTCGATAAATACTTATCACCTCAACAACATAACTCATTATATCATATATAGATAGAAAGAATAGAATAAATGTTCGACGTGACATAACTTTTTTATTTATGAACCGATTGAGATGAAACAAACGCCAAATATTAAGTGAAGCTTACTACATTACATTAGTCCCACATCTAAATCGGATAACCCGTTTCTGAAGTTAGCGAGCATAAACGCACTGACAAACAGACAAAAATTCTAACAATCATTGTTTTGGGTGCTATTTGCGTTGATAAAAGTCCCAATAATATTTTTCTCATATATCTTCTATGTACAGACAGCGATCCGTTACATTTTTATTATATGTATAGATGTGTTACATCTTATAAAACGCAACGAGAACTACTAAACCGATTTATCTAATTCTTTTTTAAATCATAATACAATGAAATGCGACTGTTCGTTGCGAGATGTTTATTGCGACTTACTTCAATCGGTAACTAAGGTAAACAACATTTCTTTTTAAAAACATCAACTACAACACATGGATATATTATATCCATCCAGGTTTTAGTATATATTTTGTTACGTATAATATAGTAAGATTATCTATTATTTACATTACTTTTGTTATTTATTCATAAAGATACTATATGTATCGTAATATAATATATGATAAAACCTAGACATATTATATGTTTACAAATTAATAAATAAACATGCAAATCGGTTTAGTTGTTCGCGAGTTATAAGCCAACTAACAGACAGACAGACAGATGATAGACGTTGTGTTTGATGTAAGGAAACATGTATTTATTATAAAAAAAGTAACTATAACATACATTTAAGAATGTTTGTCTTAAGTTCTTTTTTTATTATCTGTACTTATTAATATAGTAAGTGACGATATGTATCCTGTGAATGTGTATCTATATTGTACTAGCTGTTCTCCGCGTTTTTACGTAATTCCCGTTCCGGTGGGATTTTCGGAATAAAACCTATGTCACTCCCTGGATTTTAAACTATCTCTACCTCATTTCTCTCATTTCATACCTCTATTTCATTCAAATCGGTCCAGTAGTTTTTAAGTTTATTCGTTACATACAAAAATACAAATTTTTACTCTACATAATACTAGTGTAGATTGTATTGAAATCGTAGTTTTACAAACAGGGAAAAGAGGTTTTTATTCCAATAAGAGAAAAGAGTTCTGGCAGGTGTCACAGAGGTATACATACGTACATACCCACAGGGTTACGCTGTCTCGTTGACTGACAGTACAAGCGTGCGTTACAGAGCGTTCTGTTGTAGCAAAGGCGCATGGAGCGAGCGCGGACACTGCTGCTGTTGTTGGTGCTGGTGCCGGGCGCGGTGCTGTTCGCGCAAGGTGGGTTTGATTCTACCACGCGATTACATACATCTGGTGAAAGTGTCCAGCGAGCTGAATGTCGGTATTCGGTATTCTCTCGTTGGTGAATTAATGAGTTGTAACCTCGGCACAGGTGTTCTCGGCGAGGAGGTGCGCCCGAGCGGAGACCGTAGTAGGCGCCGCGACACCGGACCACGGAGACGACGGTGATTCGGCGCCGTTCATGGTGCGTTATTGACTGTGCAGTTGCCAAACTTATTAAGACGCTGTAAAGTGCTTTTTAAACGTTTTTTTTTCGGTCTAGACGCAAATTTTTGTTGGAAATATGTGAAATATAATTGCCGAAAGTTTGAGTCTTTAATATTAACTCTAAGTACTCTCTCAGAGCGTGAATAGATTTCCCATATAAAATTCACGTAAACTTAATTTTTTTACATTTTATAGCTTTGTGTTATGATATCGTTCGGATTCAGGAATTACTCAGGACTAAGCGCTCTACAATAGAATAATTTATCATACAAGATTTTAGTTGTGATTATGTGTATGTTATATATATATATATAACCAGATGAATCATATTTACCGTAACATATACTACTGTACTATTACCACAACACGTTGCTAAGGCGTACACCGCATACCGTACACCGCATACTGTACACCGCATACCGTACACCGCATACCGTACACCGCATACTGTACACCGCATACCGTACACCGCATACTGTACACCGCATACCGTACACCGCATACTGTACACCGCATACCGTACACCGCATACCGTACACCGCATACCGTACACCGCATACCGTACACTGCATAGCGTACACCGCATACTGTACACCGCATACCGTACACCGCATACCGTACACCGCATACCGTACACCGCAAACCGTACACCGCATACCGTACACCGCATACCGTACACCGCATACCGTACAACGCATACCGTACACCGCATACCGTACACCGCATACTGTACACCGCATACCGTACACCGCATACCGTACACCGTACACCGCATACCGTACACCGCATACCGTACACCGCATACCGTACACCGCATACCGTACACCGCATACCGTACACCGCATACCGTACACCGCATACCGTACACCGCATACCGTACACCGCATACCGTACACCGCATACCGTACACCGCATACCGTACACCGCATACCGCACGCCGTACACCGCACGCCATACATCGCATACCGTACATCGCATTCAATGGCGAAAACGGCACCAGTGCAGCATGTTCTCTTACTACAGCTAAATTGTCATAGCGCTGGTTTTCAGTTGGGCCCATAACTAACTACCATATCATATTAAATATTAACAAGCATCGAATATTAAGCAAATTGAAACTAAACTTAAGAAAAGGATAGTTGTTTCGTTCATCAACAATATTACAAATCTATACTTATAATAAAAAGACGAAATCTGTACATTTAAGATATTTTAGAAAAAACACCATGAAAAGGTTCAGAATCGACAACATAACCAACATGTCATTTACGACAAGTTTTTGACTTTTGTCCGTTATCCTGGAGAACCCCTTGCGTTTTATGGGACAAAAAGTATCCTAGATGTAATATTAGTTATCTCTGTAACAATTTTCGTCAAAATTGGTTCAGTACTTTCCAGAGTGATACGCGTACACAGGCAAAGACAGACAGACAGACAAAAGTTCTAAATATTTTTTTTTGGCTTCTATATAAGTCCACCTCGATTATAATTTTTAAAATATATTTCATGTACAGATTTGGCCTAGTTATAGTTTTATTATATTAATAGAATAAAAGATAGGGAGCTTATTTTATGGTAAATATATATTTACGATAATTAATCACAATAAATGTAATTGAAGTCGGCAAAAATTCTGTAATATGGCGTGCGCTTCCTGAAAAGTTTGTTCTATGCCCCTGCGTTACTTTCGGTATTCGTGTTTGGGTCACACTCGCCAAGTCTGTCTTTCGGGATTAGAATGTTTTAGGTGTGGGGAGCAGGGCTATGAGGCTACGAGCAATGTGGCCAACCCATTACCACTTCAGTTTGCCAATTCTTCGGACAATGTCGGACATTGGTTCTTCTGACGATCTCCTCAATTCGATCACGCTAGAAAACTTCCAGCATAGCCCTCTCCATTTCCCTTTGAATGGAAATACTTGACAAAAATCAGGAAATACAGAAGTGAACACCGCAACATATATTTCCTAGAAGAGACATATATTAACGCCATTCACAATGTAAGCAAATGCTGGCAATTAGTCTCGGTGACGACGTGTGGTAATTCTTTACGCTGAATGTCGAAATGGCTTGTTCAAAGTGCTTTGACTTTATTTAAATCAGTTCCTAAGACTGGGGACTACCGTGGAGACATGAACCGGCCTAACTGTTTGTAAGAGAGTGGATGAAAAGTTAAAAGATAAGTTGCTGCTGAGCTCTGTAGTTATCGTGTATAACGCATCTTACCACAGCGTTCAAGTTTAGAAGAAACCGACCATTACAAGCCTTAACAATGAAATGCAGAACTGGTTGCGGTGCCACAATATTGAATTTCCCGAAACTATCATTCAAAGCATGGTCATTATTACGTGTAAAAAAAGAACTGCAAATTCTTATTAATAACACACAAAAATGGTCCATGGACACGAAGTGCTGCGTTTACCGCCATACCCTAACTCTAAAGATCTGAGCCCCAACGAGTTGGTCTAGGATGATGCCAAAAACAATATTAGTTATTTTTTAGATTAAAAGATTCACACCAGAAAAATGCCAGAGATGTGTTGACTATGCCCAAAAAATGAAAATCTGGGATCGCGACATTAGATTCGATAATATTCTGGTGACTCTGATTCAAGCTCCGATAGCGAAATGGAAATTGAAGTTGAAACAGAATCTATGTTACAATAGTCAGTTTAGTTTATTTATTTAATAAAATCATATTAGACAAAAACAGGGATTGGATATAATTATACTAATAAAAATACAGGTTCTCACACTACGAATCTCATGTGAGTTCTTGCTGTTTCCTTCGCACTCCCCAGGACCCCACGCGGTACAGTGGTTGCAGTGAGACTATATTGCGCAGTAACTGGCGTCGATACCTCACGTATGTATGTTTACATATATAACCGCTGACAAAACATCTCTTTCATTTTAAAGTAGTAAGGACAGCACTGTACAAGGTAAAAAGAATCGGGCCTAAAATAGACCCTTATTGGAACACACTGCGTAATATCCTAAGTAGAAAAATTAAGATCACTATTTGTATCATTTTGTAATTCTACTTACCGATAGCGATTGCGCTAGAGTAATCAAGTAACACAAATATTGTACCCATCCCCGCATCTCGTGCCTCAAAAGCATTACTTGTAACATCTATTAAAGTTGTTAAAGTATTGTGACTCCTACGAAACACCCGACTCTAGAACTGGAAGAATACTGTTAGCTTTGAGAAAATCCCGTTAACTGTAAACTTACTACTAATTAGGGTTCCGTGTAAAAAAATAAAACCCAAGAAATGGTAAAAAAACGATTCAATGGTCAGTTTTACTGGAAAGTGCATGAATTTGCGAATCTTTGCTTTCGCTTGGTACCAAAACATTTTTATGAAATTAATTAGGCTTCCGTGTCAAAAAAATTAAAACTTGTGAAATTGTAAACAAAGTACGATTCAATTATTATTAAAATAAATATATTACGCAATACATGAAACGCGGGCGCAGCCGAGGAAACACAACTAGTTTACAATATTATTTTAAAGTACGTTATTCTTATTCTTATAATGGCATACTATATCGTCTGTAAGCCACATAAAATGTTAGGTTTTGTTATCTGGACTTGTAAACTATTTAGAAATGTAAAATGTATCATATCTATATACAATGCGTACGTGCGAAGCATCTTGGAGTACGCTTGCTGCGTATGGTCTCCGCAGTACGCGGTGTACATTAATATAATAGAGTCCATCCAAAGTAAATTTATAAACCATTTAAACTTCAAAATTTTTAACGAAACCACAGATTACGGAAAGTGCTGTGAACTTTATGAACTGGTCCCATTAGTTGGTCGTCGCGAGATGCCCGACACGATGCTGCTGTACGGACTGATCAACAGTCGCATCGACTACCCTCAGCTCCTGGAGGTGCTCTGTCTGAACACACCGACAACACGCACCAGACACAGACGCGATCGTTCCACGTACCTCACACCCGTACTTGTATTAATAGTAACAACTCTAGTATTTATAGAATGTTACGTACATATAATAATAAATACTCACAGATTGACATATTTCATCTACAAATAGGAACGTGTAAAAATAACATAATCAAAAGCCTAACCACGTCTTTGCATCACATGTCATAACAGTTAACACACACACACACACACGCACACACAACATATACATTCACAAACATACATAATATACAAACCAGTTATTTTTATAAAGTACATGCAGTAGAAAACTGTAACTAGCTATAGTATTGTGTAACCTGTTTTTATCTATGTATAATCTGTATAATCTAAAAAATGCTGTTGTTTTCTCTCTTTGTAATAAATAAATAAATAAAAATGTGTTGCATACGTGAGTGAGGCGTGCGTCAGCAGTGTCGGCACGCATCCTTCCGGCGACAGCGCATTCTATGCTTACCACAAGCGGACGCAGGTGGTGGTGGAGCGCGGGGACGGGAGTCGGTGTGCTGGCTCGCTGGTGTCAGCTCGCACCGTGCTTACGTCCTCGCTCTGCTCTCGGCGCGACCTGAACTCGCTGTGGGTACGCGCACAGCCCGGCCCCGTGCGCCGCGTCCTTCGATTGGTGGTGTCAACAGGATCTGCTGTCAACCTAGCGCTGCTTGAGTTGGAGATGTCGTTGGGTCCGCCAGCGCGCGCCATTCTTATCGCCAGTGTGTTGGAAGAGTGCACCCCACCGGCCGCCTGCCACGTGGTGTGCGCTCGTTCCCGTCGCCTGCGTATCGTCAACGAGCAGCTCGTTCCCACGGACGCGTGCGCCGCCCTCATGCCCCACTCTCGCGATGGAACTCTTTGCTTGACCGGAGCTCCTCTTTGTCCGGTGAGTGTACTGGCAATGGCATCACGAAGCCTCCCTGGTTGTGTGACACGGAAGGTGATCGATATGTCGATCCAGAGTGATAGCGGCGCCGGTGTGGTGTGCGCCGGCAAGCTGTGTGGCGTCATCGGGGACTCTGACCTGGACGACTCACATGCCAACACCGGCTGCGGAAGCCCGCGCATGGCTACGGCTCTCCCGCGGCATCGCCGGTTTCTGCAGTGCGCCCATCGTTCCACCGCGTGCACAAGGTGTTGTCTCTTTCCTCATGTTATATCTCACTCGGTGCCCTTATTGGAATTGAAAATGCTTATAATGATGTAATTTTTTAAGTTTTCGCGTTCCATATTTAAAATCAGTTAATTTTAACGGGTTTTTACGCGTTACCTTTGGTTTTTTCTTCCTATCCCGACGTTTCGGCTGGGTTTCACGGGGGGTAGTTTATCAAAATACCCCTCAACGCAGCAGGCGACGCCGCGCACCGCCAGTCAGCCCGTGACCACGGTTGGTGAAACCCAGCCGAAACGTCGGGATAGGAAGAAAAAACCAAAGGTAACGCGTAAAAAACCGCGTTAAAATTAACTGCTTATAATGATTACACACAGGGACGTCGAGTGCGAACACATTTGCACCGAAACACAGCTGCTAGATGAAGTGTCCGTCCCCACGGCGGATGCGTCCCCTGCAACCGAACGACATTTGCCTCACGCCCCATCGCGCGCTCCTTCTACTGCCGGACTTCCACCCCGCACTAGCTCCGAGACTGGCGACGCCTCATGGGGTTTGATTGTTTTTCCATATATTTACTTAAAAGCGCGTCCTCATTGGTCGGGAAGTTGCGACGAAGTTATTTATTTATATTTATTTATTTATTCAGGTAACAAACAGCCATTACATAAATGTGATTACAAAAGAAGATACACTAAAAGGCCTACAGTACCATAACTTATATTTAATAATTAACAGTTATTAACTAAGGAATCGTAACGTACGCTCAATAAAATGAAAAAGGTTACAATCATGAAGTACAAACAATAAATAGAATATTAAAAATATTTTTTTAAAACCAACATAACTTTGCTAAAATCGTATGTTATAGTTATTTTTTATAATAAATATTAGCTAACTTTATTTTGTAGGATGACAAAGTATTTGAGAATATGTCAACATCATTTAGGCATTTGTTATAGTTGAAACAGGACCGTTGAAAGACTGAGTCCCTGAGATAATTCGTTCGACAGAAAGGGATACAAAAAGTGTCATGAGAACGTGTGTGAGTGGGATTTTAATTTTTTTTTTTCGAACCTAGCTAACGCTGTTGACCGGAAGGGTCTTTACAGCTTCACCGTAACTTTGGGGGCGAGTGCTGAAGGCACTCAGCCGCAAAAGGTGACTAGCACAAGGGTTACCAAAATGGTACAAACCTCGGCTTGGCCGTCACCTGAGTCTAAAAACTCTCTCGCAAATTGTAACCTAGCAATCCCTACATTTTTTTATTTAATATAAAAAAAAAGGTTTCTTACAGGACCTATGCAGAAGTGTGTATGCAGTGTTGTGAGTGTAATGCTCAATGCATGGGCAGTGTCACTGTATCGCGCCGGCGGGCTACGTCAAGAGCCTCCCCAGTTGGGGAACGAGACACGTCTTGGGTCGCCGCGTGAGGGGGACCCGGAGTGTGTGCGGGAGCAAGCTAGCCGCCTGTCTCCGACGGCGGGAACGACGGTTACGTGGGCGTCGGCGCTGGCACGCACACAGGAATCGGTTGAAAGGGAAAGATCATATTTTCGCACGTTATATTATCATCGGGATCGTTGAGAACGTTACGCGGTCTCCGAAACGGTTTCGGAGCTAGCGGGTCAGTGGAGTACGCGACGGCTTTCGCTATGAGCAGATTCGGGTGTGTCTCTGCGTGGTCTAAAAATGCGCGACACTGCGACTTGATAACGGAATGCATGGATGGTAGTTTGAGGTCTCTGTGTACTTCCACATTCCTCTCGTACCACTGGGCACCTACGGCTCTCCTGGTGAAGCGGTTCTGAACCACTTGGAAGGAGGCCAGATCTGTGTAAGCGAAGGCAGGGGCACAATAGGTGGAGGTGATGTACTACTGAGGGAGGTTGTTATGGTTGTTGTTGTTTAGGGGGTTTTGTTGTTATTGCTGTGTTATATTGTTGAGGGTTGTTGTTGTGTGTGGAATTGGGGTTTTGAGTGCGTTCTCGTTGTGAGACGCACCTTACTTCCTTTTTCCATCATGGCGAAGAAGGGGAAGTAGGGTAAGATAGTTGAGGGAGTTGAGGGAGTGGGAATGCACGAGGAGTGGATGGGTAGTAAATTGGTAAATGGGACTTTTGAAAACTTGACGAATGAGAAACTGTGGGAGTTGTTTCTATCGGTGCAGGTGGATATGGAGGAGATTGGGGAGAAGCTCAACATGGGCTACTTTCACAGAAAGCTGGAGAGGGCTATGCAGCTGATTATGGTGTCTCGCAATGACGCAAGGCAGGGAAGGAGGTTCCGTGAGGAGGGAGAGGAGATGAAGAACAAAATTGAGGATTTGGAATTGGAGGTGGCGGATTTGAGGATAAATGAGGGGAAACGAAAGCAGAGGCGTTTCGCCAATGCTTCTGTTGGAACCTCAGAGGAGATTGTTTAGGAGAGGGATTCACGAGCGGGTGTACAGGTTGCTGTGGATGCGGTCATGGAGAGGTTGGAGGGTGCATTGAGAGGGGTTGAGCGGAGGCTGGAGGTGCTGGAGGGCCAAGGGTTGGATGTAGCCAGACGGTTATCCTCGAGGGTAGACACTGAAGTGGTGTCAATTTCGGCTAAGGAGGGCCAACGAAGGAAGGGGATGGGGAAGAGGGGCCCAGAACAGTCACCCCCGTTGGAGATGGACTGGGCTCCTCTCCCTGGAGAGACGTTGGTTGAGGAAGAGGTGGAGAGAGGGCGAGATGAGAGAGTGGATGAGAGATGGGCGGTGGTAGCGGGAAGGATAAAGAGGAAAGTAGTTAGGAAGGAGGTGTTGTTGGCCCCTCCTGAGCCTCAGGTTCTGGGGAATGAGGTTAGGGAGGTGAGGCCGAGGCTGAAGCTCCCGACGTTGCCACGTTCGGTGGCGGTGGTCATCACCCTGCGGCCGGATGCGGTAGCGCGGGGGCTAACGTACGGGATGGTTTTGGCGGATGCTAGAAAGAAGGTGGGGTTGGAGGAGATTGACATAGGGGGCATCTCGTGCCACCCCACTGCCGTAGGATCCAGAATCATGGAGATTCCGAGTCCTGCGGGGATGGAGCGAGCGGATGCCCTCGCTGTCCATCTCCAGGCTGTAGTGTCGGACGTGGCGGTGATCTCCAGGCCTATGAAGCGGCTGATGTCCGTCTCGTGAGCCTGGAGGATTCGGTGTTGCGGGAGGAGGCCCTGTTAAGGGTCTCTCAAGAGGGAGCCTGCAAGTTGGAGGACCTCAAAGCGGGGACGATACGGGAGACTGGTGATGGGGTAAGGACGCTGTTGGGGTCCTTGCCAGTGGAGGCTGCCCTGAGGGTGATCGACAAGGGTCAAATCAGGGTTAGGTGGAGCATGACCCAGGTCTGTGCACTTGAGGCACAGCTTCTGAGGTGCTTTAAGTGCATGGGTCTGGGCCACACACGTATGATGTGTACGTTGGAGGTGGAGAGGGCTACGCAATGCTTCCGCTGTGGGGCCCAGGGCCATAAGGCCATGGACTGCACTGTGAAGCGGCCGAAGTGTGCCTTGTGCGTGGAGGAAGGGAGGGAATTAGCCACCAAATGGGGGGGGGGGGGGGGTATTGCCGACCTCCCTTTAAAAGAGGGGCACCGCCAATATGGTGGTCTGTTCAATGTTCAAGGTATGTTCAATGAAACGCAATTCACTATCCATTAATAGACCCAGATTACGAGCCATATCTACTCTTTCAATCGTTTTACCGTTCAGTATAATTCGAAGGTCGTTTTCTAAAATTAGTTCACACTGTTTTTTACTACCTAATACCATAAATTTTGACTTTGTAGAATTTAAAACCAACAAATTTGTTTTCTGACCACTATGAGATTGCAATGAGCTCGTCATTAATGTCTTTCAAGGCACTTTCCGCACTTTCCGCATCTTTTGGTTTAAATGAATAATATAACTGTGCATCATCTGCATACAGATATACCTTACAGTATTTAAGGTTATTAATCAAGTCAGCTGTAAATAAAATAAATAATAAGGGACTAAGTATCGAGCCTTGTGGTGTGCCTCTTTCAAGTGTTCTAACCTCTGACTTGGTTATTTTCCCTAGTTCATTTTGTAACTCCACATATTACCGCCTCTTTGTTAAGAACGATGCAAACCACTGACCGGGTTTTCCCAATACACCATTGTATGTCATTTTTTCGGTTAAAAGCTCTATGTCTAAACAATCAAAGGCCCTTGAGTAATCGAGCAGTGCCAAAATGCTGCCCTTGCCTACGTCCGACGCCGCAATAATTTCGTCAGTAACATATGCTAGCGCTGTAGATGTTTCATGATCTCTGGAGAAGCCCGATTGCACTTCTGGTAATATATTTTCATTTTCTACAAACCGTGTGAGCTGACTACAAAAAACTTGCTGCTCAGTACATGGTTCTAAGTTAAACTGATTTACTGTGATGCGATCTCTATAATGTAGATTGTCTTTACTATAATTATTACGACTGTTACTTGGAGTATCCAGAAAAAAGTCATTTATTTTATTTGGATCTGAAAGATGTTCTGGGATGTGTACAAGGTTTGAATTTTCTAACGTTGATGGTTGTCTAAGATGTTTCCACATTTTTGTAGGGTTGTTCTTGTTACGATTAATATAAAACGAACAATAAGCTGTTTTTCTCTTTTAAAACTTTTATAGTAGTCACGATATACCTCTAAACGTGTTTTGTGCGCCCGTACTAGTGCTGAGTCTCGAAGAGTCATCATTAATTTCAAATTATCCGTTAACCAAGATGTTACATTTTTATTAATACGTATCCATTTCCGTGGCGCGTGAATTTCAAATAAGTATGTGATCAGACTATTAAATTTATAAATCATTTCATCTACGGTTGATTATAAAATAACATCATTCCAGGGTAAAATATAAATCTGTTTGAAAGGCTTTTTCCTCAAGTTTGTCAAAACTACGCTTGTATATGATTCTCGGAGACATTTTTGTTTTTTTAATGTTACAACAAGATTAAGGCATGATCACTCAGTGATGGATTATGATGCAAGCTTATGTTTTTACATATAGACACTGAATCAGTTATAATTAGATCAAAAAGGGTATCACTATTATCGGATATTCTAGTTGAATGGGTGCAGAAAGTTGTAATTTCAACACTCGATGGTTATTTGCCTGTAGTAGATCTACGTTTAGGTCTGATAATATGATAATAAGTTCCCTCGTCATCGCCTAATCTGTATATGCCGGTGTGAGTAAGTTTTTTATATAACCCAAAAAACTAAACTGCAGCCTCTGTAATGAAAGAGACCTGAGAGCCCTCATCTAACAGTGCTCTTAAAACCTCAGCAGTACCAGTTCTGGTTGATTCAACCTGGATCAAGGCTGTGGCCAGCAATCGATGATCGTGATCCAGATGACCAAAACAACAAATAGGTTAATCACTTACCTCATTGGAACTCTCAATTGAAGTGGAAGATGTCGCTAACGCGGCAGACACTTTATTCTCTGCTGAATTGCTCCCGAATTCAGCTTGACTATCAGCAGCATTATGGTGAAGCAAAGAGTGGTGTTTCTTTTTACAAAGCTGATATTTGGTTTTTTGACGGCAATTATAAACGGAATGATTTTTTCCTAGACAATTAAAACATAGTTTATTAACTCTAACAAAGTCACGACGTTCGTTACAACTTCTTTTTGAGAATTGTTTACAATTACAGAGTTTGTGATCTCCAGTACAGAGAACACATGATAATTGTGTAGTTACATTAAATCATTTTACATTGTTTTGAGGTTTGTTAGTCTTACTCGGCTTCGGATCTAAGTATTCCAGCGATCTAAATCTAGATTCTAAAAAGGATTTGTTTGATAACTGCGTCTCAATTAAAGATTACATTGTCAATAAAATATAAACCAAACAACACACAACTGAATTATTGACTGGAGAGAGCTTGTGTGGCTGGTTGACTTGACGGCCAGCGTGGCGCTCTCTGTTGTTGCCTGCTTACAACTTCGCTATGACGCCGCTGCGAGCTCCGAAATGACGTTACTGCAAGCTCCGAGGTGACGCCGCTGCAAGCTTTGAAGTAACGCCGCTGCAAGCTCTGAAGTGACGCCGCTGCAAACTCCGTCGTGACGCCGCTGCAAACTCCGACGTGATACCGCTGCAAACTACGGCGTGGCGTGGCGTCCTGCAAACTCCGGCGTGGAGTGGCAGTAGTTGCAATATTTCACTGTCACTTAGGGCGATTCACTAATCCGACTCGAAGGACCAAATGTTTGTCACCAACTTGATTTCACTACACTATTTTACTTTCACTGTTACTTGCCACTGATAATTATTGTATATACATTAAATAAAACCACTTTTCTTGAGAATACAATTTATTCGAAAAATATCATGGGTAGTCGTTATTAAAATGAAAATCTTGACACCGCAATTCAGTAAATTTAGTGTTTCGATACAGCTCCATCTGTTACACAACAGCGGAACTATTATCTTTGTTTTACTACTAAACACTTAAATTGTGGATTCCAAATAACACTTGCAAATTCCAATATGCTGCAGACATATGCGCCAGGCAAAATAAGGTTTTAAAGTTACTGGTTTCTTGAATAGTTTTCCTAGACGCAGGATTAAGCTGAGTTTATTTAAAGCCCTTGAAACGATAGCATCTATGTGAAGATTGAAATTCAGTTTGAAGTCCAGAATAACTCCTAAAGCCCGAATATCACTAACACGCTTAATGAAATTATTAGAAAGTGAGTGTTTATAATTTATAGAATAATATTTTCTCGTAAGAGAAATAGTATGACATTTTTTAGTGTTAATAAATATTTGATGTGACTAGCAAGATTCATGAAACTTATAGATATCTGATTGTAACTGCTTGCAGTCATCTTCTGAACGGATAATTTTATAAATCTTAGTGTCATCTTCGTAAAGTAGATGATAAGAATAATTAAAACAACCTTTTATATCATTAATATAAAGCGTAAATAGAAAAGGACTGAGATGAGACCCTTGGGGAATACCAGAGGGAATAGGTAGAAAATTGGACTGATATCCCTTGAGCACTACAGCTTGACAGCGGTTTCTGAGGTACAATTCGATCCATCTAAGCAGATCTCCGTGTATAACAATTCTTAACAACTTATTTAGTAATATTGAAAAATTTACTTTATCACAAGCTTTAGAAAAGTCTAAACACTGCGTCAACTTGATAGCCGGCATCAAGAGCTTGTAAATCAAAACTAGTGTGAGATAGCACAAAGTTTTGAGATTGGTCTATATTGTTTAACATTGTGTCTATCACCTCCTTTTGGTATTGGGGTAATCAATTCCATTTTCCAGATATCAGAAAAAGAGCCTTCTGTTAGAGACTTAGTAAAAATAATAGAGAGTGGTATTGATGGTTCTTTTGCTAATCACGATACCAAGATGGGTTGAATTCCTTCAAAACCAGCTGTTAACATTTGTTTGTTGTAACTGCTTGAATACTATATCGGGTTTAATATTGACTGTGCTAATATCTACTAATGAAGCTACTAGCTGTTATTACTATACTATGTGCTATCTACATGGCTATTGGTAATAAAGACCGAATTAAAATATTTACTAAACATATTAAAAATTTCTTCAATATCGTTTGAGAACAGGTTATAGGAGAATTTTGACTTTATAAATGACCAAAAGTATTTTGGAGATGCTTTAATTTTTTCTTCGGAGAAAATAGTATAATTTCGGTAACATTCAGCTTCTAACGTTTTTTTCTCTTTTGCGTCGCAGTTTGAATTCTTCTTGGTCTCTAGCATTATTATACTTTTTCCACTTAGCGTGAACTTTTAGTTTTCCCGAAAAGGTTTTAACAAGGCTCGAGAGTACAAAGGAGGATAATTATTATGTTTATTTATTAGTTTCTTAGGGACATATAGATCGACAAGCTCATGCAGCACATAATAAAAATAAGTTACCGCCTCCTCTGTTTTTAAAACGCCAAGTTGTTGAACCCAGTCGATATCTCTCTTACTTATTTCTTAAAAATTAGCAGTGTGATATAAGTATTTAAGGTGTTTGGTGTCTTTTATGTAAGTTACAGAGGGTAAACTATTTCAAGTGATTTATGATGACCATCCTCAGGAGTGAGAGGCATGGGACACGCTATGACAGAACAGCTGTTATTACTTAATACTAGATCGAGAATACGCCCATTTGCATTGTAGCAACTGTTGTATTGAAAAATATGACTTAATATTCACAAAATTCTGTTAATTAAAAAGAGAGAACCTGCCTATTAATTGAACTGGATGTTTTTAATAAAGGTTTCAAGTGTAAAGCCTATGCTAAAATTTTTGCTAGGAAATCTTGCTAGGAAGGTTTGATTGTTCCATTTTGCAAAGCGATCGATTCTAGGAAGATACACTTTTTTCTTAGCCGTTAGATTGAATCACCTTCATCACTTTAATTGAAGACTTCCATATTCATCTGGAAGAGGTTTCCCTCAAAATATCTTGTTTTGTAGAAACACAACTTTTGTACAATGTAAAATGATAATATTATTTATATTTTTGACAGATGACATGACATTCGAATTAAACTACGTTTAAACTTTAACAACCAAATTTCGTCGGTATGGTTATTGTTAATTTATGACGTTATCTGTACTTATAATAAAAGGCTAAAGGGACGAAATCTGTAATAGAACATATTTCAGAAAAAATACTTTGAGGGGGTTCAAAATCGACAACAAAACACATTTTGATGATTTTTTAAGAATGTTGTCTGTCTGTTTATTAATTTATTCGCCAATCATTACTCAAAAACTACTGGACCTAATTAGATGAAATTTCATATGGTTGTAGTCTATACTTAGTAGTATACTACTATAGATGGTGCAGATTTTACTTTTGTTAAATATAACAGTAGATGATGCACTCCACCCTTGCTGACAGTGCATTAGGTTCATAAACGTCACAAGAGTTTTTTGGCGGGATCTCAGTCTATCATGTAGCAGTTATTTTTTTAAATTCATTAAACTTGTGTATTTTATTCTATGTCATGTAATGTCGGTGTCGTGTTGTGTCATATAGTTTGGTTATTGTGTACAAGTGTCACAATTTTTTTTCGCGAGTTGCGTTGCATTTTTCCCTTTAATAATGTAATAAAAAATTTAAATGTATCGAATTTCTTCATTATATTCACTTATTTTCACAGAAAGATAACGCTGGCTTAGCTAGTTTTTAACCGACTTCAAAAAGGAGGTTATCAATTCGTCTGTATTTTTTTTAACTTTTTGTTGTTTTTGTTACGCGATTTTTTTGTCGTAATCGAATGAGTACATTTCCGAGGTGGTGCCATTTCCACCAGATCGGGATCTGATCAGTGGAACTCCGGGCAATTGAGAAAAACTCTGGTATATTATAGATACTTACATGTGTTTCATATATTCGTTTACGAAGCTATACCTAAAAGTACATATTTAAACTAAAAAGTAGAAAAAAAAAAAAACTTTTGTAATTAAAAACAAAACCGACTACAAAAGAATAAACTATTAAACTGCACTAAAATTCAATAAGTAATTACTTTATTAATCTGTTTCGTTAATTTTGGAGTCGGTGCCAGCTAGAGTTAACAAATATATTCATTTACAAATGGAAATAACTGTCTAAACTTTATCTCAATTACATAAAACTAAATAAAGAACTCGGGTAATTTTAAAGAACAGTTAATCAAAATCGAATTTAATTAGCGACGTAAGTACTACATTTTCACCACTTTGTAATCCAGAAGCTGACAACGACTTCAAAATTAACGTAGCAGATTAATAAAGTAATTATATATTGACTTTTTAGTGCATTTTATAAACTCAGTCCGAGCTGCAGTTGTCCCTTTCGTGTTTTACAATTCTTTCTTTGGTGCGTAACGCGATTCCAATAGATTTTTGAAATACCTACCTTTCCGACCGCTTTCCTTTTAATTAACAAAAATTTCTATTAATTTCTCCCGGCAGTGTCCATGGATGCCTAGTTCGATTATTAATGAGTATTATTATTTCGCTGCTCTCAGGTTTTTCACCAGCACACATGAGACATTTTATTTATAAAAAGAACACATAAAATAAAGATTTTTAATATGTTAAGTTTTTCTATTTGCGGAGAGCGCTGTGTCCGGGTCGTCGTCCCGGGATCCAGGTGTTCCGGCGACGCGCACATCTCCGGCTGTCGTGCCTTCCCGCTCGTCCGGAAATGCTATCAGCTCAGATGTGCCGGTGCCGGTGGACACTAGGACACGCTCCGCTTCTGAGTTTGAGCCCAACCGAGCAGACTTCAAGGTCTTCTTTCAGTGCGAGTCTGCCTGATGCCGACTACTCGTTCTGCTATAACATGAGTGGTGCGTGTCCCACAGCCAGGCGAGTACGGCGACAACGCAGCCGAGTATGGTGCCGAGGAGCCGTTGACACCCGCCCGCACTTACGTCGCCTCCGCAACCACCCCCCTGCAGCCTCACACTCGATCCCCCCCGTCCATACCCGCGCCTCCGCCGAGCTAGCGGCGCGAGTGTCCCCGGCGGAGACGGTGCCGGTGCGTGCGTCGTGCGGCGCACTGTGGTCGCCAGCGCCGGTACCGGTGGCGCTCCTGCTTGTCCTGACATTATGAACTCGCAGCTGCCGATTTTTTAAATATACTGTTTAAATGTATCCTGGTAGTTTTAGTTCCCGCTAGTACGAGACGATGGCACTACATCGCCAGAAACTCGTTTTGTTTCCGCATACAGTACAGTGCCCATCAACGAGCATACGTATTCGATGCTTGTACAGAAACCTAAGGATTCAACTTATACACATTGTCAGGTAGACGCTTCCGTTAGGTATCCATTTGTCACCCACAGACCAGTTGGAAGGTACATAATATTGACGATCATAAATTACTAAGGTTCGCCCCCCCCCCCACCCCCCCCCCCCCCCCCACACCCCCCCACCCCCCCCCCCCCCCCCCCCCCCCCACCACCCCCCCCCCCCCCCCCCTCCCAACCCCCCCCCCCCCCCCACCCACCCCCCCCCACCCCCCCCCCCCCCACCCCCCCCCCCCCCCCCCCCCCCCCCCCCCCCCCCCCAACCCCCCCCCCCCCCCACCACACCCCCCCCCCCAACCCCCCCCCCCCCCACCCCCACCCCAGTAGAGCGAACGAAATCTCAAAAAAAAAAAAATCAAAAATCAATAAATCTTTATTCAATTGTTTCCATAAGAAGGCGCTTATGAACGTCTAAAACACTATCACTGGTTCGGAAACCAACCCAGCCAAGAAGAGCCGGCAAGAAACTCGATCTGGTTCTTTTTTTTATAAATATAGTATATGTCATTTTTTTTTCATATAAAAACTATACAAATCATAGTCTTAACTAATGTTAGCAGACGCACAGAGATGTGGGTTAATTCCTGACATCTCACTGTTTTTCTTTTACATGATTTGCCAGCGATGTTGAAAAGTCTTTGGGGTTTAGAAAATCTATTTGACCAAAATTTGACCAAATTTTTTGACCAAACACCAATTGCGAAGGTGAAAACCCAGTGACAGAATGCGAAGAAACATACAAAAAAAAAAGAAGAAAATACTCCTTTTTGAATTCGGTTAAAAATTAGGTTTGAAGCGAGGTTCAAGAAATAGTGTAAACCAGATCTGCATTGTGATACCGAGTCTTAATATGATGTTATTGAAACGTATACATATATACCAGAGTCAGGAGTGGGAGAGACACGCGGTCACCTCCTGCAGCGAGTGAACGTAAATGAAAGACGTAGATGACTCAGATAGGTACTTGCAGATATCTCATATTAAAAGCAAACTGTTTGAATTATCAGGAGTAATCGCCACTTAAATATTATAAGAATAATATTTCAAAAGGAGACACTCTGGGGGTTTTGGCGACAAGAGGCGCGGTGTGGTTGGAGGGGGGAAGGGCTGTAAAAGGTCCGGGGGAGATCATTTTAGGCTTTCAACTGCTATGCTTTCATTCAATGTGAGAACTTTGTGGCAGCACACCTTAACGGTAGGTGATACTTTAATGCAGTTTTTCGTTTTGTTAACATGTTCAAAGGCGACTTTAGAAGGAAATGCCCCTGAACTTGCTTGTGTGTGTATGTGTGTGTGTGTGTAAATCGTAGAGTTGAGTACCTTCAGATTGATATGTTCTGTTTCTTTCCCAATGTTTAATACAATGTGATCAGATCTCAATATGTTGGATTTCAGATACATATAGGAATATAAAGAAAGGAATATATAAAGGAAACAGTCAACACATTGTGTTCAGATAAGGATAATTAACCCAATTCTTCAATGTTTATTTTGTAACTTATATTTTTATTAAATCTTAGGTTTATCAAGGGGCCTTAGTCCTTAGGGGCTCTTGAAGTACCTACGTATAATCACCATTACCTCTGTGAACTTGGCAGCCGACTTTCGACTTTTTTTTTCATACCGTTGGATTCTACGTCGTTTGTACTCGCTTATACCACATTCATTTTTACCAAACCAAAACCTCAAACCAAACCTCAAACCTCAAACCAAAAAAAGTTATAGCGTTTTTAAAAATTGACCCGCAGCCGACTTTGGAAAATCGAAAATTTTGCAACGGTATCTGATTCGGGGTCGTTTGTACCTATTCGTACCACCGTCATTTTTCATTTTTTTCAAAACCCAAAAAAAAGGCAATTTGAAAATTTCGAAAAACTAACTTTTCCAATTTTGAAAATTTCGAAAATCTGTGAACGGGAATCGATGCAAAATTGTTTGTACCGGCGGGAATCACTTTTATTTTCGTTTGTACCTCAAACCAAAAAAATTTAAGAACCTTTTTCGATTTTGAATAACGAAGTTCACTTAACGTCCACAATTATTGAGATATCTCAATTCTATTAACGGGGATCGGTTAGTGACAGCGCCGTGAGGTTTGTAGCGCTTTGCGTTTCGTTTGTACCTCAAAAGAAATAAAGTTAGTTTGAGGTTGACGAAAATGAATGACAAACGGGTACAAACGACGTAGAATCCAACGGTAATGAAAAAAAAAAGTCGAAAGTCGGCTGCCAAGTTCACAGAGGTATCACCATCTCAAATTGAAACCAAAATAACGAAGTTACCATTCGATAGTATTTTCTTTTTTACCATTATCATTTGTACATATGTAATTCAAATTGAAAAAAGTTAGAGCAATTTCAAAATAGAATCACTTTGGAATATCAATTTTGTAATGATAATTAATTGGAACCGTTCAGTAAACGCGTGTACTTGCGGCCGGCGCTGGTGAGTGCACCACGTGCTATACCTGCACCCCGCACCGCCATCCCTTCACAATGCCCCCCGCCTCTGCATTGCCAAACACGGTTTACGGGACGCGCGGGTGTCAGTGCTCGCGGCGCTCCCGTCTGAGGTGGGAGTATCGTGTGGAGCTAGGATTATTCACATCGGTGAGTTCGCGCCCGATGCATCACTAATAACTTTGAACCGTTTGCTGAAACAGTTAAAACTAATGGATTACTTAGTTCATATGTTGTTACGTGTTGCCTAATTGTTTCACACATATAGTGATCTACTTATAATTAATTATTATTATAATTGAAGTAAGTGTAAAATCAGCTGCGTATAAGTGAGTTGAAACTGCATCATTCAGTGAGCGTGCAATTCTGTGTTTGTGGCACTCGCCTCATAGTGAGTACGGGGGCTGTAGGCCCGTGTCCGTCACGCGGTGGACTCTCTCTCTGTGCTGTTTTAATGTAAGTTGTGTTTATTGGTAGAATATGTAAAAAAACCTTTTTAATTATAAATAAAACCGATTTCAAAAGAATAAACTACAAAAATGCACTAAAAAGTCAATGAATAATGACTTTATTAATCTGCTTCGTTAATTTTGTAATAGGTGCCAGCTTACGGATAACAAAGTGGTGTAAATGTAGGTCGCTAATTATATTCGATTTTGATTAATGATTTAAAATCACCCAAGTCCTTCTTTATTTAGCCTATATGTAATTGTGATAAGGTTTAGGCAGTTATTTCAAATTTGTAAATGAGTATGTACTCTATCTGGCACCGACTCCAAAATAAACGAAGCAGATTTATAAAGCAATTATTTATTGACATTTTAGTACATTTTTATAGTTTATTCATTTGAAGTCGGGTATGTTTTTTAATTAAAAAAGTTATTTTTTCTGATTTTTAGTTTAGTGTGTACTTTTGAGTATAGCTGTGAAGCCTACTTCATAGCTTTGGAAACGAATATATGAAACACGTGTAAGTGTCTATAAAATTCGAAGGTTTTTTCTCAATTTCCTTGAGCTGCACTGATCAGATCCTGATTTTTGTGCAAATGAGAACACCTCGGGAGTGTACTCTTTCATTAAAAAAAAATTCACATCAGTCCACAACTAACGGAGAAATCGCGTAACAAAGATTAAAAAAATATACAGACGAATTGATAACCTCCTCCTTTTTGAAGTCGGTTAAAAATAGGTATTGTTGCACTGGTGATTCCGCCGCAGTATTCACAGTCCACACTAAACAAGAAATGCAGCATGTCGCTTGCAACGTTTACGTGTCTGCTACATGCTACATCGTACTACGACGTAGCTAACGTAGAGGGAGTTTGCTACGGTGAGATCTGTATAAGATTAGTTAGGTACTTACTTTCCTTAAAACATATCAAGGAATTAAATATTTTAATCTTCAAATAAATTAGTTATTATTTTGTTTTATAGTAATTTGCATGGTTTTACTATATTTTTTGTATACACGTATTAATGGTTGGTTTCTTTTATTTTCTTTATTTTTCTCGTTGTATTTATCTAAAAATATAAGTAGAGTGAATTTGTATATATAAATGATTTCAGTTACGACTCCAGTTTTTATTGTTATTATTTCAATAAAAATAAAGTATATTACAGCAAAGACCTTTAATTTACTTTGCAGTTTAAATTAATTTTACGGTATTTTGCTGTGGGGTACAGCAGCGGAGGTAGACACCATTTTTACGTTACAAAAGAGAGCTGTTCGAGCGATATACAATATGGGACCTCGCAAATCTCTAAAGAACAAGTTTCAAGAATATGATATCTTAACTTTGCCCTCCCAATACATCTTCGATAACTTAATGCATATTCGTAAAAATTTAGACAAGCTAGATCTAGTGAATGATCGTCATAATTTTAATATTAGAAGTAAAGACAAGTTGGCCGTCCCACGCTTTAGGTTAAGTAAGTGTAATAAAAGCTTTATAGGTAATAGTATTCGGTTTTACAATAAGATCCCAAGTAACATTACGAATTTACCTGACAATAAGTTCAAGTATTATGTCAAGCAAGTTTTAATCTCAAAAGGTTATTACAGGGTGGATCATTACGTAAACGATAGTGATGTCTGGAATTAACCCACATCTCTGTGCTTCCGCTAACATTATTAAGACTACGATTTGTATAGTTTTATGACAAAAAAAAATGATATATATTATATTTATAAAAAAAAGAACCAGATCGAGTTTCTTGCCGGCTCTTCTCGACTGGGTTGTTTTCCGAACCGGTGGTAGTGTTTTAGACGTTCATAAGCGCCTTCTTAGGACCTAAATTGAATAAATACATTTTGATTTGATTTGATTTGACTTTAATTACTGATAAGATAATTGTGTTCACTTTATAGCGTAAATAATATAATACTTATTGTGTATGGTGTTTGTATGATATGTATATAGAATACGTAACTTAAAAAATAAGTCGTCAATTCGATATCGTGATTGCGTCCTTAATTAATGATACAACTCTTTTCTTTTTCTTTATGTCCAGCAGTAATGCAGCACGTATGTTGAATTTCAATGATTTACTATAGTTCTGCTAGTATTTCTAAACCGTGTTTTGTTACTGTCTATTTAAGAAATATATATATATAGTATCATGTGCTAAATAGTGACAGAAGTTGTCCAGTTGAAAATTATTATTAATTTTTATCTAAAACATTCGATGTTTAAGATGTAAAATCCAATAAATACTCATAAAGTATAAAAAATGTTAATTGCCAGAGGGACAATAATAAGTATAATTATTTACACAAAGTGTTTGTCTCCTAACATAGTGATAAGGTGTACAGAATTTTCTTAATAAATTATCCATGATACTTCTTTACATTGTATAAAAGGCAAGGTTCATCTGTCTGTTCGTTAATATACGCGAGTGAAGACGCAGAAAAACACATTTAGTACTAAATATAAATATAGTTCTCTTGATTTTGACGTGAATACAAAAGTTTGATTTATTTTTTGTTTTAAAACAATTCGTTACAAGTGTTTTGTGTCGTGTAAATTAAATCCACAGTTGTAGCAGTCTTGAAGGAATGATAGCGCAGTGGGTAGTGCGGCCGAATCCCGCGTCAATCGACACGGGTTCGATCCTTCCTATCCAACTCTAATATCGGCCTGAGCTTTCCGTGAAGGGAAACATTGTGAGAAAACCATAGCATGGTTTTAGGACATTTTCAAATCACGCCAGCCTAGGTAGATACCATCCTCAAGTTTAAAAACCTGTCGCCAAATACCATTAGGTGTGTTCCGGCAGTATCACTTGATAACGTTTAGTGTGTTTACCATACTGGACCACATCGTTATTTAACATCAGGTGAGATTGTGGTCAAAGCACTGAGCCTATATCGTGTAAAAAGAAATCACAAGTCGAACTAGTTCAGACACGCGGTGTTACAAACAGTTAAACTTAATCTAGAGGATCTAATTAGCTCCGATGACTGCACCAGAACGTGATTCGTCATGGCCGTATTGTTATCATTACGATTATTGTTTAATTTGTCAAGAAAGACAAGTGTTTTCATCTTGGAGTGGTAATCCAGTTAGATCTACACAGAGTAGCGTCTGCGTTATAGAATGTATATTGACTGAAATGAGTAGAAATGCAGTCAAGGAGGAAAGTGCTTGCAGACCGCACGAAATATAAATAGCTATTACGAAAACAAAGAATTGTCTTGTGTAAAGCTCAACACTTGGGAAGCACTGTGAAAATCCGTATTTTCACATACATTTTCACATGTATACTTTCACACGGTCGTGTGAAATACAACATACAGGCGGACACACGCTGCCTGGGTTTGTAAAGTTGCAAGCAGGTCGCGTTTCCGCCGGCTTTTGATTAACTTTACGAATTGTTAACAGTCCTGAATAAAATGTTTTCTGTTGAAGTTAATTCCTAATTCGGTCTCAGTGATGTTAATGAGAAAGTCCTTAAGTGAACCGTCCGCTCAGTTCTAATAAGCCAAGGGAGTGTGGACTCGCACATTTCCCGCGTGGAGCTCGTTCCACCGACAGACCATAAATTCTAAATCCAATAACCATTAACTAGCATGGGTAATATGTGACGGGGTCCGGGTACACTGCGGGCTGTAATCAGGGAGCCACGCGATCCTCCCGATCAATTGCTGTAATGTATCATAGAGTTTTTAATTACCTAGGGTACACGTGCGCGCACTGTACGGCGCCAACACGAGCTGTAATGTATGGTTTTGACCTTGATAATAACCTGCTTATAGCTTACCTACTTTGTCAAAAAAGTACCGGGAAAAGATCAATAATACAAAAAATGTTAGTTATTCATTGATATATATATATATATATATATATATATTTAATAATATAAATATATATTTTTAAAGCCTCAAAGTATGCTCTTTCAGAAACGATACACTTACGTCAACGAATAATCCAATCATAAAAACATCTAATTATACAAATGGGAAAACTTTTGTACCCGGTACAGCGTAATGCAGTGACATTTTATGCATTACCAACATATGCAAGACATTGATTCAGTAAATAACCTTTTCTAATAAAATGGCCTATCCATTCAGCTAAGATAAATTCTGCGAAGCCGACATCAACTAAAGGCAACTAAAGACCGTTGCTCTTATGCGCTAACCACAACTTTCGACTGAGTGCTCTCAGAGCTTACTCTAACAAAACATGGTGTAGTCGTCGTTCAAGCCCTTCAAATTGACAATGTTTGTATAGATTGTAACCGAAAATCATGTTGTTGCGGGTTCAGGCTATGCTGTACCATCTCCAATGCAAACCGTATCTCCTGTGACTTCAAAGAGAAACTCATTTTATTTACGTATTAAGGAGTTTATACAATAACGGTATTATTCTGTAAAAGAAATAAAAGGAAGAGAAACGAGAAATGTAGATAGCAATCTCTCGGTAGAGCTCAATGCGACGGTGTGTTACGGCTGGCAGTAGATGACTGAGGGTATCGTAGAGAGGGGTAGGGCGGGTGGCGGGGACGCTTCAGGGCAGAGCGACTCTCTCGGGGCCTCTCGGTTATTATTTTTATCTTCTATGTCAGAGACGATAATGCAGTAAGATGGGAGATTATGGAAATTACACGGACGCGGACGGCGTCAGTTTAAATGCAAATAAAAGATGACGTCGAACAACTGCCAGTGTTCCATGTAATGAGCGTTAAATCGAGCCGCTCGTCGAGCTGCTCCCACGCTGTGGCCTTTCTTGTAATTCTATTGTTATTTCCATTATATTTAAACATTTTAATATTTTTTATCTGTAACAAAGTAAGTTATTTTAAGATTGCTAGAAAAGTTATCTTTTGATTGATGTGTTAAAAAGTTGCTAAAAATCACAGTACTTGATTGACTGAACAATTCTTGGTGTAAAGATATTAAAAAATGCACTAATATCTTTTTGAAACCCATTAATTATCCATACATTTCATTTGACGAAAGCTAAGTAAGTAAGCTACGTAAAACATGTTACTGTGTCCATAGAAAATGAAATTACCATTTAAAACTTTTTATGTACGGGAGTAATTATAACATGTGTCGCAGAACTTCTTACGAAGCGATTTCGATAATTGAACGAGAACTGAAAGAGTGAAGTTTCAAGGAGGCGTCATGTTTTCGTCGATTAATGAAAGAGGCAGAGAAAAAGAGAGATTTATGTAAAATATTGGATAAACAGTATTATTCAAATTGTGTATTATTTATTGTATTTTATTTGAGATATTTATTTTTAAAACTTTTCTTTTTATTACGCGAACAGTACTCCATTGTATCACCGTTCATTTTTTCATTTACAATGTGGCGAGTGGTAGTGTGAATTTATCTTCCCCAGAATTAGCTTGTTTCTGCCTATAATGCACATGCACTGTTCAAACCAATTCAATGTAAATAATATCTATAGGTATGGACTAGTTGTGAGCTTGTGTGTTCACATATAGGAAAGAACTCGACGAAGAATACAATCATAATAATATATCACTTTCTTAAACACTAATGTACCTCTTGCATTACTTTGTTGTGTTTTTTTAATACTAGCACGGCAAAATGACGGCTCTGTACTTGATGGTAAGCTCAGAATAATAAAAAAAAAACAGTGACGACCACCGAAAGATCAACAATCGATCTCCGGTCGCCAATGCTATGCCGGTCTGCATAACTTTCTATTGAAATTGAAGGACTTAATGTTGTAGGAAGGAGGGAACATACCGGCCGGGAGATTGTTCCACAGTTTTATGGTACGGCAGAGGTAAATTGAATCGAACTTTTTAGTTCGTGAGGGATGAAAGATACCGTATGGATACTTGTGGGAATGAAATTAAACAGCTCCTGAGAGCACTCACCGTGATAGAACATGCTCAGCGAGGCGATATCCCTGCGCAGCTGAAGCAGCTCGATACGTTTAGTGGTGTCCGTATCGCTAACAATGCGGATAGCCCGTCTCTGTAATCTATCCAGGATATTGAGGAGGTATTTGGGGGAACCGTTCCAGTGATGCAAATAGTATTTCATGCACGGCCGAACCTGTGTCTTGTAAAGAAGGTACAGCTGACCGGGCGAGAAACAGCGTGGCACTCTGTTCAGGATTCCAAGTCTCCGAGATGTCGTGGAGATGATACTTTTGATGTAATCCTTTCGAGTTGAGATCACTGCGAATATCCTGAGATATTAAATTGTCTACAACTTTATTCCTATGACTTTTTATCGTAAAATGCAAAATAAAAAAGTTATAACAAAAATAACCGAAAATTTTTGAATTTAAAATATGGTTAAAACACGGTAAAAAGTCTTAGGAACAAAGTTGTAGAGAATTTGTTTTGCTACAAATTGTGTCTTAAAATTTTTCTGTAGGGTTGCTAGTTTACGAGATACAGCGCAAAAACCCTTTGCATCCCTTTTCCCCTTTTTTGAGATGGCGGCCGGGGGATCCCGTGGTGGCGATACCAGAAACTTGAATATACATTAACAGCTTACATTAACACTCCCTATACATCAAAAGAATAAAATTGCATCTGAACATGGCATAAAAGGCATACATTTTTTTAAAACATTTCAATGGACTAATATCAGAAGTAACACCGCAGCTGAGTAAAGTAGGCAGTGGTGCGTTGCGATCGTCTAATTGGAAGTTAGTCGCAAAGAAATTAGCAAGTAACGATGCTTTCTACTGTCCTTCGTAGGCTAGAGATCCATCTGGATATCTTAGCGGAGGCAATGTCGGACGGCAAAAGTTGGCTTGCACGGCTTTGGCTAAACTCCTATAGATCCAACTGTTGATAGAAAGACCTATGAGTTCTTGCCCAATACGTGGAGTACGCTGTGCATCCGCTTTAATATAGGCCCTCCTGTAGGCCTTAATGGCAGAGTTGTAAGCTGCTTTAAGTAAATTAATGCTAGGGTCTTGTTTTCGCGACCCTTGATCCAATTGCGGTAGGTAGCTTGATTTATCTTTCTGTCGTTTCGTCTGCTGCCGATGTAGTCGCTTCGTCTCATGTGTTCTTCTTTAACGTGTAGTCCCATGCGTGGGTTATGCTAGTCTTAAAACTTAATAACTATAAGGCACCTTAAACAGACAGATGTCGACTTATGAAATAACTTCACTAAACTGATTAATCGCTCAAAACTTGAAAATAAACATTATCCGAGACCCGGAACGGCCAAACTAATGTTGTTGTATTGTTCGCTGATACAGCCACTTATAGTTCTATACAATGAATCTGAAAGGTCCGTCGGTGGCGGCGGCTTGTTGTTATTTGTTTGCTCAATCAATATCGAAACCGCGTCGCGATGTCCCTTCTGTAAAGTCCATAGAAAGTTTGTGTCCATCGGTTATTTTCATTTGTGGAGTATTTCGTCACCCTGACGAGGCTTCGAAGTATTCACAGATTTCCATTAGTTTATATCTATTTTATTATTTACATTTAAAAGCTTAAAAACTAAGTCCAGATGATTTGAATGGTATCAGACAAGACGCACGCGATCTCCAATGAATACTTTGTACACTTTCAAGATATAAAATTAATTGACAAACAGCGCTTCCAGTACCGCAATACCAGTGCACTGTGCCGTTACTACACGAAGACAGAATAACGCGTACCTAGTTCGGTTCGCAACTCCAAACGGTGCGCAGTCTTCACCATCTGGTTGTTTGCTAACATAAATCTACATCTATACAGCACTAGCTCAATTCACTAAGTAAGTGGTTACGAAGGTTTTTCCAGTTTTATTTAGTATTCTTTAATAACACGGGACACAATACGTATTTCTTCGGAAACAGATCTTCATAGATCTAAATCAAAAAAATATTTATTCCATTTAGACTCTAGGAAGGCGCTTATGAACATCAACCCACCACAACCGATTCGGAACAACAACGCGGTCGAGAAAAGCGCAGACAAGAAACTCGCTCTGGTTTCTTTTTTAATAACATTAATATACCTGCGTCTATAGTTTATATAGAGTCTACACACATTATAGTTAGAACCGTTGTCAGCGGAAGCACAGGTAGGGGTGTCATTTCCAGACATCACTATGTTTTATGTAATGATCCTCTTTTTCTTTGACGAGGGAAATGCACGCATTAGGAGGATTAAAGTCCCCCCAATGACAATGGTATGGGGGTGTGGCGGGACGTCTCCACACCGGTGCAGGACTCGCCTGGCGAGAATCGCCGGCTATACCCACTAAACCCCCTGGAGATGTAATGATCCACCCTGTAATAACCCTTTGTTAATGTAATTAAGACTTGCTTGACATAGTTGGTATGATCTTTGAGATCTTATTGTATAATCGAACAATATTAGCTTTTTAGGTATAAAAGCTTTTAATAAAACTTATCCTAAAGAGCGGGACGACCAATTTATCTTTACTTCTGATCTTAAAATTATTTCGATCTTTACGAGATCAAGCTTGGCTAAATTTTTGCGAATTTACTTTAGTTTTTTTTTTCAGTATAGTACCATACTAAATTAAATAAATTAAATACAATAAAAACATTAAATTATTGAATATTTATTGGGAAGGCAAAGTAATACATATTTTTGAAACATGTTCTTTAGAGGTTCGTGAGGTAATTGTAAATTGCTCGAACGGCCCGTTTTTGTTACATAGAAATTGTGTCTACCTCTGCTGATGTTCCCTGTAGTAAAATTCCGTAAGACATTTTGTAATTAAAGTAAGCAAAGTAGACTAACATAACAGTGATAATATTTGTTAACTGACCAAATTCACAAATCTTATTTGCATTAAAAAAAGTCTACCTGCTCCATCATACTTTTTCATCTTGAAAATAGGTACAGTTCATCATTAATTAATGATGGATGTTTTTGCTACTGACTGAAGTTATCTAGATGCAGTTATCGTTAACCACTTTCATCATACTTGACTTTGGCACTTGAAAAGTGACTTCGAAAACGGCCGTTTGGATTCCGTTTAACGTTGAGAATTATTGCGATATTTACTTGGCTAAGTACGAAATGACAAATTAATTTCGCACGTAATAAATATACCTATAGGTAATTATGATAATGTTATAAATCGTGAAACGGGTTAATTTTTGTGATCGTAGTTTTTAATTAATTCATTTCAACAGAACGACGCGATTTAACAAATGGCGACTTATGCGAAGCGAAAAATAACGATTAAATGCGAATTTACTTTAATTTTTTTACATAAATACAAATACACAACAACAAATACAAATTTACAAATACATAAAAAAATACTGATTTAGTTTTTTCATACTTTAATACAAAGTTAAAAGTGTTTGTACTTATTTTATAGAGTTCTTATTAACTTACATTTTATATGCGAATATGTAGAAAAAACGGGGTTATTAACCAATTAGATATTTAAATGTTTGTTTGTTTATGAAATTGTCACATCATCGACAAATTACAATACCTCATATGTTTCTATTTACAAAATACTACAATTGAAAGTAATCCAAAATTTTAGCGCAGCGAAAATAATTATAGCAAGATTGTTAAAAAAGTTAAATACAAAGTGTACCTGAAGCCGCGGAAGCGTCGTTGAGTCTCACCTGCGTATACTTTTACGCACTTAAGGTAATGTTGAATAAGTAATGTGGACTAGCAACACCACGGTTACAGTATGTATACTGTCGACATGGTTTAGATACACCGATGTCGAAACAACTCATGTACTGATGTTACGAACATTTATTATATCTGACGGAGTAGGAACCTTGTAGCCGCATTGCTGACGTCACAATTGTTAGTTTCATGATGATGACTCATGTTTAAGTCTTCGAAATAAAACTTCACGAGCAAATGGGCAAATTCCACGGGCAGCGTAACAATGTCCCAGAGAGGTCCGTACTGTACGACGGCTCGTAGACGAAGCCTGTTGACCGGAAGGGCTTTTACAGCTTCACCATAACTTTGGGGGCGAGTGCTGAAGGCACTCAGATGTGCCGGAACGCCGACAGTGCGGCCGTATTTATAGCAATCGGCACACGTGCACGTGTTTGTCAACTTGGCGCCGATACGACTGTTCTGACCGGCGGTGCGCGCTTTGCACCAGCCGCCTGTGTGATGTTTCATCTGAGATTTCTTGAAGTTCATATTGAACAATGGAATGTATCTTTTTAAGTTTGGATTCTGTGTACCTTCATGTATTACATGATATTCATTCATTTTGTGTGTGGTGTCACAATATTGTGACGTACACTGTGGTACTTTTTGCGTGGGTACTCTGTAGTACCTTGTTTGTGTTATGTGTAATTGTTGTAGTGACATAATAATAGGAAACAACACACCTTTTCAGCTAAATTTTGAGTTTTTTATTTGGCCATATTGGTTCGCGAAGTAGATGGTATAGCCTCATTGGCTGATGTTGGAGAGTCGACTTCTTCCGCCGATACGGTTATCTGGTCTATGTTGTTGCGTAGTCTGCAGTTATAAGGATTTCGTTAACGAGAGTTTAATTTTGTTAGAGAGGGTAGATGTTCCCTAACACGGCCATTCTGCAAATGTGTCGACTCGACACACCACATGTCTGACAGCTTTGAAATTGTATTGGGTTCCCTCATCCATATTGTCACCAGTAGGAGAGGCAGTTCCTTCAATGCGAAAGAGTGGGCTTGCAACCGAATGTTTACTCCCGATAACTTCATGAAGCTAAATAATTTGTTCTCTTGTTTGATATTACGGCACTGCACAATTTCTAGCACTTGTTCGTAATCCCCATTTATTTGTCTACAAGAGAAGTCTTAGTCTTCTTTGTCGGTATCACGTCATCGCCAAATCATTATCGTTAACAAGAGAAGAGTACTTTGAATATAGACGGTGCGAGAGGAGAGAGAATGTCAGAATTTATGCACCTCCCAAGGACACATTAGTTTGTAGCATATGCTTGTGTAGTGCTTAACAGACGAAAATTTGCGGCATTAACTACTGGGGCGAGGAATGCCTTTTCAAACTATAACTGACTTATACTATAACTGGATAACAATACATTTCACTAGATTTTATTTTATATGACGAAGTTAGATCTGTCCACATGCTCCTGAAATTGGGAGTCGTATGTGGGACGCACGTATGTTGGAAGCAAAAGAAATAAATACTAAAACTCCACGGCCGCACCACTGCGAATGTGTAACAAGGTCACGAAATTCGCACAAGCGTGCACCGTGACCCTGTCCACGCACTCAGGTCCTTGCACCCCGTTAAAGGGGGGGGGGAGGCTACCCACAACAGGCACACGCTCTCTGCGGTCCATCGCCTATGCTGGGCACTTCTTCAGGGTATGGTGGGCAAAGTTGAGCTCACATCCGTCTCACTGGTGACAATCAAGGGTAGGTTGCCTTCCGGCGAACTGGTGTAACTTGCTGAAGCTACCATGTCCGGTTAGCATCTGTACCAGCCGGAAGGAAAGCGTATCTTGGTCTTGAATGACTTGAATTTGGATTATTGGTATCTAATAAGTAATTGTTTAGGTTTTAGTACATTATTTACATCATTAGTATATTTCCTTGCAATAAAACCGTGTAACTTAAAATCATTTTTTACTAATTTTATATTTGATTCCGTTAGACAAATAACTTATGTCCATAATTTTATAGAAAGTTATGAATTTCAAATATGATTCCTGTATTTACGACCTGTGTAAAAGCTACAAAATGAAGTATGTAATATTATGAATATGAATTTACGTGTAAAGTAACAAATATTGTTGTATAGACAACAATAACCTAACCAATAACGGTATAACCTTTTGCAAATATTTCGGTTCGTGCTTACCGCCAATAACGTGTCTCGAGTCGTGAGATACAGCTAATAACTAGATCAGAGGCACCGGCATCTCTCATATGTCTGATATTACTCGATCAATTTAATTGGTGCGCGTCTCGAAGGACCCTCGAGCGAGCGCAGACTGGCCCGGACCTGCTCGGATCGGACATATACGCACTATAACGCGACCTCGACGCGGACGATCCAATTTCCCTGAGGAAGTTAGTTCAAGTTGATCTCGACGTCTAAGGTTTCGTAACGAGCTCATGTTTTCTTCTAGTAACGAAATTAACATTGTTTAATGCACGACGCACTATATATACATGCTGGCGGGTAGGTAGGGTATACCGTCGTTCGTCATTTTAATAAGAGTTAATATTAGGATGGAGAAAAAGTTTCTTCGCATTTTATACATGAAAACTCAGCACATTTTTTCCAAAGTTTATTTACTTTTAATTACAGTAAATATGCTTCATTTTGTTTGATCACTTTCTGCTATCTTGAAGTAGTGCTATAATCGCATAGGTGTAGAAATTTGGGGACTTCTGATCAAATAAACGCAAAAAGTAGTTTTAGCTGTGTTCTCTTGATGTTAACCTGACACTGCCTAAAGAAGAAGATTTTGAAGATACCGGAAATCTGAAGGTACCAGGTCAGGGCTATATGGCGGATCCGAGAGGGAGAGGGAGGGGGATCCACAAGCAGACCCCCTTCGTCGCAGGAGAGCTAGTCGGGGGAGGGCACGGTTTGTGCAAAGCCTCTTCCAGCCATAATAGGCCAGCAGAATTTCTTTTTTCCCTTTTTTCAACTTGTTTCTCCCTCTAATGTCTTCAAAATTTCCTCTTCTTCTTGTTTCTTGTTCTTCAGGACCCTCTCCTCGCTACGTCTTGTCCTTACAAGACGAGTAAGAGGAGAGGGACCCTTCCCCGTATCGGGTGGCTTATTTCTCTCTCTGTTTCTGTCCTTTTTCTCTTAAGGGGGTAGGGGTGAAGAGCCTGTGAGCTAATCTCCCCTTCCCCCGGACGAAAATTCTCTTTCAGTATCGGGCGAAGAGGTGTGGGGGATAGAGCCTGTGGGTCAGGCAGCGGCTTCCCTCACTTTTCCAACAGGCTAATTTACTGGACGTGGCCCTGTTGGGCCTGCCGCAGAGGACGACGCGGTGCTTGTGACACCGATCCCGTATCGTCCCCTGAATGGGGCGGGCGGCCCCAGGGGGTTTAGTGGGTATTTCCGGCACTTCTCGCCGGGTGAGACCCACACTGGTGTGAAGACGTCCCTGTACACCCTTTTTTTTTTTTTTTTTTAACGTGGTTGAAATCTGCTCGTTGAACGCTCGGACGTGTGCCGAAAAACCAAGTTTTTCGCACACGTATGATCCTCGCGACAGACCATAGACACCGAGTCACAACCCCTCTGCGAGAGGCGACTTTTGGTGTCCGTGTGTCAGGTTGGCCGTAACCGACTGACTAAAACACTCCACGTCCCTAACCGGCGCGAAGATGCCAGGGCCTCCGGAAACACATTATACATGTATTCTGCAGAGGCCCTGACAGCGCCATACCTCACGGGAGGTCCGACGTCAAGTTATTTTACGAGGCTTGGCGACCTCGACGGGCGCCCGGACGGCTGCGTCCGGTGCCCCGGCGTGAGACACGCCTCACTCGGTTGGGGTGCGCTGCCCGCTCCCTCTCCCGCTCTGCCTCCTCCTTTGCAAGCATGACGGCTTCGCAACAGGAAGAGACAACCGCCCATGCCCTAGAGCTCCCAACCATCGCCCTCACGAGCGACGGCAAGGAGAGGACCCTACCCACGTCGGACGCCAAGTCTCTGAAGGACTCCCTCCACCCTGTACACCCCCCTCCACCAACTTCATTGGGAGACCTCGGTCTTTTTAATGAACTTGGTAGGGGTAGTGCGTAAATGCATTCCCCTCGTCAAAAAAAGGGCTATATGACGGATGCAAAGTTTTACTTAGTGTCTAAAGATTTGTGTGGTATAGCGTTATCGCGATGAAAGACCATATCCTTTCCATTAATCAATTCCGGCCGCTTCCTCTCAACTTCTTGCTTTAATCTCATTAATTGTTGGCAGTAGAGATCCGAATCCATGGTGCTGCCCGGCGGTAAAAGCTCATATTGAACAATGACCTTTGAATCCCACTTTACACACAGCATCACTTTATTGCGAGTTAACCCGAGATTTACCTCAGTCTGTGAAGCCTGATCAACTTTTTCAGACGTTCTGGTCGTAGATTACTTTTCATTACTAGTTATCAATCTCTTAAAAATATTTTGGTTTCATAAAGTCCAATCCAAGTCCATAAAGTCCAAGGTCTCAATAAAAAATCGCAAATACACGGTACACGGTTTATTAGGTTTTTTTTCAGTAAGTTCGTATGGCACACAAATGTCGAGCTTTTATGTGTACCCGATATTTTTTTTCATTCCTAGTTCCTAATTATATTCCTAATAATTCCTAGTTCATCAGCTATTTTGTCGTAACTACAAATATGCCGATCTTGCTTCACTTTTTTAAAAATGGCGTCCAATACATCCGTAACAGCGTCACCAAAGACCAGTATTTTTGACATCAAAATTCCCCGATTGAAAACGCATAAAAACCAGCTTTGTGCTACTCTTACTGACACTAACTACATTATGTCCATAAACATCAAAACATTTTTTTCGCAAATGCATATCAATTTTTCCTTTTTTGTAATACAATTTTAAAATGTGTTGGGAACAATCCCTGTTGCGCTGGTTTTCTAATATTTTTTTAATTAAAATAAAACATCTAGTTTGATAGAACGTATATATAAAAACCATAGAGCACAGACCACAGACAAGTCATGTTCAAGTACAGGTAATATTACAAATACATACAGACTATATTTAATTGTATAAAAAGTATGTGCTAAACAAAATGTTTCGAATTTTTCATTACATTTATTCATTTTGACAGAAAGAAAAACAAATGAAAAATAGCTGGAAACTAATTTGTATATTTTCTTGAAATGTAACCTTTTTAATGTCATCAAAACCAGTTACAAATAGTACAGCCAAAGAGATTTTATTACAAATTTATACACACTATTTTATTTATTCAGAAAACAAACAGTTGATATATAACAGAAGATAAACCAAACTTACTTCTATGCATCAATTAAATGTTTTCACATAAGTATAACTAAAATGCTTGCTCGCTTGGAAGAGATCAAAGAAAAAAAAAAATAACATAGCTTAAATTACAACTAAAGACCGATAAAAAAAAGCTAAAGCAATTTTAACATTAATTTTTTTTATTAAGTATTACTTAAAAGACAGTTGAGAGATAACTAGGCAACAGTAGGAGAACCATCAAACCACGATTTCGTCAAAATATTTTTGAAATGTTTTATAGTACATGTGAATAAATCAGGGTCCGGAAAGAGCACAACCATAGTATATAACAGCTTAGCAACACGAAAGAAAAAGGAATTCTGTCTGTAATTAGATGCAGTAAGGGGAATGTCCAAATATGTTGGTTCCTTTAACGTTCTGTTAGGTACATTTAATTTAATTTTAGAAAGTAAGTGTGGAGAGTCCTCACTGTTTTTAGCAATTTTAACCAAGAACACAACGTTTGCAATTTGTCTTTTTTCCTGTAAAGGTAGTATATGGTCTCTTCGACACCTTGCCTCATAACTGCATTCGTTGATTCCCGACTTATACTACAGAAATTTCATAAACGTACGCTGTATAGACTCAATCCTGTCGGTATAAACATTGTAACGCGGATTCCATACCTGTGAGCAATACTCGAGAATACTACGCACCAAAGAACACTAGAGGATCTTAATCACATTTATACTCTTAAATTGAGAACATGAACGAAATACAAACCCCATCGGTTTATTAGCGTTCTTACACGTCTAGCCTATATGCCTGTCGTAAGTTAGCTTAGCATCGTGTATGATACCATGATCACGAATCTCATCTACCTGCTGTAACGTTTTATCCTGAAATTTATATTGCTTTTTTGTATAAAATTGAGCTTACGGGTGAAAATTATATAAACACTTGTTAACATTTGCGCAAAGGCTTTTTCCCCAAACTTATAATGAATATAATGGTTATATTATATTATAATGATTATGTAACTAAATCCTTAAATGCATTACCACGTATTTTTTAGCATGAAATCATCTGTGTTTAGTTGACAACTGTAGATATAGAGAGAATATATGAATTTATTTATATCACCACATTGTTAAATCACCTGTGTAATTTGTGATACAAAATACTTATAACGAGTTAAAACAGCGAGTAATTAGAGCGACGCGGCGCGGCGTGCTTTGTATGTCGGCTTACTATATCTACTAATAAATACGCGCAGAAGGTAACGGTGCGTAGACATTAATCCTGTTTACGATTACGACATCGTAAAACCATACAAATAAAAACGAACAAAATTCTCAAACAAAAAACTTTATAGCGGAGAGTATAGCCGCCCACTCCGCACCCCTAACGTGCAGCTCAGCGGCACCGCTTGTTTATTGAAACAGATTCATCTCGAGCATTCATATCTTTCGCGCTTTAAGATTTAATAAAACATATTCAGTTTTCAATAGTGATGTAATATGTAATTATAAGATGGAGCCATCAGCGCGGAGCCACTGATCTGATACAAGAACAGGTTCAGAGCTTCCTAAATATTACTCTAATAGTTTCATTTCACATAAAATACATTTATGATTAAAATTATTATTTTTCCTTTGTTGTAGATTTTGCATCATAAGAAAATTTAAACTATAATGTTAAGAATAAGGAAAAAAATACATCACAAGAAGTACAAAGTGCGATGAAGCGATGCGTCAGTGAGTGAAACACACAATGCTAGAGGAGACGGCCCGCGACCTGACCCCACGACCTTACTGTAAAGACATCACGTACGTTCACGAGTCAAGGTGCTGCTTCTCAAGTAAACGAGGCTTCGACGATACTAGATTATTCTGCTGTCGATGTGCTCACAAACGCAGAGCGTCTCCTCTCACTTGCCTCGCAATATGCTTTCTTGTTCTGACCTACAACCTGCTCGGGGGCTTTCTCTTTCTCGCTATAGAAGGGAGCGCAATCACGGAAGAGACAGCAGTGGCGGCGTCAAAACCGAACTTGAGTCACTCACAGCCCAGCAACGACTTGAGGTCGAAGACTGTCGAAAGACTATGGTCGATTACCGAGGACCTAAACATTCTGTACAAAGAGAACTGGACTAAGTTAGCTGCAAAGGAACTAATGGACTTCCAGAAAGTGCTAATAAAGAGCATGCGAGGCGGCGCGGCCTTTGAGAACCGCATCACTTTTGATCACGACAGTGATTACCGGTGGACGTTTTCCAGCAGCTTCCTTTACGCTCTGACTTTGATAACCACTATAGGTATGTGTTACATCTTTATTTATTTCCCATTATCACTAAACGTATTGTCTCAAGGTTAAGGTCATATTATTACTCTTTCACATCTGTCAGAAAAAGGACACCTAATAACTGTTTTACAGTACTTGTTATATGCACACTTTAAAACTGTTCAACTGGTTAAGCATTTTCTTATTTTTATTTCCTAATTCTAATATTAATTGAATTGAAGTAAACTATTAAGATACCGCCGTGTGGTGCTGGCTAAGAATAGCACCACCCCATATCTTCTCGTATATGTCGTAAAAGGCGACTAAGGGATAAATCAGGGAATGGGCAGCAGCATCCTCCGAGTACCATAAACACTTACTGCAATCGCCAACCCGCCTGCCAAGCGTGAAAATTATAGCAGCCTCTCCCTTTTTTGGGAGAGACCTACGTCCAGCAGTGAACGTCTTACGGTTGAATAGATAGATTAAGAGACGTTTAATGTTTATAAAGGTTAAATGTTTTGTTGTTTGTTTTAATGCTGCGACGCAGAAAGCATTGATATCATGCGAGGATGTCCACACCGCGACCCCATGCTAATAAGCATACGAAAAGCACTGTAAATTATGTCATAAATACAATAATTCACTAAACTCTATGTTCCATATTATTTATTACATATGAACAAAGGTATGTGAAAGACTTATTACTACAAAATCCTATTTATTCATATCGTCTAGACGAGTTTCACAAATCAGCTTACAAGTCACATTTGTCGGAAAACTTATTTCGATCAGTTGTTTACTAGAACAGTGTACCTACAGATATAGAGTATTCATTCCATTCAAGTCGGCTTGGTGGCAAGTGAGCTCACTGAAGGTACAGAGGTACACAGGGTTAAACAATTTCACTTATTACTGCATGAAAATCTTGTTTAACGGGAGGACGTTTTGATGTAGTGTCGGTTGTGAAGATGTTTGTAATCGTATACAAACAACTAAAATTCACTACGTTTTAGTAAGTTTATAGCGTAATAGCGATGTTTGAATAATGACGTTAGTTTTTATAAAATTTATTTTGTAAAATTCCCTTATATATATTTATTACAATATTTGTTAAATCAAAATTAATAAACTAATTCAATTAAATAAGCTGGTGAAATATGGGTGTTATAATACTGGAATTTAAAGACGATATAATATGATTTAACTAGAAAACTAATATTGACTGTTTTTTTAAATGATTGATTTAGTTAGCTGGTTAATAATTTGAATACGTCATGCAGATGTAAGCATCCCAGTAACAGTAAACTAAGCCAGTAATATTGATTTGCAGGTCACGGAAACGTCACACCAAAGTCGTCGGTGGGGAAAATGGTGGCCATTGCGTACGCGTGCGTCGGTATCCCCATTATTATGATCTACTTGTCCACGATAGGGGAAGCGCTCGCGAGAAACTTCCGCGTCTTGTATTCTAAAATGTGCCCGACGAGTCTCATAAACGACAACCTGCATTCCAAAGCAGAGTGCCTCAGCCGGCTCAGCCTTCAGCGAGCGGACTGCGAGACAGGACAGCGAGAGAAACATCGCGGAACGCGCCTGAAGAGGACCCCGTTCCAAGCCGCACTCAACTTGGATAGCTTCAGCGGCGGCTACCACTGGACGTGTCGGGATCACACGCGGGTGCCGATACTCCTCAGCCTCGTATTGATGGTCTTGTACGTGGCGCTCGGCGCGCTTGTCTTCCGCACGACCGAGAAGTGGACTGTCACTGACGGCTGCTATTTCTCATTCTCCAGTTTGGCGACGATCGGGTTCGGGAACTTGAAGCCCGGCGGGCACGCGAGCACGATATCCGCCAAGGCCGAGGACCTAGCGGTCGGGGTTTGCTGTATATATATCCTAGTCGGTATCGTTGTAGTCGCTATGTGCTTCAACTTGATCCAGGAGGACGCGGGTTTGGTGCTGCGCCGGCTGAGCGCTACGTGCAGCGGCGGCAAGTCCCGCGCAGTACACAGCGCCGACCCGCCTGGAGAAGCGGTCGCTCTTTCTGCACTCTCCTGACGCAGGGCCGGGGCGGAGGCCGCGCCCACGGACACCCGCCACCAGGTCAAGTTCAGGATCGACAGCTCGAACCCGACAAAGTTCAACAGCCTTCCTCGCAGGAAGTCATCGGCGCGCGGTGAGGAGAGTTTTCGTCGCGACAGTCCGACACGCCGCTCCGCCCCGCACCCCGACCGCTGCCTCGAGTACTTCGTGCCGAGGAGTCTCAGTGAGTTTGACCTGAGCGCGATGAGGCGCGGGGGTGACGGCGGGGGACGGTGCCGCGACAAGACTGTCACGTTCCAGGAAGAGGGTGGCGCGACCGGTGCAGGGAGTGTGGGCGGCGCGCTACTCGCCGACGATGTGTTTATGTGACTCGGCTCGAGCTGGACGTTATTTGTTTTATAATAAATATAAATATTTTACAAGTGTGTTGTTTGGTTTCTGTCACACCCCGATCATTCTCATACCCATCAAGTGTAAACTATAATATGATACATGGTATCGGTTCATTTTCGCAGTAGAAAAAGTGGGCTCTACCGGGGCTTAGAATGAGGGTGAAGGAAGTCTTCTCCAAGATTTGTTGTCGAGTCCCATATTAAAAAAAAAAACAATTGACGACAACTGATCAATAGTACCTGTACAGTATGGTGGGTCAAAAAATAAAATTTATTTTTGACTTTATACTCTGAAAAATATCTGAAAAAGAATCCTCTCCATGTATGAGCTCTTAATTATAACGAGATGGTCCTCCGCTTTGCGGGTTTCTATTTTTTTCGAATAATCAGATAAAAAAAAATTATATCTCGCTTCCAACTGCTTGGAAAAATATTCCGTGGCAAAGACTTTGTAAGAAATTGAATGCTCTACAAAAAAGGTCTCTTATGATTAATTGAATAGCAATTAAACAACAAAAAGACAAACAGTTAACCAGGCTGAGCAGAAAAAAAATCACTAAACTCTTTTATGTTTCCATATTTACAGGTAAATCCATATCAAAGAAAAGAAAAGGGAAACAATAATAATTTTTATTCTATCATTTAAAATAATTAAAGTTGTTTTTAAAAGCATCTCAAAATTAAAGATATAAAAGTGAAGAGAGTTTATGGTTGGAGGTGCACCTTCAATACTCATGACGTAGTAAGGGTCCCACTAACACTGTAAGTGTTTCATTACCATCAGGCAAGATATTTGTCTGTCATCTTAATAGTATATAAAAAGACATTTTTGATCTCACAAAGAAGCGAAAGAAACTGATCAGAAAGCTATCTCTTGATTTTTAATGAAAGTGAAAAACTTTCATACGTTTTTTTTTAATATGGTATAGACTCAGTGGTTAAGTGACGATGTGGTCCAGGAGGGTAAACGCGCTAAGTTGGTTCTCAAGAGGTGCTGACGAAATACACCTATTGGTATTTGGTGACAGGTTTTCCAACTTGAGGGTAGTAGCTATCCTAGCGGGCATTATTTTAAAATGCCACATTTACTTGTGTTTAGGTACATTCTTATTTGTAAACAATTTTATTGTTCTTACAGAACCAGAAAAAAATTGCACCTCAAATTCTTAGGCTCTGAGATCGATTCAGTGCTAGAGATCGATTATAAAAAATCGATTTTGTAGTTTAAAAGATCGATTCTTCGATGAATCAATCTCAGATCTCAATCTCTATGAAAAAAATTATATCATAATCAATAATCATTAAAAAAGATTGGAGCCTATGTTTCTTTTTATACAGGCCACCGAATATTGTATTACATTTAATTTTTTTTTTAATTTCTAAAAATGATTTTAATATTTTTATAACAAATACTTTATGCACATTTTTTTATCAGTATCTTTCAACCCATTTTTGAATACAAGCCGAATTTTATTTATTTTATTTTTTTATGTATTCCAAAAATAATTTCGAATATATATAAATATATATATATATATATATATAATTAGATTATATCCTCCTCCTCCTGTCTCCTATATTGAAATTGATATATACTTCTCGTGTACAAAGTTCATTAAAATCGGTCAAACCGTTTTCGAGTTGAATCCAAAGATACACATAGACAGATAAAAATATACATCTATCAGAAAATTACAAATAATGTACAGAGGAAACTTCAGTTTCACTATTAGTGTAGATATAATTACCCTCGTCATTAAGCATTGATTGTAGAGTGGTCTGTCCTCCCGCCTCACTCCGGTCGCTTTCTGATACAATTACATTACTTTATATTCTTAAAGGTCTCTCTCTGTTCCCATTAATCTTCGTAGAACCGTCTGGTTTCGTCGCTGCCCTCGTTGTGAGGGTTCACATTTTGACAACAACTTTGTCGTACCACAGTACGTATTTTTTGATTTTAATATTTCCTCGTAATTTCTTTTACACATATGTAGTTTGAAACAAGATATTATATTTTTCCTAGAATCGAATCGAATGAATCAGTCCAACTTATGTAAATAATTCATTTTCGCGCGCCGCAGAAGTACAAACATTAACATGGCTGAACTTATAAAAAAATGTGGTCTTGAACAATATCAATCAGATTTTCTATTTAGTTCGTATAAGAAAGCTGACGTCGCAGCAGATGCGCTGACTTACTGCTCCGCTGACTGCCGCTGTGTATTTAACTGCTGAAACGAATATTACGTTGCCCCCTTCGCATTCGTAGTTGTATTCCCGCCGGGCTCGGTTGCAACGTGACACGCCATACGACCTAGAAACATTACAACCGATCATATCGCGCTGGCGTTTAACCATCGTCGAAATCCCGACCCTATTTGACGGAGCCTTAATATGGGAGCAAGGTATGGCGGGTATGTTTCCATTTCATATTTCATAGAAAGGCCGACGCGTAATGTGTCCATGCGCCGAGCCGGTTCAAATTCACCCATGTTGTTGCTTTTTGTTTATTCCAACGACATCTTATCACATCGCATCGCATTGTAAAGTATATTTGAATGCGATAAACTCAAGAACTAAAACTCTAATTTGAAATTTATTTTGCGCATAATATTCCACAGCATACTGTCAGTCGTTTTTACACATGCAGTCTGTGGGTTAACTACACGCAGAAGGCACAGAGCACTTTGCGCGTTCAATACAACAATGCATTCAGGGTGCTGATGTGGTTGACATGCTACTGCAGCGTTTCGGGGATGTTCGCGGAGGCGAGAATTGATGGCTATCATGCCATCATGCGCAAGCGATGTGCCTCTCTCATGCGCAGCGTACGCGTCAGGTTCAACAGCATCCTGAATACTTTAGCAGACAGATGGGATAGTCCCATACTGGGAAATTGGGTACACCTACATCCCACTATGGCGTTATAAAAATAATTAGTTATTGTAAATGTAGATGTAAATACTAACACTAGTTTCTAAGTTATATGTATACTAACCAAGTTGATTTTTTATCTGAAAAAAAAAAGATTTTTATTTATTAAATATAATCAACAGGAGTGGAACGTTCCGTGAGTCTGATGAGGTCTGTTGTATGTATTGAGTTTTCATGATTAATATTGTAGAAGCGGTGTGTTCGGTGCAGTTGACAGTTCAGATCGTTTACAAAGACGTAAAGACCGCCCCCCCCCCTTGGTCCCGTCCTTGCTCCCCTCGGATCTCGTGGACACACAAACAAGGCCATGCTCTAAAATTTGAATGATCGACGCATCAATTGCTAATACAATAGGCTATTTTACTGTAAGCGTAAAAAACATTAAAATGTATTAATAAGGTACATATCGCCATAACTAATTGAAATATTTTATAATTGGTTTTAAAAATTCAATTTTTTTTATCTGTTCTACTAATAATAGAAACGGTAAGTGACATCACAAAAGCGATGATTGCGCAGCGGGTAGTGCTGCCGGACTCCGTGTCAAGCGACGCGGACTAAAAAATCGGCCTGCGCTTTCGGTGAAGGAAAACATAGTGAGGAAACCATAGCATGGTGGTAGTGCATGTTCTAATAATGCTTGCCTGGGTAGCTACCACCCTCAAGTTTGAAAATCTTTCGCCAAATACCAATAGGTGTGTTCCGGCATCATCACAGTACCTCTAGGCTTAGTGTGTTTAGCATCCTGGACCACATCGTCACTTAACATCAGGTGAGATTCTGGTCAAAGCTCTGAGCAAGTTCTTAGTTAAAACAGAAATAAAAAAACAAAGCTTTATATAAAGCATACATGTAATAATTAGAAAATGACTCGTTGTGGAGAAAAAAATCTTAAATTTTTATATACTTAATTACAAATTAAAAATCTTGCGGCGCCCTCTAGTGTTCAAACTTGGAACGTTTAACAAATTACTTCACTGAGAATCTGATTTAATATTATACAATAAAGCGCCATCTCTTATTTCTAGTACAATAATAATATAAAAAGAAACAGTTATCTTGCGGTATTCGAGAGATAATTAAAAAACATCACACCAACTAGGAATATGACTACACCCGAAGACGTAGAGAGATTAACGGAGGAGGTCATCCTGTGCATTCAAAACGCTCTTGGGAAAGCTACCCGCACTATCCAGGCCGGAGGACAGCTGAAACCACTTCCCAGACGGATCCAGAAGCTCCTGAGAGGGACGGAACGGAGAAGTTCACCGCCTATGCAGATCATTGTTGAAAACCCCAGAGCCCTTTAATCGTCGAAGTTGGTATCCCGCGGTTCAGAGCCAGGACCGGGCAGAGATATTCGCATCGTGTCTGGAAAAACAGTTCTCGCCGAATGCTGAGACGAACCACCAATACGTCCTAGAGATATGTAACGGCTTATATCCCGGCTAGCTGGGTTCTGGTAGTAATAATCTTCTTCCGCCCACTACAGTTCTGTTCAGTGTGGGACTCACCCGGCGAGAAGCGCCGGAAATAACCACTAAACCCCCCGGAGCTGCCAGCCGCATTTAGGGGAACGATACGGGATCGCAGTAGCATTCACCGCGTCGCCCCCTGCGGCAGGCCCAACAGGTCTCGTCCTCTACATTAGCCCGTTGGGAATGAAGGGGAAAATCCCCGACTACCTCTTAGCCCGATTCTCAAAGGCGAATTTTCGTCCTGGGAGAAGGAGTGGGAATGCCACTCCTTCTCAGGTTGGTGATCCCTAGCGGAATATAGATATTCGATTTTTTATTTAGCCAGTATAATTATAATAGGAGGTAGTAGGCAAATTTAAATTATTTAATATTAACACGACTGTCTCGTTATAGCGTTCCGATGCGTCTGCCGCGAGGGGCTGAACCAATCCTGTTATGCGCGCGAAGTTACAACGTTACAGATAGAACAACATCTTGAGAGCTACTTTACGAAGCCTGTAGTTGATAACCCCCAAATGCCCTGTTCTTTAATTCGGCCGAAGTACATCGCGTGATCGGGAAACTTAAGCCCGAAGCTCGAGAAAGCGCCCGGAGCGGATATGATTAGCGGTGCTATGTTGCGTCACTTCCCGCTGAGAACACTCGCGGCAGTGACGCAGCTATACAACGGCTATTATCCGCTCCGGTCACTTCCCAAATGAATGGAAGCTCGGACTGATCCGCATGTTACCTAAGCCGGGTAAAGACTTGCATTAACCGAAATCCTACAGGACAATAGCACTACTTAGCATACTCTCTAAGGTGTTTAAGAGACTCGTCCTGACCAAATTGAAGCCGCATATAGAACCCAGAACAGAACAATTCGGATTTACAGAAGGCCATTCAACAGTATTACAGCTAACTAGAGTTATTAGAGGCTGAACTACTCGCCATATGCATGGCTGCAGAATTGGCGGTGCGTAGTCGGGCAAAGAGCAGCGCCATTATCAGCGACTCCCGTTCCGCCCTGGAAACCATCATAAACTACGACACGATGAACCCATTGGCAATAAAGACCAGGACAATTTTGGATGGAGCCAAACATAAAATATCATTGTTCTGGATAAGAGCCCACGTAGGTGTCCCTGGAAACGAAAGGGCGGACCAACTCGCGAAAGTGGCAGCGCAACGAATGAAGACCATACCACACTATGATAAGGTCCCGGTTTCATTCGCCAGGAGGCAAATTAGACTCCAGTCTCTTAACGAGTGGGACCGGAGGTATCGAGAAGGGACAGCCGCCGGAGTCACTAAAATCTTCTTCCTGAACGCAACATCTGCGTATAGAATAGTCAGAAAATTGACATTCAAGAATATATTAACGCAGGCTCTGACGGGACATGGCGGCTTTTCAACGTACTTACTTACATAATTTAAATATAAAGATAACTCGTCATGCGCCTGTCAACCTGACAAAGATGAAACCATTATGCATATTCTCCTGGACTGCCCCATACATGCACCAGAAAGACACACGCTGCAGCAAAATCTAGATATAGACTTAACACAAGAAAATATTAAAACTATTATTGAAAATTCGGAACACAGACAAAAATTTATTGATTACGCGACAACATTAGTGAAAAAAGTAAACTATAGAAATAAAAAATAATAAATAAGCCCAATAAAAATGCCTTGACTCATAATCTCTGATCACGTCAGAGGAACTCGGTTTTAATAGAAAAAAAAAAAAAACTAGAGTTATTAACTAAAGTTAGGCGTGAAAAAAGTTTCGATATAGTTTGGCATAAGGGGCTGCTTTTCAAACTAACTATATCCACAACTCCCAGACAAATAGTCAAAACAATAAGATTGTTCCTTGACAATCGTCGAATCCAGGTCGCAGTGGAAGACCAAGTCTCGCAGGTGGTTAGAGTTGGAGCAGGAGTACAGCGAGGAAAGTGTTTGTCTTCAAGCTTATATGCGCGCTATACACCGACGACTTCCCACTAGCCGACCAGGCCCAACTAGCATTATTCGTTGACGATGTGGCGATCTTTGCCTGTGACGTCACAGCTGAAGCTGCAGCGCACTGTAAGGATCCTCCAGTGCACCTAAAAGGGATGACAGCGCTACCGCTTCGCGTCAGCCCCTTTGGTTTGATAAGTCGCGACAACAAGAAGACAGTCTAACCACACATCCCTCGCGCGATACGGTTGCTTTCGGGTCCCTATTTCCATTGTAAAAGTTTAATTGTTTTTATGAATAACATTCCTTTGTAAATCTAAAAAACCTTTTTTTTAATGCATCTTGAACGGGAACCCGTACCAGCACGAACTCCAAACCACATTAGACGCTATACCTGATTGGCTAGGCAAGTGGAGGATGAAAGCTAATATCAAAAAAAACCCAAGCCTTCGTTACAAGAGCGAGTCACCTACAACCCCGTTTAAACCTTCAAAATAAACCGATTCCATGGGCAACCAAGATCAAATATCTGGGCATCACCGTCGACTACAACGTGACTTTTAAAAGTCACGTCGAAGATGTTGTAGCGAAGACTAGATTAGCAAGAATGATGCTATGCCCAGTATTTGTATCAAGACTTCCAATGATAACCAGAATAGAGATATATAAGATCTAGGTTAACATACGCCGCTCCGGCATGGTTTAGTCGCCTGACGGAGTTTAACAAAAACAAGTTAAGAGCGCAACAGAACATCTCATTACGTTTAATCGCGAAAGCGCCGAGATACGTGAGTAATCATGTAATCGCTCGCGATTTAAGAGTTGAAGGCTTAGACGATTTTATAGTCAAATTAACGACGAATATGTTCAGATGGGTGGATAAATCTGCGCACGCTCATCTGCAAAATATCGCGCCGCTACACGCCAGGGTTCCCGACGCAGGAAGAGCTGTACGCCTTCCTCGTAGAAAACCGCAAGCACGAGAACTAATTAGAACATCTTAACATACAAGAACGTCATAAATAACAATTAAAACAAGAAAATCAGACACAACTCAGAGAGTGATCCACAAAGGAAGCACAGAGTGCACTTCAAACAAACAGACCTGTCTGTAGTAACAGGCAGAGCAGAAGCCATTGCCATAGGGTATAAACCTGAAGCGGTTACCTCACTCGCAAAAAAGAGTGAGACGAATACTCAGTCAGCTATTTACATGAATAATTATAATATGCTGTAATAATAATAGCAAACTGCAATAATTATAACAGTCATCACATATACTATACATGAGACACTGTATAGCCATCATACATAGACTATACATAAAAGGAAAAAAAATGTGTCTAGTATAACTAGTATTTGCGTTGTGTAGTAGTAAAAAATTTATTGAAAAATTTTGATTGCATAAAAAAAGTATGAGCAGTTTTGGCTTTGCTGTTTTTTTATAATGTAGTTTATTTTGTCTTTTAACTAAAATTTCGCTTTATTTGACCTTGCTTATTTATTTTATGATGGAAAACAGAACAAAAAAACTTGAAAAACAGAATAATAGGGTCACTTTGTAGTCCCTCTGCCTTTCTGTTTGTCCGTATGCTTTGAAACATTTACACCTCACACAGCAACAAAATATAATAAGTTTTGTGGCGGCTCAGCTGCAACCGCATTCAAACTGACCATTAAAAAAATATGTCATTATCATTAGAATATGTAATTGTCTGAGGATAGTATAGAATAGATATCACTGGTAGGAGGACTCTTTACCAAAAACTATTGTATTAAGTTAAAATGTTACTTAACAATAAAGATAATTATCATCTATTGTTGAAGGGCTTATAATTCTATAGTTTTTAATGAGATAAATCAGGGTAACACATCGCGATCACTTATGTAACATCGAAACCTACACAGTACTTCCCAAAGATTTACAATTTGATTTTGTTATAAAGAGCCGCCTTTTAGTGTACCTATTATGTCTTTCTGTAGTTATTTTTTTTATGTCAAAGTACAGCAAACACGCAGACGGCCATCTGATGGGAAATGATTACCGTCATCATCGACAACTCCAACACCAGAAGTATCATCGATGCATGGCCAACTTTAGAGAGTCGCATGTCATAGCCATGGGGGAAGTATGGGCTGGGTAACCAACCCGCTCCATAGTTTTGGCGTATGCGATAAAATTTAACCTAGAGTACTTTGAAATACGTTACGGCTTGGTTTAAGGGTGCATGCTAATTCGGGATATCAACAAAAAAGTTAAATCTAAACAAGTAAATAAAATGAATAACAGGTTTTTACAAATACATTCATTCATTTTATACACGGAAAATATACCAAAAACACAATAAATATAAATTCTATCCGTCTGTTTGTTCTTCTAGCTTATCTCCGAAATGGCTGAATCGATTTTAATGAGACATTTTCGGACGGATAGCTGAAATTAAGGGGCGTAACTTTTAAGAAAATAATGGGAGTTCCGCGTAAAAAATTAAAACTAATGAAATATTAAATTAACCCATTTCTTCCTAATGTTGCGTATAAGCAACACGGAGTTTTACTTCACAAAATGCAATTAAAATGGCATGTTTATATAAAATCATAATGCACATGTTAAAAAGCATACTTAAGCTATCTGTCTATTTATCTGTATTTTACAACTAGTTTGCCACTTCATGAAAAAAATGAATTTATTAAAAACCGGCTTCTTTTTCCTTATTTTTAAATAATTTATTTAAAATACCAAAATATATTTAGTTAAACTTTTATTTGCATATTCCTGAAGGCTATATATGTGGGTTAGGTGTGAATGTATATATTTTTTTTAAATATTGGACCTATGAGCCAGCATTGAGTGGTTTACATATAGATTGCGATGGCGCAACGCTGGGATTTCTCCGGCTTAGGTTCACAACGTTGAGGTTCCCTTGCCAGAATTATCAACGCTGGAAATTTATTTATTTTTTTTATTTTATTTTAAAGTTTTTGGGAAGGCTTACAGTCAAATGTTGAATATAGGTAGAAGAAATTATGAAAGTGTTACAATTGCTAATTATAAGCCTCCACTTTTATATAATAATATAAACGCATTAATAATTAATAACGAATATGTGCCGCTATATGTTACAAAACTCCTGTGTTAACAAACGTTTTACAGTGTTCAAGCTGGTGCAGAATATATCTATGTTTAAGTTAGGAGGTAGTTTACTCCAACTCCTGGAACTTCGTGCATTGAATGCATTTTTTCTATAGTTTGAACGTGCAAATGGAATATGTAGCAGTGAACGTTGTCTAAGACTTAGACCATCAGTACGAAGCTTGATTTTAGATAACAACTCAGAACTATCAATCATACTCCTTGCTAACTTTAATAGAAAACAAATATCACCAATTTTGCGTCTATTTTCTAGTGATAAGAAATGATATTTAATACAGCGATCATAATAGTTATGCGACAATTGTTGTGCCCTATAATCCAAATATTTTAGAAATTTTTTCTGTATTTGCTCAATTCTAGATATGTAACATTTGTATTGAGGGTTTCAAACTTGTGACGCATATTCTAGGTGGCTACGTATGAAGGAACAATACAAAATTTTTATAGGTTTTAACGACCGAAAGTTAGCTGTCGATCTCATAATGAAACCCAAAGCTCCAGTCCTGAACTGAATTCCGCACACAAATTTTGCTTTACGACTAGTCATAATCTGTGCAGTCAAAAATAAGATCTCAAGTTACTTGTGAAGTGTGCTAGTTAAGAGGTGGTATAATATTTTGACGTTATTCTGCTATGATACTAGAGAAACCAGTGAGATTTGTATTCAAATTGTGGTGGCATTAGCTGGAGACTATGTACATCAGTTTGACCCTCACAGTGAGGTTTCACAGACCGCTGATGCACATCTGGGTTTAGGTGAAAGGGTTGTAACAAACTCATTGAGCATTGTTCAAGATCTTGGGAAATATAGAATATTTTAACAACTTTTTCACATGCTATTATTACATTCTTAACTTGGTGTCAGAAAAGAAAGTCTTTGCAGCTGGTACAACAAGAAAAAGTCTGCTAGAGTAGTTAGTGGGGCAGTTTTGTTCACTGCAATTAATACAAGCTTTGATGAAGGAACTAAAAGAAGCTAATTATGATTTAAGATTTAATGCCAACGACAAGATATTTGCTTTTAGGTGGCATGATACCATTGTGACAGTGATTACCAACTTTGGTACACTTATACAACTATGGAACCACTAATAAATGTTAAAAACTATAACATAAAGGAAAGTTAGTACTGTAGTCTCCCAACCGAACGTTATCCACTAGCAAAACTAAGGCATAAATCGTAGCGAAGGTTTCCATGACAATGCTATTCAAAATTATAGAATAAGAATTTCAGATAAAACATGGTGGTGGTCATTACTATCTAATGGAATTGATAGTGCAATTGTCAATGCCTGGAAAATATACCATCTGAAACAGGCTCCACCACCAGTCAAATTGGCTTCAGATCCCAAATTGTGTTTTCACTATTGAAAGCTGAAAATGAATCTAAACCCGATATAAACAAAGAATCTAAGGGAGGATAGAATCTACCAATATATAATAATAAACGAAATTAATGCAAGGAGGAGGTGCAAAGTTTGAAAAATCCAAACTCCACAAGGAGTATTTTTTGAAATTTTATGAGTCTTGACATTTTGCCATTTTGTAGAAATTAACATACAATAAAAAATACCAGGAAATTCCCAACGTTGCGCCAGTGCAACATTATGTGAGGACCAAACGGGGGGTCGTATTGCTAGTTTTTAAGGTTTATTTGAACTATTATCAATTAAAATCGATGATAAAATAACATATCTTACCAAGATTTTTATGTCTGGGAAGAAATGGGTTAAAGGGATTTTCATTAAAATCAAACAACGAGCTTTTTAGTTAAATCTGGACACACAGGCAGAAATCTCACAAATTCAAAGACCTGTATAGGTATCGTATATACATTCATATCTATTTAGTAAAAAAATATAGTTTTGACATTACAAACAGACACTTCAATTTTATTTATTAGTATAGATAAAAAGTACTCGCTCGGACGTATGTGTCCCCCCTATTAGATAAGGAATGCTTCGACGAGTTCTGTTGTAAAGAGTTAGGTGTGATGAGATCTGAGGTTGTTGTTATTAACTTTCTTTCAAAGGTCTTGTATAACGTACACTTGTGTACATAAAGCATATCTAGGTGCTGTTTGTAACCACATATCCGAACAATAGGTTTGGATGTGGGTAAAATTTGTGTAGCCAGAGGATTACATCATTATGAATATTTAAAACATTATTTACAATTTCAATATGACTCTTTACTTGTTATTTTGTCCAGGTTATAATATCAGTTTCTCAATAGGGAAGCATGCTCCGACGCTCCGTCGTGAAGTACCTATGTGCCAGAGGAAATATGATTATACGGCGGTAAAACTATTCGCGTGAGTTCTCAGCTCGAGTGCATTTACACGCACGGATGAGTTAAATTGTCAACGAGTGAGTTCGAAATGGCCGCGCACTTACCCACTCCCCCCGCGCCATCCGCCACACACTTCCCCGGAGTCCGCATTCTCCACACAAACATGTGGAGGTACAGTATATACGCAACTCACGCTACTTGTATTTCTATTAAGTGTTTTATATTTTCAGTTTAAAGCATGGAATGAACATTATTTGGTTCTATCGAATATGTTCTAAATCAACTGTCTATATGATAATAAGATCCATCCACGTACTTCCTAGTCATATTTACAGATGAAGTACTGATTCAGAACAATCCTATACAGTGGTATTTTCATTTTTTACAATACGTAAAATACATTGTCTAGTAATCGATTTAAAGAATCTGATATCTAATCGATTTTAATATAAAGAGACACAGATTTCAGCGTGATTAGGTAGACCATTATTATTTTTACTCGTACTTGCACTGTGTTTAATTCAAAATCGTTGTAAATGAATATATTTTATATTGATAATTCTTTTGATAAATTCGTGATTAACGTTATAATGTTAAAAATGTTAATGAAAATTATTCCCCAGTGAAAAGATCACGTAATTGTTCGAGTGTCAAACTCTCAAATATTTCACGTTGGAACTTTTATAACTTTTTTTTGATCAGTGACTGGATCCGCATCGCGTGCCGCCGACGCACGGCGTGGCTACAGAGGGCGCGACGGCGGGAGCCTACTTCAGACATTTTAACATTTTAGTGGATTCACATCGTAACGGCGAAATGAATAGCCGAACTTTTACTTGGTTTTAACTTCGCCTCTCATTGATCTTTTGTGTTTTCATGGTGGAGCGAAGTGCTCGAGTGACGCGTTGAAAAGTTTACCGAAACAGAGTAGGCATAAACGCTCTTCGGAGGAAACGCGCGCTACGATGCATTCACAGACTGTTTAGATAGAGATCTATCTATATATATAAGCGATGATGGTGCAGTGAATAGTGTGACCGGATTTCGCGCCAATGAACACGGGTTCGAGCCCACCTATCCAACTCTAAAATAAGCCTGAACTTTCGGTGAAGAAACACATCGTGAGGAAACCATAGGATGGTGGTAGGGCATTTTCTAATAATGACCCACCCCTCTGGGTAACAAACAGTTAGTTAATACTATAATGTGTTTAATATGTCATTGTTTGTGTTTTTGACAATTTGATGGACTAAATTATGTCTCTTCGCGAAATACTAATAAATTTTTTTTAAAACTAAAATAACTAGAGAATATTCTAGATTTAAGTTTTATAAATAATGCATTTAAATTGATGACTAGTGTTTGTTTATAAACACAGTACCAAATACTTCGGTAACAGCATATCTTTATCTATAAACAGTACTTTTCGTTACAATGTAAACGAACTATTTGCTTACTGAGTTTGTTGTTCAATACTAAGTAAGTATAGTAGAGTTTTTTTAAATGTTTTTTTTTTCTTTCTTTAAACGCAAAATTTTGGTGTAATTATGTGAAAAAATGCTTGAATATTTGAGATTTCCCATCTATTAATAAAATTGAACTGTTTCGCAAACTGTTTAGTATATAAACATATATGTATAGAAACATATATGTATAATGGTAGACAACACAGCCATAACGCGATGTAGAATCGTTCAAACAAAATCAAGTTTTGTTGTCGGTAATATATAAAATTGAAGCGTCTGTTGTAATATCATTTACTAAATACATAATATGAATGTATATACAATACCTTCCAAATAATACCAAAAAAAAGGATTTTTAAAATTTTTGTCCGTCTGCCTGTTTTTTTTTGTTTTATATGGAGAAGCGGATTCAGTACTTAAGCCTTTAAGATCAAGCTTATTTGTATTTTGCAGTGAAAACTTCTTTAACATTGTGATTTGAAAGTTGATGAAACGAAAAAGCGACAGTACGTGTTTGTGCGCGCATGCGTAGTACAAAGCTTGGGAAAAAGCATCACAACAACCGTGGTGTTTTTGTATAAGCGTATGTATTATACGTTTTTTGAAGGTTTCACTTCTACCACGTGGGAATTGCTCACAGTATTTTTTTTTTTTATTCTCAATATTTCCGTACGCTGCAGAGATTTGGACTTTGCGTAAAGTGGAGAAGAAAAAGATCGACGCTCTAGAGATGTGTTGCTGGAGGAAAATGCTTGCAATATCGTGGATAGAATTCCGTACCAAGTCAGTCGCAGTATCTAAGAATTTGGCAGTTATAAGTGTTTATCTATAATAGTACAGTCTCGTTCTTCTTTGGTTTTACACAAGTGAAGGTTGAAAGAAAAAATAATTTTGTTCTGGTCGGCACATTATATGAGTGGACTAGATTAACATTCGACCGAGACATTTGGAAAAATATCATGAAGAAACATCAACACCACGACAAACAAAACCACGCGCACTCTGTAGAGAGCAAACAACTGATAAGAAGAAGAGTTAGAACTAATGGTGAGCTTTGATGTTGTTTTTTTGTTAAATTTTGAAAAGAATTTTCTTTCCACATGGTCTAATTTCCACCATTGTTATTATAAAATGGAATAAACATGTCGTGTATGTGTTACTCTTGTAAAAAGTTTAAGTATAAACCTTAATCGAAATATACATTGAATCATTTTAAAATAATGTAAATAAATTTCATAAAATAGAAATAAAATTATAAAAGAAGCTGTGGAATAAAAAATACATAGCGTCTAGTTGTTTGAGTAGTAAGAATACATAAGGTATGCTAGAGTCACGCATAGCTCCCCCCAGCTCCGAGCCCCGAGCCCGCAGGCGACTCGGACACAATGCAGCCACTCGTCTGCACAGCGCCTTCGGTACTAGTTTACTATCAGGTACATTGCACACACAACACAACACAAACACTATTTATATTTTTTACTATTTATGATCGTTACATTTTCGTATATTTTTGCGCGTTGCTGACTAATTTATTGTCATTTAATTATTTTCACTAAATGTTAATTTGATATTATAGTCTGTGTAACAGATTACTTAATTATAGTTAAATATCACGTTATATCATTTGATGAAACAGGAAAATAGATTTATTTCAAAGTATAAGTAAAGCACATCTAAAATAACGTTAATCAATTGAAACAATTTGAATAACATTCATTAAATCAATCATTGGCATCAAATGACAAAATGCATATTAATTAGCATCAAATCAATTTAACTTTCAGTAAATACGTTGGAACAATTTATAAATAAACATTCCATGAATATTGAATTATTTTTCCGCTTATCTTAGATACGCAAATACTCAACGATATTAACTTACAAAAAACGACTAACTCTCAAGCGTGAATACCAAGAGATACATATGTAGTGTTGATTAAGTGAGGAACATATAATATTATACAATTAAACATGGAACAATTGTAATTGTTACTTATTATCACAAATTGAGTGTTATGTGACAGGACGTGGAGTGTACAGAATATGTCCGTATTGCTCCGAGCGGCACTCGACCACGAACCCGATACCGCTGTCTGCGCGGAAAATCCTTCGGTGACGTTTTACACCGAAAGTGCAGTGAGCGCGAAACGGTTCGAGTACCACTATCATTGTTACTCGAAGAGAAATGGATGCGGTCGCAGTCGAAGAAGCCGCGACCGATCTCTCCGCTGATATACCTCCATTCAAGGCAGGCAGTTCAATTATGTTGTTAACTCGGAGCTGTCGACATCGTACGCTACACGATTTACATGACTTGAAACAAGATTTATTATTCCGGCTTACATCGAATTATATTATCATTTAATGTTTTGTTAATACAAGTTGTTCGACAATATACAGGAAGTAATAAACAAACAAGAGAGCGGTGATTTTCTTTTACAAGGGTATTTTAATACAGCGAGAAAAGGAAATTTTTAGGATTTTAGGATTGTAACTTTCAGATTCATTCAGTGATCAAGTTTCACATAGAGAAATTAACAAACAAACATATGATGACTTTCAAGTAAATCAAGTCTGATCAAGAAATGTTTTCACATCAAACAGATATCATATTCTACTATCGTATAACTGATTGTTATGTAGGAGTATTGCATGAACACCAGTAGAGGGCAGAGAGCTATGTTTTGCTTATTTCTGATGACATGGGTGACAGAGAAGTACCAATGGTGATTGCGTAAGTAATGTTTACTTATATATTAAATAAATTGAATAGCATTTTCAAAATGTAGTATATTTAAACTCAAACATAAATATGGTAATCACAGTTTTCAATTTTCGAAAGGTATTTTTTTTCGCGGGTTGGGGGGGGGGGGGGTGTCAAAAATGTGTAACATGTTCCTTACGTAATACTTGAACGACCCCTTATTATTTCTGTAGTGATGTTGTAACAGGGAAGTTGTTTAGCTCGTAGAGAGCGCGCGCGCGCGTAGTCTCCCGTGCTCTCGGGGACAGACAGTTGACACACACAAAATCCTCGTTTGTATACATTTTTATAAGTTACATTGTTTATTCTGATATAACTGAATATACTTCGAAAACTACTATGTATATATAAGTCTCTCTTGAAATCGTTATTTTGTTTTCTTACCTAATTTAATTATTGCATATTATAGGTATGTGTTTTACAATATGTATTACAATCGATAGTAAGTATATTGTATTGTATATTCCTAATACATCGGTAACTATTTATATTAGTAAAATAAATTAAAAGTTGCCATCGGGACGTAGTCTTGTACTATTTTCAAATAGTTGATTATTTAATTAATATAGTAACCAATTGTGAGGAATCTATACTAATAAATTAAATTGAAGTATTATAAAAAATTATAATAAAAAAATAATATTTTTAGGAAAATTATGAAAAAGTAAATGAAAATGTATAAAAATATAAAACCCAACAAAGAATATACAAAAAGCGGGCGCAGCCGCGGGCACACTGTTAGTAGGTAATATAACTGATCAAAAATGTATTACAAAATTAAATAAAACTGTTTGTATTAAAAAAACTATGTCATTCGATTATTTTACAGCGAATATAAATTAAAAACGTTAAACAGAACGCAAACAAAGCAATAATTATTATCGTAATAAATATACACAGAGACACTCAGCCGCTCTGCAATAAATTATTTTTTATTTATTGTAAATAATATTATACTTTTTCAGGGTTTTACGTAACGCATTTTTTGGAGATTTTTGACCCCCTTCTCCCTCCATGTAACGCGCCTTAACGTTTTACTGTACTCTAAAATATAGCTTGTATGAGTTACTATGAGACTAGGACTACTTGACCGTTCCGTCACCGAACAGAAACGCAGCGTGCCGTGACCGTACCGGCATCGACTTCCCGACGGAAATATTTTGCATTTGGCGGCACGGTTCTGCCGCGCGCGTGTCATATGCGACGTTGCCGTTCAGGTGTGCGCAGGTGGCCCACCGCGACGTTGCCACGTATAGTGTGTATTTCTTTCTAGCGCAATACAATAGAAATATATTTTTAAATTTCGGAAATAATGAAACAACCTGACATGTTTATTAAATTATCGATAATTTTAAACTAGTTGTGTGTGTGCCCGCAGCTGCACTCGCGTTTCATAAGTTTTTCAATGCGATTTAATTTTTTTCGGTACTATGATAAAGTAAAATTAGTTCTCACAAATTATAACACTTGCCAATGAAACTATGCATTGGATTGGATTTTAATATTCTTTAATTATTTAATATTTTAAATATCTTAATATTCCTAATTATTTTCAAAAAACTAAAGTTAACCCTAAGTTACGCGGAGTAACTTCAGCTGTCTAACAATACCAGTCCCGTCAAAATCGTTTCAGCTGTTCCGGAGATTACCAAGAACAAACAGACAGACAAACAAAAATTTAAAAAATTGTATTTTTGGTTATAGGTTTCGTACATACATTCATATGTATTTAGTAAAAAAATTGTTACATATTTTCATATAAGAGACACTTTTATTTTTTAGTGTAGGTGAGTAGGCTTCAAGGCGTTCATGCAACACCAATACGTATATTATATTCGTATACCAATTGTATACCAATACAACGTTATTGAATATATTCCGAACGAGCATAATAGTTACGCGTAGCAAACAGGCGTGAAACTCGTTACAAACGCGTACGATACGCGGTCATGAGCTATCATGTCGTTTTTTTTTACGTGACTGATACGTTCATAGCACGGTCATGGTACGGTCTAGTGGGCAGAGACCTTTTATTTTATAAAAGAATTGACAGTAATGTTAATTAGTGAGATTTACTGAATGGTATTGACTTAGATAAGCAGGTATGCGACATTTAGCGATTCTCACTAGGGGAAAATCTTAAAGATTCGCGTTACTAATGATATGATGTCACCAGTCAACATGCTACAGTGTGTCAAGTATAAAATGACGTTTAAGTGGTGGTGCTCAGATACACAATAAAATGTATACTTACGCAGCCTATCGCATATTTTGATTATGAATAAACTATGTGAAAATATACATGATTAGTACTCGGAGCGCCATTCAAATTTATACAAATTTTAAATGTTAGGTTATAATTTAGGTGTTATCTTAATTATGAATTTTCACTTCTATCGGCAGTCGTCATAGGCTACCTAGTTATTTTTAAAAAAACCTTTATTCTGTACCTTTAGGGTACTTTCACTCTAATTACCGTTTTTTCTATAGTTAACTACGAACAGAGAAGTTTCGACAGTAGGGTTACTTAGGCCGTGGCCATTATCAGACACAGTCACGTTAACTCACGAACACAACACAAAAGCATGCAACTGTTTCACATATACACGGTTATAGTTGAGTCACTGCCGAGGCACTATGTCATGGAGTCGACGAAGCATGTCTCTTTTAATTACATCTGAGTGCGAAACCGCGAAACCGCGAAATCAGTTTAAAGCAATGTAGACGTTGTGCATGAGCGGTAGAGACTAATCTCCTGTACTAAGTGGGGGTTGAAAAATGTCAAGAAGTAGGTGAGAGGGTGAACACGAAGCGAGAGTAATAAACACCTCGTGGCAGCGGGAATCAATTGCCAACTGTTCTGGCTGATAACACTTACATATAGTACTTATCTAGATCAGTTCAATCATCATTTGGTTTAGTTTTAAACGCACGCGTCACGCACCGAGCATGCTCACCGATCCAGTTGTCATTTATTCAATTTAATCAGGTGACCTCTCTCAGATGTATTTTGTATTGTAATTTTTTAAGTTTTCGCGTTCCATATTTAAATCCAGTTAATTTAAACGGGTTTTCACGCGTATCTTTGCTTTTTTCTATCCCGACGTTTCGGCTGGGTTTCACCAACCGTGGTCACGGGCTGACTGGCGGTGCGCGGCGTCGCCTGCTGCGTTGAGGGGTATTTAGATGAACTACCCCCGTATAATAAATATAAAGACCAAACGGGGGTTTAAACCAAACCCGTTTAAATTAACTGTATTTTGTATTGTCTTATATAATAAATACCTTTTTTGTTTCTTAAAACAGTTTCAACATATAAGTCATAAGTATACTTACGATATCAACACCTCTTATCTTTAGCATTTTCAGTTTACAATGATGTTGTTATGGCATTGAGTATTGTTTATCCGTAATAATGTCCGCTGTGCCTATAATGACGTACTCTCAGGTTTCCTGTCGCTATGAACAATTCATTATATTTCCCCGCCAGCCTCAGGGCTCGAGCATCACTCGCGTCGGGATCGAACTCATTTACTTTATATTAACCTTTCACTTACTCTGTCCGAGCGAACTATGAATATTAAATAAAAAGGCATTTAAATGCACCTCGTCACGTCGGAGCAGAGCCTCGTGTACGAGGGCCGCTTTACCTGCAGTTAATGTACACACTGACTTTAAAACTTAATTATTGATAGTTAATATAAATAAAACTGACTACTATTGTGTCATATATGTACCGGCTTTCTCACAGTCGTCGAGTCTGCGAGTGGTTGCAGCGTTTAAGATTAATGTCTAAAACTAGCATACCTTTGGTGTCGTGTAGTACTCCACAGGATAGGTCGGTGGTACACCGAGCACACCGAGCTTCGCAGTAGCGACCGCTCCACGTCTCAAGCATCAGATAAACTGTAATAGACGATCCGGCGCTGTCTGAGTGTTTCATACCATCAACAAAACAAATACATTTCATCTCGCCGGGACCGCAACACTGCAAAAAGTCTTATTTGTTATTTATATATTCATAATCAAGTCTCTACATATTCATATTGGGTATTTTCTTACCAACATCTGACTGGTTTCTTTTAAACAGACTTATTTTTTAATTCTAATGAACACTAATGTGGTAGGTCAATCATTAAAACAATTGTTACACTTTAATAGAAGCATAACTGGAAAGCGTAAAAGTAGAAATCGTTTGTAAATATTCTCCCCCGAAATACTTTTAACCAATTAACCGTCTGAAGAAACTTCAAAGGAGTGACTCAGATGCTTTTAAAAGTGTCCGAGATAAATGTGTTCAAATCAATTTACAAGTCACTTTTAGTCGCCCCGACGAAAAACCTTAATGGAAAAATAATTGGATCTTTCACGCTAAAAGGATCGCGAAAAATGTCCCAAAAGCTCGGGAAAGAGTTGAGGTAGGGTGCGGCCGACTCTCCTAGTGTTCGTGAAATGAAGATTCTTTGGAACAAGTCACCGGGTCACTCGGACATTCCGGGCGTTGTATGTCCGCTCAGCGCTCAGCGGCAACTCCCCGCAACCCTTTATATTGTGTTACCAGTTTATATCGCTCCTTTTTTCTAAATACTACATGATGCAAACGTTTAACTCAATACACTACTAACAGTGATGCAATCATTTACAGTAATTTGTTAATGACACAATGTACTGTTGATCACAGTATATTAAGTACAACAATAATTCTTAATGACATAAAAACATTAATAAGAATTATTAAAACTTGCAGACTTGCAACTTTTAACTTTCTGCCATCCTCAATAATTACATATTTTATTTCTTGAATATCAACATAATCTACCAAACATTCCTTTATACCTATTACATGTTCACTAGCCCCTGTATCCATATATTAACTACTAACTACTCCAGTAGAGTCACCGATTTTTATACAAGTTGCCACAACATGGACATTGGACATGACTCGTCTTGTCCATGTTCATTTTAAGGCTAACACGTTCGGAGGCTCTACTGAGGTCACCGAGCATCGTTCTTAGGACTTCTGCGGTCTCATCCATGACTACTATTTCATCAGCAAAGCGGAGGTGTGTTATATAGTCGTCGTTTATGGTGATACCAAGCCCTTTCCAATCCATAACCTTAAAGACATTCTCGAATGCAGCGGTGAACAGTTTCGGAGAAATAATACCTCCCTGTCTAACGCAATGCCGCAATGGTATCGAGGTCTGGTCTATCATACGGTGTTCGCTACCGGTTTTGAGCGAACTGATCACAGAGATATCATTCAATATTTGCTTTTTTGTCGACAAGATGAATTCTATCTCATTATTAGTCACACCGTTGGGACTCATCCAGGTCCACTTCCTGTGTTCCCGCTTTCTGAAGAAGGAGTTCATAATAAAGAGTTCCTCCTTAACCATAAAGCTGGCTAGTCGGTGGCCCCGGTAGTTCCGCCATCCAACTCCAAATTGCCCCACTCGTAGCTTTTCATTACTTCGCTTTCCTAGTTTTGCGTTGGTATTGGCGTAACAATGGTATAGTGTGTTTTGTTACTATGTATGGCCTGTGTAATGTCCACATACATACTCTGCTCCTCTTCGTCGGAGTGTACCGAAGTTGAGGCGTACACTTGGATAAGCTTCAAGGAATACCTTTTGGTTATTCTGAGTATCAGGAACGCCACCCTGGTCGACACACACTCCATCTTCATCACGTTGTTTACAATGGACTTGTAGACTAGGAACCCGACACCGCCCTGAGACTGTTGTTCGCCCTCCCGGAAATACAGCAAGTTGCCTGGTCTGAGGATTATCAAGTTCCCCCCTCTGTTCGGATCTCAGATAATCTCACCATAACTTGCTTATTTCTTCCTCTAGATCAGCAATCTTCTCATCAGTTCGCAGTGTTCGTGTGCTATACGTTGCCAGGTTGACCTGTCGTTGGTTGTGGTAGCCGGATCTCTGCTGGAGATTCCCAATACCCCTTACCCCGTTGTTACCTTAGCCGCTACCACTCTGACCAGGAATAGCGGGGCCGCCGGGGTCTAGGGGGCGGTTTCTTGGTGTGTCGTTCATTTGGGGGATGATTGCCATAATCGCCACGTTTGCCAGTCGGGTTGGCGATAGCAGTCGGGTTGGCGATCGAAGTCAGGTGTTTGTGGTACTCAGAGGGTGTTGGTGCCCATCCTTTGAATTATCCATTAGTTGCCTTTTACGGCACCCATGGGAAGATTTGGGGTGGTACTATTCTTGGCCGGCACCACACGGCGTACAAAAATTAAAATACATGAAATAGTGAAAATCCGATTCTACGAAAGATGAGCGGAGCCGCAGGATCACCTAGTATATTATAAGAGTGATAGCGGATAACAGGTTCATAGTTTACAGTTAAATTGTTACTATAACACTGGATTGTAAATTTTCTAATTAAGCCATTTGTAAGAAAATACAATATTTGTCATATTCTCTGATTATGAAATGAAATGGCTAAATATTATTTTCATTTACGCATAAATAATAGCAATGTCGATGTTGAAAAGGTAATGAAAATTTAAATGATATTTAAGATTAGTTAGCATACTCAATAATTATAGATAAAAGTTATTATTTGTATGGTATATTGTTGTCTGCAATGTACATAAATGATTGTCCGGAGTCGATTGAGTTAAATTTAGATTAATAAACAAATAATAAATCGAAATGAAAATATGAAAATAATATAATGCATATAAAAAACCGAAGGTTCTCTTTAAATAAAATATGTATAAAAAATACAACGAATAAAAATCTGGCCAGTAAAGAAACTCGTCCCATGTAGGTCTGCAATACTATTTACCAGAATTTGTTGAACAGTACGCACGTATCGGTTATAGTAATTTTCCGATCTTCTATGATCTTCGCTTGCCTCATCTAAAAATCTGAACAGTATAATATTGCCGGATCTTTTACTTTTCATCAATTTATTGTACCCAATAAATTGTCCGTCGAGTGTCGCTTATTCTTCATCACCCATAGTGTGTAAGATTACACCACTCCACACAATCACGTAAAAATTGGTTGAGAGATTGTTTTGTTATCCATTGTTACGTTCAATGTAAATAAATTATAAATGGCAAATCACTTAATAATTTTTCCACTATAATAAATAGTGGCATCCTCTCACTCTCGGTCCCTTTTTCTTATTAAGATCCAAATTCTATTCCTTCTCGACGTTCGTAATTTAAAATTTTAAATGTTCTTTCTAAAACGTCCTTCTCAGATTCTAAATTCTAAATTCTAAAACTCAGATTAGCAGAGCGCACGCGTAAAATATAATATAAAATTGACAGTTGAGATAGATATAAACTAATAGGAAACGTTCGGGTTTTCTTAATGAATTAAATAAGTAAATAAAATGTTGATATTATATAAATAATAATAATAATATAACAAATATTACAAAAACAAATTCTATTAAAACCAATCATCACATGGTTCTTGTTTATGTAAAGTAACCAAAATATCTAAATGATTATCTACTTTTAGAATAATTTAAAAATGCTGACAAATGATGATGATATTTTGTGTAAACTCTACTGTCTCGTTAATAGAAGAGTAAATGTTTCTTCGCCGACTGAACTGAATTACATTAATATTCTTACGCCACATAAGCGTATCAATATTGTCAAATCGAAAACAAAATAATGATCATTTTTCTAACTGAATATGCTAGTGTCGTATTTCTAATTCCAACTGTATACAGACGTACGGTATTCGTAACGCGGAAGTATCGTTATATACATATGTATATATCATTTACGTATACACTGTGTTATAGCACTGTAAAGGAAGTAATGGCATGGCATCTCGGAGCTTCATACGCGGTTCGAAGCCGCCTCGTCTTGTTATTTAATACAAAATAATGTAACAGTAATTCTGTAAGATTTACACAGATTGTAGTCTATTTTCTGTTATATTGTAGCTGAAATAATATTTACAAAGTAAAGAGTTACATTGAACTTTTAGATTTTTTTACAACACCCGTAACAAACAGATAGACAAAAATTTAAAAAATTATATTATTGGTATAGGTATCGTATATACATTCATATGCATTTAGTAAAAAATTGTTATTTTGACATTACATACAGACAGTTTAATTTTATTTATTAGTATACAGCTAAAAGCTGAGGAAGTTCACCGTGACACTTTTTTTCCTAACTTGCTAACGCTGTTTACCGGAAGGGCCTTTACAGCTTCACCGTGACTTTAGGGGCAAATGTTGAAGGCACTCAGCCTCAAAAAGTTAACTAACACAAGGATTACCAAAGTGGCACGGACCTCGGCTTATCCGTTACCTTGGAGTGCACCGTGACACCAAGCCACCGTGCATGACCACAACCTGTTAAAAGATAACTTTGTCGTAGATCAATACTGCTTATAGTCCCCAAACCTTTTTGTCTTGTGTAGACTCCTTACCTTTACTTCGTTGTGTAGAAAACAATCTTTTAAATATTAAATTTAAAAAAATTTAGTAAATAGTATTTTGTGTAAGTAATGCACTATCATAATTTATTCCTCCATTTATCAAGAAGATAAGAATTTACTACTTTTGAACCCCATTTGCAGCTCGCCAAGACCCACATTTTATTTATTCTGACGTGAACCTCTTGGAGTACAAAATAATCTCGAAGGGTCCATACGGAACACTTTGGAGACTTATATCGTAGATCGTCTTCTCTCGTCTCATCCCTTCCAAGATTTTTTATTATTATCTATTTTTTCTTACTCTGAAAGATTCAATTATTTTTCCATTAAGACTTTCAACTGGAGCCACTAAAAGAGAATTATTAATCTATTTCAAACATTAATTTGGATTTTTTAATGTTAAATATAATGTTTCTGTGTTTTTTTTTATTGATATCATTTGTTTTATTATTTCAAATTTTATTTTAACACAGTTGACTACAATTTAAACAAGTTGGTCTTTATATTCGATTACTTGTTAATTTAGGTAAACAAGATAATACTGTGACGCAAGATCAAGAACGCAAAAACGTTTTTTACAAAAGGTAACATAATAGTAAAAAGGTTAAAGGCGTGTCATCGTGTTATGTTTCGTGGCTCCAATAACTTTATTACAGAAATCCGCGTTCGGTTTCTTAGTGCACTGCTCGTAATTACCATTTTAATTGGAAGCAAGCTGCGGCGTCAGACTCTACCAGCCACCACCAGCCACCGCCAGTATGAACCAATCCACACCAGAACACATCAAAAGGTATTACATCCATATTATTAAGATTTAAATTTTTTTCACATTTAAAGAAATTAAAATAAACTAATAATACGTATTAATAAATAATAACAAAATATGATATTACTTCAATTATTTTGCAATTTGTTAAAATGTGTGTTATTGAATGGAATAGGTTTGTGTGCAGATGTCAATCACTATGTGTATTGATATTCCATTTCTAGTTTATTGAAAAATCCATTCGTAGTACTTCAATATGTTTGGTTCTAAAGCGATTAGATTGCGAGCTCGCGGTCGGTTATTTGATGCATTTATTTATTTTGTTGATCGACAAATATGTAGAGCACAGCGTTAGCGATATTTGAATACATTCGGTCAAAAACCTCGCTTGTGGTTTCAACATTTAGCTATAATACTTAGGAAGAAAAGACAACTTCAACTTTAGGTAAAACATTAGAAAGGAGCCTGTACAAATAATAGGCGTACAAAGTTATTTTAAGATTTCATGTTAATTATAAGTCAGTCAGGAATCAATCTTTGAGCAACTCGATATTTTCAGTTTTAAAAAAACCTAAGAAGCGCGCCCGAATTAGTGATTAGTGTTTGTATATTTGTGCACTGTTTATATTTATATATAAAATGTACTTATGTACATTTATGAATGCAAACGTGACGAGTCGATATGTGTTCCTGCTGATCCGCTGCCAGTGTTGTTGTGTTAATGAGTTCCGGGTGTTGTGACTGATAGAGAACGAGGGGTTGCCTTCATACAAACAGATAATTACTTTAGCGCTTACGTATTTTACGGGGAGTGAGCGGTGTGAAGCGTGTGCGGGGCGAGGGGCGAACCCATTCAATTAAGTATATGTCAACATTGAAATGTCATATCTATGGACGTGGTCCTGCCGAGAGATACGATGTTAGGCTATTTACATTATGCTATTTTAAAATTTCTACATAATGTCATTTTATTTCCGCTGCAATTCGTGTAATATTTGAAGAAATATACTTATAGTAAACACAGTGTATATCAGAAAAAAAACGTATTATGTATATTATTTTAGAAAGGGAGAACTTATAGAAAAATATGTTAAAAAGTGAAACTACTCTAAAGATAAATAAATATACACCAGAATTGGATTTTAGTAAAAAAAAACTTAGATCTTTGGGAGAGACTTGTGCCCTTTGCGTCTTTCGGTTGAATGGATGGATGAAAAAAAAACAAATACAATGAAAATTAAGTATGTAAATACATACATATACCTTTCTCCCGTGAGAGTAGGCAAAGGCTACGTTCTTCCACTTGCTACGATTTTGACACGCCTCTTTCGCTTCCTCTACTTTCAAACATGCTCGCCGGTTATAGGTACTATTCACCTGGCCGCGAATTTATTTATTAAGACTTTCTCCATTTGGTCAAAATAGCTTCGCTTAGGTCGTCCCTTACCGAGGTGCCCCTTCACCCTCGCCTTATACATTCGTTTCGTTACATCCATCCTCTCCATATAGCCAAACAAACTAAGCATACCTTTCTCTATCTTCCTCACTACATCTTCTACCACATCACAGCAATGTCTGATTATACTGAAGTATGTGTAGTTTTTTAATTGAGATCGGAAAAATGATTTCATTTCATATGAGAGATGAGAATGTATCAAGAATCAACAACATGATACCGCTCTGTATCTGCCATATATCCGATCCCGGAACAAAATGCGACGTGAGTCGGGTACTACCTAGCCTCTATTACGCTATGTTATTCATTACCTAGATATAGATATTTGGTAAATAAATTCAATATATTATATGTATTAGCATCGTTTAGTATATAACATCTTGAATGCCGTGGGACAGCGCACTGAGCGCACGCGTCAGCGTTCAATAAACGGACCCTTAGATTAATATAATGTACAAATAAACGACCACTTAATATAATGTACGAACACTTTTATTATGATTGTATTATTGTAATTATTATGTAAATTAAGACAGTTCTATGAAACTGCAGTGATTCAATGAAAACTGCTATTAAATATTATTAAATCACTCAGTTACGCAGTTACTAAAAATAAAGAAAAAATTTGAACATAACAAATAAAAAAAAATTAGTTGTAACTTTATGTAAAAGCTAGCTGTGCCCGCGACTTCGCTTGCGTGAGGTTTCGACATTTATATTCTAATAGGCAACCTACATATATTCTCGCCCGTACCGTCGGTTCCGGTACCGTCCCGTCACCTACCAAATTTCACTGAAAGTGGGTCAGTAGTTTTTGCGTAATTTCTAACAGACATACAAAATGTGTCCTGTAGTAGATTCTGAATCCCTACTTATTTTTTTCCTCAAACATCATCAATGTACATAAAAAATTCTCCAATCTGTAGATTTTGTCCTGTTAGTTTTTTGTTATAGGTATAAGTTATCTATGTTCTTGTAATGTTCCGAAACAGTCTAAATTATTAAAAAATAAGTACAGCGCCATCTATGAATAATCGTCAGAAATACATATACAATTTGCTTACGTAATCACATTCATAACACTTCGTCCCCCATATCATTATATATATATATATATATATATATCCATTCCATCCATTCAACCATAAGGCGTCCACTGTTGGACAAAGGTCTCCCCCAATAAGGAGGGGATTGCCATAATCGCCACACTTAGCAAGCGGGTTGGCGATCGCAGTAGGTGTTTTTGGTACTCAGAGGATGCTGCTGCTCATCACCTGTTTTTTTATCCTTAGTCGCCTTTTACGACCCCCACGAGAAGATAAGGGGTGATACTATATATTATATTATGTCACTTTGTTCAATTTTAACCAATCCATCAATTTTTTGTTCTCGAATAAGACTAAAACGCATTTATTTACAAACTCTTCTTTCATACTAAAGTCACCGCGTGTCATTCAAATTATTATTACTTTTGATAGAGTGGACCGTAATGAAACAAAGTTTCGATGCTACCCCGGAATATGCTTTATAATTATCTTTTTGAAATTTTCAAATATACTTTCTAATTAATACCTTAACCAAACAGACAGGCAGACAGATATTTCTAGAAATTATAGAAATGTACTTAATTACCTATTTTTATCCCCTTGCTTTTTTCAAACGTTATTGAAAGTGGCGTGTCGCGACATACGACCCGCATTCTTACAACAAGCAATACCGTAATGCCCGAGCGAGTCAACTATAATACCACAATGGCAGCGATGTGGAGGCACCCACGATACCTCTAAACGTAGGTAGACGGACAGCCTGAATGTAGTGTTGTCTAATTTAGTGCCAATATTTGGGGACGGTAATACCTATAGCCAGAGGCATGACTCCCACTCCTAAGCGGTTAGTAGACGAGCGCGGTCTGTAACACTAGTTGACGGATTATAAAAAAATATTCCATACTAGTTTACAGAGCGACTCGTCCCAACACCTTTGAGAGAGTATACAACCTCAGGACAATTTGATTTTGGGCAGACTAAAATCTAAGCATTCTGGAAATCCTGAAATCCTGTCTTCCGATAAATCAGATATTTCAGAAACGCTAATTTTGGATAAAATATATACAATCTAATATTGATTACCAAACGCCGGTGATAAGGTAACCGGAAAACTTACACAAGAAAATTGTCTAATGTCTGGGCCACCGAAACGTATGGGTAATGATGCCTTGGACCAAGACGGATTTCATATCAATACTTATTCAAAATAGTTACTAACATATCGCTGAAATTTTGTATTTAGTCTTTAGCAAAAGGTAGAATGGATTCATTTTGGTAATAAACAAGGTAACGATGTAAATAGATACATGAACCTAGGCACTGAGTCCAGAATACACACGATACAAAATTAAATAGATAGCAGTTGGAGAGAATAGTTTCACCGATAAGTAAATTTCCGATAACAGATCAGAAATGTCAAAAGAAACTCGATTGTGGTTTATATTCAATGAAATCACTAATCGTTTATAAGTAGTAAGCATGCGATGAGCACTCAGACTCACATTAAACTGGGCCGAGCCATTTTGTCCCTTTAACGGTCGCAATCTCTGAACTCCGCTAATCTATTCACTCGAGCCACCTTTATCCATTAAACGGGTGTCGTCCACAAAGGCTTTTGATGCAGCGCCGCGACGCATCTGTGTGTGTGTGTGTCGGGTAGCGGCGGGTGGTGCGGGGTGGAGTAGAGGCTCTCAGGAATTATTCGGCGGTTAGCGGCCCCTTGCTTCACAGTGCGGGAACACAATACGCAACTGTGCCGGGAACGGAAAAAATACAGCTCGTCATCTCCAGCCGTGTCGCGCCACAAACATTAAACTTATGTAAAGGATGCCACAGAATATCTTGTACTTTAGTTAACCATTTTCTGAAGGCTATAGAAAAAAAGCTGAAAATTGGTAATTTTAATTAATAATCCTATGAAAAAGTTAAGAAAAAGTTGAATTAAAGTATACTTGAAAGCTTTTTTCTGTTTTAGTGGATTTCTAGAAACTTATTGTTTCTATGACCTCCTTTTACCTGGGTAAATGCATTTATACATCCCGGGGAGTTTTTATTCTCCGGTTATAGTTGTTAGGTGGTATGTGGGACTCGCCCAACATGAAGCGCCAGAACACCCACTAAAATACTATTGTACCATCCGCTGCATTACCTGAGATGATACCGAACAAATATCGCAATCTCCGCGTCGCCTCGGCGGGAGGCTCGACTTGATGTTAAGTCGGGGCTCTCCTTTTGTTCTCAGTCCAGGTGGATAGCTTGGTACCCCCTCTTCGTTAACCGTCAGCAGGAATCCACTCCCCCTTATCATACTGCCCTTGCAGATGCAAGAGCATGGAGAAGGAGGAAGCGCATAGGGAAGAAGGGAAAAGGAAGATAAAAGGAGTCGCGCTGGTTAACACATCGTAGGAGACCTGGAAAGGATGGGACCTACGTCCTTCTACGATCACCCTTTCACTCGGGCATACGGCGCCATCGCGTTAAAGGGAGGTCGGCAAGACATGCCCCCTACGTGGTGCCAGTTGTTCCTTCCTACATCTGCGCAAAACACCCATTTCGGCCGTTCCTTTGTGCAGTTCAAGGCCGCATGGCTCTGGACTCCACAATGGAAACATTGCAACCTCCTGTTAATAACCACCGTACAGATCAGCCGGGTGTGTCCCAGGCCTATGCACCTGTAGCACCGTAAAGGCTTTGCCCCATAATGCATATACCTAGATCACACCCATCCGATCGTGATGCGTTCCTTGGCTGCTAGTTTTCTGGCCTCCATCACTGTTAGAGACATAAACGTTGTCCCTATCGCCACTTAATAACCCGGATTGAGCATTATATCTATGACCTAATTAGTAGTAATTAGGTAGCTGAAGGTAACTTCAGGAACATTATATGTACAATATTTACAATTTGTTATTTATTTAGTTTAGGACAAAATCTATACTAATAAATAAAATTGAATCGTTCGAATCATATATGTATAATGGAAGACATGGATCGTACAAAGAAAATTATTTTTTGTTGTTAATATATAAAATTGAAGTGTCTGATCTTTTTTTTTTACTAAATACATATGAAAGTGTATATTATATGATACCTATACCACAATGCAATTTTTAAAATTTTTGTCTGTCTGTTTGTAACGGCTAGTCTCCAGAACGGGTGGACCGATTTGGGCTTTTTTTTAGATAGGTGAAGTTACTCCGCGTAACTTAGGCTACTTTATTTTTTCGAAAATGATTAGGGTTCTGCGTAAAAAATTGAAAACTCATAATAAAATAACATAAGCTCACGCCTGTTATCCCCGTAGGGTTCGGTAGAGGTGATGTAGCGAACTACACCACCCACATTTTTCCGAGCTTAGTTCCGTCCTAGATGTAATAAAGGGCGAGCCTGTCGCCATAACGGCCACAAATTCCAGACTCCGGGATATGACTCCACACCAGAAACAATTGGTAAGAATCGAGATCGTATTCTACGATGTAATTTCCAATACTTCTATATTTGCATTTTAATTATTCTTGATTAGTGTAGAATTCCTTCTTGTTATCTTTCTTATTACAAAAACAAAAAGGATAAATATTTCATGGCAAAAATTCTGGGCTCACAGAGAAATAATGAAAGGAGACCTGCCACTTCCATTGAAAAAGAAAGTAATGGACAGTAGCATCCTTCCTTGTCTAACATATGGCTCACAAACCTGGACATACACAAATCAGGCAAAGGAAAAAAATCGAATCTATGAAGCAACTATGGAAAGATCCATACTCGGATTACGAGAAATAGATAGAGTACGTCACACCCAGATTAGAGAGAAAACAAAACAAATTGATTTTTTAGTCCACTCTATGAAACTAAAGTGGAAATGGGCAGGAGACCAAGCAAGAGTTGAAGATGCTCGGTGGACAAGTTGTGTCGTAGCATGGAATGGACCAGTAGGTAAAAAAAAAGAGGAAGACCACCGCGAAAATGGGTCGATGACATCAAAGATATTGCTTCAGACAATTGGTTAATATAAGCAAAAGACAGAAAATTTTAGATACAAATGGAGGAGGCCTTTACGCTACAAAAGGGTTCTCATAAAAATAATGACATTTAAATTTTATTTTACAATACAAATTTATAAATACCAACATTAAGTTAAAAAATGTATTGAAATAAAATAAATAAATATACTTAATTACTAAAAAATGAAATACTAATACATAAACATATTATAACAAATTAATATTAATAATATTCTTTGTCAATATACCTACTATAAATTAATAATGTTTGTTATAACTAATTTGTAAACGCATGCGAATGAGAAACAATAAAAGGCTTATTATTATTATTGCAGAATTACTATCGAGAAATATTGCACCGTAATGTTATTTTTTGAAGAGTTAACTAATTGAGTGTGCTGACACGAAGCAGAGAAAAATACTAATAATCTAAAGATGCTGTTTGAAGGAACTTCAAAATCTTAATATATATTTTTGTGCCATATCAATAGTATTGGTTGGTTGAACTGTACACATTTAAACTATGCCATTTCTTATGCCAATTAGTTATTAATATTATCTCATGACAATTAATTGAATAAGAGCGACTAGGGGAAGAGTAAAAATGAGCATAATGATGTACCGACTCATCTTGGGAGAGGCTCGGGGCGAGAAGCCGGCACTGCGAGAGAGTCGCCGGCACACAATGACGGACTCGCCTATTGTGTCAGAACAATTACGAGAATTAATGAGATGTTTATCTAGAACGTAACGAGCGCTTTACACGGGACTACACGACTACGATATGTAGGACACAATGTCAAAAGTAAACTTAACCAACCTTTACCAACTGTAAACGTGACAATAAATTAATTAAAAGTGTCTGACCATTGAAAACTGAAATAGCTTTTAATACGAAGTAGAACATGAGTTATTACTCAAACACAAACCTTCTCAAATGATCCAACATTAAAATAACCAATAAGTTCATATAATTTTATTGAGTGTGCTTAATTACAACTTTATAGTTTCAACAGACAGTGCGCGTGTAGGGACGCTAGCATGATTTCACTTTAGAAGAAGTTGCGCTCGACTCGCGTCGACGCCGTGCAGACATTTTTAAAGAAGGATATCTTAAAACGTAATTTTTTTCTAGAACTTGATGCTTGAAGAAGCGGCGTTTATCTGATACATGTCTACGTATCGTAACAGTTCAGGACAGCATGTGTCGCATCGTGTCTTGACATTGAAGCAATCCTTAACGCCAGTAGTAGGTAATATAATCATCAAGGACGAACAATATTTTTCTTTCATTCCCTTTATTTAGGGTCTCAGTTTATTTAGCGAACTCGATTGAGGCGGACCAAGCCGGTTGTTAACTCACAAGATAATACCGTGAACTCAAAGACCTCGAAGCGGTGTCGCTCTATTTTGACATCTCTATTATCCAGATTAAATAAATTGGTTAGGGCTGACATTTTGTACGATTTACTCAGTCGCGGACATATTCTACAGGATAGTTTGTACTTTAATATCATGCTTTACAATGCTTTAAATAAAAGACAGCATTTCGATATTAGCGCGTAATATTGTTAATGTGATGAACCGGTTGATGATACACTGAAACGCTTTATTGAGTGCAATACATCTGGGTTCATTGTAACTGTAGAATACCATTTTGTTATGATATATGAGATTTTTATGATCATACATGATATATTAAAGTTTTAATAACTTGATGCATAATAAACTTAATTTTTATCTACCTTAGTTTGAGTTATACAACGAATTGAACTGTACAGTGCAAGTTAATTTAATTATAAGATAGCTGTGTTTGTGACTGTTCATGTGAAATGATTTGGTAGATGTTCTGTTCTTTAATTGTAACTGTGTCATCAGCACACGTACACGAGTACGTATTGTGAACTGAAATGTATAATGCCGGCATAGTAGGTCGCCGGTCGCAACAGTTTGGTTGAACATTGCGCTAGGTCTGTTCGCCATCCCTCTGGGAGCTGTCCCGGCGAGTCGGAGGATCCCTCATCTCTGGGATACACAGCTAATTTATATTTATTGATATGAAGCAGCTACACGGGACTATATTGTTACAGTTATATGTTTTGAATGTTTTTATATATTTATTTGAAAATTAAAGAGTACTAGTTTTGGTAATATATATATTTTTTTACTTTTGTACAAGAATCATGTAGGTAATTTTTAAAAGCTTAAGATAGAATTTTTTTTCAGGTCTTCACTACATCTGTAACATTTTTGTATAACAAACAAACAATAGAAAAGTAAAGTTAAAACACTAAATAAAGTTTGTTAGTCTTAAAAAGTCAATTAAGGAGCGATTCGACACGTAAGGAGCTGTTTATAATAGTTGCTCCGGTTCACCTCACCTCCGTGCTCTGTCTACTATTCTCGCACGGTCAGCTGCAACGACAACACGATAATTTTACCGGTTTACTGTTTTTATTTCGCATTATCTTCTGACAAACTCCATCAATAAACATGCTGTCAAAACTAAACTTTATCTACAGGAAATTTCCATTTTGATTTAGCTATTTTTTTAAAGTATTTTAACCGTGAAACCGTTTAAACTATCGGTGAAACCTATATCCAAACTTAATTTTATAAAATTAATTTAACTTAAAAGCCATCTCTTTGGTTGCGACATTGAAGTCAGACATAATTATGGCGTCGCAGACTTTTCTGTATAGTTAAAAGTAATGAATGTTTTTGCCTAGATTTAATTCCTGTATTTTAAATGGCAGCGCACTGCATATTATAGAATTATTGACGACTTCAATTACATTTATTGTTTTTAATTATTGGTAAAAAAATATAGCACTATAGCACTCTAGGATAAAATATCTTTGTAACAATGAAATAATTTTCAAAGTTGGATCAGTAGTACTAGCTAGAGATTATCCCAAACATCCAAACTCATAAACTTTACCTCTTTATAATAATAGTAGGTATAGATTGTATCCTTTCTTTTTGTTACAACATATTTTAAATACTGCAGAAAACAAATTACTGGTTTTATATCCAATTTGGAAATTGATATATACATATATATGTTTTTTGTTATGGAATTTCTAAATATTAAAGATTTAAATTTAATGTATATCAATTAAAAATTCTAAACAGTTTTTCTAAATAAACTGTTTGGTATACATGATATAATTAGTAGTATCAGAACCGGCGAATTTCTTTTAGTAAGTAGTGTTATATAGGATAAACATTCTTTGAGCTATGGCGAGTCTGGGTCTTACAGAAGTTTGGCTTTTATATAATATTACTGATTTATTAAGCATTTATTGTTACGTTACACCGAACTAATAAGCAAAAATATATGCATGTAAACATATTAAGTAATACATGTAAACATATAAACATATGCATGTAAAGAGCATCGTAAAGAATTTTGAGAGTCTAGAATCTCTACGTTAAATCTCAGATGCACACAAAATACATAATTTAAATACGACTCGGCTGAAATATTATAACTTAGGGAGATATTTTGCCCCAAATATAAGAACGGGTTAAATATACCAAAATACAGATCTCACGTGCCACTGCCGGAAGGTATGGAACAAATCGGTTTTTTGTACCATCGTTGGAAACTATATTTAACGTTCGAGAAATAAACAACCACAAGCGCGACTCAACTATAACCGCTAGTGTACAGCTCTAATTAACTGAATAAATACATATCTGAAGGTAATTCAACGTTAGCAAACTTCATGTTGAAGCGGGGTGAGGTGGGTGAGGCGGGGAAGCGTTTTAAACCTATATTTATTAGTTTTGGGTGAATATAAATATCACGAAACAACCTTTAACCTAATCAAGTAATATATTGATAATCTTTTGTCAAGTGATTGAAAATGGTAAATTAGAAATAGATGTAGAGTGATAACTACTGGAGGCGTGATGATGATGTTATTATATTATTATTATTCGAAAAGGGGCTATGCAGGCTCAAACAGTCCTATATCACTACGACGCTTGATTACCCAGAATTCGGTTACGTATGGGCATTAATGGATCATATTCACATAAAATGTGCTTTGGTATTTCGTCAGCAATTTCATAGATCCTGCACGCTTTTGTGTCCTGGACACCAATATTATGCATATTATGCTTGCCCAAACATCAGTGCCCAGTCAGTGCTACCACTTATACTCCTAGCTGATTCCTATTGAGCGCCAGGGCTTCTTCAGCTTTGTGCTAAGTGAATGCCCTGAAGAGCTCTTTAGAATGAATATATCCTGGCAATTTATTCCAGAATTCTATAGCCTTATAGGTGTATTGGTTCCTTATGGTCAATTGAACTAGGCTTTTTGGAATACCACAAAACGGTTCAGGCCCAATTTGTGTTTCCATAGCCGCTGCTCTTGCAAGCGCATCTGCAGCTTCATTGCCAGGAACTCCTGCAGGCCCTAGGACCCATCTTAAAATCAACCAGGCTGTTGAGCATTGCCATACAATTGGCAACTAGCTTCGACTCAATTACGTCCGTAGCCAGCACCAAGAGAGTGGCTTGCCTAAATGAATGGATATATATTGTATGGTTATCGTAGGCTTTCTGTAGATATATACAGGCACATTCTAGAATGCCATAATTTCCGCTTGGAAGATGGAAGCGTAACTACCAAGATTAGTCGTTTTGCTAAACATAGGTCGCTCTACATTGGTCGTGTGTCCCGCGTGGAGGGAGTCCCTCAGGGACTTGGTGTCCGACGTGGGTGGGGTCCTCTCCTTGCCGTCGCTCGTCAGAGCGATGGTCGGGAGCTCTAGGGTCTGGGCCGTTGTCTCTTTCTGTTGCGAGTCCGTTATGCTCGCAAAGGAGGAGGCAGAGCGGGAGAGGAAGCGGAAGAGGGAGCGGGCAGCGCTTCCCAGCCGAATGAGGCGTGGCACACGCCGGGGCACCGGACGCAGTCGTCCGGGGGCTCGCCGAGGTCGCCAAGCCTCGTAAAATAACTTGACGTCGGACCTCTCGTGCGGTATGGCGCTGTCAGGGCCTCCGTAGAATACATGTATAATGTGCCTCCGGAGGCCCTGTCATCTTTGTGCCGGTTAGGGACGTGGAGTGTTTTAGTCAGTCGGTTTCAATAGGAGGCCAACATGGCACGCGGGTCATCACCATGAGAGATGGCCTTGTCTGTCGCGAGGATCAACGTATGTAAAAACCGCGGTTCGTGCATACGTCCGAGCGTTCAATGAACAGATTTAAACCACGTAAAAAAAAAGGTCGCTCTCCATATATTCCACAGCCTATGTTAAGTCCTATTTTTGACCCGTCAGTGAATCATAGTAAGCTGCATTCCCTTCGCGTTATCTCACTGTTTTGACTAGGAGTCCCGTGGAAGGATTTCGACATAAAATTTTTGAAGATTTGTTTCGGGAATCATCATATACGATATCACCCCTTAAAATTGGTGTTTCTATCACTGAGTCTAAAAGAGATCTCATAGACTGGGATATCCATTGTGTCCTCACGAGGGCGTAAATTCTGTGCATCGTCAACCTCGCCACCTTTTCTACATGTAGGTGAAGGGGCGTCAGATTTAACAGATTATCCAGAGATGCTCTAGGGGCTGTCGACATGGCTCCCGTCACTAAGATAGAAGCCATTCTTTGTACGGTAGCTAATCGGATACAAACCGACTGCTGCTGTGCCTTTTTGGACCATACCACACAGGCGTATGTTATTATGGGTCTAACAACTGCCGTATACAGCCATATGGTTTGCCTGGGATTTAAACCCCCAGCGCTTACCGCCCATTCGACTACAGATTCCCATTGCTACTTTCACCTTCTGAATTACATATCCAATATGGCTATTCAAGGTCAGTTTCTGGTCGAGAATAACTCCCAACCATTTGACCTCTGGTGAGTACTTCTAGTAAATTGATTGTCTTGCCATTTAGTGAGGGTTGTACTAATTGGTTAAGACGCCTTTTCTTGGTGAATGGTACTAGGACAGTTTTGTCTGCATTTACCCCGCAATTCATTGTCCGTGCACCATTTATCAATGACATTTAATGCTTTTTGCATAAGGTACGGGAGAGTACGGTACTTTGAGAGAAACCTCGAACGACTATCACCAGGCCATCAGCCTAGCCTTGGGCGTCGATCCTTGATTCCTCCATCTTATGCAGGAGTTGGTCCACTGTTTGGGCCCATATACGGGCGATAGAATACCTCCTTGTGGTTACTACCTCAGGATTAGTGCGATGATGATGTTGCCACAGGATCTCGAATTTCATTTTTCAATGTCAATTATCCAGTATGTTTTAAGTATGCATATTTTATGAGAGTGATTTAACGCACTCGCTAATAACTATGATTTATTTAAGGATAATCAACAATCACTATTAATAACTTTTCTAAGTCTATTATTTCTATGTCTTAAATATAAATTGATTGAAATTTGAGAATAGCTTTCAATACAGTACAGTAAGGTGCGTGACGTGCACTCGTGTATCTACAAGTCGGCTGAGATACGATACAGATTTAAATTTTTCAAATCAGTCTTCTGCGTCAACCGTCATATTATGTGTATTCTGATTATATTGCGATCCTTTCGAATTCTGATGAAAATAAGTTAATATTATAATAAAAAATCTATTAAGTTAATAAAAATTTCGTAGAAACAGAAACCCCACTACCAGTGCAATACTTCGGCAGTAATGAAAAGTAGAGAGCGGACAATCACTGCGTTTCCACTATGCATATAGTGATGTGATAGTGGTGACTGCTGCAGGCGATGGCGCTCCACCTGTCTATTCACTTGTATTTGCATATAAACACTAGATAATTGTTCTGGAACTTGTTTCTGTGATAATATAACATGAGGACAGTTTTGGAACCCGAAGGAATCCGTAAACAACTCTAACCTAAGTTACACGTATCTCCACATACTACACTATAGAACACATTAACTTTGTTAACATTAAGTTACGGAATGAAATCTCATTGTAGTAAGCTTCTTCAAACAGACTGGTGGGTTATGGTAAATAACTATTGTCACTGTGAGTATACACACTTTATTAATTTATTGTTAACCTTGCGATTTCAAAGCTACGCAGGCTTCTCAGTTTCATTGTAAATGTTACTTTATTATTATTATAATGAATGTTACTTTTGTGCTTAATTGTATGCTTAATTTGTAACATTATAGTTTTACAAATTGTTTTCTAAATTAATGCTTCATAAAACCCTTATGTATAAGGTCTAATATCTTGACATCATCAAATATAACCGCCATAAAATAAGCCCTACTTAACTGTTAAGTTAACTGACAACAGCTATCCTGCCTCACAAGCACTTCAGTTAAGGTTTTATGCCCTTCAAGATAGCTAATACTTCGGTTTTTACGTCCGCCCGAGGCAGATTCCGTCGCAGATATCAGTGTGCGTCGCCCAACCCAGACGACACATGTATTATGCCTTGTAATACATTTTTTTACGAGTAAATATACATCATTCACTGGAGATACTAGAATGTATGGAAATAAATTAGAAATGCGACTAACACAGGTACGTAATTGAGTTTTAAGGAAGAGTTTTCTTTATGAAATTCTATTTTATTAACGATCAACGTTTAACTTCATTTAAGAACTTAACTAGCATAAAAGGTGTTGGTTTGGCCACGTAATAACTAGATATTCAGCAAAGTATTTGGAATGTATTATAATAAGTTGTAAAAATAATTCAAATATATCTTTGTGATAATGACTTTTTTGTATATAACGTTACTTGCTTTGATAGCCATTAAATTCTCTTTGCAAGAGGTATAGAATAGTGGTTCTTCATTTGTTATATATATTTCAGTAAGATATAACAAGAAAATAAATTGAAATAGACTAGAGTTGCCTTTAGTAGTGGGTCAGAAGTGAGTGAAAAGTTTTTTCATCGTGCAAACTGTACAGTGTGAGTTACCTATATAATATACATATCTAACTGTACTGCCTCAGTGGCGCAGTTTTATTGCGGTACGATTGTCGCTCTGAGGTCTCGAGTTCGATCCCCGGGTTGGGCTAAGTGAAATTGGATTTATCTACTCAGTATCATCCTGGAGTCTGGAATTTGTGTCTGATATGGCGACAGGCTCGCCACCTGTCACATCTGGGACGGAACTAAGCTCGGCAAAATGTGGTTGGTGTAGTTCGCTACATCACCTCTGCCTAACCATCGGGGATAACAGGCGTGAGCTTATGTTATGTTATCTAACTGTACAAAAGTACTAATAAACATTCTATTAGTTTCAGTCATATTTTACCGCTTTTACTTTTCCTGCGGTGAGATGTGAAAGCCCACTCCGTTTTGATCGAAGTCCGTCCCAGCGCTGGGCACAACAATCCGTCCCGGACACACAATACGATACGCATCGGCGGATATAACCCCATATTTTATTATGTGTCGCATACAATATATGATACCAGGATGTTCGCCTCCGCAATAACTGTTTGGAAAATAAGATCGCTGTCTTTCTGTAATATTTTTGTGAAATGCATTTCTTTATCTATAACATATATTGTACTGGCAATTAGACACAAACACTAATTATCAGTATCGAGTTGGGAACATTTTGTTGTGATGTGCACGTTAATGTCAGCTTCAAATAAAAACCGTGCGTACTGCTGATCCTTGCTTGACGCGTCATCTTGACGTGCGACGTGCAATCCAACATTGTATCCCGCTGAGAGCCGCCTTCCAAAAAGTACCTACTTATATTTTTGCATGTTCATTATCATCTTTAATTTTGTCATTACCTATCAAAAAGTTCTGTATCCAGTATGATGTTATTTTATTACTGCGGTTAGCAGGATCTACACTAATGAAAGTAAAACTATCAGGTAAAACGAGTCGTAAATGTCAATTGAACAAGTTTGAATACAAGCAAAGTTTTTACAAGACTTATTTCATAACTATATTATTTGAAAATAAAATGATATTGTCTTTAGAATCAATAAAAGAATATAAAAACTCGATTTTAAATTGTAAAAGATAGCGTTATCTATATTATTCAAGTAAATTTTGTACTTGGGTAAATGTTTAGATAAATATAACATAAAATATCAATTGCATTATAACTTTTTGCAATATATAACTATAACATTCACGAACCTACCAAAACCAATATCGGATAATTAAATTTTTCTGTACATCGTTTAATGTAATAAAGTTAAGCCCGTCCATTAATTCGGGAAGCAGTCACTGACGCTACGGAACTTACTTACATACTAGTGACTAGATTCATAAAATGATAAAAAAAATTGTGAACAGAAAGACGGTTTAAGGAAAAAGTAACTTGGAATGAGTTCGCAAAGAGTTGAGTAGAATAGGGGAAACAAATTAAGTACATCGTGTACAATATTTCGTGACATCGCTACACATCTGTATTCTGAGCGAGGGCTCGTTCGCTTCCCCCCGAGTGGTCGCTTGTATTTATAACCTTCATATTTAACTTCTCCCTGACGCGATGTGAATCATCGAGGAATCCGATCATGTAATATTTTTATTGCATCACTATGATATTGATATTGGTGAGCTTGGTGGGTTTAGCTTATAAGTAATCAATACTGATCTTGACAATTGGTGGGATAATATAATATCCGCGACAAAATTATGAGCGCTTTTATTTAGTTATTTGATTTTGTCTAAACGTTCAATGTATTTTCATTTTTTTATAAATTCATTTAGCATCGCTCAAGCCTTCGATTTATTGTTCCATAGCGTAGGTATTAGATTATAATTTTGCTTAATTTTGAGTAGATATAATATGTGCTTACGTGCTTAAAAGTATTTTTTGATTTGTAGTAATAGCTACAATTACCATAGTTATTTATACTGCCAGTGATATGAGCTGCATTTATAGTGTATTTTATTATCATACTTCATTACTAAGGCAATTCTGAATACGTGTTAAATATAGTTATACAAGCCGTAAAATAAAAACTATAAAAAAAATGGTCAAAATTTTTTCTAAAATCCATGGTCACAAATATGGATATTTTTTTCACTAGGATATACAGATCTGGTTCACATTGGTCTGATTTAAGTTACATAACTAACTATAAAATTTTAAATTTTCTACTTTAAAGTGCTACAGAAGAAGAAACTAAAAGCTGTTGTTATTACAGTTAACAATCATCACCATTTTGTTTATCCGGTGTAAGATGAGGGATTATATTTTTCAACAAATGCTAACACCTTAATAATTGGTTGACTTAACTGTTTAAAAAAAGCGCATCATGCCACCATTTGAACTATTTTCTACAAAATTGAACCGCTGGCCAAGATAAAAATATAATTTATAGTATCCACCGTAAACTTTGAACTTAATAATAATAGCTAACTCGGCGAATATTTTTAAGTATTACAACATATTTGTCAGTCTGTGAAAATCCCTCTTCAAGCTAAAACCAGTCAGCAATACGTGATTACTGTCCACTTTTTTATACTCCTGAATAATTCACATGTAGTATTATAAATATAAATGAGAATCGAGATAGTTTTTATATCGTGATAACACGACGTATACATTACTCTACAAATATTATTACCGTTATATTTTTACTTGATAGCTATGAATTTATCACCAAGCAGGGTTGTAGCGTGATATTAGTGACCCCGGACGGCTGTATCGCGGGATATGCGGCGCGGGTCAGGTGTAACGTATGTCAACATTTCTGATGAAACAATTTGTGATAATCTCTCGGAATATGGACGGAAGTCATCGCTCCGTCGAATGATACCTGTATACTCTATTTGGAATACTTACGAATTTGTATATACTATTCTGGTAGATACATCTATAGGAACTTTGTAATAAGATTGTAAAAAAACAAGCATTTTACATTGAATATATTTGAGATTAACTTTAAAATTAATGAAAGAACTTATTTTAATGGTTTTAGAATTTTTGTCTGTCTGTGTATGGAAAAACTAGTAGATAAATTTTGATGATATTCGGTATGAAAATAGTGTATATCCCTAGGTAACATATAGGATTTTTTTTAATTATAAAAAAAAAAACTGGGGGAGAAAGGCGAAGAATATTTGTATAGGAATTAGGTTATATGTATAAGTTATAAATATGTTATTGTACTTGTCGTTTTGTCGTTTTTTTAAAAATAGGGAATTCTACGCAGGCGGAGTCGCGGGCACAGCTAGTTAAATAATAAACACAATAGAAGATTATTATCATTCGTTACAGTTAAAGTCGCCGTGATGAGATCCTGCAGTCTCGTAGCACGATCTCGTAATTATATTCACTTTGAGATGAGAAAAAGACTAGTGCTCATAAATTGATAAGTATTCAGAAGAACAGGATATGTTTCCGTATTAAGTATAATATTTTAGTTACTGTTCCAGGACAAGCTTCACGAAAGAAATGAACAAGCCCGGAGAGCTTTAGCAAACTTGATTGATGATGGCGTTACTTTGCAGAAGTACATACATTGTAAATAATATGATTGATATTTCAAATGGAATGACTAAATTATATTATTGGCTAAAGCTAAAGTAAAAACGGAATCCTGCTTAAAAAATAAATACTATGTTGTTCAGCGCTTTGACAAGTATCGCCATGTATAGTCCGTTCACTATAATTTGTCCCTTGACTCCCTTTCCTATATGTTGGCACTACAAAACGTCATTTGAAAATCAATCGATTCTGTCAAATCTAAGCGCTGTGATTTTAGAGTAAAAGTAAGTGTTTTATTGACTTTATTATGCCACAGACGTTTAAAACTAATGGCAAGAGAAATTGTATCGAACGTTCGTGCTTTTTGTGTGAGGCAAAAGCAAACAAATCTCCGATTATTCCATTAATCGAGTACGGTCTTGTGTGTTGACATGATACATTAGTAAAATCGAGTTGCCATACCTTTATATTTAAACTCCGTATAATTTAACAAACATATTTTATTTTCTTAGTGTATATTTTGTATTAGGGCTATTAATACGATAATTACTATCTGCCCAGAAATTAGTAAGAACAAAGCAAAGGGTCGGGAGGAAAAAAGAAGCTTTAGAGATCATTGTATTACACCGTACAATACTTATCATATTTAAATCCAAATTCTTTTCCCTATCTGTGCAATCATTACATTATGTAATATTGTTACCTGCTAATGTTTATTTTATTTATTTTGTGTGTGGCAGATACATCCGAAAAAACCGTTTTCAGAATCATGAAGGTAAGTGGTCGTTGATGCAGTTCCTTCCCAATAAAATATAATAGAATAGAATCCTGAGAAAAATACGTAGCAAGAGAAAGACTGTAAAGTTGGATGACTCCGAGAAACAAAATCTCGAGAAAGATTCATAGAATTTAAATATAAAAAATGTTGTTCAAAATGGAAGTTATTAATGTAGAGACATGATATTGTAGTTTGGAGACACAAGTACATAAAAAATGATAGGCAACATGATTGAACTTGACTAGTGACAGTGACGATCCTTTAGATCATTCAGTTTGTAAGATTTTTTATTATAAAAATAAAGTATATTTTGAATAGATGTTTTTTATGTGTTGCATTACTTTATTATGGCACTTTATAGAATAAATAAATGAAATTTACCCTATTTATTAATCGAGGTAAAATTTCCTTGCAAAATTAATTAATCATGAAGTTGTCGAGACGATCGAAGACGAATATTTCCGTTTAAATTAAAATGTCATTTTATATGTGTACACTAACGGAACGTTAACGAAAACGTTCGTGTTTGCCCTTACTGGATATTACATATAAACGTTAGTGACTAACACCCGCATACATGAAACTGACTTATCAATATATAGATTATCTGTAAATGTTTATTTAAAGTACAAGCTTTTCCTCCATATGTTTAGTAAACTTTGACAGCTTTTCTTTGTTTAAAACTGTATGGAATGCCCGTCAATAGTATTATTATTTATCTTTGAGTTTCGTTTCAGTAACTAACTAGTAGTTTGGTTTCGTTAATAAAAAATCCTTTAATTAAATTAACATGGATAATCTTAGTCACACAAATAATGATTAGTCACTATTTATCCAACCTCTCTTGTTTACCCTAACGTTTGAGAGGCACTAAATGGGAAACATGCAACCCTCCCTGTCAGAGCTACCATCTCCTGAACGAAGGGATTTTAAATAGCGAACGGAATGTAAGTTCTATCTTAAGACATATATTATTTAAAACACGAGTGTCTATTTTTACTTTATATTTTATACTCTTACGTTTAAATTAATTATATAGATATTTACACTTATTACTTCGATATATTACCATTGATATTCTATTATATAATATATTCTCGAAGTTTCCTCACACCGAAAGCTCAGGCTGATCGTTTAAACCCGCGTCCATCAATGCAGAATCCGATCACAATACCAAGAGTGCCATCATAATAAACACAATTTTTAATACCTGTGTAAAATCATAATGTACAAAGAGAGGTCATAAGAGGAGAAAGCGTTGTACACCTGTGCTGAAACATGCAAATGCGTGTTGTGAAATAAAATGTATTTTGTAATTGTAAGTATCGTATGAGTCTGTGGGTCTATATCATAGCAGAGTGACGCGTGTCAGACGTACAAAGGAATGTTGAGTCTCACCCGCCACGTGACATGAACCCGACGTATTTGGCTGTTTATTTGGGTTAAAATAAATGGCTCGTGTTCCATGGGCGGGACAAAGTTTTGGATAAATAAATGTTTGTTTATACAGTTTTTGTGGATTCCAAAACAAATATCATATCCATACAAATAAATAAAAATTTAACTTTTACTTTGTGGCTTTGAATATAACAGTTTTTTTACTAAATACATATGAATTTATGTATGTACATAGGTATATACCAAAAAATTAACTTTTGTAATGTTCGTGTGTCCGTTTGTTCCGGCTTATCTCCGGAAGGGCTAGAGCGATTATTACGTGACTGATTTTCTGGTATATAGCAAAAATTATTTTTTTTTATTTTAGAAATATACTTATCATTCCGCGTATAATTATTACTAGCGAGTGTTTGAGTTTGTAAGAATGCTACGCTAATAGAGCAGAGGCGCGTGAATACCAAATGTGGAATAATTTGTACCGTCGGTACTGTTACCGCTATGTTCCTTGATAAGGGTTACCTATTTCAGGAATATATACATGTAAAACATAAGAACACAAGAATATGTACATCTATAATTGAATATGTAGCTGCCGAGATCTTTTAGTTTAGATGTCGTATTAACTTTTTTTTTTTTTTTGACGAGGGGTATGCATTTACGCACTACCGCATTAGTGAGACGGAAGCCCGTCAATGCAATTGGTAAGGGGGTGCGGAGGGACGTCTCCGCACCAGTGTGGGACTCACCCGACGTGAAGCGTCGGAAATACCCTCTAAACCCCCCGGAGCCGCCCGCTGCATTTGGGATGGGGGCGATACGGGATTGCGGTAGCATTGCTCCGCGTCGCCCCCTGCGGCAGGCCCAACTGGGCCTCGTCCACTTCCTTAGCCCGGTTGGGGATAGGGGAGGGGGAGAATCGCTGCCTGACCCACAGGCTCTCTCCCCACTCACCTCTTCGCCTGATTCTCTACTGAGAATATTCGTCCAGGGAGGGCAGGGGGACTTGTCCTGACACACAGGAGCCACGACTTCCTTCGCCACCTAAACCAACCTCTCCCGGCATCTGCGGCACGGACCCTCCTTGACTCGTCTTGTTTACCAACAAGACGTAGCGAGAAGAGGACCCGCACCACAGCTGCCTATAATGACAGGGGAGACAAAGAGTGCTCTCTCCCGTCAGCCCTCCACCTCACCTCCTTTCACTTTCCCGGCCTCACGCCACCTACTTGTTGGCCCTATAGGGCGCCCGCACTTGGGGTGAGGAAAAGCAGTACGCTCCCCCTATCTGATGTCCATCCTGCTTCCCCTCCTCCGCGCATCGCACGCACTTCGGCTTTTCAGCTGTACACTCCATCGCCTTATGGCCATGTGCCGGTGCACATCGGAAACACTGGCCTACCCTGTCCACCTCCGCTATGCACATCACCCGGGTGTGCCCCAAGCCCATGCACTTAAAGCACCGCAGTGGCTTTACTTCCAGTGCCTGTACTTGGATCACGCTCCACCCAATCTTCATCCCCCCTTTCTCCACCAACCTTCGCTTCCACAGTGAGCGACACGAACAGGGTCCTCACTTCCCTCTTCGTTACACGAATCTGCCCCCCCATACTCTCCCTCTTTTTTTTTTTTTGACGAGGGGAATGCATTTACGCACTACTCTTACCCATTGCATTAGTGAAACCGAAGTCCGCCAATGCAATGGGTAAGGGGGTCCGGAGGGATGTCTCCGCATCAGTGTGGGACTCGCCCGGACGTGAATCGTCCGGAATACCCACTAAACCCCCCGGAGGCGCCAGCCGCATTTCGGGGGGCGATATGGGAGATCGCGGTCGCATGCACCGCGTCGCACACTGTCCCTCCTGCGCAACCCTAACTAGGTCCTCTTCCCTTGTTACCGAGTCCTCCAAACCAACAAGGCGGACATCAGCCCGCCTTGTCGGTCTGGAGACCACTGCTACCTTCGCCACCGCAGCCTGCAGTCTAGCAGCGAGAGCATCCGCCTGTTCCTTTCCCCCCGGATCTCCACTCCAAAATACGGGATCCCACGTCGGTATGGCGGCACGACATGCTCTCGATGCCCATACCCTCCAATCCCACCTTATCTCTTGCCTCCGCCAATACCTGTATATACATGAGCCCCCTCGCCACCGCGTCCGGCCGCAGCGTAGTAACCACCGTAGCCGTCCGCGGCGGCATGTCGTATTAACCTGAAACTTATATTTAATTTATATTATATTTTAAACAAAACATTTTAAAAGAATACCAGCTCGAGTTTCTTACTAGCTCTTCGACTGCGATTGCGGCTGGGCTGTTTTTCGAACCGGTGGTAATTTTTTACGTTCATAAGCGCCTTCTCAGGACCCAAATTGAATAAAGAATTTTTGATTTTGATTTTTGATAGAAATACTAAAAATAAGTAACATTGTCTTTGCCTATTATAATCCAAGTTTCATGTCTACATTAAATTTGTCTTCTTAATTTGGCCAGGTAATGGCATCAAAGTTTAAAAATATAAATCAGATAAGTGGTTCTCAAGTTATAATCGAATTAACGGATACACAGACGTTACCTTTTATATAATCGAAAGAAAATGTTGTTAGGTAGGAATAAGGTAATAGAGATTTTATGACGTTTTTATTTAAAATTAATCAGATTATTTGTGTTATATATTATTTAACATAACAACACGTATGGTAAAAACTGGCCAGGTAATAATTTTACGATTTAAAAATAAACATTATATAAATCGGTTATGTGGTTCTCAAGTTATGAACCAATTAACGGACAGATATACAGATAGATTTTGCTTTTAATATAAGATAAGAAAAAGGATACTGAACTTATTTGTATCATCTGAATCTGTTCTGGTTGTACTGCATGCCACAATCACATACGAATAAGCTATAACTTGTATAAAGTAACGTGTATAGAAGGTGATATTGAATGAATCTGATAAAAATATACTCACCATAAGAGATAGAACGTATTGTAGACTTCTTTTATACAAAAGAAGCCACGAGCGTAATATGCATGGGAAAAAGTTAACAGTAAATAAATAAATACGCATAAATATAACGCAACTGGTGGAGTAATAACCACAAAATACTAAATATACAATATCGTTACTAATTCTTTAACTCTCAGAAAATCGAATATTTGAAGTGTTATAAAATGACTGACATGCAAAATTCAATTAAGTAATTCCATTTTTTATAACAAAGCGACGTTATTAAGATTGACTGGAGTGTCTGTGATAATCGATAAGTTTATGTTGATTAATGATATCTGCGTACGCGGAGGGGTGGTGATTGCGTCTGTACGAGTACATAGCGGCTGATAGCGGTGACCAGTCAGACAACCGACACAGACATTGTCATACTACCTATGAAAATTAAGATTTATTCGTAATAAAACGATCAGTTTGTCTTAAATAACTTGTATTTATTCAGTGCCTTTTTGTTTATATTTCTAGATTTTGTTGTTAAACGAAAGATTAGTACGTTTAACTTAATAAGATACAAACTTATATTTTACATGTTGTGTAATATAATGTGCTATTTATATTTAAAAAAGCAAAAAAAGTTAAAATGAAAGCATTATTTATATGAATGTTTTAAATAAAACGATACTTCAGTCACTGTTATAAAAAAACAAATCAAAATCAGTTACATGTCTGGCCTAACTAACTAGGTCTAACTAGTCTGGCCATATATACTGTTATATAAAAACTTTTCTTTTTTTTTTCAACTTTTTAATTAATTTGAATTTGGAACACGTATATTATTATAAAAACTTCTTTCGATTTTGCGCCATTTCATATATTTTTTCGTGTTCATTATCAAATTACAATATGGAATGGGGTGTTAAAAATATAGGATTGCAGTGATCGCCTTGCACAAAGTGGGTATGGAGCCGTCGGTCATATTCCAGACACTTCAAAAGCTTGGTATCAGCCGTATGTTCGTATATCGTACTATTAACAGATACAACAACACTTGCTCTGTCGAAGACCAGAAAATATCGGGGCGGCCGCGTGCTGTTAGAACTACAAAGCCTGTCAGTGCTGTTAAAGCCAGAATTCGTCGAAACCCCAATAGGAAGCAAAAAATATTATTGCGAGAAATAAAGATTCTCGCTAGGACTCTGTCGCGTATTATAAAACAAAACCTGAAGTTTGGCGCTTATGGTCGATATACAGGACATGTCTTAAATCAATCTTTACAATTAAAGAGAGTGGATCGATCAAAACGCCTTCTGTTGCGATACGCATATGAAAGGCACAGAAATATCCTCTTTACCGATGAGAAAATTTTCACGATTGAAGAACACTACAACAAGCAAAATGATAAAGTGTACGCTCAAAGTTCTAAAGAAGCTGCTCAAGTGGTCGGAAAGGTACAACGTGGTCATCATTCTGCGTCAGTGATGGTTTGGTGGGGCGTGTCTTATCAAGGAGTCACAAAACTACATTTTTGTGGAAAAGGAGTGAAAACTTCAGCCAAAGTGTATCAAGATACAGTCTTGGATCATGTTGTGAAACCTCTCAGCAATACACTTTTTCAAAATATATTGTGGACTTTCCAGCAGGACTCTGCGCCTTGTCACAAGGCACGAACTACCCAAGTCTGCCTTGAATCCAACGTTCCGGACTTTATAAGAGCTTAAGCCTGGCCCTAATCTAACCCAGACCTCAACCCTTTAGACTTCAAATTATGGTCAGTTTCAGAGGACATGACCTACTTTAAGGACAAGACATTGAGTCTCTTAAAAAATCATTGGAGCAAGCAGTGGCGAAATTTCCCTTGGAAACAGTGCGTAAATCCATAGATTTGTGGCCCAATAGATTTTACTGGGCTGTATAAAAGCCGAAGGTGGAGATTTCCAATACAATTTTTTTTTGTTTTTTGCTGAGTCACTTCATTAAAATCAAACGCTTTTTCATTTGTAACAGAACTTATGGCTGGACTAGTTATAATAATTTATAAAAAATAAATCGCGAACGTTAACACTGTATTTGCTTTTCAGTGTCCAGTTCTAATAGGATTTCCTCTTAGATAAACGTTGGGAATGTCTCAAATAGACATTCTTAGAATATATGGGACATGAATAAACGGATTCTTATATTGTACATAATTAATATTATAATAGTGGCACAACTATAATATTAACCCCTCGAGCACTAACCTGGCGTCTACGACTGTTTTCCATAGTTTTCCTCTTGTCTCATTTTTATGGGTAATCGACATATTAATAATGTATAATGGAAGAATCCGTTTACTCGTGTCACTACTTATTAGTGTCGTGTAGACAAATCAAATCAAATATTTCAAACGAATCAATGTCTAATTACTATTAAGAATATTAAATCCATTTAAACTTTATAAAGGTGCATAGTTAAGAAATTTAATGAAGAATAATAACTTATAAGTTACGCAGTTATAACGACCCGGTTATTATTAAAGATGATATTTTGATTATCGCAAAACTTTCTAAATAATCGTACTTAATTGTGATTGATCGTTATGAACCGATTTCGGGACATCATCCCCCTGCCCCCTTCCCCGTCAAGCCCGTCAGCTTCCTTGAGGCGCAGAGTGTCTCACCGCACCGCAGTCATTATGTCTAGACGCGATGACAATTTAAAACTGTCTGATTAATGATACATGTTTATAAGTAATCCGAGTAGCAGTACAGTAACTCTAGCTCCTTCACTTTACTCTTAAGAGGACATGCGGTTGGTGACAGATTTTAAAAGTAGGTATTTCAAAAATCTATTTCTATCGCGTTGCACCACATAGAGAGAGTTATAAAACACGAAAAGGACAACTGCAGCTCGGGCTGATTTTACCTATGTATCGAAAACATCACTTCGTAATACCCTGTTTCCTCCTCCAAAACTGAATCGATTTTAATTTTTTTTCAGTCATAGAATAAGTAAGACTTTGACTATGCCTCTACGTTTTACTTTCTTAAATTTTATTCATAAAGTTTGTTCGACGAACGTTTGAAAATTATGGTAAAAATCGAGCATTTTTCAATTTCAAAGGCTCCTAGTTTCTACAATAATTAATTTATGGAGAAAATCAAAATGTACGGGCATGGCGGTTGTGGGTATACATTATTTGGCGTAAAAATATTTAACACAATACTATTATCCAGGGAGAAAACAGGGGACTACGTTTGCATGGAATAAGAGCCGCTAGCATGTCTTCTTAATGAACAGCGTACCTGTTTCAAAAAGTCTTTATGAGCGTAGTAAAAGTAACCTACTGTCATGTGTGAGTGATGTTTTCTGTCGCATTGCGTTTAGTCAGTGTCAAGCTACCTAGCATACTCTAATAGTACCCCTTGGATACAGATGTAAGGCGGCATTATGATGCTGACTCTCAATAGTTTCTCATCTAGCGAATGCTGTCATTGTTCTTCAATTGTACTTTATTTGACATCATTGCAATGTAACTGACCTGAAGGATCTTGACAGCTTTACCGAACTTTTGAGGAGAGCGCACTGAGCACAGTGAGTGGTAAATAGCGCAAGGGCACCAAAAAATTCCACGGAATTTGCCTATACCTTTTTTGTTTTTTTAACGTGGGGAAATGCATTTACGCATCCACCCTGCCAACTCGAATCCGGAAGTAAAACGTCTTCTGGATTCTGGATTACTAGTCTGGTCTAGTCTTCTGGATTTGCTCAAAAAATAACCTACAAAAGAAGTGGCTCTCACCACGTTCGCCAACGAAAGGTCAAGCCCCACCTCTGCTATTACAGCGCGACGCTACTCGACCCACGCATCACACTTTCTCAAAGTGTACTGCGCAGTTTCTTCTGCAGCGTTGCAGTGATGACAAACCACCGTCGGACCCCTTCTGGTGATCTTATGCAATTACCATTTGAAACATCTATATTTGGATAACACCTGCACAAGTCAGAACGTCAGGGAGCCAAACTCGCTCGTAGTCCACTCTTTGAGGAACTGGCGGGCCTACGCTACAGGGAGTACACAGTAGATGCCGTCCGCCCCACCTCTCAAATATCCTCTTAGCCCTCTGCCATTCCAGGATAACTTCCGAGTAGTCGAAGCGGAATCTACCACCAGCCGTCTTTGCTGCCGTGAACCCATCTGTACCTCACGCTATATAAAAGTTAAAGGAAACTTCAGATCTGAAGTTCCCTAACAAAACCCATGTACCTGTTTATTTATCATCAGATGAAGATTACCGAGTCAGAATATTAAACAACATTATAAAACATCACTGTTAATACCGTATATGTAATTTATTATATTGTCTCAGTTTATTGGAGTTTTTTATATGATAGTTATGAAAGTTCTGTGTTTAGTACTATTTGGCGTGTTATTCACATAACACGGTTCAATTATACGAAAGGTTGTCAGAGTATTTGGAAAAGCGACTGTTTAGGAGTTTCAATGTTTTAAAACAAAAATGAATGGATAATATCATCTGGCAAACTATAGAACTTACAAAGTGAGGGAAATGTTCCCGTACATTAGTCATACGTTTCAGAGCGAGGAGGGTTGTTTCCGGTGCCGGGTGTACGGTTAAAAGGGTAACCGGATTGACCGGAACAGTCCGGAACAGAGGTCCGAGCGCGCGCTGATAACTCTCTAGTCCGGTCCCTTTGCTTCTTTATGTGCCCCGCTAATGAGCTACGCCGTACTCCCTGCCTTTGCTGCTTGCTATGTGACTATTTACTTTATGTGAATCTTTTCAAAGATTTATTAAATATTCAGCTGAATGTAAAGATCTACTTGTTGTTCCACACACAATATCAGCTCTTCACGATTGTAACGGACGGACACACGAGTATGAGCGTCCGTTTATACTATTACGTAGACTGCTCTGCCACGCCCTATCAGCATAGAAACAGGATGGTATATGTTTGACAATTCTGTATGCCGAAAGGGACGCAGTAGAGCACGTGGACCGGGTCGTTGGCGGGAAAAAAAATGCAACAACGCAGTATATTTTCTATTGTATACACTTTTTATTCTCTCACTAAACTATTACAAAACAAAGAAATCACTTGTCTTGAACTAAACTTTCACTTCGACGATCGCGACGAGACTACCCTTTCTCGGCCCATATGGCCCATTCTTATTGTGCCGGCTAGTTCGGCACCCCGTACGCGAGAAGCTCTTTCATACCCCTACTGTAGCGCGCTGTATGGTCAAATATTATTATTATCCACGTTGTTATTTATTTATTTATCTCAAAAATTATTATCTTAATAATACAGCGCACTACGTAACATTGAATAATTATTACTCTATCTACTAAGCTACCTAACTAGGAAATTATCTTTATTTAACATCTTACACATAATTTACACATCGCATAGTATCTTATTTCTAAAGTCTTGAAGCGTCGCTAACAACGATATTCATAAGTTATTTATTGCTTTGTACCATTCGTGGCATAAGTGTGCAGAAATGTTTGTGCAATATTACATTTTACATATACTTCATAATTGCAATGGAAATAGGTGAGAAACCTTTTGAATATTAAAATAAAACATAAAACTAGACATTCTTCATTCCGTAAGCAGTAAAATTTATTAACCTGATGATAATATTTGTCTTGCTTTATTTGTTTATTATTATTCAGAACTGTAGCGTTCAAAGTTATATAGTTTATTTACAGCCTATAATAAAGCATGTAACAAATAAATCCACTAACAAACAAGGGGAGTCTTATTTAAATCAAGTTTTTTTTATTATATGGTATTCGATAACTAGTGTCCTTTATGAAAAGTAATATAATAGAATCTAGATAGAATACAAACAATAAGTTCGAAAATAAACTAGTTTTATTACCGATGAAAGTGACCGTTTAATCAAGGAACATCAGGTGGCCCCGTCCAGCTCTCCCTCGTAACATAAAAAGGAAGAATTGCGTACAATCAATCAGATGAAACATATTTTTATTTCTATAAGACTGTGTGATTTATTTTACGAGGTCCGGGAAAACGGAATGAACCCGGGATCCGCATAAACTAAAGGTTTCAATGCAAACATTTTACGTGAATATTTTGCGTAGCGAATATTTCAGATCGTGTTCAGATAAAATATCACACACAATGTCTCGAATTAATTGCAAATAACGGTCACATAACGCGAAGAGATTGGAAATTGACCCAGTTTGATGTTATGGAAATATGTTTTAAATTCTTTAGTTGTTTATCTAAAGTCGACTGAAGCCACGGTTTCACAAACATCAATATACGAGTAGATAATGCAGAAATATGTAGGTAACTAGAGATAAACTTGTCGTGTATTTGAAGTAATATGTTCCTTACATATGAAATTAGCGCTTTATATGGGTAAAGTAAAATGAAAAAAATATTATGAAGTGATAGATTTAATTATCTATGAATTTTCATCATTTTATTGGTAGTTAGTTGATTCGAAGGTAGTTTGGACTAGCTTATCGGAATTGAATGTAGTGGTTGGTATGCTTTAGCCAATTCATGCGGCACTAATTTCTCGAGATTTTAACTTATTCAATTTGTTTTAGGTGGATTATAATTATTTTACAATTAATAAAGAAGCCTGCCGCTAACTATGACGAAGTTTGCGATGGATCCGCTTCCACCATCACTTTAATTATTGGGCCATTCCACCTCAAATCGACCAATAGTTGGAATCGACCCCTTTCAATTTGGACAAATTTTGGTCTGAAGCTTTCTTTTAGTATATAACGAAGTTCTGCAAAATTCAAAATTTCGACACTTTTCAATCTTATTTTTTGCATATCTCAAAAACTATTATAGTTACAGAAATGAACCATAGTTCATTTTAAAGAGAATACTTGGAGCTGTGAAAAAAAAGTTGTCAAATTTTGAATTTTTGAACATCGTCAAAATTGACAATGAACATAAAATTTTTGGCTCATTTCCTTAAATACTTTGGACTTTTCTTAAAAGGTCCTGAAATTTATGGAAATGTGTTTTTTGTTTTATTTAAGATAATTAATTTTATCATCTAAAATTCATTTCTAAGGAACTATAGTTAAGCAATAATTTAATTTTATAATTTTGAGCAGTACAACTTTCATTTATTCATATAAAAATGTGACAAAAAAACATCACCAACATTTATATCTTCATTTATTGGATAAAAGTTATCAAGCGTAATCTTAATTTATACTTTTTGTTATGTAAGTCGAGATTTTTGAACCCTTTTTGTGTTGTTAGCGCTTTTTCCCTTTTCACAATTTGAAAAAAGTTAAGATTATGTTGTTTTTAAATTTAAATTTGATGTTAATAAATTATTCACACTCAAAATTTTAATTTGTTAACTTAAACTGTTAAGCTTGTTTAATTTTTTTAATAGCTCTTTTTAATGAAATGTGGTTCATTTCTGTAGCTATAATAGTTTTTGAGATATTCAATAAATAATATTGAAAAACTTGAAAAATGTCGAAGTTTTGAATTTTGCGAAACTTTTGAAAAAAAAATCTTTAATTTTTTTTCTTTGGCAGAACTTCTTTACATGATAAAAGAAAGCTTCTAACCACCAAATTTGTTTAAATCGAAAGAGGTTGATTTCATTGTCAATTAGGGTCACTGGCCGTCCATGGGGTTTGTTCCGTAAGTTACAATTTCCAAAACGAAAACTTTTTAACCAAAAAACGAACCGTGATTTCCCGATACACCATTTGACATAAATTTGATTTTAGAAACTCTAACGAAACGCCTGATATTTGAGATCAAAGTGGCTAGTTCGGCAAAACGCCAAAATGTAACGTCCTAATGTTATGCCACGTCGCTTAGTCCGATGTAAGTATTATTGTGGTACTACTTAGTGGAGATTTGACATCATCTTTATATCTGATGATGTTCTGAAAATCGTCTTCTATATTACTTTGATTAATTAATAAATATAGTCTACGTTACTCTCAGTTACCACACAAAATAAACGCCTGTAAGCCTTTACTTTGTTAAATATATTCGATGAACTCCTAAATTCCCTCGTAACAGATCCACAGCGGTAAAACAAAATAGCCAATTAAAACTAAGTGCTCAATTAGATAAACGAATTCCCTCTCTAAACAAATTGTAAGCCAGTTACAATTTAATTAATTTGTTTATCTCTTCCGCTATATTTTGTTTCTTTCATTTGAGACATCTTTTGATAGGTTAAAACTGTTTTTTTTTTTTGCAAATCTAGTCGCATAGCTCACGAAATTACTTAAACAACAAAGCACATGGTGTTCTATAATATTATAAACTAACCAATAAAATAATTCGGTCCTCAAAAGGTATAAAATGGTAAATGATTTTATTTTTCAGACTTGTCGATCTTTTCGTGGAATAGATTTATAACTTTTTTAGCAGCAAATTTTGCTTAGTCTTGCCACTGACTTACAAGGGAATATCCCTTTGCATTTTTTTAATATGGTCTGACAAGTCGATGCTCTGGTGTTTGACAAAGCTGTTACTTGAACATTTTGGTGGAAACGCATCTGCATTTTATTTTGAATTTTGCCGTGGTCGCTAAGAAAAGCACCATCCCATATCGTTCCCGTCGGTGTCGTAAAAGGCGACTTAAGGATAAACCAGGGGATAGGCAGCAGCATCCTTTGAGTACCAAAAATTTATACTGTGATCGTACAAGCGTGGCGATTTTAGCAATTCCCCATTTTTTGGAGGACATCTATGTCCAGCAGTGGACGTCTTTAGGTTGAATCATCATCTGTGCGTGTTTATGTTTAGTAAACTCAACCCCTGACAGCTCATTTCTCGATTATGAAGAGTGAGAATTGTTGAACCTAGAAATTAAAGTATTCGTTATTTTTCTTTTTTTGAAATCTTTTTATTTTAAAAGAAATGTGATCTCAGTAACCAAAAGTAATTTAGAAAACATAGTCATTTGTAAAACAAAAATATAAACCTAAAAAGTCATATTTTCTCCGACAAACTATAGAAAACACAATTGAAGTATTAATTAAAGCATTAAGCTATTCAGTGCAAAAGTTGTTCTTAATGTGGCTAGATATTGTATTCAAAGTTAATTGACCGAGACGAGGCACCCGTTCAACTCGGCTGTTATTGGCTGCATAACTTGGCAACTAGTTGGCAACCGGTATCTCTGTAACTCCCACACAAACTATATTATTATATCCGCTATTTGAATCGGTTTGCCTTTCCTACCTTGCTCTGTGTCTCTGTTAACTCATCGATCTTATTTATTTATGTTATTTAATTTTTGATAAGCAGTTACTAAATATAATTATGTTTTCTTTAGTTACTAATCTTTCGTTGTTCGAAGGAGCTAAGTCTAAAAGGGACTAGTTTTGAAGTGATAAGATTTACAATTTGGGTTCGTCTGTAAAGTGATGTTTTACTAAAACGAACATTCAGGTTCATTGTAGGAACTACTTTTACTAGGAACAACAGCATCGTGTTTCAAAAATAGATTTATAAATAGATAGATTGCAAGAATGATTGAAATCGACAAATATAAATATAACACAAATTGTAGGTTTATATAGAGGAATATCTGAAGCTTTGTAAATGCGGGCTGTTATTACCCAAGTAATCTAAAACTTGCAAAGTTTTAGAAGTTTTGTCAGCAGTACTTAGTCGTGCTTAATTTTAAGCTTAAACTTTAGTAGTTGTGAATTATGTGAAACTATATATTATTTCATGTAAACTCGAAGATATTTTAGCAGTAAACAAGTATGCTTATTTTAAACATAAACAATTTAACAGTTAAATCTGTGTCTTCTCATGAATAAAATTGATTCGATTTAGAGTAGTAAGCCGAGTCGAGTGGTGACCAAACTGAATTAGGAAGAGCAAACGTTGAAGACAAACACACAGTCGAGCAGCATGCACTGCACCATGAATGTATTTAACGTATTAAGTTACACTACCAGAGAGATATCTTCGTTTACCGACTTGCGCCTGATCCCTTTGTCTAATGCTTATACTAATATTTTACATACGGTTTATCTCGCTTCATGGAATTTGTAAGGCTTCTGTGGCAGAATATGCACGTTGTTTGTCTAAATGCTCATTATGAAGGGCATACAAACAGTAAATGTGCTTAATGTTTTTGTCGTCTCGCTGTGTTGTTAAAGTTAAAAGTAATAAATATAAAGAAAGAACATTTTTCCTAATGTTGCTATCAACGTTTAAGTTTGGTGGAAAAATTAAGGCTTAACCTTTAAGGTTATTCTTTATAAAAGCGAACAAAAACTTACCCGTCGTCATTTTAAAAGGTCCTCTCGACCCCCAAGCCGCTTTGGGGGAACAACATAATAATCCGTAAAAATATAAGTTTTTATGTCACAAATGTTTCGTGTAATCTTAATTCTGCTACTCAAAGTATTAAAGAAATTGCGTTTCAAATTGTTTTTCTCTTAATGAATATGAATCATTTATCGGTTTGTCGGAGTTGGTGGTTCATTTACCTTTCGCTTTGTGAGTCCCAGATATGATTCATAAGTAACTAAATCTTTATTTCTTAACATATTTTAAACAGAATTATTTACTTGAGTTTAGTTATTTAGTTGTTCGAACTTATTTCGCATGGTCGTCTGTAATATTGTATGGTGTGGTGGTCACAAGTTTCTTGATTTTGATCATAATAATAATGAAAAAAAATGGATACATTGTTTATAGATCGCTCGCAATTAAAGGTATTTCTGGTGGATGTTTGGATGTATTGCACTGTATGCGTGCGTATGTCCGTGCGTAAGTGCGTGCAAAGTACGATGTCATTCTAATTAATGATTGAGTAAAATGACATATGCTGACGAGGAATGTTTTATCAATTGCATACTTTCTTTATAATCGCGATTTCCATATAAGTGAATGTATATGAATCAGTGGATTTCCTTTTTAGCCCCTTGACCACTAACCTGGCGTTTACACCCGCTTTCCAGTGTTTTCCTATTCTCATTTTTATGGGTAATCGACATATTAAGACGCTAGTTTTAAAAAGAAGTAACTCAATTAAATGCAATGTAAACACGTAAATGTTACCGTGCTGTGATCTTATAAAACTTTACAGGAATATATTTGTTTTTTTTTTCATAATTAAGTGACTACGTCTAGTTTCGTCCTAAATGTATCTCTTATTGCACATATGGGTGTTCATAGGAACTTGTAAACTGACATAATTAAGAGAAAGAGAAACAGAGACTTCACCTCCGCTTTAGATCACTTTTAAACTTGAAATTCGCCGTGTATACAGGGTGACTCGCAGGGTGATTCGCGGAAGCCCGAGCCCTAACATCTAATGTTGACCCTATTAAAAGTTAAACCCTTCCGGGAGGTTCTACGTCATGTACTTCAGTTCTCGGACTTATGTCTCTGTTGCGTTGTTAATATGTAATCGATTGATGAAGGCGATACTTTGCGGATATATAATCCTTTATGATGATTTTATATACTAGCTGTGCCCGTGACTTCGCTCGCGTGAAGTTCAGATATGTTTTAATGGACCGCCTATATTCTCGCTCTAGATGCAATCTTTTTCATTACCATTTGATATATATACTTTATGTATGTCTCGTCCCGTCCAGTCACCTTCCAGCGGAGAAGGTCGTTCCGGGCAGACCAGGGCACATTTCAGTGCAATGGAAGGTCTAAGCCCCCGCCCATTCTACCTTTGATTTGGGAATACGGCAGAGTTCAGACCCCACATAAACTATGCACCCAGCCATTCTTACCTGTATAGGCCTAAATGGCGGCCTGCACAGCATACAGCTTCAGCCCTACAATCAACGGACATATAGCCCTGCTTCACACACCTAAAACATTCGCCTCCCCGTTCTACTCTCGAAGAACAAACTGGGCAAGTGTGACCCAGGCCCAAACACTGGTAGCGATATAGACTTTAATTAAATTTATTGTTATTATTTATTGAAAATATATATGCAACATAATAAAAAGTAATCTATGAACACTTTTAATCGAATCAGAAGTTCCGGAGATTACCCCGAATATCCAAACTCATATATTTTTACATTTTATTTTATGCGTTCACTTCATTATTACGTTTTTTTAATTAATCTAGCTAAAAGCATCTAGATACATTATATAAATACATAGATGTTAGATATCTACATATGTCCAAATGTTTTCTATCTATTCTGTCTAAATCTATGTTTTAGTCCAAATTATTAAAAAAATAAGTGTAATGGCATTTATGAATAATCGACACAAATACATATATATTTAAAACAATTAAATGCAAATAAATGATTTAATTTAGATTTATTTATGCTTATTTCACTATTCCTTTCAAAGCATTCAAAAAAATATATGATTTAATAGATAAACGCTATTTACGTATTATATAAATGTATCCTACTTACAGAGTATATACTACATACGTACCAAATTTCATGCAATTCGGTCAAGTAGTTTTTGCGAGATTCGCAAAGAAATGAATAAACAGACAGACCGACAGTCAGATTTTTTTTAAAACCATCGAAATATGTTCTGTTGTCGATTCTAAAGCCCATCATGGCATTTTTTCTGAAATATCTTCAATGTACAGATTTCGACCTCTGGCCTTTTATTATAAGTATGGATTTAATTCATTTAATTTAATTTATGGATTTAATTCTCGCGTTAATGTAAGTTACTCTATTTTTTTATATACTCTGTTTTTTTCTATCGGTAACCTTGAAAATGTCTAAACAAAATCTCTTTATGATAGTCTTATGATTCCTTAATATTTATAGCGTGAAGAAACTGACATTCGCATTTAAAATATTCTATGTTGATATAGCTCTGACGTCTACGTAAACCATAAAAATTTAGTTTTCTGTAACTTGGTTATAAAATTTAAATCTTTCTACTGAAATAAATTACAACATATTAAATAAAACTTCAGTAAAAAATAATTTTCTGGCGGTGAAAACCGTTGAATAGAGAGACAAATTCGGAAAGTTTCTTATCGTTTTATACTATGTGTAGTAATGCAAAATAGTATTCGATAGATTATGTACAAAAATAAACAATACGTGAATAAAAATTGTATGCAAAATCGAACCCAATCGGTACCGGCGTTACATGAGACGCCTTGACACAACTCGTTGAGTTATGGGTAGCCATAAATTTATAACTAGCGTGAGACGGGAGCCGCGCGCCGCCGGGAGAGAGCCTCTGGGACGAATTGCGGAATAAAAGCGATTTGCCGGGTTCTCTCATCTCCTATCAACTGGAGAAAATATTACAGAAATGGTTTCATACGCCGTTCATATGTTTTCTGTGACGTAACTTATTTCGCCTCTCAGTTGTGTTTTTCTTATGAGAAGCCTATTTAGTTTAGTTATCTATTTCAACAATTTTTATTTTATTATGCCGATTACCCATAAAAATGAGACAATAGGAAACAATAGCAAAACAAAGAAAAACTGGCGTAAACGCCCGGTTAGTGCTTAAGGGGTTAAGTTTTTCTTTTAGCTAATATTTGTAGAGTAAAAGAGAATAGTAATAGTAAAAAAATAGTCTATTACTAGACTCTGTGTAACGATATTATTACAGCGTAAAATATGATTAATTTGTATTGTACACTGAAGTTAGAATGCAAAGAGAAGTTCATAACTTCAATTGCTTGCAGTTGGCAACATTGTTTTACGTATTATCATAAATAGATTCTATAATAGATTGAAATCTATGTATGTGTGTGTAACGGAATCTTCGAACTCAATTCTCATTGACTTCAAAACATCAGATTAAATTGAAAGTTTGGACTCAGTGATATTATATAGAAAAAAAGATATCATTTTTTGGACTACTATTAAGGAGCGATGAGAATACAATAAATTAAATTTTCTCCATTATCCTGACGCGGATCTTTAGGATTAAAGATTGTATTATGTGAAATTCGCACTTATCTCTGTTACTCGCATCTAGCCCCTAATTAGATTTGAGTTTAGTTAAAAAAAATAATGTAAGTGCTCTAAGAACTTACAAATATGAAGAGATAGCTGGTTAGATTTATAAATTGATTTTACAGGTACATATCAAGCATCTGAACAAATAATATATTGTCCATAAGAATATATTCATACTTGATTTGCATGTGAAACATACACGGAATCAAAAGTAAGCATTCATTTGAAAACGGTTGATAGGTATTATATCAGGTAAAGTTTTAAAATTGATAAAGAAGTAAGTTAGTATGCAAATCGATTAGTATGGGGGAGCGTAACAGAGCAACGCTCGGGTGAAACAATTCACAGAGTAAACTAAAACAGTGTAACGTATGCAGAACAAACTCTGTGAATCCAACAACGCTGTCATAGTATCCGGACAACAACATGCGGACGCGAGAGGACGCGCGGCGCGTGACTGCACTATTCAATTCATTGTTTAATTTTTAACACTTATTTACTTTACACAAACTGTATATCCCCGATTATTATGAAATCTAAGTTATTTTACTAAACTATATTACTAAAATAATACTACCTTATTACATTTTTAATAATATTACTCAAGATATAGGAATTATTTAGTTACTATTCCTTTTGTGGTGGTACTATTTATGCAATAAGGTTGTTCCAGTTTGATAATCGTCAGCAAGTATTTATACACAATACATTTCATATTCGAATACGTCAAAATGACAGGACTTCACCTGTCTTTAATTAAAGCACAGTTCTAATAACATCGGAATATATATGATAATTTATCTTGAGACGGCATTATCACGCCGTAGTACATCCACTACACGGGTAGAGTCTGAGCTAACTCTAGATATACACTTACTGATCTCAGAACGCGATGCACTTTAACCTATATGTGTCATACTTAACTCTTGTAATTTTTTTAAGTGAGGTTGGTCAGAGATAATATCGATAAGATAAGAAACTAAAAATTTGCAACATTTTATGAAACACCTGAGTAACATTCAAATGATCGGTGTTTGCATGCACCGCAGCATGCATCGCCTCCAGCACGTGTTCTAAATCCAGCTAATAGCTGCCAAAGGAATAATAAACGAGGTAATCGCTTCCTCCCGGTCGCTACTCCGACGCGACATCGCTATCTGATGGGCGGAGCGAGGCAAACGCTAAACAATTTACCTTTAAATTAAAATTAACTGATTCGTAAACGCAATACTAACAAATTTCCACTGTGTCAAACTTATTTACAATACACAATACGTTTTGAAGCTAAATATAACTATATATTTGCAAATATGTTTATTTAACAGCAACACGTAGAGTAAATTTATTCAGTGTAAGGCAAAGTATGAGAGATACGAGCATACGTTTCAGATTTCGTTTTGATATCAGGTTCTGGTCACGTCCGGGGCCGGTATTACATTACCAATGTCTCGCTCTTCTTTAATATTATGTCCTCGAAATGAAATCTTATTTGCTAACAAATAGCTTACATTCTTATACCACTTCGGAGAGACACGACCCTGAATCAATAAATTTATTACAGGAAGAAGAGAATAAAACAGAAAATGTAAATTATAACTTTTCAAAGTTCGAAGAAATCGTTTCGAAGTATAAATTGAGGTAATTAGACGCGGAGCAGCTCAGAATTGAACATAAACTCTAAGATAAGTGAGGTTTCTGTTTCGAAGATTAAGATTATGTACTACTAGGATTTTTCTTTTTCGAACCTAGCTAGCGCTGTTGACCGGAAGGGCCTTTACAGCTTCACCGTGACTTTGGGGGCGAGTGCTGAAGGCACTCAGCCCCAAAATATGACTAGCACAAGGGCTACCAAAATGGTACTAACCTCGGCTTGCCCGTCACCTTAGTGTAAAACTCTCTCCCGAGTTTGAACCTAGCTATTCCCTATATTTTTTTATTAACATAAAAAATAGGTTCCTTACAGGACCTATGTACCTGCGTGTAGTGTGCAGGAGTGTGTTTGCAGTGCTGTGCGTGTAATGCTCAATGCATGGGCAGTGTCACTGTATCGCGCTAGCGGCGACGTCAAGAGTCTCCCCAGTTGGGGAACGAGATACGTCTTTGGTCGCCGCCTGAGGGGGACCCGGAGAGTGTGCGGGAGCAAAATTAGCCGCCTGTCCCCGGCGGCGGGAACGACGATTATGCGGTCGTGAGCGCTGGCACGCATACTGAATCGGTTGAAAAGGAAAGATCCTATTTTCGCACGTGATATCATCTTCGGGATCGGTTAGAACGTTACGCGGTCTCCGAAACGGTTTCGGAGCTAGCGGGTCGGAGGAGATGTACTACTAGGACTAGAATTAGCAGCGGCTCCGCTCCCGTTTTCTATAAAGTCTTTCAATTCATGTATAGTGGTTTAAGACATATTAATTGTAATTGTAAGATAGTCCTAATAATAATAAATCATTCGTCAAACGAAGACGTGTTTTCTACTTATTTATCGCCTCCCGCAACCCGCACGCTGCAAATGTGATGGTGTCGTTTCTGATTCGACTTTATTAACTATTAAACCTATAATTCTTGTAAGAGACTCTTTAACTTTCATAATTCATAAGAATGAGGACGGAATCTCCAAGCATAATATCAGGATTGTCTGAAAGTCAAACATCACAAAAATCAAGATCAAATCTGTAATTGAAGCGACGATGGCTCAACAGGTAGTGCGGCCGGTTTCCACGTCAATCGACGCGGGTACGATCCCCACCTATCTGACTCTAAAATCGGCCTGAGCTTGCGGTGAAGGAAAACATCGTGAGATAACCATAGCATATTCTAATGATGCCCAGTTTTCTAATTCTAGTGATTACACGTTATATGCTCAGTGCTTTGACCACAATCTCACCTGAAGGTTAAGTGACGATGTGCTACATGATGGTAAACACCTAATCCTAGAGATACTGGTTCTCAAGAGATGCTGCCAGAACCAACCTATTGGTATTTGGCGACAGGTTTTCAAACTTGACGTTGGAGGCTACCCAGGCGGGCATTGTTAGAAAATGCCCTACCACCATGCTATGGTATGGTCACGGTATTTTTCCTTCACCGAAAGCTCTAGCTAATTTTTAGAGTTGGATAGGCGGGCTTGAACCTGGGTCCATTGGCGTGGAATTCGACCGCACTACCAGCTGCAGGATTATCTCTTCATCTATTCAATTGGCTAGTTTAAGCTCGAAACAAAATTAGAGATTTTTAAGATAAATTAAAAGAATAAAGAAAATAGAAGTAGAAACCAGTAGAGGAAGATCCCAAACACGGCGGGAAGATGACATGAAAAGAACCGCAGGCTCAAAAAGGATATTAGTAGCGCAAGACCCAGACAAATGGGGATCTTTGGAGGAGACCTTTACCAAATCTGGAGTTCTTGCAATTAAACATGAAAGAAATTTATAGAAATAACTATAACAAATTTAAATATAAAATGATAATCAAACATACACACGAAAAAAAAATCAAAATTTAAAATTTACAACGATATAAAGGACATTTGTTGTCAATGTAAGAAATAAAAGGTTTTTTTTTTTATTTATATAAAATTGTACTAGACTTAATCCTGATTAGAGTTAATCCTGAACTAGACATCGCAACTAAAATTACATGCGATTTACAACGCATTGAATTCAACAGAGCGCGGACAAATGTAAGTTGAGACTGTACTGTAGATTAGTAGGTTTAACATTTGCCAGTCTATTCCATTGTAAATAAGTTTCACAAGTCTTTTGATAACACAGTGGAAGTTTGTTAATATACCGCTTACGATTTATTTTTATTTTTTTTATGACGTCTTATTAAAAATGAAGTATTGATTCATCATCAACTGATAGACGTCCACTGCAAGAAATAAAACTCGACTAAAGATCTCCACAATAACCGGATTTACGCCACATCCATCCAACTGATTCCCGCGACCTCCACCAAGTCGTCGGTACACCCTACCTACCGGACCCTACCTACACCGCGTACCGGAAGACGCGGCAGCCATTCGAGGACCCGTTGGCATCGATTCTGCGAGCAATGTATCTCGCCCGTTACTACTTTAGTTAGGCAATTCTTCAGGCAATGTCGATTACTTAGATTCAACGTTTAACCTCGTAAACTCGAAGTTGAAATTTGAAAAATGCAATTGTTTACTTAGTTTACTTATGTTAATTTTCCGGTTTTTGACAATATGATGATGTTGTATGATTAACAAGTTTCTGTACTAAATAACTGAACAAAGTGAAACAATAATTTCAAAATGTAGAAATGGATTTTAATAAAGCTTACAGGATTAAGCCACCCACAAGATGTACCGGCGACTTGGTGAAGGTCGCGGGAAATCGCTGTATCCGGGTGGCACAAGACCGTTCGTTGTGGAGACCTTTGAGGAAGAGTGTATGTCCAGGAGTGGATGTATTTCGGTTGAATGGATGGATTGATGGATGAAAACAAATACATACAAACATATTTAATGTGTCGAGCACCCATAAAAATAAGTCAATAGGAAGACAATAGGAAAACAATGGAAAGCTGGCGTAAACGCCAGGTAAGTGCTCAAGGGGTTAAAAATATAGTAAAATCTAATTACATTGTACACACAGTATAAGGCACTGGTTCATTTCACGGTTTATAGGCGTATTCCGCCTTTAATTGGGAACTGAAAACTTAATCGACTCAGTATTCTCATTCTGTATTTCGATTTTGTTGGTGTTGCTTTGTTTAGTGATTATTTTAATTAACTATTTGATTATTATAATAACTGGATAGTTACAAAAACCCTACAACAGTTTCGTATGACTAAGGTGTTCATTGGGTAGTCATTATGTTTTTATTGCCTAATTAAATTATTTTATGTAATTCGTTATCGCGAAATCTCGTGTACTAAACTCGAAGTCTAAAGCAACATAGACGACGTTAAAAACTGTATATTTTAAGTGAATCTAGGACACGTTTAATCGTGAAAATTTTTGCTTTCGTGAAATAATTTTTATTTCAGGAATAAAAATTATTATTTTTTCTTATTACCAACTAATCTGAAATTAATTTAGATGTCACTTTAGAATTTTTATTCGAAATGCAGTAGAAATTAACTATACATTTTGTATTTTTTATACAATCAATGTAGTTGCTATACAGGTATATGATCCGCATGATGGTAAACGGTCACACCATAACCTATGGATGTTCGCGACATCAGATCTACAATATGCGGGTTGCCTACATTTAACAAAATCTTTCACGCTCTTTTCTAAGATCCTCATACTATATTTCCTTGGAAAAATCGCAGTAAGAAGTTGATTTCACAAACGGATCGTTTGTGGGAGGAAATTTTTTTTGAACCCACACTGTCGGGGATAATTTGGGCTCTCTAAGATGAACTCCTACCGCATAGCGAGCTGCGCTATGCTAGTAAGTAGATGTCGGCATTATATCAAACGGTTAAAAGTACATAAGGATAATAGACGTGTATTGTCTAATGGAGTCAAACCCGTTACGTTTTCAGTTGAGAGATAGAAGCTGGATTGTTAGAGAGTTGTTTTTAAATAAAATTTATCGGATCAGTTTGTATGTAGGTTACTGTTGGTTACAAGCTGCCGGGGACGAGGGAACTGTACAAGTTTCTTTATATGTTTTAACAAACAGCGTCTTAGTTTGAGGGCGACGCGAACGAAAGTCTTTCAGTTTTATTTTTAGCTTTCGTTTGATATGTTCTGAAGAGGGCGCTCTCTCTGTCTCTCTCTCTCTACGGCGGTCGCGATGAGAGCTCCTCAACTGCGTCCACATAAAAGCTGAATGTGTTTGTTCGCTTTCCCCGTCACTGAGGGCAGTCTCGCCTCTGGAAAAATCAAAATTCAAATACACTCCGGACGACTTTTGAAATGTGTTTAATATTTTGTTTGAAGGTTGATTCGAGGGTGAAGACTTACTTTTGATTCTCGCATGTAACACTCATTTTTATGTACGTATTTATAAAACGGAGAGGTAGAAGTTATTTTCACGTTAAAAAAAAATTGTCTAAGCCAAGAAATTCGTAATCCTTATCCTTACATTATGTAAAAGGCAACGTGTATACCTGTCTTTCTATCCGTTGGTTGGATTATAACTCGAGAACCAGTGAACCGACTTACAGGATATTTTTTTTAATCGTAAATATATTTAATTTATTTGAAGGTGATTTCTCGCCTCTTATCAGGATCAGCTATAAATGTACGTCTTATGTAAGTATATCTACGAAGCAGCGGATCAATTGGTTGAATAATAATCTAAGCAGAATGTGAAATCAATCAATAGTCTAGTAATTACAGAAACGTTAAATATATCAGTTCTAATTATTGAAAACGCGAAAATGACTAGGATTACGAGGAACGTAGGCGATTCGTCGGATACGATCCGTGCTCGCCGTTGACGTTCATCAAGAAGTGAAGTTATTCCAGTATATTACTTTACTATGTGTTGAAGTCTGTCACGGCTGCACCGACCATAGACACGACATTTCGCCAGACTGCCAACTTTGTTAAGTCTCGTTCCGATGTAATTTAAAAAAAGATTATAATGACGTCATATAATTTATTCAGGTTTTAGTATATACTTTGTTATTTTAAATAATAAGGTGAAAGTGATTTGGCAAGCCGGTAAGGATCGTCGATGTCTTAGGCGAACGTAGCTCGACCAGATCGAAGATGTTCTAAATAAAGGCCGCGGTCAAGTAAAAGAAGTGAAAGACGTGTGTCAGGATCGTAGCAAATGGAAGTATATAGTCTCTGCCTAACTTAATGAGAGGGAGGTGTGACGTTCTGTATGTATCTATGTAAATAATATGTATAAGTAGGTATATAGGAAAGGAAATCAGAAAAGTAAATTTCTTAAAAATTACCATAATCGTGTTTCTTCTTACAACTTTATTCTTATATTATATGAAACGCAACATCTATCTGTCTGTCCGGTAGTTCGGTATACGCAAGCGGAGTCGCAGGGACACAGTGATACAATTGAGAAACCGTAATAAGTATACAAAAAAATGGCAAAAAATACAAGAACCCTTCGCAACCTCGTAACGGATATTACTCAGAAAGATTATCCGGATGTGTGCATGTGGATAAATCCAGAAATTGTAAGCGGCGCGCGGACGAGCTTCGCCCACGCACTCAGCAGTTTACTTCGATGACAACTCTTAGCAATTTCCTTTCACTGTTTATGTTTATTGGAAAACGCGTGTCGTTTGAGATTATCATCGACTTGGTAAAAAAATAATCTAAAAAAGCGATACTAAAGCGAAAAAAAAAAGCGATATTGTAATAGATTAAACGCTTTGACTACAATTTCACCTGGTGTTAAGTGACGATGTAACACACTGAGCCTAGGTTCACCTCTAGAGATGGTAATGGTGATGCGGGAGCACATCTATTGGTGACAGATTAAACCCTGAGTGCGTTAGTTTACCAGCCAACGAGTATCACAATGAGATAAGTTTCAATTAAATATTTATCGAGAAACAAATCTATATAAATGTATATGAAAACTGAAGTGTTGCATTTTAGGTTTCGGCTGTTTGATTTTACGACCGGCCGCCTGCCTGACGTCAACCCTCCTTGGGAATGCTATTGTTGATGGTAAACCGCCACCTACGGTCACTACTACACCTAATGCAACATGAATTAAATGAGAAAAGGGTAGGGAGATGATGATGAAAATTGAAGTGTCTGTTTGTAACATCAAAACAAAAACTTTATGCTAAATACGACACCTATACCAAAAATATAACTTTTAAAATTATTGTCTGTCTGTATTTTTGCTTCCACTAATCTCCGGAACAATTGGGTCAATTTTGCAGGGACTTTTTCTGGCTGATAGCTGAAGTTACTCTGCCAAACTTTTTTGAAAATAATTAGAGTTCCGCGTAAAGAAATTAGAACTCATGAAATTGTAAAAAAAACGTTTAATGGTCAGTTTTACTGACAAGTGACTGAATTTATGAAATTCATGTATATTTTATTTTTTAAACCTAGTTTTAACTATTTTTGAGTTTGCGATTTGTTGGTTCAGCTTACACGTTCATGTTCCAGAGATGTGAAGTGTACACTATTAGTTTGAAAATACACGACTTATATATTATTGAATATTTCCTTACACATTTCAAATAATAGTATTACATATTGCTATTTTTTAAAGTTGCATCATTACGGACTTATTTACATCTTTAAACGAATCTCCGATTTATTCCTAAATTATTAAATTGTTAATAATTTTAGAGTTTAGAGACATTAACCGCCGCCCCCCCACTCTCCTCGCGGGCCCCTTACACTATGCAAGAACTAAACCTGCAACTAAACTAGCAAACAAGAACCGCAACGTGAAAGTAAATACAAAGTGAACAAGAAACATCAAATTGTAAAGGTTGTTTAAACAGGCTCAACTGTGGGCAAGTCCATCTGGCACCTGTGCCTTTTGCCCTCTACCTTCCCTCAACTCTCTCCCCTTCAACCCCCAGCCGGCTCCTCTCGGGATCCCGCTTACCAACTTACACATTATTCAGCGTCTCTAAGTTACCCGTCTTACTGTCATATACCACTCTAGTGATGTGACAACGGTACTCGATAATTTTTATATGTTACTAGCCGTGCCCGCAACTTTGTTCGCGTTTCATTTATAAAAAAAACAATAAAAATAAACATTATTCATTGGATTAAATTACGAATCTAAACCATTCTCGAATCCTCAGGAATAAACACAAAAAAAAAATTAAAATCGGTTCAGCCGTTTAGGAGGGGTTTAGTCACATACACACGCGCAGATGATTTAGATGTATAAAGATAATGATAATATATAAAATAATGTGCTACATGGTTATAGTAGGTACTCGCAACAAAAAAGAACACGGAGCTGTTTGTCAAACTAAACTATTTAATATAGTCACAATATTCTGATATAATTTTTTTCAAATAAAACCCAATAAAACAGGCGCAGACTCGTAAGCTGGTGATTACATTCGCAACATGATCTTAATCTTTATCAAACGAAATAGTTTCATTATTAAGGTTGATTACAATGATAATAATATAATGACAATAATAATACGCTTTTTCTTAATTCTAGTTCGCGTGCCGGTACGTATAAATACATATACATTCATACTCGGTATTTTTACAAAGAATATTAATTTATGTACATGTAATTTCTTCTATACATTATTCGAATCGTAATTAGGGATAAAAAAATATGATAAATTTAAAAATTATAATAGTTTATTATGTATTTTAGTTTTTTGCTAACTAGAAACTGTCATTATTATTACGTTCATTTTGAACGAAGTAATTTTTTTTTTAGTTGCTTTTATTAGTGTGCGCTGTTGACTGCATGTGCTTCGTTTGAAGTGACATAAATTACGAAAAGCAATTTGAGACTCACCTATAATATAGAATATAGAATTAAATATAGAAGGACAAGTATATCATCGCCTCATGGATAGCCTTTTACCACAAAAAGTCTTTTATTTGTAAATATAAAATTTATTAACATAACATAAGCAGGGTTAGGCAGTGGTGAAATAGCGAACTACACCACCCACATTTCGCCGAGCTTAGTTTCGTCCCAGATGTGACAGGGGGCAAGCGTGTCGCCATATTGGACACAAATTCCAAACTCCGGGATGATACTGAGTAAAAAAACCCAATACCACTTGACCCGACCCGGGGATCGAACCCGAGACCTCAGAACGGCAGTCGCTGCAATTTATCTTTCCCAAAATACTTTTTTTTTATGTTGAACCCATAAATTTCTCCAAAAAGCCTAAGTGACACGGAGTAGCTTTTTTAATTTATTTAGGAAACATACAGTTAATAAAATACATATCTGAAATAGCTTAACAATATTACATAAACTATTGAAGTTTCCACTAAAATTATAATTAATCAAAACTAAATATAACACTATTAATTACCTTTATAATTAAAACGTGTAATATTATGACAAACACTACAAGTTTAAAACTTTCGCAGGATTTTTTTTAAATAACTGTTATTACATTTAAATATATCAATGTATTTCTATTGTTACCAGCGCACATATCTAATATTTCCCGGTATAAAGTTACAAAATATTTCGTTTTTGTATTTATATTTCCGCTTTATATTGTTTGATTATGTAAATCATATTAAGTTACACTTACTCAATTTTAAGTGCGTTGACTACAAAGATGGGTCTAGCTGTCTGGGTTTCCTGGCTAACTGGAATGCGACTAATTTCTACCATAGTGAAACATTTTTGTGCGAAGCGAGTCGCGAGGTCACCCAGTGTAGATCTTACAGCATTAAGCAGGCTAGTAAGGCAGTTGAGTCGTCCCAAAATCCCAGAAAGTCAAGATAGAAAAAAACCCGTGATAGAGACACTGTTAAGTGGGTGATGTGTCCGGGATCACCTATTAATGCATATTCAAAGTAATGTAAAGGCTTCAGATGAAGTGTACCCATTTTGTCAAGATCGAATAAAATATCGTATATAGAATGACCCTTAAATGGTGTTGCCAGAACACATTAATAGTCCTTGGTGACTGATTTCCGACTCCATGGTTGTAGCTATGCAAGCACATAGACAATACTATGGGTTCCGTTACCGAAAGTTGAAGATGCGGTACCCGGCTACACACCGCTGAACCAATATTGATTCAGAATATTCTCGAATCAAAATGTCACACATTTTTGAAGTAATTAATGAAGTAATTTATGAACATATGTTGTTATTTATAATTAGTAAAACAAGTAAAATGTCTAGATGTGACTGCTATCACGAAATCGAACTTAAGTATCATAACTACATGGCAAAAAATTAAATAAACGTTATAAAATCATTGTTGTCAAATTGCGTTCCCTTCAAAGCAGAGTAAGCTCTCGTTAACCGTTAATACACACGATCAGTACAACCCGATCAGTACAATCACATATCACATACGAGTATATAACGTTTTGAAGATCATTTATTATTTTTCTTAACACTGAACTGTCGTCGTTTAAAATCATACTTGAGCTTAAATAGGTATCATACATTTAAATATTTTTGAATTATTAAAGCTCGATATACATGTATCTGTAGTCGCAACACCACCAGAGACGACTTAGACTCGAGGAAACTCGCGGAGGCAGCCGCTTGTAATTTAAACAAATTACAAGATAAAAATATTTTACGGAAGGAAACGTGTTCCTTTTTGTTATGAATAGTTAATTGGTCTTTTGCCGTAGTTACTACAATACAGTAATAAGCGTTACGCGTCAGGGTCTCATTCAATATTGGCACATTGTGTTGAAAAGAACAGCTACTAGGTACTTAGGTGTTCAACTAGACGCCTAAATGACTTTCAAAGATCACATTCAGAAAGTCAAGCGCCAGTCCACCATGGTGCTAGGCTGTCTCTACCTGAGCTATAACTCCAAGAGCAGAATGGCCCCTCCGCCATAAAATTACACTGTACAAGATGGTGCATAGACCCATCATCACGTAATGCGCACCCGCGTTCAGTTACATTAGGAGATCCCAGATGCGCGCCTTATAAAGGATTCAGAATAGATTTGCAAGGAAACCGCAGGCGCTCAATGGTTTCAAAGAGATGTGAATTTACACAGGGATCTGAACCTGCTCACCATTAGGTCCGTTCTTAAAACCCGATTCGCGCCTTTTTCGAACACGTAGAGAGACACACCCGAATCCCCTTATAGTACGAGCCGCCTCGTACTCGTCTGTGCGGGGCGCCGTCTGAAAGAGGCGGCGACTGCGTAATATTTTAATTGACTGCGACGATAAAGTCACTCACAGAAATAGGATTTTTCCGTTTAAACCACGTTCGCTTCCGTGCCAGCGCCTTCGCCCGCGAAAACGTCGTTCCCACCGTCAGGGACAGGCGGCTAACTTTGCTCCCATTCACTCTCCGGGTTCCCCTCCGGCGGCGGCCCAAGTTGTACTCCGTTCCCCAACTGGGGAGGCTCTTGACGCCGCTATCAGCACGATACAGTGACACTGATCAAGCATTACTCGCACACCACTGCATACACACTCCTACACATAACACGCAGGTACATAGGTTCTGTAAGGAATTTTTTTTGTATTTTAAGAAATAACAAAATGTAGAGTTTAGCTATGTTCAAATTCCGCGGGAATTTTATATCGCAGGTAGCGGCCAAGCCGAGGTTCGAAGCCTTGTCCTAGTTAATATTTGCGGCGAGTGCCTTCAGCACCCGCCCACAAAGATACAGTGAAGCTATTATGGCTCTTCCGGTCAACAGCATTAACTAGTTTAGAAAAAAAAGAACAGTTGCTCTTAGCATTTATCGGAGGGACAACTCTATTGACCTCGGAGTAGAGTTCTTTTTTAATTCGCAACAACTGGAATAACTTAAACTGACATCAGACGTAAAACTGCAATAACGTTGTTAGTAAGTTGTGATCGTACCATGAGCCACGTCACATTCGCATCAACAATCAAAGCTTTATTTATTGACAGGGATTTAGGGAGGGCTGTGACGTGCGGGGGTGGGTAAAAATGAGGAGGGAGAGGGCAGGGAGGGGGGCGACGGTGAATTGGCAGAGCGGCCTGCGAACTAGTCGATACGGTGTTTGCGATACTTAGTGTTAGCCGCGACGAGTCACCACACTTTGATGATGAAACAGCGTTTTATCCAGTAGCGGCTGCGCCCGCGTTTCATATGTTTTTCATTGCGTTTTAATTTTTTTATATGGAACCGTAATTATTCTCTTTAAAAAAATTTAGTACTAAGATCCAGTAAAAATATTTGTCTTAAATTCAAACACTTGCCCGTAAAACTGTGCGTTGAATCAGATTTTCTTATTTTTTTAAGAATTTTGTTTTTTTTACGGAACTCCATAACTATTTTCAAAAATCAAAAGTACCCTAAGTTACGCGGAGTAACTTGAGTTATCTACCAAAAGAAGTCACGACAAAATCGGTCCAACCTTTCTGGAGATTACCCGAAACAAAAATAGTAAATATTACTGCGATAACTATTTGGTGGCATTTACAAACTTATAGTTAGTTTATAGTTAACTGCGCAAAATAATATTTTATAACAATACTTTTATGGCATCACGGTACATTTATACATGTGTAATGCACATCTGCTTTATAAAGACTTAAAAGGGTCTACAAAAAAGTATGACATGATATTGAAAAGTCGCCAGAAAACTGTAGTAATGTGTCCGCAGCCGGAGCGGTCCGACAGCGGGACGCGGGCGGGCGCGGCGTCGCGCGTCTCTTTAATGTATGCGCAGCCAACATCCATTGTACGGGACCCATTGTGAATACAAATTAGGGGTCAGCGCCAGGTAGTTTGGGGCGCGGCTAATTGGTACCTCCCTTTAATGATACGATTTGAGGGCGTCTCGTAGGAGGAGAGGCTGTTTGGATCCTCAACGGACGCTCTGATGCCGGTTTGATTAACCGATAACAAGTTAATAATTGGATAATCTGAAATGATGTGTGTTACAGAGATTAGCAGCTCAGGGTCTCTAGTCAATATGTATATTCAGAAAAACAAGTCGTTACGTTATCCTTGTTATCTCAAATGTTTATACCGGATATAAATTGAGCACTTGAATTTGATCTCCTAAAGTTTAAATGACGACGTGGATAAATCAGATCATCAATTACAAATGGAAAATAGTGGTACTGTTGAAGAAGTCAACAAGTGGTAAGACGTAAGCGTGCGCCGGGAATGACGCCATCGCGAGGGTTTTACGCAATCTCGACCATATAAAAGAGCGTGACGTGTGTAGTGGGGGACGATCATTAACTAGGATCAAAATTCCGCGGAATTTTTATTTATTTATTTATTTGGGAAACACACAGTTAATAACATACACATATGGAATTGCATAACAATATTATATAAACCAGTCAAGTTTCCACTAAAATTTATACTATTTTTTAATTTTATTATTTATATAAATTTATACTCAGGTAACGGCCAAGTCGAGGTTCGTATTATTTTGGTGTCCTGTGCTAGATAGATTTTTGCAGCTGAGTGCCTTCAACACTTGCCCCCAAATCACTGTGAAGATGTAAAGGCCCTTAAACCTAAACAGCGTTAGCTAGTTAGAAAATGTTTTACTGTGGACCATTCTACCTTTAGTCGTACTATGGGTAAGATCTCTAGAAGGTTTAGTTTTAGGTTTGAAAACTGTGTTTCGTGTCATTGTGCGCGATGAGTGCAGAGCTCCGGAGCGTGGAGCATAGCATACCTTGGAAGATCGTGGGAGCTGTGGTCTGCTCGGTATTGCGTGTAGTGTAGGTATCACACTTGAGATGTTATACTCGGCGACCGATAGAGAGGTTGAGTGGATTGCCTAGGCTACATAGCGCTTGCACGTACGATTGTATCTCGAATGGCGGCGGATAGTGCATTTGATGAAGACTATCACTTTGGTTCACGAGATCCTGATGGTAGTCAAACTCAGCTGATGAAGACGATCACTCTGATAAATTATGAGGTTTCATTATGAGATCGACAGCTAACTTTCGGTCGTTAAAACCTATAAAAATTTTGTATTGTTCCTTCGTACGTAGCCACCTAGAATATGCGTCACAAGTTTGGAACCCTCAATACAAATGTTACATATCTAGAATTGAACAAATACAGAAAAAAATTCTAAAATATTTGGATTTTATAGGGCACAACAATTGTCGCATAACTATTATGATCGCTGTACTAAATATCATTTCTTATCAATAGAAAATAGACGCAAAATTGGTGATATTTGTTTTCTATTAAAGTTAGCAAGGAGTATGATTGATAACTATCAATCTCACAATACTCAGAACTCTGAGTTGTTATCTAAAATCAAGCTTCGTACTGATGGTCTAAGTCTTAGCCAACGTTCACTGCTACAAATTCCATTTGCACGTTCAAACTATAGAAAAAATGCATTTATTGCACGAAGTTCCAGGAGTTGGAGTAAACTACCTCCTAACTTAAACATAGATATATTCTGCACCAGCTTGAACACTGTAAAACGTTTGTTAACACAGGAGTTTTGTAACATATAGCGGCACATATTCGTTATTATAATTATTAATGCGTTTATATTATTATATAAAGGTGGAGGCTTATAATTAGCAATTGTAACACTTTCATAATTTCTTCTGCCTATATTCAACATTTGACTGTAAGCCTTCCCAAAAACCATAAAATAAAATAAATAAATGGTGATTTGATGATATTGCATCACAATCCTATGCATCCTGATCCTGTTCCGTATGATCGCCGGAGCGTGCGCGTCATACTTTTCTGATGTCCTGTATCCATCCGACTTTGGATATTGTAACTCGCTAAGAATTGTAAAATTGCAACCGTACATCACTCGAGGTAGGCTCCCAGTTTAGCCTCAATGGGCTATCTTTAGTCGTAAATACAATATGAATATTATAACGTAGTTTAATGTTTTAGATCAATTAAAGGAAAATTGGAAACATGCATGCCGAAATAAGTAAATAAAAACTTATTTTTAAAACTGGCATAATTGATGTTTAAATTCACTTTATAGAAAGCTATGTTGGCTCCGCGGTAGATTCTATCTCTTTACAAAGAAAACATCGAGAAGAAATAACAGTATGGTTTTATATTGTTCGCCTGACAATCTGCTTACTCCAAGTATGAAAACCTCTTACCAAGTACCTGTAGGTGTAGTAGTGTTGCAGAAACATTTTAGAATCAGTACCATCCTAGATCACATCGTCACTTAACGTCATGTGAGATTGTGTTAAGCCTGTCACAATGACCACTGGAAAATTGAAGACTACAGTTTCCACCGCGGATAACTATACACTTGGTTTCTCCAGTAACACAGAGTACCGTTGTTAGTCACGGTGACAGATTCCATTATATTGGTACAAGTTGCCACACCCACTATATCATTTGTTTTAATCAAACAATGGCATTGCTGGCAACACTGACTAGCTATGAGTGATAGAACTTCATCGACTTTGTTCTCATAAAATTTTATCTTCTCTGTGACGATATTTTCCTCGAGATATTTTCTTTCGTTTGGTTTCAATAGATAAATATTTACGAGTCCCTCGCCCCTCCCTCTCCCCTCCCACATCCTCCCTTAACGAGTTATATAATATAATAATACACGGAATAAAATACAATATTCAAATACAACTACATATCTATCTAGAATGGTCTCGCTGATATTATTTCTTATGGAATCTTTCTCCATGGTTTTGTATTTTTTCTGTTCCCCTCCAATTTAAATACATGGTGCGTTTGGTTTTATATTTTTGTAAATTATCTTCATTTGCTTTGGTTTCTTACGTTATAGCTGTAGATTCACTTCATACGTGTTTTAATAAAGAAATAATCTGGGCGCACGGCAGTCGAGTAAAAGGATAATAAAAAAAAAAAAACGGGACGGCCGTACTATTCTTTTCTCGAAGCAGTTTTAGGCCATTTTCAGCCCTCTATAATTTCATTGCGGATAAAACTAGAAGTCTGAATTTAGTAAACAAGCAGGTAATGACACGGTATATTTCAAATTTCAGTCAATTTGAACAAGTAGTTTAAGATCTCTGTATACTAGTCAACATTTTTAATTTCGACACTGACTGACCGATCATCAAAACTCTAAGGCACTTCTAGCAGACATAGAAGATTCAAATCTAGAATACAATTAATATTTAGTGTACAAATGAAGGAGAAATATTAATAAAATATTTTGTAATTTCGGTTCAGTTTTCTAGATACATTAATTGCATAAATAATTATGTTATCCCATATAAATGTACAGGATTACAAAGTTACATTTGCAACTAAGTGTACCTGTAATGTTATAATTAAGTACTTTAAAGTCGAGTTTATCTATTAATCGTAAGCACTCTTGCGTAGCAGTACTAGCAGTGCAATCGATTCGGAAATACTGTAGAAAGGAAAATAAGTTTGACTATCTACAAACATAAATGGGATGCCAGCAAGAACAAAATTGTCAAAAAACCATGTCTCACTAGTCAGTTCTTCTATCGTAAAAAGTTGTGAGATCCATATAATACCAAGTCGGTTACTTTATTAAGTCCCTCTTAAGGGACCTTCTGTTTGAAGTTCTTACGTCATTAGCTAACATACAACATCTTATAGTGACCATATCAAAATTAAAAATCTTTTATGTTTTAAATAAAATAGGTTGACTTGGCAATCGCAAGAAAACACAATGCATCTCATAAGTAATACGTATTATATTAGATAAGATTGTTTAGTGCGATTGGATTCTATATCGATAACAAAGTCCACCCCGATTATAATATAAAAAAATTTAATGTACATATTTGGCCTAGTTACAGTTTTGTTATATTATAGATAAAAGATTTTTAATATTGATATGCTCATTATAAGATGTTTTTAGGTAATCTAAATACGTAATAACTTAAGACAGAATGTCGCTTAAGTAAGCTGGTAACTATCCAATCCAGGCGGGTACTATTAGAAAATACGTTAACAGCATGCTATAACGATTGTATAGAATATTTTTTTCAATGGTTTTTTGAATGAATTGCACGAGTGTATTTACCTACATCTTTCAACACAGTTTTCTTAGGAACTATCACTGAACAAACATCACTTTAAGGTAATAATTTTAATAAGGTGAAATTATTAAATAAATTGAAGAGGCTACGGCAGCGCGATCGAGTACCTCACAGCTCATACCCGCTAAAGGATAACACGTAAAGTGCCGCAGTCAGCATATTGAATAAACATTAACGGTTTATGCCACATTACGTTAAGTTATGGCATACGATCTGGCTCGAAGGACCATCGACGAGCACGCGCGTTGGTGCGCACGGGGTTGGCCTGCGGGGAGGTGACGTTATAGTCACCAGGATAAGCGAATAAACGGTAATAAGTTATTGCAAATGGCGCGTCCCACATCGGAATAGTGATGTTCGGTAAATATGAAATTTTCGAATTCAATTAACAGTTAAAATTATTTGTCGTTTTTGGATAAATTTAATGAGTTAGCGAGCATTGCTTTTGTGTCTAAAGCAAGCAAATTATAAGTATCACCAAATAAATGAATTAATTTAAGTTAAATATGTTAAGAAAAAAACAGACTAAGTAATATACTCAAATATATTACCTACGTCTCCAAAAAAAATAATTTATCAGAAAAATTCTAAGATTGTAAATTCTAAGCGTTTAGATTTTTAATTGCTGCAGGAGGAAATACTCTATCTCTTACCTGCAAACTAAATCTATACTAAAATAATGAAAATAATCAGTCAATATTGACAATACTCACCAAATGTCACAGAACCCGGCTCGAGAAACAATTTGCTTTAAATTCAGGTGTTATCTTTTTTTAAAAGACGAGATTCTTATCTAATTTTATTTGTTACACGAAAGATGTTTTTACACGATATAGACTCAGTGCTTTGACCACAATCTCAATTTTTTACACAGGGAAATGTATTTAGGCACGCTTTACCATACGGCCCCAGGGATGGGCGTGTGGGACTAACAGTAGGAAAGAGGACCCTAGCAACTACCCACTAAAACCCTACGAGTGACCGTCTCTACCGCCACGTAAGGGGGGCCATACGGGATCGTAAACATTCAGCGCGACATACCCGGGTGGATTACCGAACCAAGAAGGCCGAGCCCCTAACCCGCATAAGGACTGATCCCGGTCAGCCAAGACTAAGTCCCCGACGCCTTCCCCAGTGCAATGGAAGGTCAGGGCCCACGCCCCTTGCCCCCTGTTGAACGGGACCGGTCCCTAATCGGGTAGGGACCCGGACTTTTGGGTTATCTGTCAGGAGGGTATGTCGCGGTGCTTTCCAGAGATCCCGTGTTGCCCCTCCATGTGAGACGGTAGAGACGGTCACTTATAGGATTTTAGTGGGTAGTCGTTAGAGTCCCCTTCCCTATTGTTAGTTTCACACACCTTTCCTGCCCCCGCATTGGAGGAACGTGCCTAAATGCATTTTCCTATGTAAAAAAAAAGGTAAGCCATAAGGAGGACAAGAGAAGTTACTGAAATACCATAATGTTTAAGGTTTAATATTAGAGTACTGTGGTCAACGCAGTCAAAAGTCTTATAAAGATCAAAAAACATACCAATAGCGTCATGTCTCTCATGCCCTAAATATACAGCTTATTAGGTCAGAGGTAGATTTCGATTTCATGAAACCCAACTGCCGATCATTGAAAATCTCTTTTATTTGAAAATATTTAACTAGTTTATGAAGCATTATCTTTTCGAATATCTTACTTATTGACGGAAGTACAGAAATAGGTCTATAATTTCCAACATTACTTCTACATCCAGATTTAAACAGGGTACTACTTTACTTATTTTTATTAAAGTAGAGAAGGTATCTGTTTGTATGCTTTGATTAAATATATCAGCCAAATATGTTGAAATATTGACAATTACAGGAATACCCAAATGTCTTCGGCTTGTTTTAATTTCAATTGTTTGAAGGATTTAACGATTTCACCAGCACAGATGTAAAAATAAATTTTGAATTTATAGAGACACTCGGTTTATTTAGAAGTAAAGCGGCACCATTGGGAGACGAAGTTATATACTTTGTTATTTTTAGAGGCGTGTTAGTGAAGTAATCTTGAAAAACAGTTGCTACCCTGGAACTGTTTGAAATATGTACTCCGTCGACTTTCAGATTTAATGAGTTATCTTTTATTCATCTTTCCCTGTTCCTTTATTTATAATATGCCATACAGTCTTTGTCTTATTTTTTGACACATGAACTTTATTGCCGAAAAAATGTTGATTTGGCAGCTGCACATAAAATTTCGAATAACTCTGGACATATGCATGAAAAGACTCAATAGTGGTCAAGGTCTTTTTATAATATAATTCATGTAAGTGGTCTCTCCTTCTTTTAATTCGTGTGGTTGCCCATTCACTAAACATAACTTTTTCTAGCACTAATAACCTTTGTAGGACAGTATTTATTAAATTGATGGTTTATGGTTTTATAAACGCTGTCAAAGTCGGCATTCGGATCTTGATTTTTGATTTTTTTTCTAGATAATTTCATAGATTGACAGAAGACTTAAAAAATCTATTCGTCGAATGAAATTGCTGAGTGAATGAATGAAACTAACATTCGGAAGCGAATGTTACAAATTACCGCCACAACACTAGTGCGATTCTTTGCGTATATTCCGATATTCGTTTAGCCAACCGTATAGAGCCGCCGCGCTTCCCGAACCGGCATTAACACCTCACACATTATGAACACGGGTGTAAAATCACAGGGCTCAGTGTATATTGGTCTTTTTATTTAAATAAAATACAAAGCCGGAGTATCATGTGAAATATTTTTAGTCAACGATCCTTGCGAGACCATATTTTGCAAATCCCGATCAACGTTCTCTATACCGAATGTGTATACATATTTTTTAGTTTAGTTTATAATGTACTAACAATGCATCGCGGTTTCTCTTGCGGTAAATTCAACTTGCCTGTTTCGATAATTTTATCCACGTTACTTTACTTCCAGGTTTTTACGTCACGGAACATCTTCATTTTACATGAAACGAGTTAACAAAAATGATTAAACTCTGTGTGAAAATGGAAAAATGATTTAAATAATGAAAATGACAGTGGAACCCAGTCAGTAATAAAGACATTAGTTTAATAATAAAAAACTATTCTAAAAACAAGCTCTTAAACTCTGTTAGGGTGAATACTGAATAATAAACGAATAGTTTCGTTCACCATTATGAATTCTGACTTAATTTTATCTTCGTATTATTCTCTGGAAACATTTTTTCAGCTGCCATTTTTGTGAAATCGGCATATTATATTTAAATTGACGTTTTTACTAAACCATACATTGTCATCCAAACTAAAATTTTATGCAGAGTTTCAGGTGAACTGGTCGAGGATAACAGCTTTAAAATTCAGTTACAAGATTCGCTCAGATACTAATAACAAGGCATGTTAAATAAAAGCTTATAGAAAGGTATTCTGAACTCAATCGAACGGAATGTTATTAGTATGTAAATGATGAAACGCAATTACTCTACAGTAACCGCGTGTATCTGCCGTGTCACAACCCCACACTCATACCAGCACTATCACTAACACTTACTCGAGTACTATTCACATCACTAACGTCCTCTATTACAACAACTTCAGTAATCGCTTGAGTTACGTTATCGATGAGCGAAGTGAGTGAAGCGTGACCAATATCGATATTATATTGGTACAAAAATAATTGCATCAATATTTGATCCGAAAGATCCATTGTCGCGTCTTGGCAATAAAACGGACTCATATCCCGTCACTGCGTTAAGTCCTTTGATGTTTGTGAGTCTCGTGACGCCCAACTTTCTTTGAGTGAAACTTCTTGACATGCGATCAAAGTAAAATTTCAAGATTTCATTATATGATGAGCGTCAGAATATAAGTGTATAAGCGTAATGTAAAAGGACGAATAGACAATAAAATAAGTACTGTAGAATTATATATTATTATTGTCTTCCCTTTATGCTAAGGTTGTTCTTGAGGACGCGTGCGCATGACTGTTGTTTAGAAGGTTCAAACTTGAGGGCGATATGTTTTTGTTACCGACATGTTTCTTGTGAATGTTCTGGCTCATTGTTGAGGTTAGTTGGATATGTGGGTTCTAATCTACATTCATCGACGCAGCATTTGAATACATTACCAACTGAGTTATATCATCGCTTCAAATTCATTGCTTCGCTGTTTACATGGTAATAATTTTCCACAGTTCACTTATCGATATATAAAGATATCGTAAAATCCCATCACTATTCCATAACGTCAAGCGATGTTGATTGATTAATAATATTATTGGAGAGGTTGTTACATCTCGCAGTATAAAGTTCAATGCCGGAGCCAACTCGGGAACAAAGTTCAAGGCGAAGGAATTTGGTACACACTCACCATAATACAATTCGAAATATTAACCGAGTCATTATAGATTATTGTGAGCTTATTACTATTACGTATATGTTTGGTTTCCACTTGTTTATATTCATTTTTATTCGTGTTTGTCAGAATGTCTACTCGTATACTTAATTGAATGTTTGTGTAGAGTACAAGAATGATGCCAACATCCGATAGACGAGAATCTATCTAGAGTATAGACGACGCGCCTTAACATATTCATGAACTATGCTGGGGCTTTCATCGATCTAGATATGGTGGACAAAATGAAGTCAAATATAAGAAAGAGACTATTACCAGAGAAGTTTTTACTGCTACCTTGTTAAATGTACAGAATTAATGAAACTCTTCAGTTGAAAGAGTAAAAACGTTGACGCGTGATGTAGCAGCAGAGTGCTCTTGAATATGTTGTTGTAACTAATATAATAGTCTGTTGTAGGAATAATATTATAAAGCTTCACAACACACGCGACCGTATTAATATGAAAGATACTTCTATTAAAAACGTCAGTTGCAAGTGTAATCACATTGAAAGAGGGCTCCATCTTCAACAGGGAATGCTTTCGTTTTGCGTTTTTTTTTACTTTTAATTTCTTCAATTTTACTTTTATTTTACGGCTTGGGTAGCTGCCCAAACCAACATCTGTACCATTTTAGCTAGTTAATTATAATGTAATTGAATTTGCACTTCAATTAACTTGCTCTACTATTATTACCGTCTTGATGTTTCGACGAGATATTCCAGCTATGTTTAAGCTTTTATAGTATTTTAAACTGTCATTTGAACGCGATCTCATCCGATATTAAGTGACTATGTGCTTGATATGTTCGTAATAGGTTCAATACCTAGTTTATAAGTTTTTAAAGCCAGATGAGATTCACAAATAATTATTAATAATCCTCACCGTGATCAGAATCTCCAAATAGTACATCGTCATTGTAAATATAATATATCAGATTAAAAAAAACAAATATACCCAGAGGGTGTGAGGTTCCGTCGCTATATCAAAGTTAATCAAAGTTTACCTGAGAACCCGCTTTCATATAAACCAATAATAATATTGAAGGAGTTTTTAAATCAAACTTTTATAGCTTATTGAGAGAAATACGGAGGAAAGTTTCTGATTGTGAAGTGAGAACTCGACTCCGGTTCCGATAATAACGTGGTAATGAGTTCGCGCGGGATAATATTAAATTAACGTTATTCGTATGCCACGATAACGTAATAAGGTGTCGAATAAAATCTGAGCCATCGCAGTCAAACGAACCGGCACAAACTCTTCGTGTATACATAGCGCAGGTAGCGGCTTTGTACGATAAAAGAATGTTCATTAAAAATGTATGTATCTTATAAAAGGTAATGTCTGTCTTTGTTTACTCTAATATGTTTATAACCCGAGCACAACTGATCCGATTTACACAATTCTTCTTTTAAAATATGCATTGTACCATATATAGCTGTTACAATTGCACAGTTTAAAATACTATATCGTCATAATTACGAAGAAAGCATTGCTCAAGTAAACTTAACAAACACCTATAAGGGCAGACGACATATTGTAAACACTTAACCAACAACCTAAAAGAGCAGACAACTACGGTGTAGACATAATGCGATGTATATCCATTAAGTTTTAATAAACAGTGCGTAATATTTTGTGCTCATTACTTTATTTTTATTGTAAATAGTACGTCACGATTCTAGTGTAATAGTGTTAGGTGGTCAATAAAAGAAAAAGTCCAGCAAAGACTTTTACGTAACTCCTCAACACTTCCGGATTCAGAACAGAGGCGATCAAAGAATCGTTAGGTCTCATACCTGGTGCGGCAAAGAACACTCATTGCATCTTACGACAGGTTCGGACCGACCTGATCAAAAAAAACGTGTACTGATGACAGAGAGCCTACGTGCTTGTCGGGGTCCTCAAGAGATTGGAAAGCGAGGTTATTCGACAATGTATACTATTTGGAGAAACTTGTGTATATTTTATTAAATTACGTATTCGGTAACATATAAGGATATCTAATAGTGAATTCGGTATAAAACGGACCAGCTCGCTCCTTTGAATCGTTGATCTAAAGCTTAGATGACTAAGATGGTTTTCTACTATTTAATAATTAATAAGTAGTGAATGAAGCTATGGGTATATATAGATTGATATTAAAAAAAAAATAGCACAATGAAAAATAAGAAATAAATAAACAATACAAAATATATCACAAAGGTAACGCGCTCCTCTAGGACACGATACAAAATGTGTATTTACAAACAAATACAAGTTTGTTAAAGACACAAATGTTTTCATTTTACCGATATTATTTCACATTTTTCATACAAAACTACCTCGGTGGCGCAGTTGTATTACGGTGCGACTGTCATTCTGAGGTCTCGGGTTCGATCCCCGGGTCGGGTCAAGTGGTATTGGGTTTTCTACTTAGTATCATCCCGGAGTTTGGAATTTGTGCCCGATATGGCGACAGGCTCGCCTCCTGTTACATCTGGGACGGAACTAAGCTCGGCAAAATGTGGGTGGAGTACTTCGCTATTTCACCTCTGCCTAACCCTTCGGGATAACAGGCGTAAGCTTATGTTATGTTATGTTATGTTTTCATAGAAATGTTCCAACTATGCATATTTATTTATTTATTTATATCAATCACCAACCAGGTATACAATGTGTTTAGCTTATTAAAAATTAAATTATTATTACAATATATCTTAATGTAACCTTAATTATAAGTGAGTACGGCATTATTTGTTTGAGCAAAAGTTATTTATGCGACAATGAACTTCAGTTTTTTTGTAGATCTAATCTGGTCCAATCTAATCTAATATGTTATAAAAAAAAAAAAAAAACAAACCAAAATTAAACTAAAACTAAAATATAGAAAAGAAATACAACGAACTAAGTGTAAAAACTAAACTAATATAAAAGTTATTAATTATTCAAATTTATAATTGTAACATCGAAGACAATAATATCGAAGACGAATTTGAAGGAGATTATTTTTTTCTTTTAATGCCTAATTTAGTATTTATTTAATTTGTTTACATTTAGATGTCATGCAAACTATTTTGGAATATATCAAGATTCGTGGTTTTGAATATTCTGTTGTATGTCGATAGTATTCTATTCATAGGAGAATAAAGTCCTAAATTCGTGCGATAATGATTAGTTGTAAAAATATTAAACTGTGAGGCTCGAGGTTATTTAGTGGGTGCATTTAATTTAACTCTGCTTAACAGTTCTGGTATGTTAAAAATGCCATTTACTAATTTAAATAGAAATGTCAGATCAAAAATCTCTCTACGAGTTTCTAAAGGATCTATCTTGAAATATTGAAGTCTGTCTTGGTAACTTAAAAGTTTTTTACCTAAATGTAATCCGTAGGTTAAGTGCCACAGAAACCGCTTTTGTACTCTCTCCAATTTGTATTTGTAATGATTGTAATAACATTTGTTTTTATGAATACAAAATGGACAGGCATATTGACATAACTATATAGCCACTGTAAACCTGTTATAATAAGAAGTTTAATTTTATATGAAATAAACTGTTGGTTCAAACAAAAGTCTATAAATAATTAGTAAAGTCAAAAAAATCATAAATCAACCTTAAACATATTGTCTACATGCTATCAGAATAATTAGGGCTTCCGGAGAGTTTTAAAAAAGTACATTTTTCACTTTTCCAAAAGGATTGAAGTTCTTTATAAAGCATGGCAGGAGCCCAACGTTACATTTCTTTTGTCTATTTCGTGTACAGCTTTGTGCGGTGCGAGCCAGGTTTTACACATTTAAAAGCTTCTAGTGCAGAGATGCACTCAAACTACTTATAATGGGGCCCGAAAATTTTTACATACATATAGGTGTTCAGTCATAAGTTATACCTGTGACGTCATCCATTTATAAATAAAAACAAATCATTTTTGAGTCTTTATCAAGCACATAAAGCTTTTGACACTAAAGTTTTAAAATGGTTGTTCAGAAATGAAAATTAGTTAAAGTAATAAATGGTTAAATAATGGCCAAATATAGTAATTGTATTTCACATACAGTACTTGGTTATTTATAACAGGTTTTGAACTGAATGTTGACAGCTGCTCATGTGGGACTCGACAATGCCTTGCCAGTATGCAACGGTTTTATTTCAATTTTCACCTTCATCAAATGCTCAGGCTCATTATAGAATTCAATAAACTCCTGTAATACACGTTTAATGTTATAATATCTACGCTTTTCACGGCAACTACGCACCTGAACTCAATATGAGTGTAAAGGCTTCACAGTCGCTCGGGTGCATCTCGCTTTTCTCGGTGTCGGCATCATCATTGTGTGAGGGAACAGCCTCCATATGAAATCGTTTTATTTGTTTCCACTTGTATTAATTTCCTTCCTCATATCACAGTGCAACCACCAGCTACCCTTATAGTTAAATCCCAAAACACATCTTGTATGTGACTTATTAACACCCAAACTCTACCGAGTTCTAGACAAGCATATGTTACGAACTTCTAGAAGAAATACAAACACTATCTGCCAAAAGGATACAATATATCCAAGCTAGATATGCTTTATTAGCAAGGTATAGCGATAACAATAGATCTTTCAAAATTTCTACATAGCCTCCTTTCGGACTAATAGTCTCTTAGTTTAGATGCATTTGGACAAAATAATTGTGGTATGCGTATAGCATGCGTATCTTTAATTCGTAGGATAGACTCACAATAGCGCAGTTTCTCGCTGGACCTCATTTAAAAGTGTACGCGGACGAAATACATTAGTAAAATACTAGTATAGAGTCCGCCTGAGGGCCGATCACAGCATTGTCCAAGATAGAGTAGAGAGTGTTTAAACGTTCTCTCTCCTCTTTGAGTTGTTAATTTGTATACACCGCGACTCAAGCAACCGAGAATAGGCCAAATACTAGTTTTAATTTTTTTACTAAATATTTTTACAAAGTTTAATAAACAAGAAAAAATATGATCATTCAAATTAATCGTTCCAGTCGTGGGTTATGGAGACGCGTTCAGAGTTTATATATATATTTTTTATAAAATAAGATCTATCGTTTTGTCTGAAATTCTTAGTTTTACAGTTAACTTTTCAAATTTTTTTTTTCAAAAAAACCTTGTACATTAAGTAATTATTATTAAGTACAAATATGAATAAAATATATTTAAATCGATCCAGCTGGATTAAGTGATACATTGAGTAATAGTGGTGCGGCCGGATTCCGTTTCAATAGACGCGGACATCGTGAGGAAACTATAGCGTGGTGGTAATGTATCAATAGATTAACTGTTTAGAGATTTAACATAAAAATATAATACTATAAAAGTATAACCACCCTTGCTAACAAAATCCCTATAAAAGCGCGTTACAACGAGGATCGTGAATCAAGTGCTAGTTACCTTTTTCGTAAGGCGTTTCGCGGAATTTGTTATTTTTTTTACTTTTTATGACTTACTGATTAATATGTGTAAATTCTTTAATTTTTCTTTAATTTCACTAGTTATTTACCAGTTTCAACTGAGACCAGTTGATTTAATGTTACTATTTCAAAGGATTACAATTATCTAAGAGCGATCACTCTCTTCACAACAGCGCGACAATTAATACTCTGTAACAGATAAACTTTTCTATATAAATCACTGTATTCATTAGGAGAGAGAGAGAGAGAGTTTCACATTTGTTAGAATAAGCGTGATTTCCACTCAAACACTCATAAGTGTAGGCTTTCTACGACAAGAAGTAGAGAATACCCCAAACATGTCGTCAATAAAACTTTTCAGTATATTCCTACTAAGGGTAGATTATCAAAACGTGAACTTTGTACATGTTCACAGCTGATGTACAATGAACCGTTGCCCTGTTGTCGAAATGACGACAAATAAGCTTATTTCACAGTATGTTATTCCGCACACGCGGCTCACGCTTGCGCCGAGACGCAACGACCGATGCCTCTCATCACTTATACGTGAGAGGAATACATACACCACACACTAAATGTACAGTAACTAACACTTGTAAAATATTTATAAACATTGTGCAATTTTTTTAAATATAAATTTCCATCTTCCAACTTTCGATAAAGATTAATAATACTTCTTTAAGTACCTAATCAAGGCTTGTTTTGTTTGTTGAAAAAATATTGCTGATATTATTACAAAATTGTAAATACATTTGTGTGATGTTTGATAACATATTTTAATTTAAAAATGATGTTTTTGCCAATGTAACTCTCGATACTTAGCTATTAATCAACAAGTTAGGATTACTCTCATAAGTCAATATACATGAATCTAAAGGAATGTTATGTATAAGCCGCTAGAGCCTAGCGCTCACCTGCCAGATCAATTACTTACTAATACTTACTATTGGTTTCTTCGTTATTAGTTTTTTCCTAATATATCGATTACCCATAAAATTGAGTCAATGGGAAAACAATCCCAAGCTGGCGTAAACGCCAGGTCAGTGCTCAAGGAGTTAAGAAATATCTTACTATAAATTAACGTTATTCAAATTAAAGTGCAGAAAAGAATATACTAATTTTCTATGAAGAAAATTAAATCATAAGGTGGTCTTTGAAAGTTAAATGTATTTTCGGTAATCATATTTTTTTGACTAATATGAAAATGGATGTTGATTGGATTGTGTCGAGTACCCATAAAAATGAAACAATAGAAAGACAATAGGAAAACAATGGAAAGTTGGCGTAAACGCCAGGAAGGTGCTCAAGGAGTTAATATGTCGATTACCCATAAAAATGAGACAATAGGAAAACAATGGAAAGCTGGCGTAAACGCCAGGTCAGTGCTCAAGGGGTTAAAAATAAACAATAAATAAGGCTAAGCACTGAAAACAAAAAACTAACACAAAAATGTAGAACATAAAAGATAAATATAATTTTGATAGAAACTTTAAGCATTTCGTTTTTATTCCAGAGACCCTCTCTATTACGACTAAAAACTTTAAACGCTCGTTGGTTTACAAGAAGAATAAAATTATATTACAGTATTCCCATCGTCTATACTAATAAATAAAATTGAAATGTCTGTTTGTAATGTTAAAATATTTTATTTTTTATTAAATGGATATGAATGTATATACGATACCTATATTAAAAACACATTTTTTTCAATTTTTGTCTTTTCGTTCCGAGTTATCTCCAGAACGGTTGGACCGATTACAACGGGACTTTTTTTTGGCAGGTAGCTAAAGTTATTCCGAGTAACTTAGGTTACTTTTAACTTTTGAAAATTATTAGGGTTCAACTTAAAAGAATTAAAACTGATGACATTTTCAATAAAATCCGATTCAATGCACAGTTTCACTAACAGGTGTTTGAATTTGTGAGAAGTATCTTTGCTTTTTATTAGTACCAAAAATAATATCAGGAAAGTTATTTAATGGTCGGTTCTACGGGCGAGTACTTGAACTTATGAGAAATATTTTTGCTTTACCTTAATACTAAAAAAAATTAGGAAAATAAACAGGGTTCCGAATAAAAAAAATAAAACAGTAAAGATTATATAAAAACGGGGCGCAGCCGCGGGCACATAAGTAGTTTTCAATATATTAAACGCCTATTGGTATATAGTATCAGAGCACTGAGTCAAACTTTGTCGAGATGCCTTTACACCCGACTGTGCCGAAGCCCAAATGAAAAGCAAAAGAAACAATAATGCTCGCATTGATTTAAACAAATATTTATTCATGACGAGTATTTAAGAAACATTAGTAATCAGTAAATAATTACTTTCAATGAAGCTAACAAGAACCAAGCTATTAGAATTTTTTTCTAGTCATTTTTCAGGAAACTCAATTATTTGAATAATTCATAGTTTAAGACTAGTTTATATGTCTTCTATCGCTAAAGACAGTACTGACAAGTCTGATAGAAGGTTTAAAGTTAATAGTTTCGTGTGCAGACTACAGATTGTTTGTTTGACATCGAGGCCCCTGTAGCCCGCCAAACCATATCATTGATATAGTTGATACGGCGGTAGATATGCTCATGTTGTAATATATATTAGAGTTGTCATACTATACGTCCGTATACAATGTTAAAGTGATCTAATTCGCGGTTTGTAAGAGTAGCGTTTGTAAGCCGCATGACGCGTCAAGGCACAGCGCGGCACAGCGCGGTGCGGGAGAATCCGCCCACCCATTCAAATTGAAGTGATAATGGAAACGCCGAGTCACCTGCTTATATAACATGTATACAGAACTTGGCTCTACACGCCTACGTACCTCTACATACATACTTAAACTAAGTAGCAAACAAGACATCCCAGAAAACATAGTATATTTTCTGTCCTGTGACTGCACGATCATACAAACCATATTATCATTCAATCTATTGATAAATAAAATTGATGTGTCTATTTGTAATATCAAAGTAACAACTTTTTACGAAATAAATTTCAATGCAAATACGATACCTATCCCAAGAACATTTTTAAAATTTTGTCTGTCTGTTTGTTCCGGCTAATCTCGGGAACGGCAGGACCGATTGTGACGGGATTTTCTCTGGCATATAGGTGAATTTATTTCTCGTAATTTAGACTATATTTAATTATTAGATAAAAATTAGGGTACCGCGTAAAAAACTTAAAACTCATGAAATTGTGAGTAAAATCCGATTCAATGCACAGTTTTAATGTAATTTGAATTTAAATTGAAATATCTTTCCTTTCTGTTAGTACCAAAAAATATTTGGAAAGTACATATATAGGGTTCCGTGTAAAAAAATAAAACCAAAGAAATTCTAAAAAAACCGATTCAATGGTCAGGTTTTCTGGCAAGTGTATTGGGTTAGGCAGTATTTCAATAAAACTCTTATTAGATTTCTTTATAAATACGTTATAATATAATTGCTCGCAAGTGACATAAGTCTATATTCGCAAGAGAACAGCAACGCCACCAGTGGCAGAAAACCTTAAACTTGCACATGTATAAAGGCAGTCTGCAACAAAACGTTTATAAAAACACCTATTAACTAGTTTATAAATTTATTTATTCAACAAAGTGCTTCAATTTGTGAGAATTATTTTTGCTTTCTCTTTAATGTAACAAAATATAATACAATGGACAGCACCATCAAAACATTATTTTACAGTGATTATTTAAAAACTGTATTACGCGGTGGAGATATATCCGAGCGGTACGCTGGCACACAGCTAGTTTGTTAGTCATTTGATAAATAAACTGTTAGTATATCTTGTGAAATGTAAATAAAAAAAAAGACTTCAAATCTACAGTGAACAATCAGTAAGTCATAAAATAAAAAGTAATAAATATGGTGATAGCCGGTGAACGAAAAAAACAATCACCGGTGGTAGCAATCAGCACAGCACGAAGCGACTTTAATGTCGACGAACAACGTAATGAATGACGATCTACCTTGCAGTGACCTTTTATGGGGTTACGTTACAGGGAATAGCCGTAATTTAGTAATAATATAATCAAATATTAGTTCTAAACTAATTTAGATTATCTGTCTCAAAATAATTTTAACCTCATAATAATATCTTAACACAATAGGGATTAATTATATTATTGTTTAACATTTTCGGCGTATTATGATGCATCGTTTAAATATATTACCTACAACTAAACATAAGTTTATTGTAGGTTTGCTATTTAAATGTGGTATAGACATAGAACCTTTATATAATATTTAGTAGGTGATTTCAAATTAATCAAACCTTTTTTGTGTATGTTTTAGAATCACAATCACGAAACGTTTAGTTCGCAGGTAAAAACTCCTATGAATGAGAATTTCCAAACAGATCGCTCGGTCTCATAATCATGAAAATATCAACTTGGTATCTAAAAAGTTCGCCGTTTATTCGGTAACTCGAAAATGTCTGCCAATATATCATAAACTAGTATCAGGGAGAGTTGGAGAGAACAATGTTCTATATAAACATCGCTGTAAATCTGTTGGAATCGCGAGAACGCCGCGTTATCGGCGGTTTGCGTTTATCTGCCCTCGTTACGGTCCACGATAAAAGAAAAATATTTACCCGAACTTTCAAATATAGTGTAATTCAGATTTAGTATTCCCACTTGATTGTTTATTTTAGGGTAAATGAAAATTGTTTAGAAAATGAATAGAATTTTGCCTTCATTATTGATTCATTTCTCACATTTATAATAGTTTTTATTATTTAATTCCTTATGTAATCTCTTTTTATTTATGAAGCGATGATAGCGCAGTGGTTAGTGCGGCTGAATTCCGCAGCAATGAACGCTGGTTCGATCCCACCTATCCAACTCTAAAATCGGCCTGAGCTTTCGGTGAAGGAAAACATCACGAGGAAACCATATATAGTGGTAAGGCATTTGCTAATGATGCACGCCTGGGTGAAAACCACCTTCAAGTTTGAAAACCTGTCGTCAAATACCAATAGGTGTGTTCCGACAGAATCACTTGAGAACCAGTTCCTCTCGGCTTAGTGTGCTCACCATCCTGGACCACATCGCCACTTAACTTCAGGTGAGATTATGGTCAAAGCACTGAGCCTATACTGTGAAAAAGAAAATCAAATATTCATTGTAAGTCACTACCACTAAAACAAAATACAAAAATCGTTTTACTTTGCAAGCAACAAGCCTAGCTAAGGCTCGCTATAGGCCTTATACTATATGACCTTGTCGAACAATATGCAACATTAATTTGAATGGATTAAAATACAAACTACTTTTATTTTATAGAAATAAAAGTACACCATAACAAAAAAATAAAACTCATGAAATCATGAACAAAATGAGATTCACTGATCAGTTTTACGGACTAGTGTTTTTATTTGTGACAAATATTTTTGTTTTTTGTTAGTACGAACACTAATTTAGGAGCTGTACAAAAAAATACTATGCAATCTTTTCCAATGATTGTTTAAAAAATATTATAATATCAATATTATTATTATTATTATGTAATATGCGAGCAGATCTAGAAGAATAATGAATGAGTGAAAAATAAAACAGTAAGTTGTCTCACTATTGTAAGTATAATTAATCTATGTAAAGGACCGTGCGTGTGTAGAGACGCTATACTGCACCAGACGTTTAGTGAAATATTAAAATTCTATCGACAAAAACACGCTGAAGTTCCTCCGCTACTGATCTTCATTGCATTTACATTTCATTTATCATTTTACAGAGTACAAATACAAACCGCCGGGAGTAAAGTTATTAGATCTTATCTGCAGATTAACATTTCGCAAGCTAATTTTCAATGTTAACCAGATCTTTCTTATCAAATTTTTGTTTGATAACATAATGCCCAATAACATGCTTTATCATTATATTTCAACTTTTACAAATAATTTACATAACTTTTGCAACAATAGTCTATTTAAATACCTTTATTTTTTACATATAAATTTTATATATTAAATTACCTCAAGAATACGTGAGTTTAATGATTACGCATTTAACGTTGATATTAAATACAGTGTATTGATGTCAGTTATCAAATTGTCAACAATCAGTAGTGTTACTAAACTTCTCATAATATTGTTGGATGCACATAATATAAGTGGTTTCATTTTTGTTAATTTATTTGGGAAACACAGTTAATAAAATACATATATGAAATATCATAACAATATTACATAAACCAGTCAAGTTTCCACTAAAATTATAATTAATCAAAAGTGAATATAACTATATTAATACCTTTATAATTACAACGTGTATTATTATGACAAACACTACAAGTTTAAATCTTTTCTCAGTATTTTTTAAAAGAACTGATAGGACATGCCAATGTGTATATCAATCTTATTAAAATTCTTATTATAAACATGTGTTCTGCACATACCTCGTTCGTGCAACAGGGATTTTAAAATATAGATGGTTTCTGACATTAATTAGGTTGAGAGAACTTAAAGTTAATTTCAACAACATTTGTTTTACGGAGTCTATCAATCTGTCAGTACACGCGACTTTACTCCGGTCTCAATGACTAGATTATTCGCGACACTTTAACTCTGTACTGTAAGCTCTACTGTTCTTTTAGTTGTATCGGGGTAGCAATTCAAATATCTTACTCGGTTATATGAAATCAGCGAATATTGACTCGTGTGGGTAGCACTTTACTCTTGAAGTGGCTAAATTGAATTATCTCCTACGTGCTTTCGCGTGCGTCTTTGCTTTCTTTGTCTCTTTGATTGAAGACCGTTGGTACAAATGTAAACCGTTTTATTTCACTTATCCTGTTAATGTATAATGTTCAAATATTTTTCCCCTTTTTGTTGAATGATTGATCTGAAATATTGTTCATAACTTTGGTTCTGATGATAATACAATTTGTGTTTTTAGTATAGTTCTAAATACAAATTGGCCGCCGACTATAATTGGCGCATTACATATTTTTTACAATCCCACTAATAAGGATATCAAATAAAGGAGTTTAACTAGTAGAAATATAGTATCCACATCGGACAAAAATCGTATTGTAAATGTCAGCAGTCATAGATAGAGTAACCGACTACTAATCGCCAGTCACGAGTGACATAGCAGACAGGACAGTTTGTTTTTATTTTATTTTTTTAAACCTAGCTAATGCTGTGGACCGGAAGGGCCTTAACAGCTTCACCGTATCTTTGTAGGCGAGTGCTGAAGGCACTCGCCGCAAAAGGTAACTAGCACAAGGGTTCAAAACTCGGCTTAGCCGCTACCTGTGGTTAAAAATTCCAGTGGAATTTTTAGCTAAACCCTAATTTTTTTATTTATCAATAATAAAAAAAAGCTTCCTTACAGGACCTATGTACCTGCGTGTTATGTGTAGGAGTGTGTATGCACTGTTGTGCGAGTAATGCTTGATGCATGATCAGTGTCACTGTATCGTGCTGGTAGTGGCGTCAAGAGCCTCCCCAGTTTCTGGAACGGACCAGCAAAGTTTATCCGCAACTGAATATTATATACACGCCACAGCGTGCTGCTATAGTCTATATTCATCTGGTGTACGGTGATTGAATGTACCAATAGGTGACGGACGAAGTTTACATAAAGAATTTATAATGCTATGTACCGTAGATAGACGCATACATAACACGTTAAAAACATTCAAGAAAGGTTTATGCGACATAAAGTTTACACCCGCAAACCGTAAACTGGAGACACATTAAACGTCCGAACGACACACAACAAAGTAGAACAAACAACACACAAACAGACACGCCATTTGCTATGGAAAGAACCCTTCACTTGTAACTCGGGGATAAAAACAGCCCGTCGCAGTAACAGACCGCTTTTTAAAACGTCATAAAACAAAACTAAGAGCAACGTAAAAAAACCGCGACCCGGTAAATATTACACGCGGCCCCGTCGACCGGCGACCGGCGCCCGTCCACCGGCGCGTACCGGCAACCGGTATTAACCGGTACTATACCGGTTTTTATTTGTGTTCGTGAGTTGTTAATGGCGCGGTCCGCCCGCGAGATTGGGCACTCGCAAACTTCGCCTCACCACTTATTAACGAGCCGCGGTAACTTTTTGGATTCATATTCGCTACAGTTTCGTGTTTGTGAATGATTGACATTTTCTGTTTCATAAACCACAATTAACACTTGTAACTTTTTATTATTGTAGTTTATTACTATTTACTAAGCATACAAAAATATAAAGCCAATTGAGAGTTAATAATGGCAATAACTGAAGTGTGTATTAATGTGTGAATTATTTGATATTATATAATATGAGTTTTATATTAAGATGGAGTTTGAAAGTTGCGACTGTTATAGAGAAGTTGAAAAGGAATTCTTTGTCGTGGTTTGGGTATGGTATGAGAAAAGAGGAAGTGCATATGCACTTCACCCTTTTCTACACACCCATATGGGTAAAATAGTTATGAATATGAATAAAGTAGATGCCAAAGAAAGTGTGGGTGGAGAGTGTGTGACGAATATTATGAAAGAAAAAAAAACACACTGCGCCGACCCGACTATGAGTTGGGAATACGGCTGTAGAGCATGAGAATGATGTTCAAATTGAGTCTTACAATGGATGTTTTTATAAACGAATTACTTTTGTGTAAAGTGTTTACTACTTTCATATAATTAAAGTACAAAAGAGAGTATTCGTGTACAAATGTAAGAATATAGAATTATTTATTAATATGAAACAAGTTAGTTTTATTATCAACGTCTAACCAATTATAATACAGGCAAATTGACTTAGCTAGTCGTTATAGTTTTAATCGTACCTACTTTTTGTAAACGAGTTTTATATAAACTTCACTTATAGTGTAGGTAATGAGAGATGAGTATAACTTATTAACCTGTTTAAATACGCGCTCCCCTTACCTCCCTCCGCTCCCCCCCCGCTTTACACCACTCTCGCTTCAATCCCCAGTAAGACAAAAGTAAATAAGGTTAATATTAAAATTTCAGTTAGCCTGATCCCGCCGGCGGTTACAAAGTAATAATTAGAGACGTAACATAATTAACAGTAGCGGATCCCGCGAACTGCACAACACAATGAATAATAAATGTTTATCAAAAGTCATAAGTCCTCAGTAATTATCAACCGCGGCCGCGCGGGTCCTTCCTGAGCCCGCCTCAACCATAATTAGTTCTGAACGAACGCGCCGACCCGAGCCCTAGTTAAACTATTAAACAGTGGTTCACTATATCAATATCACGCAATTAAAATGTCACATATCTATGACCAATGAGCATATGAGTAAAGAAAAAACAGTTTAAGGCAATTTTTCTAGTCTGTTTATCAAATATTTATCTTTTGTTGTTTACTGTATAGAAAAAAATGAAAACAATTTTTTTCTCTAATTTCGACCCTAATATTTTTATATTTGTTATTACAACCTTGGAGAGTTTTTCTGAATTTGCGGATGTTTCTGATTGAAAAAAAATCTGTATCATTGTATCGTATACCGAGTCTATAGATTTAAGATGTTAGAGCTTCAGACTGTAATAAATAAGCAGCAACAATGGGCACGATTGCCTAATATAGAAATAGTAGGATTGCCGCAAACACCAGCAGAATCACTTAGTGACATTGTCACGAACATTGCTAAGTATGCTGGCATTGATATAAAGCCTGATATCATAGAATTCTCTCATCGGGTGCAGCCATTCCAAAAGCAAGCAGACCGCCCAAAAACTATTGTCGTAAAATTCAAAGACAGGCGTATAAAGGATCAGATTATTTCCGGTGTGCGCAGAAAAAAAGGAATCACTACGGCAGACATTGGCATGTCGGGAACGTCCAGAAGTTTTTACATCAACGAGCACCTTACTCCAGAAAATAAACATATACTGAGTATGACTAAAACACGGGCTAAACAATATGCTTATAAATTTGTCTGGGTTAGAAATTGTTGCATTTTTTTAAGAAAAAACGAGATGTCTCCTGTTTTAGCAATAAACTCTTTACAAGACCTAACAAAAATAATATAAGCATTTTTATAATGATAGAAATATGTTTTTTGATTTGTATACAAGCACTAGTATTTTTTATACTTTCCGATTTTTCACATGTCGATTTTAATTTTCATGTTATTAATTTTTATTTTTCTAAAAACTTTGTAATCATTATTAGACTCATTAACTGGCGCCCACTAATAAATTTGCACACTCATCCTTTTACACATGCAAATTCACAAACTTTATTTATCAAATCACACACATTTCTACTAACTTACTCACATACAACTCATCCATGGAACTTTGTCTTTGCAGTTTATCTATTTTACCAAAAACGCGATGTTAATCAATTAAAAGATTCGTTATTTTTCGCAAACAAAATTATTATATGATGTAAAATGTAAACAAATATATTTAATCACAAAAATACAATCACTAACGATTATACTGGCTATAATGCTTAACACAATTCTCTATGGCAGTTAAACCTTTACGGATTCTATATCAAAATGTAAGAGGACTACGAACTAAAACAAAAGAATTACGTCTTAATATATTGCAAAATAATTATGATATTTATCTGGTAACAGAAACTTGGTTAACTGAAGGTTTCTATGACAGCGAGCTATGTGATAATAGGTACACCGTTTATCGTTGTGACCGTACTAAAGATACATCATCCAAAAAAATTGGAGGAGGAGTCACGATATGTACACTTAATTCTCTTCATGCTTATGAAAGACCCGAATGGGCTGTACCTGGTGTAGAGAGTATTTGGATTACGATAAGTGGGACTTCTCTTAATATATGTGACAAAAAAGACCTACACATAGGAGTAATATATATCCCGCCTGATTTTTGTCAAGCTAGTCGGCTAGAAGCCGTTATTAATAAATTAGCAAAAATCTTTTCTGACTCTCCAAAAGATCATTATATAATTGCTGGTGATTTTAATGCACCCAACATATGTTGGACATTGGAAGGCCCGATATTACTCAAACAAGGTTCCACGGACTTGCAAAATGCTACCTCACATCTTATTGAAATATGTAATCTAGTAGGACTTGAGCAATACAATAATATCAAAAATGTTAGGGACAATACTTTGGATCTCATTTTTAGTGATACAGTAGTTTCTGTAAGTATGGCTGATTTTCCTTTGGTCAAGCAGGATGTATATCATCCTTGTTTATCTATTACATTATTAGATTTACTCTTACCACCTTTGCGTCCTAACCCATTAAAAATATATAACTTTAATCGAGCAGACTATTGCAAAATAAATTGCCTACTAGCAGCGCAAGACTGGCAAAAAATTATTCTATCAAATTCAATGGATGAGGCTACTAATAATTTTTATACAGTATTAAATGAAATAATAGACAGTCACGTACCCTTTTCTATAAAAAATAATAGCAATTGTTTTCCTGTATGGTATTCTAAGTCTTTAAAACATATAATTAGAGATAAATTAAAAATACATAAGAAATGGAAAAAATATAAAAATCCTCGTGACTATGATGAATTTACTTTGTTACGTGCCCGCCAAAAGTTGATCCAAAAACAGTGCTATGACCATTATTTGTATCATATACAGCAAATGATTCGATCGGACCCCAAGCAGTTATGGTCGTACGTTAAAATGTTACGGTCAAATAGTTCAGCATATCCTAGCAGGTTAACATTAGGTGAAAAAGAATATACTTCTGAGATAGAGATTTGTAATGGCTTTAGCACTTTTTTTGAAAGTGTTTTTACAAAAAATAACTCTTCACCAGTGAATTATGAATTTTCCACAATTGCAGGAAACTCAGATGATATACACAATTTGTTATTCGAAGAAAAATCTGTACTTACTATTCTTAAATCCCTTAGAATCAACAAAGGACCTGGTACTGATAAAATACCTCCACTTTTTTTCAAAAACTGTGCTAAAAATTTAACTAAGCCAATAACAGATTTATTTAATCTTTCGCTTAATAAGTATTGTTGCTGTCCTAAAAAGTGGAAGGAGGCCTTTATTATACCGATACATAAAAGCGGAACTAAATCTGAGATCCAAAATTATCGGCCTATATCTATTTTAAATACCTTAGGCAAGGTATTTGAAAAATTGATTTACACGCAGGTCAGTCCGCTTATCTTTAGGTCCATACCAAGCCAGCAGCACGGTTTTATGAAAAGGCGTTCCACAGCTACTAACCTTTCTATTTTTACGGACTATATACTAACTAGTATGGACAATAAGCAGCAGGTTGATGTTATTTATACTGATTTTGAAAAAGCGTTTGATCGTGTGGATCACATCATATTGCTCCAAAAGTTACAGTTTCTTGGTATACGTGGTAACCTATATAGGTGGTTTCAATCATATATCATGAATAGGATGCAAGCAGTTTCGGTAGGAGGCTCTCGCAGTGACTTTATAAAAATACCTTCTGGAGTCCCGCAAGGATCCATACTGGGCCCACTACTTTATAACGCTTACCTTTTTGACATAGGATGTTGTTTTAGATACTCTAACTTCATAATGTTTGCTGACGACAAAAAGATTTACTTGAAAGTTAACTCAGATATTGACTGTATACACATTCAAAGTGATATTAATGCGCTTGAAAATTATTACAACAAAAATAAAATAACTGTTAATACTAATAAGTGTGTACATATTACCTTTTTACGTAAAACTAAAATGATTAACTTCCAATATCTTATAAATAATACACCAATTAAAAAAGTTACTAAAGTCAGAGACTTGGGCGTTATACTAGACCATAAACTAACGATGAATGATCATATAGATACAATAGTCAGCAAAGCATACAAACAATTGGGCTTTTTAAAACGTATATGTGAGCCATTCAAAAGCATAGAGTGTGTTAAAATGTTATACTACGCATATGTAAGAAGTATTTTAGAATATTCGTCGGTTGTATGGTCGCCACAGTATAATGTGTATATTGATAAAATAGAAGCTATTCAAAAAAAATTTCTTAAATTCTTATGCTATAAGGATTTCAAACAATTCACAAACTACAGCGATTCATGCAGCTACTTCAAACTAGATTCTTTAGAAATTCGGCGACGTCAACATAATATGATGTTTTTTGCATACTATATTATCAGGTTACGTGGACTGTGCCGACCTTCTAAGTTCAATTTCACTGCGAGTACCAACATATTGTACACGCAAGACACCTTTGCTAGTCGTCCCATACGCTAAAACTAACTATGCTCAGAATTCGGTTCTATGTCGTATTACTCGCTCATATAATAAACAATACGATTCCATAGATATATTTCGACACACAAAACAGTCATTTAAAAACGAAATAATAAAATTAAATCGCAAAAATATATAAATTAATTATTAACATATGTCATATACCATAAGACAAGTCTTCACACTCAATCACTCGCTTAGACATTCAAACACACGACACACTCACACACAACACATACAAGCGTCACAGCTCCAGCGTCAGACAATAGTGCCTTTTTTCTTTAACTTGTATTAATATTATAATTATATACCACTATGAAGTAATGGTGGAACCCTGTCTTGGCTTTAATTACTAAACAATGTGTGTTATTCTATATAATTATGTATGCTGTTGGGTTTCCTAGAAATAAATAAATAAATAAATAAATAAATAAATAAAAATAAGATAAAGATATGTAAAAAGTCATAAAGATCACTTTTTGTTGTAATATTATATGGATGTAACAATTATTATAACTTTATAGATTTACAAATATCAAATAAACCAAATTTGAATGCAAGTCACTGATCGTTCTATTTATGAAATTCAAAAACGCGTCATAATATTACAGAAACAATAGCTCAAGAACCTTCAGTATGCAATCTGATTCATAATAAAATAATTAAATATTCAATTATTTGATAATCCAAACAGATAAAAATATAAAAAAATTAAGTTCATAAATAAAGTTTTAATTGTATTAAACGTAGATGAAACCTTATTATTTGGAAACTAATAGAAGTAGTTTTCGTTTCAAACTAGCAATATAACTTCAGTCAGTCTTAAATGTTTCATGGAACTTAAATCACTGTTAAATGAAGACACTAGGACATGTGTATGTGTTGAGACGTGACCGTGCTACTGTGCGAGTGGAGGAGCGGGAAGGGCCGGGGAGGGGAGAGGGTAGTCGCGGGTGATCTCTGCGGACGAAGCGGGAGCGTTCATTATGAACAGCTAACTCAAATGTAACCATAAACTGTGGTCAGACCGGTTTAGACATCAAAACCTTCGTAACTTAATAACGATATCGTAGTGTTACAGTACGAAACGATGATTGTTCGGTAACTGAACAGTACCAGTTTCATTAAAACATAAATATTAGATATTTATGTACCTACATTATTATTAAATTATTGTACTTGCATGTATAATACTGTTTATATTATTTTAAAACAATCTCTCTATCAAAAGGTTAAAAAGATTTTATTAATTACATTAATAAGATTTACATTAAAAAAATCCAAATAGGTTTATATATAAAAAAGTCACAAGCTGAATAAGAAATCCGTTACTTCGGCAAACAAAAATGATTATTACCAGTTCGATGCCTTCGGCCTCTGGCTACCACTCGGTAGTTCACTATTAGTCAGTTTGAAAAAAAAAACAATATTTCGAGTTTGACAAACGTAAGCGATATATTAATTAACTAGTGAAACATATTATTATGTGTGTCCAATAAATTAAATTACACGTAATATTTATTATTTGTGAGACGCAGCAGTCGAGGAAACGTGAAGCTGGATTTGAAGAATTTAATATAATTATCTTGTATTATTTCATAATGATTAAATGTATAACTAGACCATTCTGAGTTTCAGGAACACGAAGTGAAAATAAATAATATTTAATTCTTGTCAGAGAGACGTGCGATCCCTCGAAGCCGGTCGCTCGTCTGGAAAGATACGATTTTAATTGAAATCCTTGAATCTTGAAGTGATATTTATGCCTCATTTTTTAAAAACACTAAGATAAAATGTTTCCTTTGTCTTTTGTTATTGATGTCCTTTAAATTTAACAATTTGGTTTCCGAAGTTCGAACAAAATTTATTCGTATATATATATAGTAATAATAATAAATCACGCTCCATCTGGACAGTTTTTTCACTAATCTTAAATCTCATATTAAACAAATTTTTGTATATGTGTTTCTTTTCGATTTTGATAAAAGTTTTTGCACAGGTCTTTATGTCAATGAGCAATTAATAGGTTATTAATAATTAGTTTAGTTATTTTTTTAAATAGTAAAAATAAACAAATAAAATATTTTATTAAAATAGACCTCAAAAAATAAGTTTACACAGATTTACACAATTTACGCAGATTGGGCTGTTTCATAAACGTATTTATTTAGTACTGCACTGATAAATATGCAACAAAAAAAGATGGAAGCAAATTCCATAAGTAATCAAAATAAGACACGTGTACGAAGTCACTGACAGCCACTGGCTTTTCATAAATCTCCTCATTCCAAGACATCATACGAATCCTTATATATATATTATATTTGTAAATAAGAGAACCAGATCGAGTTTCCTGCCTGCGCTCTTCTCGACTGGGTTGTTTTCCGAACCGGTGTTAGTATTTAGACGTTCATAAGCGCCTTCTTGGGGCCTAAATTGAATAAAGATTTTTGGTTTTGATTTTGAGTCAATAACATTTTGATCGTTCCTTTCTGTGCAGCCGTGAGCATCGGTAAGTTATGATAAACATTTATAACAATGTATTGTATGTGATATCGCTCGGGGATGATAAAGAAACGTAATACTATCGGTTACGGTTAGAACTGAACGTGACATTAACATGCCCTGAAGGATAAACAATCTCTCCGAGACTCTGAATCTGTCTCGCCGCCACTCACCACTAATCTCTGAAACTGGGACATTTTTCATTACACTCTGTTGGACACAAACAATACTTTACAATGTCGTAGTTAATACAATCGAGTTCCGCCGAAAACTTTTCTACAATTTTCTTGCTTCAACTATTTTGAATAGTGAAAATTGTTTGGGTCGAGGCGGGACAGTTCCCGAACTAGAGACTACTCCAAGTTACTGAGATTTTTGATACAAATAAATAAGACAAGATAGTTCACTTAACACAAGTTGTGCGTCCAAAATATCAATATAAACATTCAACAACAATCATCAATAAATAAATAAAATATAGCAAGTTGACATTCGTACTAGTCGTGAGACTGTATCACGGACGTCATATTCTGGGTAAGTTAGGAGGATTACATAACTAAATACATTATATTTATTGTTATATACATTCTATAACAATATACATTATATACGCGTGTGTGTGTGTATGGATGTGTGCATGAACACATGTGTGTGTGTGTGACTTTGTAAATTAGGATGCCTCAGAATAAGGTTATTTCCATTTCTTCATAATTCAGGATTTGCAACCGTCGCTGCAACAAAACTTTTTACTTTAAAGTATCCTTTGTTTTATAATATCATTAATAATTTTGAAATCGGTTCCAACTTACGGATAATAAAGTGGTGGAAATATATGTCGCTAATTAATTAAATTCAATATTTTATTATTTATTTATTAAAATCACTAGTCCTTAGGATAAGTTTATTTAAGCTTATATGTAATTTAGGCAGTTATTTCCATTTATAAATGAGTACATTGGATAGCTCTAACTGGCACCGACTACGACATTATTAATGACATTAAAACAAAGGATATATTGAAGTTAAACAGAAATCATTATTTATTTACTTTTTAGTGCATTTTTCTAATATATTCTTTTGAAATTGGTTTTATATTTAATTTTTAAAAATTGTTTTAGTTAAGTATGTGCTTTTAGGTATAGTTTTGAAGTCAGTCTTTGCTATTTTGGTTTTTGGAATCGATAAAAAAGAGGATAAAATTATTTACTGAAATTGCTGCTGCCGCTGCTTTTTTAACATAATACCATAATTATCTTTAATATATTTTCAATATATACACGGACTTTCATTTAAAAAATCAAACTTATGATTTTTCAATCCTAGGCCTCCATATGACCAGATTATAAATTAACTTTTAATTGGATGTATGTAAATATATATCATGCGACTTATTTACAAATTAGTTGTTCTACATTCATATACTCGTATTATATATTTATAGATTACAATTCTAATTTTGAATTTAAATAGCCTTATTCTATTTCCCAAAGCTATTTGCCGTTAAAGATAAGTTTATTAGTTGACAAGAATACAGTTAAAAGTTCAGTAAAGAAATAAAACCAAGCCAGAATACTTAAAGTTTGTCCAAAAATATTCGTCTATTTTGTTCATACTCTAGTTTGTCCACTCACTTATTTATAAATTTATGCTCGTTTGATTCGATTTATCAATATTAAATAAGAGTGGAAATAGAGAATATATGGATTTACAACTGTGCGACTGTAGAGTTGCAATTAGTACATCGATATCGAGAATTACAAGGAAAAAAGCTGTTTCTTATTTTTACTGATAACACTCAAGTTTATTAATATTTATTAACAAAAAATAATACAAAGAAAATTAGTTGGTAAACAGAAGAAATAATTCTTTTTTTTTTTAATTGGCTTCATATTTAGACACACGTAGATGGAATTACTCCGAAAATTCGATTTTACCCGATCGAATGAAATCGTTGTTACAAGGATTAACGAGGACAAGGAATTTGAATCTGAGAGAGGCGCGAGGGAGCTCCACGGATTTAATATTGAGGGACCGCTAATGTCTTACTTCCGGGAACATTTTCAAATGTATATTATTATGATTTGTTTTCAAACGCGCTTTTGAGCGCATCCCATGTTTCGGTACTATATTACTTCTATAAAGCAATTTCAATATTAATATACAAATCACGAATAAGACAATAATTTTGTTTATATGAATGATAAAATATCTAAAAAAAAAAAATCAAGTTAAATAATAAAATTTCTTTGTATGTTTGTAATATCAAAATAATAAGTTGTTACTAAACACATACAAATGTATATATGGTGCCTATAACAAAAACAGTGTTTTAATTTTTTTATATGTATGTTGCGGCTAATTTTCGGAACGACTGGACTGATTTTGACGGGACTTTTTCTGACAAATAGCTGAAGCTACTTTGATTTTTCGAAAATAATGAGGGCTCTACGTAAAACAAATTAGAAATCAAGAAATCGTGAATGAAATTCGATTCAATGCACAGTTGTACGGGTCGGTATTTGAATTTGTGAATTTACTTTCTATTAGAACCAAAAATAGTTTATGGAAATAATTATGTTTCCGTGGAAAAAATTTAAAACCCAAAAATTGAGAATCAAATGCGATTCGATGGGCATTACTCGCGAAACATTATTTTCCAATTATTATTTAAATACGCAATGAAAATTATTATATGAAACATGGACGGAGCCGTGAGCGAATAGTTTACTACGCTGGTTAACTATAAAATGGAACCAGAGGCGAGTTTTATTGTAACGATTTCTTTATTATATCGTCTAGAATAGAAGAATAACGGTAGAACGGTCACATCTAAATTAACTTGTTCATATAATGGCATCATCCCATTTCTGGAAGTAAGTTTATTTGCTGCTGAATTTAGGTCACGAAACGAAATATGGAAACGGTGTTATTCTAGTTCGCTCGATATTTTCTGTCAGAATATTATAATAACACAATATAATAAGTGTTTTATATTTTTTATGGTATCTATAATTCGAACTCATTTATAATATTAAATCCTAAATAGTATAAGAAATAAATACGTCGGAAACGTATGAAACGTACTGTCTTTAGATATCAGTCAGGTTTCGCTCGACTTCAATTAAACTTTAGTAATAACTGCACGTTGTTAACTAAAGGTTTAATAGCGATGTATAATATATCCTACGTTATATTCGAGAGCATAAACGAGCTCTACAGTAGATTTAATTAGACTAGGTGGCGCCGTTTGATTTGATCGCCGAACTAAGATATATTTATGTTCATAATATTAATAACACTCATTGTACAGCAAGTGTTTATTTAATAAAAATATCTGTACAGTGTTAAACACAATTTAATGTATATATTTTATTAACCGAGTTGTTTTTTTTATTTAAGTTATTTTTGAAAAGATTCGAGATTTGATTGCTGTAATATAAAAAGTCGAAAAATCCAGAATGAACACTTTCATTGTAGGCACGGAATCATACAATTTTATTTCATTCTCGTCAAAGGAAACGGAGGTCGGTTGATACGCAAACAAACGAGATTAAACTGCTCAACTCAAAGCTTTAGCAGGATACAAAAGAGAAGTCACAATGGACAATAAGAATACAATTTATCAGTATGTGAAATTCTCTACAATATATTAATGCCACTTCTATTGTGTGTCAGGCTGTATGTTTCTGTGTAGTATCTGTAATCTGTAATCTTTATAACTTGTAAAGTTATTTAAAATGTCATAAACACACTTTCTAAAAGTGTTAGAAGTTAAAGTTAAATTAAAGGGGAAGATTTACAAGAACATAATACGATCTGTCGTCTTGTATGGATCAGAATGTTACCCCATAAAGGTGACGGACGAAAGAAGATTACATGCAGCTGAGATGCGAATGTTGAGATGGAAGTGTGGGGTAACAAGAATGGACAGGATTAGGAATGAGTATATTAGAGGAAGTTTGAAAGTGGCGCCAATAACAGACAAGTTAAGAGGCGGTCGCTTGTCCTGGTATGGACATGTGATGCGCAGGGAGAAAGAGGATGTTGTAAGAAAGGTATTGGATATGAATGTGGACGGTTACATGGGAAGGGAAAGACCAAATAAAAGATGGATGGACTGTGTGAAAGATGGTTTGCTTAGGAAAGGAGTGAATGCGGAGATGACAACAAATAGAGAGGAATGGAAGAGGAAGACATGTTGCGTCGATCCCAAATAAAAATAGGAAAAGGGTAGGGAGATGATGATTATGATGATTAGAAAGTGTTAGAAGTATATTATAGTTACATAGCGGAGGCCGAAGTGGGCTTGCTGAAGTGCTTCGATTATAGGATTAATAAATACTTTTTTATTTAAAACGTTTTTATATTTATTAGAGGTTTATTATTAATTAAGTATGTAATAGAAGTAAAATAATAGACTAGTTTTGTCAAGAACAACGGTAGATGTGATAGAAGAAAGATGAAACCGACCACGAGCGCTAGTGATGTTTATATCAGGTTAACCGAAACATTATATAAATGTGATGTAGAGAATTAAATTATCCGGTCGGTAGCATGTGAAATAACGTAACCCGGCGCGGTCTGTCTAAATGTGGACGTGTTCCCAAACGTTTTATCGGGTTTGTGTTCTGAATTATTTCGTCCCCGGGAAACGTGACGGCGAGAGCGTCGGTCGCTACACGAACCTCGTGCGGATCACTTGCTGCGGGTTAAGTGTTTCATTCTTCTATTGGTATAATAAAAACCGATATTTATGGAAACCTATCGTACGGTCTATTGCTCGTTGAAACACAAACTCAACCGACCATTCGGATTGTATTCGGATACGTTACATTTACAATTTTACTTTTGTATTCTTATATATTCAAGTATTTTTGTGTTTAAGTTATATCAACCTTGAATATTGAAGCGACGGTGGCTTAGTTGGTACTGTCGTTGGATTCTGCTTCGATGGGAGTAGGTTCGAATCTACCTATCGAGTTCTATAATCAGCCTGAACTTTTAGTGAAAGAAATCATAGGAAAACAAACCATAGCATGATAGTAAGGCATTTTATAATTTGTCGTCAAGAACTAATCAGTGTGTCCCGGCAGCAGCACTTGAGAATCAGTAAGTGTATTAGACTGAATATGTATACCAATGTGGACCACATCGTCATTTAACATTGTAGGGACACACACATGCTCATCTATAAAGTGCACGTTATGGACGGGTAGGTGCCAAGTGTCACTCATCGTTTCCCGTCCCACAATAAGTAATCATTATATGTTAGTCCGATTCTAGATATCTGAGTAGACGCACGTATGATATGATATTTGATATATTTTATGTGATCCAAAGTTTTATATCAAAAATTTGTGTAAACTGTAAAAAGGACTATAATGATTTTATTTAGATAAACAATAACTTTTATTTACATGTATAACCGGGCTCAAACTTAAAAACATCAAGTTGAATTGTAGTCACAGTGCTGATCAAAATCCAAAAATCAAAAATGATGGTTTTGCAAAAGTAACATTTACCATTAAATTTATCCTTACGAACAAATACAATTTAAATAACCAATTAACACTTTCATTTATATTTATTATTATTTAGCTTATAAAAATTATAACAGTGTTACGAAGGCAACAAATTGGTTTATTAACTTGTAAAGGAATAAAGCCATGTATCGCGTTTGTGTTAGAAAGGTTACCTTTAGTATCAAATTACTCAGTCCATTACACTTCGAAATAATGTCGCCACACGAACGAAATTATATTAGGAGCCGAATCTTTTATCGAAACAAATTATCGTAAGAGTACTTACACGTACCTCAATAAATGTCATATTGATTGATACAGAATGTAAGACGCATTAATAAATATTAAATTTTATCATCGCGTAAACATTGGTTCCATTCAGAAATCAATCAAATTGAACTTACTAAGCTAGGAGTAATAAGACAAATAATCCCCTAACGTTGAAAACGGCTATTTATGTCATTAATGATGTCATTAATGATTTATGGAGTGTATAAAAAAGCGTTAAAGTTTGAGTAAATCTTTGCTTTCAGCGCCAAATGAAGCATTCTAACATAATTTTGTCATGTTTTGAGGAGCTGGATATACGAGTACAATCATATTATGCAATGACTGAATTGCACTGGCTAGAAAATTTTAAAATATAAAAATATGAATATAGGAACTGAATTAGATTTCGATTTGCTACAAGTCCAATTTTTAATTGAAAGCAGTGATATAATAGCACTTCTTCAAACGGATGTTCTTTTAGCATTAGACAATAACATGTATAGATTACATAGTATTACAATCTCAGATGTTGTTAATAGCTGAATTCCTATACTTACACAGGGCAAATGACTAAATACATTCAAAAATCTGCCATAGAGTTACCAACTAGCATTTTATTTATACAAATATAATGTTCAAATAAAGCCATGTGCGTCAGTGAATTATTTAGGAAAATGTTGTATATAAATAAAACCAGGAAAGTTACCGACTACAATACAAGGAAAGACATTAACAAATTTATGAGCGCAAGAACGAACGCGATAAAAAATGTACAACCCGACCCGTGTCGTATAAGAAAGGGTTTCCTTCGACGAAGCTAATTTGAGTTCGTACGTTACTTGGAGCAATCCGATACAGCGGTTCTCATAGATAATCCTGCTAGATCACATTTGACTAATTCGGTCTCGCAGCTCGTGTATCGTGGTTTAAATCTGTGTCAGAGGAGAGTGTGTTAAGCTCATGTAGTTGTGTGGAACATTCCCGAACAGTTGCTAGCACATCTGTACCCTTATCTAGCTAGCATATCACGATTTGCAGTCAATTACTTTATGCAAATCAGTCGATATTGATCTGATAGCATTATTGTGGTTCTAGCAGTCTCTCTCGTCTACTAATACAATTGACTCGATGACATAATTTGTGCGGCGCTTCTGTTTATATTAACAATGGCTAATTTAAAATCTGGAAGATGGCCATTTTTAGAATTATTTAGTTCGATTTTTAAATCTGTTTAGTATTTTTAATATGAAATTATAGAGAGATATATATAATCTACATAGTATATTTAATATCAATTAATGGTTATCACAATCAATACATTGTTATGAAATCATATCGAGAATTATAGTTTTTTTTGATGAAATTTGAATTAAAGATTCTATAACTATTCTGATAAACGATACTATTGTAAGCACCTACATATAAGCACTAGAATCACTGTTATCTTTTCTAGATATAGCGTGTTCACGTCATTTATTAATGTAACACGAGATTGTGGTTAAAGTGAATAAAAGTTTACATTTATAAAAACAACTTTATCCAAGATAAAAGTTTTTGTTCCCATGTTTTTAAACAAAACTCGTAGTTGTTCTGAACACAATCCTCATGCACTTATGCAAACTGGTGCGTTTCCAAGAATATACTTACGAAACTTCTCACAAGTTCCTTCCACAACAAAGTATTCAACGATAGTTTTTTTTTTATACCGAGAGACTGGGCAGAGCGGCGCGCGAACTTCACGGGATTGTGTTCAACGGAGCTTTGTTCATGTATTTTTAATATGTAAACTAGTCCTTTAGAATTCCTGTTCAACTGTATTTGCATAACAACTACCTATCTATACGTAGATGCCCCCAGGATGCTCTCGTGGTGTAACCATTATGTACAACCATAATCTAACTAAGTATTTTTATTATTTGTAGTGTATTTATTTGTTTTCAAGAATATATAATAAATGGATAATCTTCGTGTAATTATCGTTTGAAATTCATTATTTATGCTTATCATTTTCAAATTTGATTAAAAATAAAATTTTCATTCTTGCAGGCTTGATAAGTAGATAGTTTTATTCGTTTAGAAATGTGATATCCATCCATTCAACCAAAAGACATCCGCTGCTGGACATAGGTCTCCTCCATAGATCTCCAGGAAGACTGGTCTTGCGTCACCCGCAATCAAAAATAAATCTAATTAGAAAGCTGGTATTGTTTTTACTAAAATCGGCTTTATTGATCTAGACTAGACTGGTCGAAGTATTTAAAGTGGAAAATGGCATTTTAAGAATCAGTATCAGGTTCTATAAAAAGTGTCAAAGCCTATGCTTTCGTATGCTTTAGTGAGCGTATCTATGCAAGACTAATTGACTGGACAATAAGTTTTATATTCTAATAGTTAATAAAAAGTATTAATTAATTAAAGCAGTGAATGACTCTGTTATTGTACATCTACTAATATAAATTTGTATTAATTACTGTATAATGTAATAAATATCTGTAAGTTAGAAAGGAAAATATGATATCTCTATAATGGTGACGTATTTGACCCGCTGGTATTGTATTCAAATTCCCAGGGACCTTCTCGAGATTTACATTACAGAGATTTCGATTTTGAAAATAAAAATTCTATACGTGTACCTCTCTCTGGTTGTGGTGTTTTTTTTTTCTTTTCGTACTCTTCATTTCATACTACATTTTTCGTGTAATCAATCCGTTATCCATCATTTATACCAGTTAAATAAATTAATTTGTAATGAAAATATATGAAATATGTCTCGATTGACTTACTCCGCACCTAACTTTTAAAGTAAACGATTTAATTAACCTCTAATTATAACTTTTATAAACTCTATCGAAATTTTTAACGATGCAAATGTTGTTTATTAGACCATTCATTTTCTACGACGCCGCGACATAAAGTCTGTTATTTATATTTTATACTAGCTGTATGCCCGCCTCTGACTGCCTCGGTGGCGCTGTTGTATTACGGTACGAGTGACGTTCTGAGGTCTCAGGTTCGATCCACGGGACTTGTCAAGTGATATTGGAGTTTTCTACTCAGTATCATCCCTGAATCGGGAATTTGTCCCCGATATGGCGACAGGCTCGCCGACTGTCACATCTAGGACGGAATTAAGCTCGACGAAATGTAGGTGGTGATCGCTATTTCACCTCTGCCTAACCCTTCGGGGACAACAGGCCTGAGCTTATGTGTTATGTTTAACTTTTTTTACGAGGAACACTAAATATTTTTGTAAATTAAAAGTGCCCTAAGTTATCTGGAGTAACTTCAGCTATCGACCAAAAAAAAAGTCCAAACACAAAAAATGTAAAAACTTTATTTTGGGTTATTATATACGATACGTATATACATTCATATCTATTTAGTTAAAAATATATTTTCACATTACAAAGATACTCTTCAATTTTATTTATTAGTATAGGTGAATAGATTACGTTTGGGAACTCTCTAATTTGATATTAAAAAAAATAATTACTTTAGTGATATTATTGTGTGAAATGGCTAAAATACGTGATCCGCAAATTCCCCTTAAATTAAAAGAGGAAGAAAGTGAATTTTTAAAGAATGATATTTAGCATTAATGCAGACTGTTACAACGGAAGACCAAGAAAACATAAATGGATGGTGTGAAAAACGATATGCTTAGAAAGCGAGCGAACGTGGAGATGATTTTAAATAGAGATGAATGGAAAAAAAAGACATTTTCCGCTACCCCAAATAGAATGGGATAAAAGTAGAGAGACGATATTACTTACTGATATTATTTGTTTTAGTTAAATAATTATATTTAACGTTCGTTCCCTAATGTATATACCTGTTTATATACTCGTTCCACTGTTTAATTATGTATTTATTTAAATTATGTAAATAATTAATATAAATAGTGGCTTTCCTCGTGTGTCTGTCTGTTTATCCGCTAACTCTCTTTAAACAACGCAACGGATTTAGATGTGGTTTTTCCCCGACGGCTATTTATTTTACTCAAGGAAGGTATACTATATAACATTTACAATAATTTGTTAGAATATTGTTGTTGTTCAAAAATCCTGGACAAAATTTAGTCATCGCATATCTCTATCTCTTATGATTGTCTCACAACAACATGGCTTCTCTCTAGATCCAACTCGAAAGTAAGCTCAGACAAACTCATTGGTAGAAGCTAGTATATTATAAAGGAAAATAAAGTTTAATGCTAAAATTAAATTTAACTTCATATATCAAATGAATGATAGAAAGCTTCCCACGTTCCGGTAGTTTCAATGTGGAAAAGTTGTTATAAAATATTGCTACCGGGTTTGTAAAGCGAGTCGCGTTCCCTATGCAGTTGTAGAGAGTCAGTGTTGCTAACTCTTAAAATATAAATTATCGTATTTCGCATAAAAATTATAAAAATAAACGTTACATTATATAAAAGACAACGTCGCTTTGTCTGTCTGTCTATAACTCGAGAATCATTAAATCTACTTACATAATCTTAAATATGCAGGTTTTAGTATAGTATTGGATTACACTTCTTTTTTTGAATATGATCCAACGCTGTCATTTGTTAATATACTCAAATAATACTCTACGGATGATCATGATGGGGGAGAGGAAGGGCCTTTACTTTACTCCCTTTCTTAAACGTTTATATGCTTATCTATTTATTGCTGAAAATATTGCATAATTACATCATCTATGCATCCGTTAAAACACATTATGAATAGTATAATTTATATTAAACTTCAAAAAAACAAATCGAGTTTCTTGCCATTTCTTCTCGATTGGTCTGTTTTCCGAACCGGTAGTAGTTTTTGACGCTCAAGGCCCTTCTCAAAGTTCATATTGAATACAGATATTTTTATTTAGATATGAGGAGTACTAATGGATAGATTGTCGTGCATCTCGATAATTGTCGCTCGGGTTGACAACACTGAAGCGAGCGCACAGAGCGCCGCGGTCTCACATTGTTATCAACTTGTATAGGCACGTCAAGGCTCCATATAAACTCCAACTACAACTGAACATACCTTGCTCCCGGTATATATCATTTTAAAATGTTTTCCAGTTTCAAATTTATTCATCACTAGGTGCGCTCACAGTATTCAAATTATTGTTAATGTTACATACAAGTTAAACATTATACAAGTGTTCCATCCATCCATCCATTCAACCGAAAGACGTCCACTGCTGGACATAGGTGTCCCTCAAAGATCTCCACGAGGATCGGTCTAGCACCATCCGCATTCAGCGGACTCCTGCGACCTTCACCAGGTCGTCGGTCCACCTTGTGGGAGGCCTATCCACGCTACGCACGCTGCGTCTTCCAGTACGTGGCAGCTGTTCGAGAAACCCGTTGGCCCCATCGGGCATCGGTTCTACGAGCAATGTGGCCAGCCCATTGTCACTTCAGTTTGGCAATTCTTCGAGCAATGTCGGTTACTTGGGTTCTTATGCGGATTTCCTCATTTCTGATTCGATCACGCAGGAAAACTCCGAGCATAGCCCTCTCCATTAACCTTTGGGTAACTTTGAGCTTCCTAATTAAGCCCATTGTAAGTGACCCCGACTCAGTGCCATAAGTCATCACTGGCAACACACACTGGTCGAAGACTTTTATCTTGATACACTGCGGTATCTCAGAAGAAAATATTCTACATAGCTTCCCAAACGCGGCTCAACCAAGCCGGATACGACTTTCTTTTCGAAGTCAGACCTACCTAATTAGACAGTGCGTCCACTATATAACTGTCAACAACTTCGAGCGTAAAGTCACCGATTTTTATAGGAGTTGCCACAACATAAACATTAGACATGATTTTTGTCTTGTGATAGAGCATCGTACTTAGGTCTTCTGCGGTATCAGCCATAACTACTATATCGTCGACAAAGCGGAGGTGTGTTATATACTCACCGTTTATGTTGATGCCAAGTCCTTTTCAATCCAGAACCTTGAAGACATCCTCGAGCGAAGCGGTGTTCAGTTTCGGAAAAATAACATTTCCCTGTCTAACGCCACGGCACAAAGTTATAGGTTCCTAAGTCTGATCCTGTAATTGAACTGACATGGTGGCATTTTCGTACAAATCCTTCAACGCTTTGATAAACCGATAGTCTATTTGGCACCGCTGGAGAGACTGCAGTACAGCCCAGGTCTCAATCGAATCGAAGGCTTTTTTGTAATCAACACTCGCTAAACATAGGGGTAGGTTATACTCTTCGGTCTTCTGTATAACCTGCCGCAGCGTATGAAGCCGGCTTGTTCGGGAGACTGGAAGCCGTCAAGCCTCTTCGTGAGGACTTTCGAAAACTGCTTGTAGACATGACACAGAAATGAGATTGTTCTATAATTTTCCATTGTCCATAGAAATTCTTGACTTCCCTCAGGTCTGGAAGATATGTTTACACCATCGTCAGTCTTCAGCTTGGTCAACTGGCTATGCCCGATAGCTAAATGTCTAGCGAAAATTTTGGATCCTTTGTTTCGCTCTACAGCCTCTTTAATACGATCGGTGTTATACCGACGTAGGTCGCGTTTATCTATTATCTGCCGATATCTATTAGCATCGTCTAACGACTGTAATATCATGTCTTTCCTCCTTGAGACCGAAGGTACAGTCAGATAGCTTACCAGTTCTACGTATACGATATATGTACGTATACGATACGATACGATACGAATATAATGTTTTGATGATACTATCCATTGAATTGTATTATTCACAATTATATGAGTTTTTATACACAGAAGCTTAATTATTTTAATTTTTTTTAGTACTAGGTACGAGAAAACAAAGATAATTCTCATAAACGTAAAACTGACCATTGAATCTTTTTCTTCTCACAATTGCACGTGTTTTTTTGCGCGGAACTCTAATAATTTTCCTGTAATTATTTTTGATACTAACAAACTGCAAAGATACTTTTAACAAATTCAAACATCTACCAGTGAAACTGTGCTTTAAAACAGATTTTATTCGCAGTTCAAGACTTTTCAATTTTTTATGCTGAACCTCAATTATTTTTGAAAAATTAAAGTCCCGTTCCGTCAAAACCTGTTCAGCTGATCCAGAAATTAGCCAGAACAGACATACAAACAAAAATAAAAAATTGTGTTGTTTTTATAGGTACACATTATAACATTAATACATTTATATGTATTTAGTAAACAGTTGTTCATTTGATTTTGTAAACAAAACCTTCAATTTTATTAATTAGATTAGATATTTTAGAAAATCGGTCCAATAATTCTTGAGTTATAAGTGAAAAAAGTGATACAAAAATATACAGATGTTAATATTTTATCATTCTTAAATATTATGGTAGTGTGTCATTATAACCCTGTTTTGAATTACGTCTGAATGACACTTAACAAGCTGGCAGTCTGGTGGAGCGTTGTGTCGATGCTCGGTGCAGCCGTGACAGACTTTTCACTTCTTGATGAACGTCAACAGCGAGCGCTGATTGTGTCAGGCAAATCGCCTACGTTCCTCGTTATCTTATTCCATTTTGTGTTTACTATAGTCAGAACTGATACATTGACCGTTTCTGTAATTACTAGGCTATTGGTATTCTGCCTAGAATGTTATTCAACCAGTTACTTCGCCGCCATTTGTAAATATACTAAGATGCTTTGGCTGATCCTGATAATGAGGCGAGAAAGGGCCTTTATATAATACTAGCTGTGTGCCCGAGGCTGCGCTCGCGTTTCATATATTCTTTACTTTATTTTTATACGGGACTCTAGTTTTTGTTTTGTACTAAAAAAAGTAAAAACATTTCTCATAAATTCAAGCACTTGCCCGTAAAACTGTGCATTGATCGGATTTTATTCCATTTTTATGAGATTTTTAACTATTATAATCAAAACTGATACATTGAACGTTTCTGTAACTACTAGGCTGTTGATTCTATTGGTATTCTGCCTAGGTATTCTATTATTCAATCAATTACTTCACTGACGTTGGTCAGCCAGGTGAGGAAGCACTTTTATATTTGATAATGCATTTTATGGTTGTGTTAAGTGATAGAAAGTAGTTTTTATATATTTGCTAAATATACTTTTTTAAATCACCTTTACCCTATTAATAGTAGCAGTGATGTAAATTGAATTGATATTAAAATAACTGATGGTAAAGCCAAGCTTTGATGAAGAGGAGGGGGGGAGGGGTATTACAGGTACCAATTACACAAATTTACTATACTAACAGAAATTGTATTCATGTTTTAAAAAATACCTTAAATAATGTAACATTTGTTAATTAAATTGATGATAAGATTACTGAAGGGTGGGTAGTGATTACATCTCCTCTGGTCTCAGTATCGAAATACTTCTAATTACAATAATTTTAGAGAAGATTTCGTTTCTGGCTTCATTAAAACAAACCCCCAGGGCAAGCTTTGTTATCTTCAACTTTGTAAGAAAATTTACGAATTTTAGTATTTATGATGAATTGGAAAGAAATCAGGGTACGATGATATATATTTATCTACTGGATATCTAGAGCTACATAGATTATGGAACGTAAGAGTTGACTGTGATTGATATAAGATCTTTAAGAGGATGACAATCTCGATATTTAAGTAAGTAAGTCAAACTCACCAACAAAAGAGGCGTGAAGAAGTATTTAAGCAGGCCAGCATGACAGCGGTGACTGGCAGTGAATTCTGTTCAGTGTCAGTCACCGCTGTTTTGGATTGTGCTGTACTTAACATCAGGTCCAGTGCAGTCACTGTGCTGTGCAATATAAAAACAAGTTTGAAAATTTAATAATCATTCCAAAATATTATTCTTACCTTTGTTAAGGTAAAATTTGAGTAAATTTAAAGACAAACATAAACTGATGTGCGAAGAATTTGATCAAAAAGGAAAATGAAATAACACGCGTTTTGAGAAATATTTCTTGTTTGTTAAAATGGTCATCAAAAATATAAAAAGAAGCAACAAAATCTTAATCCATACACGGCAGACCGTACGTAAACACGGTATGAGATATGAGAGGGAGGACGGATACAAATGTTTACCATCTCGTGGCATTGGAACATTCTAAAAATGTCTCCGACTACATTACGAATTATTATTTTTCTGCGTAATAGTACAGACACTTACATGTACAAAACACGTAAAATTTCAATAAAAATTTAGTTACTCATAAAAAATATTATGTGATAGAGAGCGCATGAAACGCCCAACATAAGGCGCTGTATTGTCTTCCTCATGAAAAAATTCTTCTTGCGGTATCTTTATAAGAAAACACGTGGCTATTACCCGTTCTTATATCCAATAAAGTTTTTACAAGGCATATTGGGCTTTAACTCACTTTTTTATTTTTTTAATAACAAAGTAAGAGCGCGTTTTAGACCCGAAATATTAATAAAAAAAATATGAGTACAAAACGCGAAAGTTTAAACAATGTTTTAACTCACTTGTTTCCAGTCATAATTACGAGGACATAGGAAAAGATGTCTAATGATTCTGAGAAGTAACTCTGATTATATATACCTTATTTCTAAAGTATTTCGACTCTTTTCGAACAATTAAATAACGGCACGTAGGCACGACTTGTTGAGTGTACCGGTCTGTCGCAATGTAGCGCATAGGACTCCTTTCTCATACGAGGAATCCGACATATCAATCGCTTACTGGTTCAGTTCTCTGCAATCGACTGGTATTTGGCGCGGATTGGAATGAGTTACGTTTATTATTGAAGGTGTATTGTGAGAGGATAGCATAGTGATAGTGATAGATTAAAAAGTGTTGTAACATTATTATCATGAAAATGTATGGTATGCGTAGCTATAGGTTTACTACTGTTAAGCTATGTAAATATTTATTTAATAAATAAACAGAATGATTTATGTATAGAGGTCTGTACGCGCCAACAGCCGATGTTGAATCCAGTTGCTTCACTTTTTATAGCGTTTTTAATGTCATAGTGTCAGTTTACTATTTAGAAATAAATACTTTATTGTTCTATGTTTAGTTACAATTGACTAATTTTTTTTTAAATAATTCGACTGTTTAAAATCCCATCCATCCATCCATTCAACCATAAGGCGTCCACTGTCAGACATAGGTCTCCCGAAAGGGGGAGAATGCCATAATCGGCACGCTTGGCAGGAGGGTTCGCGATCGCAGTAGGTGTTTGTGGTACTCAGAGGATGCTGCTGCCCATTCTCTGATTTAAAATAATGTTATTTTTAATTTATGATTAAATTTCTCAAAAACAAATGAGTCTCCTAGAATTATCCTGTTGAGATCATATCTGTAGAATACTCAGTATATTCTTAGCATATTCTTTTACTAATATTGAAAACAGTTTAATGCAAAAGATGATAATTGATATACCCGAGCTTTGTTCAAGTCAACCTAGACGAGGATTAAATGTGAAATTTATACGCTATTGTAAACCTTGAAGGCAAGCTCACACTCCTTTTATTTCAAAGCGTTATCACGAAATATCATTAAAGGAATTGTTTCTAAATGTTATTATATAAGAAAACAAAATTACAACATTGTATTTATTCAGGAACATTTTGAAAATAAAACTTCAGCATATTATTAAACATAATAGTGCAGGTGAGTCAGCGATATGATGATGGAGGGAAGAATCGCGCGGCCCGACTCGACCCGACCCGTCACCGCCGCCCCGTAACAATCAAACACGCAGTACAATAGAGTCAGGCGCGATTAAAAATTCAATTAATTTAATTTGAATGAAAATGTTTTAATATGCTTTATTGAAGAGTCATGACGGTACGGAACACTGGCAGCTTTACAGCACTGCACGGTGGTTAGTATCTATACATGAAGTTGGACATAGATAACATAAAATTGCAAACATATTTCAAAAATATTATTAACGGCACATTGAGATGGAGTAATTACACTTCTGTTAATGCATACATACATATATAGGCAGACACTACATCCTTCCATTTGCTACGATCTTATCACACGTCTTTCGCTTATTCAACTTTCATGAGCACTTTCGTACATGTTCGTCGATTATGGGTACTTTACACGTATTTTCTGGTGCGACACCATCCCGCACTTGGGAAGAGCGACACAGTATTGAGCAACATGCTCCGTGTCGCCCAGTTGGCAGACCTGGCCAAAAGGTCTGACAAATATAACCTGCCATGCCGGATCGGGCCCCCCTATCTGTGGTCCAGGGAGAGCTCGGTACAATGCAACCTCCCTTATTCCCCTCTTTTTCTACCCGCGAGCCAAAAGGTCCCACCCCTCTCCATCTTGGGTTCTTTTAGGGACAAGAACTCCAGAGAATGGGTACTTTTCACCTGATCTTTCTTTAGAACGTCTTCGATCAGGTTGAGATATGTTATTTAAAACCAAAATACTAGTGTGATAATCTTTATAATGGTGCACTGTGTAGTATTTAAATGTTTAGATTACTTTCAGTTTCCTAAAAACATTTTTTTTCACGTTACTTCTACGGTACTAAAAAAAGACTGTATTTTAATAAACAAATGAATCGAAAGGAGTTTATAGTTTTATAAAATTACGACGCTATGGTTTTTGATGCTTTGTGATTGATATCTTGTACAGAAAAATCCAAACTACAACGGATATATGGTTATGGGCCTATAACCTATAATTTAAAAAGTAGTATTTTTAACAAGAATTTAAGACGAAAACTATTTTTATACACTGTTTAAAAACGTCTTTTCACTGTATAGTATCGGATGATTGAGGTAATAATGGAATTATAGTGATTGAAATATTACAATGTCGGCTTAGTATATAATAAATGTACCAAAGTTAAGGGCGAATAGACTGTCAACACATAATATTCCTTTTTCAATAAATTTAGTCATTATACTTTTATAATGGAAATAATTATTATATATGTAGAGAAAACTATTGTAATCTAGTTTTTATTGTTGTCTATGTTTTTTTTTGCTATGCCATGTCATCAGCAAAGATGACTTTTGTCGACTTGTGAGAGAAATAAAATACAATTGGCTTTAAATGTCGTTTCTTTCGTCTTACAGTTCTTTGCGTTTCTACCCAACTAAGTCGTTTTATTTTTACTCAAAGTTACACTAAGAGAAAAAGTATATTATATATATATAAACTAGTACAATTTTGAAATAATTTGGTTGAAGTTGTAAATAAGCGGACGGATTCAATTATAGAATATGGTTTTAAGAATGTGGTGGAAACGCGACATTGTTGGGGTGTACGGTCGCCATTGTGGCGCGAGGTTGTGAGTCGTGGGGTCGTGGGGATTCGAACAGTGACGAAGCACATTATTAAACAATATTGCTTTGTGTCGGCTTTAAGTTTGCTGAAAGATTACAGTGAAATTACCACAGTCATCGTTCCATCACTCTTGGGTTTTCAATAACTTTCCGCGTGGTTACATTGCGTTTTTTCGTTTAACATTTTGATGTACTCTTGCGCTTTTAATGTAAATATTAAAACCATGTATACACACCATAAACATGGAAAATCTATGACATTTTTATATATATATTTTGCAAAATAATAGATATATTCTGTTGTTAGATTTTAATAAATTTGATAGTATATTAAATTAGTTATGACTATAACAGTGAATCGAGTCTGCATATAAATTATCACCAGAATGTGCCCACTCTCTTAATACTATATTTAAACCATTAAACAAGTAATTAAACTACACATTAACATAGTTCACAGAATAAGCATAGCACAGAAAAAAAAACAGTTATATGTTAGAGTAAAATCAGTTTATCTAAACATTAAATAAAATTGGACTGTCTGTTTGCATAGTCAAAATAACATTTTTTTATTAAATACATATGAAAGTATACATATACGATACCTATATCAAAATACAGTATTTAAAATGTTAGTCTGTCTATTTGTTCAGGGTAATCTCTGGAATGGCTGAACTGATTTTGACGGGACTTTTGTGATAGATAGATTTTTCAAATCTAGTTAGGGTTGCGCGTAAAAAAATTAGAAATCATAAAAATAGAATAAAATCTGTTTTAATGGGCAGTTTTACAGGTAAAGAATTCATGAGAAATATTTTTACTTTATCTTAGCGCGAAACTTTTTGTACGAAAAATTAAGGTTTAATAAAAAAAATTAAAACTCAGTGAAAAACATATGAAATACGGGCGCAGTCGCGGGCACAAACCTAGTATAATCATAAAATACAATATATTTGTAATAATTATAGTAAATATGCAACAAGGATTTTCCTGGAAACTTCCTTTGTTTTAATTCTGTTAAATTAAGTTACGATTGTACATTAATTTCTTCTTATGATACGAAGTAACAAACAAGTGTATACTACTATACGAATTAGTAAGCGCACTGCCGCTGCATTCAAATGTAATAAATTCAATAATAAAGACTGCTGTGAAATAACTACAATATAACAAGAGTCTATTGAATATATATTGTTAATTAATTAATTGTTCATAATCCTTACTAATCTTTACTATCCTTACTAATATTATAAATGTGATAGAAACTCTGTCTGTCGGGGGCCGCGGAGTGCGGCGTGCTACGGCGCGGTGTTGGTGGGGAAATTTGCCTAAGGGTGAAATCTATAGAGAATACTCAGGCTCATGTCAACCTTACCTTAGCTCAAACTTTGCAAAGCAAATGCTCAGCGTAATATTAGGTTTCGAATTTCTAGTCCGGATCTTGAGAATAATTACCAATTACTAATTCAATACTGCATCGAGTAGATTCACACATTTCGTTTCGTCGCATTCCGCGATCAGCCAATAAAGATCGGACAATTTTTGTGGTGGCGTCACACGCATGCGAACACTGATGGCAAAAGATGGAAAACAAAAAACGTAATTTATAAAATTGTACTTCAATAGACTCATATTAATACTGTATACTTTATATACTTATATATACTTAAATATACTTAAATAATAAAGTATTTATACTATGTATCTTATTTGTAAAATAATTAGCATAAATAATTTAAAATGCTACCCATAGACGAAGTCGTGGGCACAGCTAGTAATGAATGAAATAAAGTTTGAATGCTGTTGCTCGACATAAAATATCTAGTTACTTTCTGATTTATTTTGTCTCTTTAAATGTGTCAAATTATAAATGTATATTTACAAGTTAGTGTAGCAGAAAAACAAATACTTTATTATTTTCTCTACGTCAAATTTCTTGGATGTAACATATGAAAATATTATTTATGTTCAAAACATATTGTTGAAGTGAAAGAAGTTTACTAACGTTCCGTGGAGATTGCAAGTTTCAAACAAATCCAAAGGTCGTCAGCTAAACCGCAATATGAGAATTCGATGTGATATACGCGCATGTGGATGGATACCCTGCCCACTCCTGGACTGCAGCCAACAGAACTAACTTTTGAGACCGGTACGACGACGTAGAGACGTACAGTAACGCATGTTTATGCGGCGATATCATTATTATTCAATAATAATTTATTAATATATTTATTGAAAATTCTAAAAAGTAATTAGTTAATAAGCGTTCAGCAAATGGTAATGTTATATTGCACTCTAGCCACACAATATATAAAACCTTACAGACGTGTATCTGTATTAATATTCGGTTCTGCAACAAAACAAAATAAGTTGACAAGTATTTAGTAGGAAAACTGTAAACCACTAAATTACTAATATTTCTACAAAAAAAAAACTTATAAACAACGACCAATAATAACTTACGTAGCATTACTCCATATCTAGACTAGCACATGTATGCCTTGATGTACATTTGCCTGGATATTAGCTTATAATAAATATGTTATATGTCAATATTTTTTTTATTTATTACCATTAAGTTTAAATCGTAAAAGCGAAAAGTAAATAAACTCAATGAAATCTTCAAAGCTTCTGGGAAATCAAAGGAGCGTAACACATTTAAGCAACAATTATTGTTTTATTGAAATATTTGTAAACTGTAGCTGAAACTTTTGATGTTTATTAATAATCGCATTTAAAAGTAAACTTTTAAAATGTTGATTGGCTTTAATCATAAAGATAGCTAAATCGATATTTTACGGAAACCAGTCCTTTCGAGAGAAGAATGATCTTTTATACAGATATAGATTAGTTTTGTATTTTACTTACTAAATAGGTAAAATATACCTTTTCTTTTCTTCGGGAAATGCATTTACGCATCCCATCTGCCACCCCTAACCCAGAAGAAGAATTTTCTGGATTATGAATGGCAGAGAGGTATGTGGGACTCGACCGACGTTAAACCAGAAATACATACTAAACCCCCACGGTACCAACCGCCATTTCGGGCGCTACGGAATTGGACAGCATGCTCCGCGTCGCTCCAGAAGCAGCCCTGACAAAAGAGCATGACAAGCATAATTGATAATCGAAAATTCGTCTTGACGTTTCATTTATTTTAGTCATTAATATGTAAGTACACCGCGTATGTTACACTGCGTAGAGGATTCTGGATAATAGAAAACTGAACTGGCTGATTGAGTAATTTTTTCATAACAATTTTTAATTTTACTGTAACTGATAACAAACTTTATAACTGTAAAACTGTGTTCATTTCCGCTAAAAACTCGCCTTACTGTTACTTGATATATTGTTGAGTTAACACAGGGTAGCGGTTGCAGCTGAAGGGTTTGGAAGCATCGTTACACCGTCCCCGCCCCCTGCCATCCGTGCATATGAGAACGTGCCAATTTCAACCCACATATCGAAATGTTTGTATCTACCGATATCTATAATATTATTTAACTTTTTTGAGCCTATTTCACGTATAAAATTTCTATGATCGCAACACTTTGTCGGTCGTGCCTCCACATGAATAATTCAGTGTCATTTTATAATTTCCTATCTATTTGTTTATATATTCGTTATCTTTGTTCCACATAATTATAATTATAACTATAACCACGTTATATTAACATTAGAAGCAAGCGTTCGAGACAAATAGGTTGTAATTTAGAATAGTTTGCTACTCGAACATTACGTTTGCATTGTTGTAATCTTCATTATGAAGCCAGGGTGTTGTATTTCTTATGAATTTAGTTTTCTTATCCATCGGTCTGTAGATTAGATTTGTCTAAAATTAGATGATAGGTCTGTAAGCAAGTCTGGTATTTTGGTAAAACTTTATATACACCTGCTTCCTATGCCCTTAAACTATTTCTGTTTCCTGGTCTTATGACGCTCATCGCCATTGAATCCCGAAGGTGTCTCAGTAATTTAACTGATTTTCACTCTATAGAACGTCCAGGATAAGAAATCACCTAACTTTTTACATTCCTCCTGATTCCAATAAGGGAAAGTTTAAAGTTGAATATTTGTTTACAGACTCCTCGAGCTTAGTATGAGGGATAGGACCTCCGAGACTGAGGAAAGTTCTTGAAATTCGATGTCTATGCATCAATTTACCTATACCTATTAACTATATACACAAAGAGTCGAAATTGTTGGTGGGCAAACAGAAATTATTTTCTTTCTTATTTTTTACTAGCTGCTTAATATACTTTGTCTGCGGTTTATTTATTACAGAATAAGCAATAAGCAAGTATTTAAGTATCAAAACTGTCTTGTAATCGTTTTTAAAAACCAATTGTATATTTAAGATATACTGTAATGTAACTAATAGTCCTACCCGAAGTTGCCCACGTTACATGTATGAGAAAGAAATTTAAAAAAGGACATTAAACAATAATTTGAAATAAAATTATAACAGATTTTGTTTTGCAAGTCATAGACTGAACTTAGTAAATCCCGGTACTACCCAAGTACTAGGTATTAAAAATGTTTAATTTTATAGCATTTATAATGTAAAATAATAATAAAAAATAACATATGTCTTTCGCAATACTATATAAACATAAACAAGAAAAAACCCGATCATAATTTGTCCATTGGATTTAAAGATTTGCTCGAACAAAGAAAACAGTTACATCGTTATTTAAGTAGTGTAGAATAGTTATTGTGACGAATAAAAGTAGTTTTTTTGTGAGCGGTGCCGCGAATGTTGCTAATCGCGTGTAGATTATAATCGCAACGACCAAAAAAAAAAAAAAAAAACATGGGCAAAAGCGTTTGCACAATCGCACTTTTGTCGTATTTTGTAAATGCGGAAAAGACTTCTTGCAAGCGTGTTCCTTTTTCGTTCTGCGTCGGTTCTTCGTAAAGAACCAAAAAGAGACGATGTTTTTTTGGATTGTACCGCGCACACTATCAGTTGCGGAACCTGCCAATTTCTGCCGATTATAAAATTGTGCCAGTAACTGTGTTGACAAAATTTAGTGAAACCAGAAAAGATACTGATTTATCTCCAGCCACAGAATCAAAAAAGTCGATCTATACGATTGGTGAAAAAAAAACTTGAAACTGGTGAAAAAAAAAAATGCTTATTAGATTCCAATAGTAAAACAATGATACTGTTTATAATTCTACGTTTCCAGGGGTTTACGGTAGAATGAAAACTCGAGAAACTTACAGAATATCTATTTGTAGCTCTGACGTAATTCAATTATTACTGACCCCCGGCTAATGACCGTACAATAATTCAATTCGTTATTGTGTTGAAGGTCTTACTGCGCAAAGACAAAATCGTTGAAGAATCAACTTGTATCAGGATTGTCAACCTTTTTTAGAAGTAAGTATACGAGTTATTGTTATGAGAAAATGATTTAAAAATCAGCGCCCCTTTGTTTAGCTATTCCCAACCGTTGATTCGAAGTAGGGAGTATATTAATGGCTAGTACATTAAGACTCTTTGTATTCTTTTTGAGATCTATCAACAGTTACATTATTATTATTATTATTCGAAAAGGGGCTATGCAGGCTTAAACAGTCCTGTATCACTGCGACCTAGTCAGATCTATTGTGATCGCCCCTATATTGCTAAAGCTCACTGCCTAGACCTACAACTTGAATATACTGTAGTATCTTTTTGGCAGAGAGCTCCTGTACCTCCTCCGGAAGCAACACATGCTTACCCAGAATTCGGTTACGAATGGGTATTAATGGATCACATTCACACAAGATGTGCTTTGGTGTTTCGTCTGCTATTTCACAGAACCTGCACTCTCTTGTGTTCTGGACACCGATGTTGTGCATATGCTTGCCCAAACAACAGTGCCCAGTTAGTGCTCTCACTAATACTCGTAGCTGATTCCTACTGAGCATCAGGGCTTCTTCAGCTTTGCGCTGAGTGAATGCTCTGATGAGCTCTTTGGAATGAATTTGTCCTGGCAATTTATTCCAGAATTCTATAGCCTTATAGGTATATTGGTCCCTTATGGTCAGTCGAACTAGGCTTTTTGGAATGCCACAAAATGGTTCAGGCCCAATTTGTGTTTCCATAGCCCCTGCTCTTGCAAGCGCATCCGCAGCTTCATTGCCGGGAACTCCTGCATGGCCTGGGACCCATCTTAAAATCAGCCTGTTATTCTTACCCAGGCTGTTTAGCATTGCCACACAATTTGCAACTAGCTTCGACTCAACTACGTCCGAAGCCAGCGCCAAGAGAGCGGCTTGACTATCCGAATGGATATATATTGTATGGTTCACGTAGGCTTTCTGCAGATTTATACAGGAACATTCCAGAATCCCGTATACCTCTGCCTGGAAAATGGAGGCAAAACTACCAAGATTAGTTGTTTGACTAAACTTAGGTCGCTCTCCATATATTCCACAGCCTACGTTAAGTCCTATTTTGGACCCGTCGGTAAACCACAGTAAGCTGCCTTCCTTCCACGTTATCTCACTGTTTAACCAGGAGTCCCGTGGAGGGATTTCGACATCATACAATTTTTTAAGATTACTTTCAGGAATCATCATATCTGATATCATCCCTAAAATTGGTGTTTCTATCACTGAGTCTAAGAAAGATCTCATAGACTGGGATATCCATTGTCTCCTCCCGAGGGCGTACATTCTGTGCATCGTCAACCTCGCCACCTTCTCTACATGTAGATGAAGGGGCGTCAGATTTAACAGAGCATCCAGAGCCGCTCCAGGGGCTGTCGACATGGCTCCTGTCACTAAGATAGAAGCTATTCTTTGTACTGAAGCTAATCGGGTACAAACAGACTGCTGTTGTGCCTTTTTGGACCAAGCCACACAGGCGTATGTTATTATGGGTCTGACAACTGCCGTATAAAGCCATATGGTTAGCCTGGGGTGTAAACCCCAGCGCTTTCCGGCCATTCGACTACAGATCCCCATTGCTATTTTAGCCTTTTGAATTATATATCCAATTTGGCTATTCCAGGTCAGTTTCTGGTCGAGAATAACACCCAAGTATTTGACCTCTGGTGAGAAGTTTATTGTCTTGCCATTTAGTGAAGGTTGTACCAATTGGTCAAGACGCCTTTTCTTGGTAAATGGTACTAGGACAGTTTTGTCTGCATTGATTCTCAGTTCATTGTCCTCTGCACCATTTGTCAATGACACTTAGTGCTTTCTGCATAAGGTACGAAATTGTACTTTGAGAGAAACCTCGGACAACTACCACCAGGTCATCAGCGTAGCCCTGGGCGTCAATCCTTAATTCCTCCATCTTATGCAGGAGTTGGTCCACTGTTAGGGTCCACAACAGGGGCGATAAAACGCCTCCTTGTGGACAACCTCTTGTGGTTACCACCTCATGATTAGTGCCATGCAATGTTAATTTAACTATACGGTTTGAGAGCATTGATTCAATCCACTTTATAGTGGTTGAATCTACCTTTTTAACACTTAACCCATGAACTAGTGTTCTAATGGGTGTGTTATCAAAAGCGCCCTCAATATCCAAAAATGCACATAGTGCAATTTCCTTATCTTCTAATGCCTTCTCCACTCTATCTACAAGATAGAGCAGGGCAGTCTCAGTGGATCTTCCTCTGCTATAGGCATGTTGTTTAGAACTTATAGGGTTTGTGGTTAGTACCACTTCCCTAATATTTCTATCAATTATCTTCTCCATAGTTTTCAGAAGAAAAGATGTAAGGCTTATTGGTCTAAAGGACTTTGGCATAGCGTAATCCTTTTTACCGGCCTTGGGTATAAAAAGCAGTCGTACTTTTCTCCATAGTTCAGGTATATATCCCCAAGCAAGGCTTGCCCTGAAAATCTTAATAATTACAGGTGTGAGGATGTCAAGACCTCGCTGTAATAGCACAGGCTGAATTCCATCCTCTCCGCCTGTTTTATATGGTTTGAATGACTTTATAGCCCATTTCACACTCTGTGGTCTTATAAAGCTTGCCGCTCTACGCCAGTCCTCTAATTGAGGCCTTATTGAAGAGGGCAGTCTTCTAGAAGTAGGTCTCTCAGAACCTGGGAAATGAACTGACGTAAGGAGCTCCATGGTTTCCTTTTCACTGTAAGTGAAGGTCCCATCTTGTTTTTTAAGGAGTCCTATTTGTTTAGGTTTGTCCTTAGCGAGCACCCTGTGAATTCTTGCTCCATGAGGCGTATCATTGATTTCCTCACAGAACTTTCTCCAGGAAGCCCGCTTCGCTTTCCTAATTTCTTTATTGTATTTGGTTAGGGCCAGTTGGTATGGCTCCCACTCCTTTGTGTTTTTGGCCCTATTGAAAAGCCGCCTAGTTTTTTTCCCTAAGCTTTTTAAGCTTAGAGTTCCACCAGGGAACTTGTCTTATTGAGGTCTTTTGTTTTAGAGGACAACTCTGCTCATAAGCATCAGTAATAGATGCCGTGAGAGCATTAGTTGCCAACTCTAGACTCTCAATTGTCTTAATATTTTTAGGGAGCGTTTCCAGGTTAGACCTTAGGGTATCCCTGTAGGTATCCCATGAGGTATTCCTGGGATCCCTATATAGAACATTCTGACTCTTTATTGAAAATAAGAGCTCGAAATTAATATGCCTGTGATCAGACATAGAGTTTTCGTCACTTACACACCAGTTTATAATATGCCTAGCTACATTGTTAGTGGCGAATGTTACGTCTAAGACTTCTTGTCTAGCACGTGTAACAAAGGTTGGTTTACATCCTTTGTTTAAAATAGTTAGGTTACTAGTTGTAATAAAATCAAAAAGTAACTCTCCTCTTGCGTTAACGTCACTGCTACCCCAAGTAGTATGGTGAGCATTGGCGTCACACCCCACCAGCAGCTCAGCGTTGTGTTTCTTCGCATAGTCCACAATCCGCATAAGCTCTTCTGAGGGATTACTGTTCTCTCCAGGTAGATAGGCTGAACAAACTAATAGTTTGGAGCCCTTCCACCCGTCAAGATTAATATACGCCGCAACCAGGTCATCTGAACAAAGCTCTGGAACAGGTAGAAAGTTAGTTCTTTTGCTAAAAACTATACCAGCTCTGGGCTTAGTCCCGCAGTTGTGTGCAAAAACACTCCCTGCGGTTTTCAATCCCAAAATTGCATTATTGCGCACCCAGGGTTCTTGTATAAGAGCGAGGTCCACAATGCCCCCTGAGAAGCATTTCTCCAGTACCGCCGTCGCTGCAACAGCATGATGGAGGTTAACCTGGAGGAACCTCGCATGACCACTGATGTGTGCTATTGGTTTTTGCGTAAAGGTTTCCAACCGGCGGTCTTCCTGTCTGTCTGGGGACTAGTAAGTCCACCTCGAGGTTGGATTCCGCCTGTCTTCCTAGTCCTGCCTCCTCTGTAACCTCCTCTACCTAAGGGCTTTGGAAGGATATGCTGCGCCAGGGGCGCTGACCCTTCCAGCCCAGAGGCTGTAAAGGTAGAGGAAACAGGACCGCCTGTAACCGCAACTGTTTTACCTTTACTTACCTCAGAGTCAGTCTCCGTGGGCGCTGAGGTCGCCGAAGCAACTTCCGCCTTAGGATCTATCCTCTGGGCTTTTGAGGTACTGAGTCTGGGCGTTGGGAAGATGTTATCTCCCTCCGTCCCAGAAGAACTGACGTCACTAGATTTCTCTAGGGCGTCAACGAGGGAATTAAAATTCAATGGTATGATGTTTTCATCCATACTGTTCCCACGATAAGCTAGGGAAATAACAGGTCACCACCGACAGAGCCCCGCATGTCGGTGGAAGAGCAAAAATTACTCTCTGAGGTGCTCCGGTATCAGAGAGGTACCGTTCACGACTGGGCTCCCCCCCAGCCACGCATCCCTCGGCACGGTTCACTTAACACCTTGGATTGGGTTGGTCCTCCTCGCCAATGATCAGCAGTAATCCTAAGAGAACACTGTCGATCATTGCCCAGGGTGCACCACGTGGAGGTGGGACCAAATTCATTTACAATCATACATTCATTTACCAAAACAGTTACATTAACAAGCAGGCTTTTATCTAGAGTTGATTAGACCATTGTTTATGAAAATAAAACATTATTTAACAGTAAGTTTTACAAAATTACTTAAGAAAATCCAGAACAAAAATACTAGTTTAAAAAAAATTGTCAAAGAGAAGAGATTATATTAAATTAGTTTTTTTTTTCGAACTAATCAAACGCTATTAACCAGAAGGGTCTAGGAAGCTTCACAGAACTTTTAAGCCGTCCACATAAAACGCCCAGCTGGGAGAGTAGTACCTATCACAAGGGCACCAAAATAGTACGAACCTCGGTTTGGGCGTAAATTTCGTGGATAAATGTACGATTATTAAGGTCCCTTACAGAGCACATGCATCTGCATATAGTTTGCATGAGTGTGTGGTGCGTGTTATGGTAGTGCATGAAAGTGCCACTGATTTCTCAGACTTGTATCTGCAGTTAGTGATCGGAGCTCGTTTGGAGCCGCCTCCGGGTTGTTATTTTAACTTGACAAAAATACAAAATGCTGAAGCGTGTAACTATAATAAAAAGTATGTTATCACACGTAAAGGAAGCGTAGAATCCTGAAGAGATATTCTTAAAGGTAAATCAATAATAAAATGAGGTGTGAACCCTAAATTTTGTAAGGCTTGCGTGTTTTCTGTTGATAAAACCGGCCCAGGGTGTGACCATACTACGGGATTACCTATATTGCTGGAGTACGTGAGGGCAGCGCCGAACACTCACGACTTTCCCCGTTGACTTTCTGCTTACGTATACTTGACACACTCTGAACTGGTGAAGGAGTTTCAGTTCATCTCTATCCTATTACAATTAAATTCCTGTGAATATTTGTATAAATTTAAACAGAGGGCGATGGAGTTCGAAGAAATATTAAATGATTATGATAAATTGACGAATACAAAAGTTGATTTCATTGTTGAGTTCACGTCAGAGCTCAAAGGAATCATCTTAAACTAATACAATACCAACAGTCGTGTACTATGAGTCATTAAACAAATGTCCATCGTACCCAACTCATTCCATAGATATGGTTAAATGAAAGAGAACTGACGCCCACCCTATCCGATGCTCACACGATTACATTCGACTAAGTAATCTCCCCGAGCGCCCCCTATGAATACAAATTACGCGGATAATATAAAAATACGCTTTCGATAATAAGAGTAAGTGGTCACATATGGGTTCGAGTTTATTTGGAGCCGGTCCGTGCTCCGTTGTGGATATTTTGGAAGAACGGATATTATCTCTATTACGAAAAATAATTTATTCTTTGGTCGTGCATAGAAAGTGGGCGCAGACTCCTTGCATAACTCTAGCATGGTGAATGGTCACAGACACAGAAATTTATTTAAAAGGTTCTCGAAAGGAATTAAAAATATAATATAACCAAAGCGCCATTCTTATTTTAAAAAAATACAAACGATTCTCGCTGCAGGCGGCGCCGCGGACAATACATTAATTGGTTATTATTGTTATTTAACTGCCCTCCCAGAGTAGTAAAAATGGATATTATTGTGATGTTTATTTAGCACCCTAAGTCTAGTATGCAATAAATGTTACTATAATTATAACAAAGTAATAAATCATGACATATATTATGAACTTTAGTGATCGTGGATTTCACCTATTTAAATTTTAATAGAATGATGCAAAATAATACACAAAAAGATAACGATATCATTATGGTGCATATATGAGTTTTTATAACATTTGTTAGGTACTTAGATGTCGCTTTCTATACAATATAACTATTTATTTAATCGAATATCGTTATTTTTTAGTCATTCATTTTAAAACACTATTATCTTAGCAGATTTCTAGTTTTCCCTTTAAGGTTTCGTTATAACAATTGCTATGTAATATTCTGACAGCTATTACTGAGGGCTAACATGTCTGCGGAGAATGCATATGGTCGCACCCCAGCGCCGCACCGCGCCGACGCATTTCTGCACGCCGCCGATCCCTTCTGACAGTTCAGAGGGATATTTTGAGGGTTTTTCTCATACAAAAATCAACTACCTACCTACTTATTATATAAACAACAAAATATTTTACTTTTTAATAATATCGGGTAAAGCTTTTTGTGATAACATGTCAACGTGGCCCATAACTTTTAAGAATAAAGCCGTTATTATCGGGCCGACATTCACACGCCGTTTGCCGAGTCATGCAAAAATTTTAATTTCCTCCCATCCTCCCTATGCGGGCCGGATTGGGAGGAGGGAAGGCTGTTAGGCTGTAACTCACTCAATGCCTTTCAGGATACAGCGACACGGAGCAATATGTGAACATACAATAAAAAAGTGAAAGATTTTCGATACAATCTCTCTCACTGAAGCGTTCGATTTTTAGTTGTTCGACAGAGAGGTCTTTCGTACGGTCCGTCAGAGTTGCTTTTGACTTTGGCAAGTATATGTAAGTGGCAAAGGTACTGAGTGTTCTTACAGGACATCTATTTCACGTCCGTAATGTTTTTTTTTCTTTTAGGAACTGTTGAAGTGTTACGTAATTATCCAGGGGTGATGCAGGGTTTTATGTGTTGCTTATTTGATGATCGTGAGTCTAAAAAGTAAGCCATATTTACATATAAATATTCATCAATTTTCTTTTTTAAATTATGTCAATGTTTAGTTATCCATGAGGGAGGTAAGCATTTTGCTTACTGTTACTGACAAATCTCACTTACGTAATTCTTGAACGACCCTTAAAATGAAATTCTTTGGGCCATGAGAATATAATTTTAAGGTCACGTTACGCGTCAGTATTAGCGTCACGGTATACTTTTTTACTTTTTCACGTTGAAAGGAGGAAAAAAATTATTTATAATATATACATTGCGTCGTTTTTCGTCATCATTTTCGTCACCATTACATATGGTGTCAAACTTAAGACGCTCCTCCTAAGAAGGACTAAGCTCCTTTTGAAAATAAAACCATTGTATGCAGCTTCCTATTTGTCCTCTGTGCTGACTTGATCAAATACCAATATAAATTCAAAGAGCGTGTAACCCTCGTTATTGTTATAACTGTGTTTTTACATGGGGAAGATTCCAGCTTGATATTCACGCAGCATTCCTGATTGCTTAGTGAAGTGTATCTACGACCTCCGTACACCCCCGCTGCCCCGCACCCTGCAATCTGCACACCCGTCTCACCCTAAGGAACTAAACTACAGTCTGATACATGAATATCTTTACTTAAATAGCAAACAATAATAAGATATTTTACGATAAAGTAACATTTGGTTACTAAGCTTTTCTACTTTGGCGACGCAATAGCATTCCCTAGTGTTAATTTTGATTGAAGATTATATTTATTACAATTTCAATTAAGAAAAAAGAAGAGAACTCCATTAAAAAATAACAACGAAGCTCAGGAGAATCTTTAGGAGGTTACGCGATTTGGGAGTATTAATGAGCCCAGCACCACAAAGTTTTCCAATGCTTATGCTGTCATTTGTGTAACTGGTTAGAATATTACATTATTTTTTTGGAGGCCGAATCTAAAATCCTGGTTTTAGGATCATCGTATGAACGTGTGCAAGCGTTTAAGACAAAACGGGGTTATAAAATGAATAGGAGTCTATAATAATCTTATCAAACGTAACAGCCAATAAAATGAAAGGCTAAATGCTTGTGAAGGTAATGGAGGCCGCTCATTCCGCGAGCGACTTGTTAATAGCTCTCAGATAATATGACGAGGTGGCTTCTCCGCGACACCTCTACGAATATTTTGGTTGGTAGACTGAAGAAAAATATCCATTGACGATCCTTGTTGTTATGCTATCTAAATGAATTTACGTAAACAGGAACCTAACAATAATCTAAATGGTAGGAAATTGTTTTAAGGACCACTTTGCTAACTAGTACGCATAATGCAGTAGCATTACTTAAAATCAATTGATATATGCTTAATGTTTATCGTATTCGAGCACAACATGCTGATCTTCATCTACCACTTTGGGACTAATATAAAATGGTGAATCATAGAATAAAAATGATTTTAAAACGTTTTTAAAACGAGCGCTCGCCTGCATTCTTCGCAACGGTTTCCTGCGTGAGACCGGAACACTGAAACCTCTGTTATTAATCGCCGGATTGTGTCTTAGTTCCGAGTAAGGCAGGTTTACTTTTTGAATTATTACTTTATACCGGGATTATAGGTCGGATTAAAAAATAGATTTAACTCAGACTCATGTAATTTTTGTTACTCGTTTAAAATTATTTTACATAATTTTTAGCAATTTTGTGTTTAATGGCGTCTTTACTTATTTTCATATATTTTTTTTTAAATGTAATACGCTCAGTGATTTTAACATAATCTCACCTGATGTTAAGTGACGATTTGGTCCAGGATGGTAAACACACTAAGCCTAGGTACTGGTTCTCAAGTGATGTTGCAGAAACACACCTATTGGTATTTGGTGACAGGTTTTCGAACTTGAGGGTGGTGGCTACCCAGCAGGTCAATGTTAGAAAATGCCCTACCACAATTACGTAACATGCATTTTTCATTTAATATACATCCACTCCAGCCATTTAACTGGAAGGTGCTTACTGCTGGGTATAGGTCTTCTCTAAAGATAAGGAGAGGATTGCTATAATTGTCACGCTTGGCAGGCAGGTTGGCGTTCGCAGTAGGTGTTTGTGGTACTCAGAGATTGTTGGTGCCCATCCCCTGGTGTATCCCTTTAGTCGCATTTTACGTCACCCACAGGAGGACATGGGGTGGTACTATTCTTAGCCGGCACCACACGGTATACATCTAATATATATCCTAATATTCCAAAGTTGTCATTTGCTTCAAGTTTCAGAATATATATATAAAGACTTAAAGACGGGTAAAGTTGTTGTATCCAAGAAGCCTTACGCAAATATAAAGTTTTAGGGACCGTCCAAGTGACGGAGGCCTGCCATCACTGTGCCTCTCCTCCGGTGTTCTTATCAGTATATAATAACAAGAGGGGCTGGACCTCTTTAGGTTAGCGGTTGGAGAGGGGTGTTTCGAAACATGTATACTATCGTATAATTATTGCTTTTTAAACTAGGCAGCCATGGGTACTGTCGACAGAAGTGAAACCGCGAAACTTTGATAGAACGGTTTTTTTTAATGTTTAATATTTATAATTTGTTAACTGAAATTATTAACATAACCTAACATATATAATATAAAACATTTATTGCATCTATTGACGCTCCGAGTTATAATTATATTCATTTTCATATAATTTGTTCATAATTAAAACATGCGATGGCTGTGTAAGGAAACATTAATTATCTCTCAATGTCACCACTCAAACGCCATCTTATAGTTCACATACTGTATGTAGCATTCTACTGTTGATGGAGAACGTCAAAACATTGATAACGCGAATCTATAGATTTTCCCATACCTAGAATCGGTCAACGCTGCCAAAAAAAATGTCATTTTAATAAGAGGTATCTAAAATAATCAGATCGCTATATATCTTGCATTATCCGTGATAATGTAATCAGTGTACAGTGAGTTATAACACAATAAACTGCAGTATCGAGGACATTATCCGCTTGTTTACGAGCGCTAATCCGCTTATACTGTTAACGAACATAACATAAACCTCGTAGTCTCCCGGCGAATACGCTCGTACCACTGCTACCGAGGCAACTCCTTATTTTGACATAATGTTTAATTATTAATTGAGAAGAAATTTCTAATTACCTGAAACCCGCGATTTAATTTAAATGAAATAATGCAATATTACTCTCTGCTCGAGTGATGATCTACATTGAAAACGCTGATCGTTTAATGTAGAAGAGGTATAGACTATATTTCTTCGGTTACTTCTTCTATCTTTGAACGAGAGTAGTTGGTAAAGTTTGCTCCGACTGTATGAATAGAATTCATGGACTCGCTCGAGCTCAATACATCAATGAGTTGGTAATATTAGGACATGTATGTTGGTGTGAATTTATTCTCAGTTCGACGCCAGATCTTAAAACGTTGCATTAAAAGTTCTGGCGAATGACGTGAAAAAGAGCACACGACACGTGATGCTTATGTAGAAATGGGAGAGATAATACAGAATTATCTTCATATGTATAAACTAGATATCCACCTATGTTCAACTCATATGAAGAAGCGTAACGATAGGAAGCTGGGCTGCATGCTCGGGCTGTACTTGCATCTTATTAGTTTACATTAAAACCGGATCAGAAGTTTTCAAGTGATGAGTGATGAGCACAATGTGTATCTCACTATTCACCAGAAATGACAAATATTGATAGAAAAACTCAAAATAAAGTAAATCTTATAAATGTCAGCTTCGTAGCTAGCAATAATATGAAGCAATAAAAACGAGTCGTAACCGGTTAGGCGACAAACTTGTGCAACTGAACGCTGCGACAAACAATTCTCAACCAGACAGACCGATACATTGGATTCAGGGTGAATTCAATATTTATAAGTTTATTTTTTACACAATTCGATCCAAATTTATTTGTAAAATGTTGACATCCATATATATTTCTTGAAATTTTTATTTAAGATGCTAACTAATGGATTATTAAGTATAAAATTAGATATAACTATGAGGATAAAGGTAAGCGGTGCTACTGGAACTAGCGGGTAAATTATATAGTAAGTTTGTTGGATATATACTACCTGAAAATATTTTTGAATACGTAATTGGTTTTGAGATTGTGCATACTGCGGTTTCATTAACTGCTTTAGTAACCAAAAATATTAAATCTTTCAACTCGGTCCTTTTCAGTCCATATGCAACTGCTGCATTTATTCCTTACTCCCCCTTTACTTACGATAGTGATTTTCTAGGAGCTAGGTTGAATTGTTATTTATTGCCTACAGCTGGTTACTTTTTTATATTGCCTATTTTTCATAATGTTTACAAAAATAATGCATACATGAATATGGACAGTAAATAACGAGAAGATTATGAAATAAGTACCTTATTTCTGCTATTTTAGGAAATCGTCATGAGCTTAACATGAAAGTCCTTTTTTGTATTGTTGTAGTCACCCTGTATCGGTAGACTGCAAAGCTCTACGGGGTAAGCCGCGGGAGGCGCAGCGGGAGGCGTCGTTAAATCTTGCCAACTCTCCGGATTTACAGTTGACGTTTATATTGGTTTCAATTTTATTCCGGTAATTTATTATCGAAACACTCCAATATTACTACCCGAAGAATTCATAGAAAATTGACTTCATTGGTCACTTATATATGACGGCGCGTCATTATAACCTTCTCTTGGATTACGTTCGAACGTGATAACAAGCTGGCAGTCTGGCGAAGCGTCTTTTCGATAGTCCATGCAGCGGTGACAGACTTCACGTCTGGATGAACGTTAACGGCGAGCACGGATCGTGTCCGACAAATCGCCAACGTTCCTCATAATCTTTTCCATTTTTTGTTTACAATAATCATAAGTAATACATTCAACAATCCTGTAATTACTAGGTTTTGATGTCAAAACAAAAAATGGACGTATTTTTGTTATTTATTTTCTAATTGAAAGCTCCAATGCATTAATAACGAGGAAGAGATTAATTCTTCAAAAGAAAGATTTGAAGAACGCGAACCATACTATTCCGGGATAGTAAAGTTTTCATAAATTTAATATGTCAATCTAAAGTACTCGAATGTGTGGCGTTTACAAGAATTCAATATTAATTTTCAAATATTAGTAAGGAGCTGAAGTTATTTTAAAGAGATCAAATGTAAAGCAACGAAGAAGGAACTTTGAATTTAGAAAATATTGCAAAGCGCGCGCTCCCTCGCTATAAACATTTCTCTCTAAACAGAATAAATAATTATAATAATTTGTATAGAGTGTAATGAGTTCGAGCCGCGGTGCTTCTGACGGATCAAAGAAATTACAATAAAGGAAACGGAAATTAACGTTACATTCATTGCCGTTTTTAATCACTTTCTATTAGATTGAAGATCATATTTAATATAAATTGACGGGATTTGGAAAATGCTTAATAATAACCATCACGAAAGTTTACAAACCTTTGCGAGCATGTCCGACTTTAGATATTTTTAAGACGAATAAAATAGATACTCAGTATTATTATCTATATAGTATAAAGTCATTTTCCGCTTTTGTCTGTTTGTTCTGTAAATCATACTAAACAACTAAAAGGATTTGATGCAGTATTCAGTCTCAGTTTGAACTTTAAAAAAAAAAGTAAGTTAAATTATAAAAGACATTTCAAAATCATGTAAAAAAAGATGTTACTCTTCAAAAATTTTACAGAATAATTTCCGATAGTATATCCAAAGGTTAACATACAATAAGACAGTTTCTCTCTGGATTCGATTCTAAAGTCAACGCTAATGAAAGAGCAGGCAAAAGCTAGCTCTCTTATATATTAATAAATTATGAACCAATGAATGAATATATTAATAGATGTATGAATGAATAGAGAAAGTAGTGATTTTGAAATTAATATGAGCATGGAATATAAGAATCTCTAAGTAAATTATCAATATCCTATACATATAAGTTTGTTTCTTAAGTAAATCAATAGGTTTTTCCGACTAAACTTCTGTATGAAATGCAAATTAAAGAAGCTCCTTTATGTTCATGATCATATCTTCTTTTCTATCAAAGCATTTCTAGTTAACGTTATTATTGTTTTCAATGGATGTGCTATAGTTCGTATAAGTCCAGGAACAATTTGTAAAACTGAAATAAAAAAACCTACCGACCGCCGCGAAAAACTATTCTAATCTTAAGAATACAATATAAAGTAGTGAGTTTCGAGAGAGAACGGTCAGCAACCCTCTGTTCTGATAAATATTTATGAACGAACTTATTTAATTTCGGTAGAGTCCTGTCCTCCACAACCACAAAGTTTTGAATAAACACACTTTGCGAATAACAACATACAGACGTGACATCTCCCTTCTTTATTTGTAATCATTTTCTGTTGTTGTTCTTAAATATTCAGTTTATTGCGCTTATTTGTTAATTTAAGTTGATAAATAGATGATTACAAAATACTGTCTTATATTTAATTAGAATTTCAAAGGAAGAATGCAGGATTAGAGTGAAGTACCTAAAAATGAAATCATATTCTATATGCTTACAAATCAATAAACACTAAACGAATTCACGTAATTTTTTTTTAATCCTTGAAAGTATTCATATTATATATTTAGCTACACTAATTTTTATACTATAAAACAAGTTGTAGAGTTAATAGTAAACATTAATACAATCTAATAATGGCAATTTATTTTATATTTAGGATATAAAATGTAGTAAATAACAATAAAACATATTATTATGTGTAACTGTAATTGCGATCGCATTTTGTTTAAAATAAAATGACTTTAAAAAGTTCTCATATTTTCATCTCTGAACCATTCATAATCTTTTTATGAATATTTACGGCAGAAAGTTTGAATCGACGAAAGCTGTTGTGCCATTGTTCGGTTACTTCTTCTTGTACCTGCTGACTAGTATTATAATTACGTTAATATTTTTATCATATATTCAGTACCCTATTTTGAAAAATCATTTCTCATAGTTCTCATGGGACTGAGGAGTTAGGGTATATATTAGTGCTATTCTAATACTACCTGAAATTTCAGGATTGCTTTGTACGTCACGTGAATTGAAAACACGATTATAAATTAACGCGAAATACATTTTTCTCAAACATGCATGGAAATATTATCATTATTTTCGGCAAAAGAACACTTGAAATACCTATCGAATTTACGGACAAAGAGAATCAAATCCATTACAGGAGTGTTTTTTGAATTTGGAACATTACAACGCTCCAGCAATGTTGTATGAAACGTCGTGCTGGGGTTATTAAATATTCTTTGATTAGATCTCTTTTATCATTCTTGGCATACCAAAGTAAGTCTCTTTGCTTAATACTAATTGCGTTCACGTGGCTGTATAGCCATAAATGCGCTTTCCTTTCGGCACAGTTGATAAATAGAAAATTAGCGGCAATGCTGAATATTCGTCTTGATTTGTTATTTACGTACTTAATAAATATAAATTTAATAATTATAATGAGTTCCAACGGTTTACAGAGTGAAATGGAGATTGATTGTACTCAACCAGATTTAAGATCAGAAGCCAAATTGGCAATGTAAAACCTGCTTCCAGCAAAATACATGAAAGTATTTTATGAGTTGGAAAAACGAGAAAAAAAATTAACATTTTCTCCCAAACAGTATTTTCAACAAACAAACATAAATATACCGGTGAAATCAATATCATTTTCTTTTATAATTTGCCACAATATGACTAATTTAACTTTTAATATTAATTAAATTAAATGTATAATATAAAAAGTTTGTTTTATTTACCTGCATTCTTTTGAGAAAACTACTATACTCGTATATGCCTCGGTGGAAATGCCAATTGCCTATCTCTTATTAGTGAGGTTTTCGGCCTTCAAATTCATGCTCGACCTGCAATTGCCTATTTTACAGCCTTTACAATAATGTACTATTGTTGTGGCTAATAATATGTACGTGTACTATAATATAATGCAGTCAAAATAACTTTTGTATTTATATTTAACTGGGGTTCAGGTATCGAAAGGGGTATTAGCGAAAGTAATTCTTTTTTTAAGTAAAAATAAATATCATCAAAATATTAAAAAAAGTCTATTTTACCGATTCTACTTATATGTAACGATTAGCACTACATTAGCTTTTTCTTTGGTTTTTGGACTAGCAACACTTTTTAAAAATTGTAGGAATGTATTTCTTTTATTACCTCATATATATAGATAAGCTTTGTTTTAATGATAATTGTATTGCAAAGTTAAAGTGATGAATTTTAAGAGAATTTCTGATTCGTGATCAATATCCAGAAGATATTGATTAGTTCTCGAGACAACACGTATCTACTTGTTTAACTGCTTCAACGTAGAAGTAAATTGAAAAAAAGAATATTGATAAAATATAATTAAAAAAATATTGGTTCAGAAATTGCAAATACTTTAAAAATATAAATAGAAGTAATAAAAAAATTACAACATTTAAGATTTAGCAAATAAAGTTATGAATAAATTATTATTAAAAAACCTTGATAAAAAAAATAAATCGACTGTAATATGATGACTGTTTAAGAAATTAATAGAGTCGGACGAGAACCGGTCGCTCGTGGAGAGACCGAGGGCGACAGCCAGGAGATTGATTGTTTCTAGATAAAATCAAGAGAAATAAAGCCATTTTTCTTTTTGAAAATATACCAGCGTGGAGCGCAAGGAGCTGCCTCAGACACGAAGTGGACGATCCATCATGTTTCATTTAATTTCTTTCCCCTTAAAGGAATTCTTTGATGTCACATATCAAACTTTATTTTTGTTAAATCTACTACTACTATTACTAATTTTATTCTAATGTAAAATAATGAATTGAAGTGAATGTGAATAATTGTACCGATTTTACATTGTTTAGACAGAATAGTCTGCGACACTCGAAAAGCTGTTATATAATTTGTCTGTATGTTCAACAAGCACCTTTGCTAGATAATATCTCAACATGAGTGCGTCTGTATACTCCATCCATCATCTCTGTAAATAATAAAAATAAATTTGTCCAACTTTTGAGGGCGAAACGAAATCATTCTGTCATTCATACAAGTTTTAATTGAGTCGTGTTTACACCATAACAGTGTTATAGCGTTGTTGTGACGAGAAGGTTCAATGGATTTTACAAGACAAATTCTAGATCATTTTTTTTTTCTTCAAACTAACTTTTAAAGACAAATAATTGACTTAACTTAGCAACAACAGTAATTTGTTATTGATACGAATCTAGGTTTCTTTTCTTTTATGGAAACATTGTGTACATTATGCGACTTTATGGCAGTTTACTAAAAAAAATGCTAGCAAGTGCAACATAATGTTTATGATGACGGGTGATTTAGATGGAGTTGTCCAATCAGCGAGAGCAGCTTTATCGACTGCGTACAATATTTCCAATAATGGAAATCACTTATCTCAACAAACTATAATATAATAAATGTCAACCGAACCTGCTGGATTTTCATTCTATTTTGTTAGTACTTGAAGATTTTATTGTGAAAGCAGCCCTTTTGTTCAGAACTTTACACTCGAATCGAATCCCATGCCTGTGATCCGGTTACAATGCTTTATATTTTAACCTTTATTTGAAATGGGATTGTTTAGTGGTATCGATTTAGTTTGAATTCTATTGGGTTTTTATATATCTAAAAACTCCATTTTATGATTAATCTTTTGTATGTAAATGACGTTCTAGAAATTTAACAATGATTACTTTGATTTGATCGAAGTGATTATAGATCAGTTGTGTTTTTCGCGTAGAAGGAAGGAGCTTTTATTTAAGGCCAAATAAAACATTATGATGAAACTAGAGTGATAACGCATAATCTAAAGGTGTAATGGTCTAAATAGTACTATTAAATTTCAGAGATCACTTGAAAGCCAGTTTCCTCTATGTTTGTTATATTAGCCATCCTACACCACAATATCTCTTAATATCAGGTGATATAAATTTCAAAGACGCTTCTATCCCGTCAACAGAAAGATATCCAGTGCTAGACATATATAGGTTTCTCAACGACCGGTCTAGGGCCACCCGTATTCTTACGACCTTCAGCAGGTCGTCGGATTACCTTAGTGAAGGCCTACATACTCTGCACCTTCCGGTATTTTTTTGGCGTTTATCAACCCTTTGGTACCATCTGGCGTCGATTCTACGAGCGATGAGCCCAGCCCCTTACTACTTTAGTTTGGCAATTCTTCGGGCAATGTCGGTCATACTCCTCCTCATTCCTGATTCGAGCACACACTGAAACTCCGAACATATTTCTCTCAAGTAACTTTCAGCTTCAAAGTCAATTCAGTACAAATAACTCTGCGATAAATAACCTTGACTTCAAAATCACTATACTCAGGAGGACATAGTCTTAAAGCTAGACGGAAAATTCGAGACATAGGACCGTAGGATGGAAGGGTGTTAATTAAATGTATTGGAAGGAAGAATGCTGAGACGTAGTGACTGACAAGGGTCTGACTTACCGCCTAATGTCTTAGCGTGGCTAACTTCTAAGCCCCTAAATCAACGTTTTAGATATATTCTTTAAATATACTCGCTTCATGACAAAAAAGATACGGGAAAGTAATTTAATATATAGACTAATATACTGCTGGGTTTTGTCAGGCAATTCAGGCTCACAAAAATGTAACTCGAGGTAGAATCAAAGTTGCTTACTTAATATAATATGTTCATATTTTATAATACATGTGCAACTCACTGTAATCAAAGACTCGAGTTCTACTAGAGTTATACTAGAGAATCAGACACTGCTCGATCTCCGTCCAATTAGGGTCTAACTCTTTTTCCTCTCTTTGTATCTTACTAATATATTATTGTTCTACTTTATTTATATTATATTTATTTGTATTATATTATGGCAAAACTGTCAGTTGGACACATTTTCTCGTGAAGCTCTCATCAGTCAAACGCATGAATAAGGAATTCAGTTAACGTCAACACAAGTGTTAGAAATAAATTCAAGCAAGGGTATACGAACTGTACTGTGCGATGTGATATCACATATTACTTTTTATAATTATGACATACTATCAGCAGTAGCTTGAGACGTGTAGATATCATTTCTTTTAATTACTTATTGAAATTTCACAAGTTATCCTAATGAAACGTTGGAACAATAAATACCCGCTTATAAATAAGAAGGAAACAACAAAACATAGAAAAAAGTATGTAGTTAGTGGGAAAAATAAAAAAAAATAATAAGTGGTATTCACAACTACAAACCGATACAATAGACCTTATTTTTAACAACAAAACGATTGCTTTTATTATTTTAGCCCACATATTTGTGATATAGATGAATAGGTGTGTAAAACATTAACCTTTATTAATATCGAAAACATCAATAGAGCAAATAATCCCAAATAAACAAGCATTGTCACGTAAATACCGTATGAAACAAGAACGCACGTGCTACTTTACGATGAACTACCGCTGTCCGCCGCACGGGTTAATCTCATTGCGGTTTACTACCAACATCATAATTATCTGTAATCTACAGTATAAACTCATAGAATAACATTAAATGATGATCACGACCGAATACAATATGCTCGAATGTTGGATTCACTCAACTAATAAAACCTTTTAGTTATTGAAACCATATGATAAATTTGATTTTGAAATTACTGGAACAAGTACACGACATACTCTTTAGGTATACTTAGTAGTAAAGTTTCTAGAATGTGATTTAATTGCATTATAATTGCTACCAAAACCAGGTTTAATATTGAACAAAACCCAAAATTAGGAGTCGACATTTTAAATGATTTATTGTAATATAATATGTTTTAGTGGCCATACGTTACCGCAATACATCAAGATTCAACCCTCTTGATGCATCGTCGATCTCGTGATCTACATTTATCAGATTTTATCGGGCCTTTTGTTGGCCTTTCTTACAGAAGACTTGAGTCTTGTGATCATCATCATATTCATCAGATCGACTTTCGAGTCTTATTGTTTGCTGCAGTTTGTTTCGTACACAATTGGCTGTTCATGTCGTGTGTAGAATTTTTGTTTGGTAATTGGTCCTCCCTCCACTTCTTTAGTAGTTGCAGTTGTAGTAGCAAAACTTGAATATTAATTGCTTGTGTAATTAATATTTAGACCATCCCGTTCCCCACGCCATTAAAAATTAGCAAAACATAAACTTCCCCCATTAATGCTTTTGTAGTATTTGAAAGGCCTCTATATGTATATATGTAGTATTCATCAGTTTGTGCTTTAGTGTCTGCAAGAAAGTTAGTTACTTTATTATTGTAACAGAATCTTCGTCTCGTGTCTGTAGACGGGGTTCTTGCACAGATATAAGTAATGTCATGACTGCTCTATCGTGTTACTCTATCTATACTAAGTCTCTGTTACATGTACTCAGCTATTACTGATATATCCAAATGAATTGTCAATTGTTTTCTAACTATATATCCTTTAACAATCAATAAGCTAAAAGATAGTTCAAAATCTGTACCAAAAAGACATCTGTGTGAACTTGTCAGTGACTTCTACTTTACACTCTATTATCTCTTACACAATGAAACACCTTACTATTCACTTATACTAAGTAACATATATTTAAATAAACTTCAAATCACTGACCCGTAAATTTATTTCGCATATTCCTACAAAAATATGTTTAGCGCAAATAAAAGTATGCAGATGTCTTAAAATACTCACTTCGTTTGTATTTTCACTTGAACTTTGTTTGCGAAAGCAGAGTTCGGTCCAATCCAAAGTCTTTAGGAATTCCGATAGTGGTTTCAACTTATTTCATGATCCATATAAGTAAGTACACATTCTATGGATAATTCTGCTCAATACAACAGATGAGTATATTTTTAAATTTATATGATAAAGTACAAAGCATACACGTATGGCTCGTTGGTCTAGAGGTATGATTCTCGCTTCGGGTGCGAGAGGTCCCGGGTTCAAATCCCGGACGAGCCCTTATATCAATACTTTTTGCTGATAACGCGCAAACTTGAACGATTCAAATATGAGATTCAAAAAGCGAAATCTATTAACACGATTATGGCACAGACAAAGAATTTCATGAAAGTTTCAGAAGCAATGGAACTTTGTTAGTGAAATTAGTCAAAGCATATTTAGAATTCAAAGTGCTTACTTTTAGGGGGGTAGAAACATAAAGTTCTAGATTTCAAGCGATAGTTGACAATCCGATTTATTGTGTACGGCGTATTACTACGCCGTAGCAGAATGGCTACGCGAAGTCGGCTACGAGTGCCACGCCCCTTGGTGTGGGCCCACACGGTAGCTCCGACTTTTGTATTATACTATCCACTAAAACTGCCCCTTGTACTGTGTCTTATCACCATAACGGGGACAACTCAGGATAACACTAAGCCTCACTTCGCTCACGGCTCAAACGGCCTCCATATTGTATGTCACCCACACGTCTGCGCTAGACTAAGGTCTACGTGTGTAGAGTCTTACCGACCTGATCTGAGCCGGCAATCGACAAAAACAATCCACCCATCTATTTACCCCTGTACACTGATGCATCGCATAGGCAATGCCTCGTGTCGATGGACCTGAGCCATGTTCCAGCCGATAGGTAACCGGTCCAGCTCCACCAATTGCATGCCCGCAGCCACCGGAAGGGACAAATGGCTTGCTTTCCCCTTTATTCGATCGAATTGCACCTACTCTTAGGAGTGATGGTTCAGATTCCGTTTTAAGCACTATATTTTTAAAGCTGAATTCGTTTTAATTCAAACTTTCTTGGAGTAAAAAATTCATTATCATGATGTATGTAGTTGGAGAGTTATTCTTTTTAGACTTAACATACTATCTACACTTTATTAGATTACTTTCGAATTCGAGGCATTTATTATCAAATAAAATTAGGGGCAAACAATAAAACCCAACAGTATTAAAAATGTATATATTTGAATATATTCGTCAAAAGTATCCGTAACCGAAGAACTTGTATGAAATTAGATGAAGCGAAAGACGTGTGCTAGGATCGTAGCCGGTGGAAGGATGCACTCTCTACCTACCCTTATGGGAGAGTGGTATATTTCATTTATACTTGGGTATTGTTAAAATTTTGACATTATTTAAATGCAACGTTTGTCTGTCCATTAGTTGATTTATAACTCTAGAGCCACTGAAGCGATTTACATGACTCTTTTTATAACGCACACAGATGTATCTGGTCAAATTATGAAGTTAAAAATGAAGTACGTTATGAATATTTACCATCTGTCATAATTTGGCAATGTTTCAACTAATCCTTATGAATATTTAGAATTTAATACTGAAAATTGTAGTGGATATTTTTTTTTAAATCGATATATCAAAAACGAGCACAGCCACGGGCTCAGCTAGTATTTAATAAGTAAAAGGTTCCATGTAATATTAAATCATCGGAGCGTGTCTCTTCAATAGAGTTCTGTTCGTAACTCGGCGGCATCTCTGTATTCATTTTCAGTTTATTCTCCAGCGCGCGGTGTATCAAGAGTCCCTCGATCATAACCATTTAGATAGATTAGAAATTTATTTATATAATTAAAAGCATTTATAGACGACTCGGCTGTGTTTCGGAGTAATATTCCACCGTCGACTAGTGACTCCATGGAGAGGTCTAATTTACATTAGTGTTACATTTATTTTCATAACTTTTCTGTATATAGAGCACAACTTGGTTAATAGCGTACTTGTAACTTAATCTAAACTAATAAATAAAAGTGTATGTTTGTAATGTCAATTTTTTTTTTTTACTAAATAGATATACAGATACCTATACAGTAAATATAATTTTTAAAACTTTGTCTGTCTGTCTGTTTGTTCCGGCTGGATAAATTTTTACGAGACTCATTTTAGTAGATAGCCGAAGTTACTCCGGATAACTTTGGGTACTTTTAATTTTCAAAAACAATTAGGGTTCCACGTAAAATAAACTAATACTTCTAAAAAATAATAATAAATTCCTATTCAATGCACAGTTTTACGGTCAAGTGCTTGAATTTATGAAAAATATTTTTACTTTATTTTAGTACTAAAAAAATAGGGTTCCGTATAAAAAATAAAACGCACTGAAGAATATATTAAACTCGGGCGCAGCCGCGAGCACTCAGCTAGTTTTGAATAAATTATGTTCATATGTTAAAATTATTTTCATAAGTAAAATTTGCAATTTAATTTTAAACCCGTTCATTTGAACATCGTCGTACCGGGATTTAAAATTCAGTCATGTCATGGCTCATAAATAGTTAAAACTAAATTCAAATAGATATAGTAGTAAATAATATTGAAGTGTCCTTTTGTAATGTTAAACTTTTTTTTTACTAATAGATATGAATGTATGCACGTATATACGATACCCATACCAAAAATATATATATTTTTAATTTTTGGTCTATCTGTCTCTCTGTTAACTTTTATAACTAATCCTCTGAATAAATTTTTATAAAATTTTGTAAGAAGATAGCATACAATCAGAGGGACCTATATAAGGTTGTATGCATATTGTCTCAATTCCACGCGGCCGAAGCCACGAGCACAGCTACTATAGTATAAAAGTACTAAGCATTTCGATAACAGAAAAAAATCAAAGCAAATATTGTTTTTCAATTACAAATGACGTGCTTGTATTATAAATACAGAAATATTTTAATAAGGTGAATAATAAATAAGCGAGCCTTAATTAGATTTTGAGGCGACGTCGCTCGAGGCCACACTGCCTCTTAAAACTGTAGGACGGTAAACGTCGACCAACCGTATATTGTCACGGTTTAATTATAATATTTAAAATTACCACGCGAGTAGCTAACGAACAGAACGACTACTCTATGATCTATTCGAATATGCAGAACATTGTAAGTCGTTACTTTTAACTATTGTCAACTTAACAAAACTGGTAAATTGAGTGTGAAATAAATAATAGGCCAGTTGGTAATCTGTTCGGTTTAGAAGTATAACATTTTACAAAGGTATTTTGATATTGTAATTTTGAAAATTCATGTCCTAAAGTGTTTTAATACGGAGTTAAAAATATACACACACATAAATAATTTGTAGACTCTTTTATCTTATTTTATATCTGCAGGAAGCAGGAAACGAACTCGCAACCTAGCGACGAGCGTAATCCTCTACATCCGTCATTCGACCATCGAAGTTGTTTTTTTTGTGTTAGTTACATTTTTGCTGCTTCGGTGTAAATTCGGTAAAACTGTAAAATCACTTCAACAGCATTAGCTAGTTTAGAAAAAAAATTACATTACATTTTATTTATGACCTAAGGAGTAAAAAACAAGTCATACACTGTTCACTAAATCACATTTCTGTTCTTCACTGATTTTCCAGTTATAAGTCCATTCACCAACAGACAGACGGAAAGAAATTTGTTACATATAGTTAAGGTAAATACTTGATTTATTTGCTCAGAATTATTTTAAAATTTAACAAATTTACAGATATGTTATAATTTGTCGTATAGTCGTTTACTCTTTGGCAAAATTATGGTAATGTGAGTAGTTTAGACAGTTATTCTCAACTCCCTTCGCACCCCAACCTACTTACATGCCAAAACCTTACGAATTAATAACAGTGTTTTAGCTTCAAATTGGGCATACAGTAAAATACTTAGGATGTTAAAATGGTTCACATTAGTCTCAGGTACATGAATATACGAATATTGGTATTATATATTAAATATTCTGCGTGTTCTCTACTCCTGTGGCTAGAGGCCGCCGCGACACGCCGACCAGCTCGTTAACATAATAACGTAATCTATAAACAACTAAATGTAGTATTTAGTTTCGCACATATCAATGGAATCTATTTACACCAAAGCGTAGTTAAGTTCTTTTTAAAATACGGGTCGGTTGGGTAAACCGATTTATTTATGAATTTTCTTTTCATTTATAAAATTATCTTTAAATTGTTAGGACTTTTTGTTGATACTTCACTAATATTAGATTAATGTTTGTTGAGTATAGCAGCGACATTTAATTATTAAATCTGTGTCTAAGTGTGCACCAGTGAGTTGTACCTACTCGGTAGAAATGACAGGAAAAACATGTGTAAAATGAATAAAAGCTTAAAACTGTATGAAATATACATGAAACGCAGATTTACTATTAAATTTATTACAATAGCTATATTTTTATACACGTAATAATACAATCTCACTTGATGGCATTCTAGAGGTTCCATGTCTAGAAGTTCTGCTCTCAAGTGGTGCTACTAGAATTTCCCTGTAGATGTTTTGTCAACAAATTTGTAAACTTACATACAGCCCGTAAAGCCCATACAGAGCTACCCAGGCGGACATTAGAAAATGACCATCCATTTAGGTATGGTTTCCACACGATGTTTCCCTTTACCACTTTCTTTATAGAAAAGGATAGGTGGACTCGAACAGTGTATATTATGTTTATTAACGAATAAAATAATTTCAATTAGCAGTTTTTAACTATTAGTTGGATTAAATAGTTGAACAGAGTCACGGGTATAAAGCCAGTTTTTTTTAATAAGTTGATAAATTAATCAATAACTGTGAGTATAATTAACATTATGGTAGGCATCTGTGTGAATGAGGCCTTAATCCAATTAGTTCTGGAATTAAACAACGCTTGCATATCAGCGCAAACCGGTTATAACGGTTCCATGATTACATTATGCTTACCAACAATGATAGATATAATCAGATATTGTTCACATCAACAATAATATATTGATCTTTTATTCAGTTACTCTATAAATCATAATAAAAAAATCTTTATTCAATTTAGGCCCTAAGAAGGCACTTTTGAACGTCTAAAATATTACCACCGGTCAAGAAGAGCCGGCAAGAAACTCGATCTGGTTGTTTTTTTATATAAAAACTACTCACTACTCGAAATGAATAAGCAAATTAAAAAGTAAATAAACAGATTTAGACAGAAAAAACTTAAAGATATTTAGTTGATATACAGAGGTAAAAAATGACTTGGAACATTTTATCTTTTTGCATATAGTATGAATATATTTGTAATAAATTCTCTTTCACTGTATTATTTTTATCTGACTGGATTTAATGACATTAAAAAGGTTAAACTAAAAAGACAATATTAAAACAACAACAAACTTTATATCAAAATGAGTAAATCTAATAAAGAAATTCGATACGTTTTAAAATTGTATTGAAAAAAAAAGGATGAAATGCAACGCAAGAACCGAAAACAAATTGTAACGTTTATGGACCTAATGCAGTGTCAGTAAGAGTAGCACAAAGTTTGTTTAAGAATTTACAATCCGGGAGTTTTGATGTTAAAGATGAACCTCGCTGTGGTCACCCTATTAATGCCATTTTTGAAAAAGTAGAGCAAGTTTGGTCTATCCGTAGTTACGACATAGCATAAGAACTCAAAATTAACCATAAAACAGTTTTAACCTATTTGAAAAAAGCTGGGTACAAAAAAGCTCGATATTTGTGTGCCACACGAGCTCAATAAAAGAAACCTAATAAACCGTGTACTCAATTGCGATTCTTTATTGAGACATAATGAAACCGAACCGTTTTTGAAGAAATTGATAAATGGTGATAGAAAGTGGATCACGTACGACAGGAACGTACGAATAAGGTCATAGTCAAAGGTCGGTCAGATTTCACAGACTGTGGCAATATCCGGTTTAACTCGCGATAAGGTGATGCTGAGTGTATGGTGGGATTGGAAAGTCATTGTTCATTATGAGCTTTTACCGCCGATCAGAATCATTGATTCGGATCGATACTTCCAACAATTAATGAGGCTAAACCAAGAAGTTGACTGTAGAAAGGAAGAGGCCGAAATTTATCAATAGAAAAGGTGTGGTCATTCATCACGATAACGTTAGACCACACACATCTTTAGCCACTCAGCAACTCTCAGTAAGAAATAAGAGACTTTGGCTGAGTAATGTTAATGCATCCGTCATATAGCTCTGGCCTTGCGCCTTCAAATTTATACCTGTTTCGCTTTTTTTAAAATTCTTTAGGCAGTGTCAGGTTAACATTAAGAGAGGTCTGTCAAAACTACTTGTCGCGTTTTTTTATCAGAAGTCCCAAAATACCTACAAAAACGGGATCATGGTAATACCTAGAAGATGACAAAAGTCATTAAACAAAATGTCACTGTATATATACTGAATTAAATGTAAATAAACTTTGTAAAAAATGTCTTGAGTTTTCTCATAAAATGCGAAGAAACTTTTTGCCCAATCTATATATATAATGTTACAAGTAAATCTATTAATACTTTTGTATTTCATTTAGTAATAAGATCCGTACATTTTACGAGATATTCAAGTCGAACTAATTTCAGGAACAAATTAATCTTTCATTGGACTCACTCTATCGGATGTGAGCAATGATGCGGGTGCTTTTGTTCCTGGTAACACTCACCAACTATTGAGTTATATGTATATTGTTACGCGATAGTAACTGAAAATGTCATCACGATACGATTAAATAATTTATTCGTTACAACTCGAATGTACACATCGCACGCTTAACAATCGACTGACCTAACTCTAAAAAGCTGATTTTTGGGAAATTGCTAAAAACGTTTTGCCATTTTCGATACATCCCATTTTTTGAGATATATTTAAATAAAAACGGCGCGATGGCAATATATTGTGTACTGTGATAATAGTTCATGAAATGATGATTGAAATTCGAAAGTAATTTGATACATATTTTAATAATGATTTAAAAAAAATATCTTAAATGAGTTTCCGATGATCAAATATTTATACATTACAATATTTTTGATGACAAGTTTTGCATTAAGTCTGTATTTTTTTTAATCTGTGGCTGTAAACGAATGTGTTTTATGTTTTTAGTCTTTTTAGAATAAAGTAATCAAGTTTTACACTTAACTATTATAAGGGTCACTAAAAAAGGTAAAAAAAAGCGACAGAAGTTCACTCCGAAGATGATCGGCATATAATGGTTTAAGTCAGTCATCATCTCCCTGTCCTTATAACATTTTTATATGGGGTCGGCCCAACATGTCTTACACTTTGAATTCATGTTGCTTTAAGTTGTGGCTTTTTATTTTACGGCCACCTGCTTGACGCCAACCTTTCCTTGGAGATCCTATTTTTGGGGGTTAACTGCCACCTACAGTCTGAGCGTAGATGTACGGCCATGTTATCCGTTCTGTCGTTTCTTACGACACTCCACGGGATAGGAAAAGGAATGTTGGTATTCTAGAGTCGGCACACTTACGGCAATGGCTTACGTTAGTGGAACATAAAAAATCTAGTTAAAACTTCTAAGAGTGAAAAAGACCAACATAACGAAATCTCAGTATAGGAACAAGATATTGATAAAAATCTAAAATTGGCTGATAGAGGCCGTTGAAACAATTCTGCTTCAGTATCTTCAGTATCTTCTATTACTAAGCGTGCAACATAAGTACTATATACATATATAACACTGTTCACTATTTCCTCTTAGCACTTCTAGATCACTTACATTTCTCTTATTGGTCTTCGTTTCGATGTCTAGTTCAAACTAAACTGACTGGATCGGTCCACTTTTTTCTTATATAGTTAAACAAAGGTGTTTCAGAACGACGCTTCTCACAACAAAGGTCAATGACACCATTAACACCAAGAATATTTTTTATTTGTCGGGCTAGAGTACAATGTGCTTTCTCTCGTCTTTTTCTTATTTCACACGCCCTTACAATATTATAACTATTATATAATGTGGTATAAATTACTTTTTAGTGTAGTATTTTAGTAATTAATAACAATAAAATTTCTTTTGATGTGGCATTGCGTGCCAGCCGTATAATTATAAGGATTTCGATGTCGTGAAGCGGTGATGCTCAGTGGTTGGACAACTAGTCAAGAAAACCCAACTCTCATGCTATCAGGAGTTTACCGTTTACGATCCCTTTGTTAGCATCATTTACTTCGTACAATTAAAATTGACTCGAGTGTCCTCAGTAATACTTGCCACGCACTAAACTGAAGCAATGATTACTTATAAATTGAACCCGGTCTAAAATCAAATTCCAAACTGACAAGATTAATAAACAGTGGTAAAGTTAAAACATGATTACGGATCGAAAAAAATACAGATAGATTTACTCATAAAAATATTAGTATTACAATGGAGATATTTAATGGGTTTTTTTATTCATCCATAAAAGCCATTAAACGGCAATTAGTTATCCAAACTCAACCGTAGCGGCTTCACCTAATGGAATTTCAATTAATTATATCATCTTTATGTTCAATTTTTAAATTCCAATTTTATCTCTATCCATTTTTCTTTTATGACGACAACGTTTGCGTTTTATATGTCTACATTTGTATTGTTATCGTTAAAAAAAAATTCAAAGGTTTTTTTATACAAACATTAAAACAACATTGTAAAAATGATGTATTAAACAGAAAAGGAATCCGCAATTACACCTAAAAGGCGATCCTAAACACGGCATACATTTTTTATCAATAAGGCTTTCACAAATTTCAGATATACTTATCGGATGTTAAAGTTAAAATATAACTTGAAATATTTGTTGTTGCAACTTCATTTTATTATTTATTTTCAACAAGCATAATAAAATTTAGTATAAGTATATTATATCTCTGGTTCAAAACCTTATTAATCTGCAAGAATGATTCAGTATTGTTCAGTGATGCGTCTTCAAAGAGATTTATAATTTTATTATGCGTTTAGAGATAAAACAAATTGATTTCGTTTTAAGAATTCAAGTGACATGTTTCAGACTGACGTTCTTATAGTTAAGACAAGATTGACCCTCAACAGACGTAAAATATGTAGCGTCGTGTGTACAACACAATCTTTCACAAACCGGTCATCTACGATTCTATTTATTATAAATAAAGACGAATATACAAAATAAGTAAAGCATTTTTTGCGTCCAAAAATTATTGTTCCACGTCCCTTACTGTGAACTGGATCTGCGCTATCACTAAGTTAGGCCTGTTTTATGGAGTGATATATTTCCACTGCAAGATATTTCATAAGCTATTTAGTTGAAATTTCTAAAGTAATTTAATAATACCTAATAATGTATTCTTTCGTATGTTCAGTGTTCATTATAATTTTGACTAGTTTTCTAGTTTAGACGAGTGATGATGATTGCATTTGTTAACTCGATAATGTTGTGGCGTAAGGTACCGAGTAACCGGATAACAGCAACCGAGTGGAAAACAGTAATGATAAGTTATAATTATATTTACATACTGGTATATCGACATTTCCTAATAACATAATTTTCTTTGAGAATATTGAAACAACTTTAAAACTAGGTATTTAAAATAAATATTAGAGAGAGTCCCTGACGGGCATTGCTTGGAAGCGAGCTAGATCCCGTTAATCCACGTCTAGGAGCAAGGCTCGCCCCCTTTCATTTTCCTTTAACTTCGCTAATGACAAGACGCTGGAGGAAATGCCGGCTTTTCTTACACCGATATTCGTCTAAATTGTTTAATAATTACTTTCCGTCAAAAAGTCGAAACTTGTTTTAAACTATTACTCCATAATACATGACATAATATATTAAAAATAAATAAACCTTTGAAAGACAAAACTGTCGGACGTATATATATTGCTAAACACGAGCTCTCGTGCATTGTATTTTTCTTGAATGATGTGATTCACAATAGACATTGGCTTATAAGGTTTACTACATCAGTTCTTAAAATCAGCACCTTTTCAGTAACTCCACTGAAGTCTAATTTCCAAGAGATAGCTTAATTGACAAAAACTAAACTTGTCCGTTTCTTGCTGTTTTTTATCACCCAGAATCTTCCACCATCTGTTACACCCCCGTTAGGATAAGACAGTATTGTAGGGACAGGTCAAGGTGCAGTAATTACGCGTATATCAATCTGTTTGAAACGTATATTTGGCTATGTATCTTACAATGATAAATAGAGTGTGTGTTATCCGTGCCACGTCTCGATAATGACTCCCTTAAATACCCGATGGGCGACTAATTTATTTGTAACGCATGCAATACCTGTTAATAATATTCTTAACAAACAAAATATGTAGACATTCTAAAATATGTTTTTTAAAATATAGAAAATTCTCACATTGATTATTGATTAATTCTTACATTGCTTATCGATTAAATCTAAAATTAACTACACTTCCATTTATCTATTTTCCGGTTCTGGTTTAGAAATGTATACGTAAATTCTATTACAGTTTCATATTAATCAATCTTACTACTTATTATGTATATAAACAAAATATACGAATAATTATCCTAACAGTATGGTGCAAGTAATTAGTAAAAGTTACATAATGGGAACAAAATATAGTCTTGAAGAAATGGCATAGGAGTTCTAACACTAATTACATGACAGTGTGATAAAAGTCAACTGTGTCACAAGTCGGTAATCAACTTAAATCGAGTTAGAGATCTGGCAGGCGGTGCGCTCAGCGCGCTCTGTGCGCGCAGAAAGCACTCGGAAACCACTCGATGCCATCTCGCAGACGTAACAACTTTAAGTTTCCTATGGGGACCACAATAGCTATGAACCTGGTCATGCTTACTTAGATTGTTATAGATAAATTTTTCCAAGCAAAACTTTGTATAAAATACTTAGTATTTATATATGTGTCACATTCTTTAAACTATAAAAATTTGTTTGGATGGATTACGATGGAGTGTCGACAAATAACTTCACTACACTAGATAGTAAGTATATTGGAATATTAGAACAAGAGATATGTACAATCATCCAAACAATACCGACCTACAAGTACCACATAAGTATCGTCTCAAAATATAACGCACTATTCATTCATTTTGCAAAAGAGTTTCGGAAACCGCAAAATACTATTGCAAATGCCGAAATTTCAAAACTAAAAATTATCCGAACAATACATATTGAATTCTTCTAAGAATCCCAAATACAATTACAATTGCATCATACGCTGATTAATAGGTTGTATATGTATTCACCAAATTGTAAGATAATAAAATCATAAGTCAGCCTCAAAATGGCGAGTTTCATTGCGCGACGCCTTCGTCCTAATAAAAACAATATAATCCAATAGGATAGGAAATACTTTAATCGAATAGAAGAGAGATTTACAAAAGCAACCAGAAACTGAGTGCTCGAGTATAATGGATACAAATGATCTCCTTAAATGATAAAATAGCTAGAGTTTTTTTTAGAGACAGCGTCCCTAAGTCGTGAGCGAAACTGCTCGTAAAAGAATCATCTGCGCTGTTTCCCACGAGATGCTATTTGTCTAGGAGCTTGGCATTCCGAATCCTTTCTATGTCGAACGCGACACATGGTTTAGCAAACACAGCGAAAATACTTCGATAATACTTAAGAAAAATTCCAAAGGCTTAAGGAGAGCGCTTTCAATATTTAATGGCACTTTAAATATTCATAAATACATTAGCAAATTGGTCAATCTCGATATTGCTGTTTAATGAGGCCACGGTAGAAGGGATTGCGAGCGAACTTTCCGTAACCAAATAAGCACTTCGACGAGACAATTGATTTCATGAAACAAAACAACATTTTAAAGTAAATAAGAGTTAATTCAATTTTCAGAATCTATAATAGATCGAAAATTTCTAATAACAATATCTATTGCCCCGGAGAGAGAGACACAAAATCCATACTTATTATATATTTTTTCCCAATAATATAATACATGCGAGTATAATCCGTTTGGTATTAGCAATCCGACATGAGCTGTCACCGGCACTTGCCTTGTATCACTGACGGATAGTGATGGGAAACATTAGCGTGTACGAAAATAAAAATACTATAAAAGTCGAACAACTGTTATGAGGTTTCACAGTAGATATGTACATCTTTTTTTAAAAATATATTTGCTTTTTATAAGTTAGAGTGAAAGTTACGATCGGTTAACGGATACGCGATGTACAACACAAACATGACGATCAATAAAACGAACTAAAAATATTCAATTTCTGTATCTACACATTTAATACTGGGACGCACTTTATTTTGCACCGATTGCAATATAAATGCAATTGCCAAAATATACCATTTTTAGCACACATTTTACGTCTGCTGTTTTAGAACATATATGAAGTGGGGAACATGTATAATATAGATGAATCAGAATAAATCAGAGCGTTATTCAGTACGGTCGTGTTTCTATTGAATCTCCCCGCACACCCCACGCCTCATGTATATAAACTTTTACGACTAGAATAAAAATAAGTTAGAAACGACCTGCCTATATTTAATAAATGCATTTTATTTAGGTATCTATATGTTAAAAAGCTCCTTGATATCGATAAACGTTAGTTACACATCCCTATTATCCTGTCTATAAATGGAGGGTGAGAAGAGCGAATTAAAAGGAATGCTGACAAAACGGTCCCCGACGATATCGAATCGTAGCTTGTCAGAATTTTATTCGTACAGAAATCTCTTGGATTTGTATTTATACATGTATAATCATGTCGGTTGTAACAAGCACTACTAGAATAGCCGGAAAGTTTGCAAGGTTATACTTCTGTGTGAATTATGTGATTATATTTTCGTCTTTTTAAATCCTTTACAAATTTTCAGCTTCTAAATATTATAGGTAACAATCTTTTAATTATAGTTTTTAATTTATAAAAATATGCTAAAACTAACTAATGCCTGTGGCATGGTCTGTATGACAATTCTTTGGGTATTATACGGAAGCTGTCTTTTATATTAATTTTATCATTACTATTTAATTATTGCGTTGACTCTGGGAAGATAATGTTGTAGCCAATAATATATATAGCCAGCGTGAGAATTATAGATAAAGTAAGGAATAGTGTGATAGGGCAACGTTATGATGTGGTAAAAGATGTAGTGATATAGATAGAAAAAGGAATGCTTTATTGGTTTGAGCATGAGAGAGGAGCATGGAGAGGATGAATGAGAGAAGATTAACGATACGAATTTACGAAGGTTTACTAAACAAACCAGATCAAAAACGTTCTAAAAAAGTGTGGCGTTCAAAAGTACCCGTAACCAAAGAGCGTGTATAAAAGTAGAAGAAGCTAAAGAAGTGTGTTAGGATCATATCAGGTGGATCGTATGGATGGAGTCTCTGCCTTCTTCTTCTCACTTCTGGACGACGTCAACGGAGAGCGCATCGTGTCCGACGAATCTCTTACGTTCTTCGTAATCTTATTCCATTTTGTTTTTACAATAGTCAGAACTGATACATTGAACGTTTCTGTAATTACTAGACTGTTAATTTTATTGGTATTCTGCATAGAATGTTATTTAACCAATTACTTCGCCGCCATTTGTAAATATACTAAGATACTTTGGCTGATTCTGATAACGAGGCGAGGAAGGGCCTTCATATAATACTAGCTGTGTGCCCGCGGCAGCATCCGCGTTTCATATAATCTTTACTCCATTTTTTATACTGAACCCTAGTTTTTTTTTGTACTAAGAAAAAGTAATAACATTTATCATAAACTCAAGCACTTACCTGTAAAACTGTGCATTTATCGGATTACTCGAAACAAACAAACCGACAGACAGACAGACAAAAAATTTAAAAATTACACTTTTGGTGTAGATATCCTGTATACATTCATATCTATTTAGTAAAAAAATTACACACAGACATTTCTACTTTATTTATTAGTATAGATGTATTTAACCTTAGATAAAATGGTAATAATTATGGGTATTCTAGACCCTTTGTGTAAATAACATCAGCTACGGAGTAAATTCCAAGTAGAAAGGCTAGCAATAAGGAACTAAAAACTGAATTACTTTTTGTCAAATTTATTTATATGAATGTTTAGAAGCACTGATTTTCTATGATTAGATGTTTTAAAAGTTGTTCGCACTGAACACGCCGTAACTTGCCGTTGTATGTGCGAGGTAGACTCTGTACTACAGCGACACCTCCGCTTAGACGCTTGTACTCACATAATGTAGCTGAAATATAAATCAAATTTACTTTGTTTTTCAATTTTATATCGTATAGGATAAGTTTATCTCAGCTGCTTTATTTATGTTAAGTGACGATGTTATACTTTAGCAAATTATAAACCAAGAAATGTATATGTATATGTATATTTTACATATTATATTATCTGTATAATTAATTGTCCGTGCTGTGGCTTTTTGTGTAATTTACTGTACTTTTGTACTTAAAATTATACTTCCAATAATGTCAAATATTACATATTGCACGGCTGTTGATGGCCCTTAATAAATAAATAAAAATAAATGTTTGCAGGTTGATAGGATAGTTGGTACTGCTGGGCCACGAGTTTCATGTACGTGGTGAAAAACCTGGTAAATCGTGTGTTCGAGATCAACCAATATATACCTAGAGCTACGTAGTGGATTTACCCATGATTTACTCGTATGTAGACCGACATGGTGATGCTCTCTGTCGATAGATTTTGATTTACCAGGTATCATCGTTGTTCTACTATACTCTATTTATCATCCAATGAGAGATAGAAACTTTTTTGCAGAGGTTGAACAAAGAAAAGGTTTATTGATCGAGCTAGAGTTGTATATTCTGATAATTGTTATCTAATATATGCTAGATTTAACCTTAATACAGTCGGAACCGATGGGTAGAAATTAAATCAACCAACGGCAAGTATTTAAAACTTTAATTTATGTAGTTTAATAAATTATAATTGTATGCTATTGAAATTGTACTTACAGTTAACTGCGTTATGTATCTCTTCTCTGGTGACAGTCGAGTTAGACTCTAGTACAACAGCCGCTGTGGGTCCATTATCAGTGAGACATACTACATTCTCGAGGACACCTGGCATCGCGCTGATAACAGCTTCCACTTCTTCAGGTGCTATCTGCAAGTTAATATTAACATCCGATATTTGACAGAATCCTTTCAGTTATATGTTATTCTAGTTTGATCTTTAGTTAAGTTCTGTTACTCTCTTACTTTTCTATTAATGTCGGGTCATTCTTTTATGCTATTTAATTACTTTGCTTTCTTACCTTATTGCCTCTGAATTGGAAAGCAAACGTCGTCCTTTCTATAAAGTGTAATCGCTCATTCTGGTCTAGATAGACCCAGTCTCCAGTACAATACCAGCCACCATTAAACCATTTATAGTAAGAATCAACGTTTTTATAGTAGCTCTAAAAAGAATAATTGGATAATTATTTACACCCCTCTATGTGCTTCCGCTAACAATGGTTGTAACTATCATTTGTATAGTTTTTCTATAAAATAATATGTCATTAGTACGGGCCATGCAACGGAACAACACGTACAACCGTGAAGCGACATCGCTATAAAAGCGCGCCGCACTAGTTATCGAGCATGCTCCCGCACACTCTCCGGGTCTCCCTCCGCGCTACGGCGAGTGACCCAAGAAGTGTCTCGTTCCCCAACTGCTCTTGACGTCGCCGCCAGCGCCATACAGTGACACTGACCGCATGGTATGATGCATACGCTAGATGCATATCTAGCATTACACGCACAACACTGCATTCACACATAACACATAACACGCAGGTACATAGGTCCTGTAAGGAAGTTAATCCTTTTTCATTCCTAATGGCCACACTTATTTTGCGCTAACATTAAAAACACTATGATCAAAACCGTGGGTGTTCATGGTAGCAACGTTTAATAAGGCAGAATGTGGAATGAATGTTGGTTAATAATATTACTTACCGTTATCAAACATTCACCTTTCAGATAAAGCTCTCCGCTATTGCCAGGCATTACTTTAACTCCCTTGTCATCGACGACCTGTATTTATTTAACAATACATTTAATTATACAAATTGCAACTAAACACGTTAAATGGTTAATACATTGAGACCGATTGGCCCGCGACTTCTGTAAATTATAGCAATTAAGCAAAAAAAATAATATATGGTATGTTATGGTATGGTAATAATAGTGTTATTCTCTCGAGTAGTATATATGTATTTACAAAAAAAACATGTACGATGAGATAAGCTGATATCTATTACCTTATAATGTAAAATGTTGAAAACTTTCCCAACGGAATTTATCGGAGCTTCTCTATCGGGTATAGCGATTAATCCTTGTGTCTCTGTCGATCCGTAGCCATCACATACTTGAGAAGATTTCGGGAGCATTTCCTACAATTATATTAATTTTTATGATGAAACGTATTGTGTACCATCATAAATCACCATCTAGCTTTTTTATTCTGATTGGAGCATAGTAGGGCCAATCCTATTTAGTGGATGAGGGATATTCCGAACGTGTAAATAATTCGCACGGGTGGTTACTTTTGAGGGCAACAAAACGAAGATAACAAGGCAAGAAGAGGAATTATTTTAAAGGGATAGAGTCTATCGATTGAAATATCTAACGGTCCCATCTAAAATGCTTTCAAATTTACAAACAATTTTAAATTTATTTCAACGCTGTATATCTCGAAAACACAATCGTGATCTTTTGGTGATCTATGCACAGGGTGAACAACTAGCCAGAAACAGGTGGAATGATGCTTTTTATATACATTTATTTTTACGCACTGTAGACTCTTGGTCCGCACTCTGTATTAGATATGTTCTTCAACAAAATATTGTACAATAAATTCTTTTAAAATTTAAAGATACAAAATGAAACGACTTACATCTATGTGAGCTTTATATTACTATATTATTATTATTATTTTTCTTAACTATATAGGGTAGTCTACATTATTATTTTTTTATTGTAGTTTATTCTTTCCTCTTCTCCCTTCCAATCTTTCTCTTCAAATAGTAATAATGTTTGCGCAGTCAAAACAGGCATGGTTTTAGGATAAAATAGAATTAGTTAATAATTGAAAAGTAAGTTGATTATAAAAGAAACGAAAATTTTCGTACCTTAAATTTAAGTATTATATCAGGAATGACCCGGGCTCCGAGAAGTAAGACTGTTTCTAGCGATGACAGCTTGTCCGGTGTTACTGAGGCCAACAGACCTTTGGCGAATACTGGAGTTAAGAATGTCCACGTTAGCTGCGATTGACGAGAATAATTGAATTACTTGAATGGTTTGTGCATTATTGTTATGCTATTTATGACATGTATTTTATTAACTGTGTGTTTATAAATAAATAAATAAATAATCAATGAAACATTCATAAATGTTTTTTAAACTGTAAAGGTATGCAATATATAGCACAGTACTTTGATAACAATTTCACCTGATGTTAATTAAGTCCTAATGTGATCCAAGATGTATGTGAGAGTTGACTCTCAAGTGTTGCTGTTGGAACACATTTATAAGTGCTTGGTGACAGATTATCAATCTTGAATAGCTGCTACTACTACCAGCAAGAAAAAAAAATAAATTAGAAAATGCTCTACTATTATGCCTTCGTTTCAGTACAATGTTTTGCTACACCAAAAGATCAGGCTCATTAGGAAATTGCTTTAGTGGATTTGATCCTACAGCCATCGATGCGGTATTCAGCCAGACTATTACTTAGCAATCATCGTTGTAAATAATACTTATTGTCCTTCCTCATACTAATTTATATTCTATCTATTCCACCGAAAGACGTCCACTGCTGGGCATAGGTCTCCGCCAAAGATCTCCAGGACGACCGGTCTTGTGGCACCCGCATCCAACGGATTCCTTCACCGTAATTTCTATTACCTTGTATTTATTGAGGAGCATCTCAGTAACATGTTGCAAATTCGGCTTTAACGGTGAGACCAGGACAGGAATCTGGTAAAGTACGCAGGATGTCACCATCATTGTGAACGTCATCCACTGGATATTCGGAAGAACCATGACCATATCTGTTGGCCTTGGGAATTTACTGTGGTAGGCCCTGCGAGAAAAACTTTTATTTACTAAAAAAAATTAACATTTGATACATGGAGTCAATTAAGTATCACGCTGAGGCCAGAATAGAGCCTGACTTTCAATGAACGTGGCGATAGATATTTGATCTAAAGGCCGCAAGGTATACTGGTTCTGTAAGGGGCCTTTTTACTTTACAGGTTTACTAACCGTTCGGTTAGCGCGGGGAAATTCCGTGGAATTTTTATACGAGTAGCAGCTCAAGCTGAGGTTCGTACCATTTTAGTGTCCTTGCGCTGGCTACCACTTTTAAGCTGAGTGCCTTAAGCGCTGGCCTCAGAGTCCGGCAAAACTGTCAATACACATATATTGCCAGCAGCATTTTGTCAGTTAAAAAAACGGTCTAAAGATAAAAAAGAAAAAATAGATTGAACAACAACCTATCTTAGGTTGCATCACGATATTTTCTCATTATCAAAGTTTAACATTATAATACAATCCGAATCTATAATTTTTAATTTAACGTCAAATTATTTGTTCTCAAAATTTTACTCAATAAGTATTCTAATATTCAAGCTCAATATTAAATTTAAAAAAAAACTCACCTTCAGCAAGGAGTATATTCAAATATAATATTTATTTCATAATAATGAAGACTAACCATGGACTTGGTAACTGAGCCACTAAACCCTTGTTGGTAATATATACAGTTTTTGGGAATCCCGTTGAGCCGCTTGTAGACAATAGCATCGCTGGTGCTTCGGGCGCACACTCGGGTAGTCTGGTAAAGTTAAAAATAAATTTATTAAGTGAACGGTTGTCGAATAAATGAAATTAACGCTTTTTACGAGTGGGTTCTGTATCTATGTTATCTATGTTTAATGATATATCAATTTAATATAATGCAATACATAATATGACTGAATTATAAAAGAGAATTACGGCAGTGCATGTCAAAATTATTATCAGTAGTGTCTACTATGCAAGCGAAAGGTTCAAATGTGACAATAATTTAATTATAGCATAAATTATTATCGTAAAAACAAGACACTAACTGAAAGTTCTCGAATTCGTAACTAAAGCCATCAGTAAACTCTCGCAGTGTATCTTCTCCGTCAGATATAACTACGATTGGTTTATTTTTCCATATCTCTATTGCTTTGTTGATTGTCTCGTAGTACTCATTATCACAAAATACATAATGTGGCTCGATTAATTCCAAGAAGGAATTTAGTTCACCTGAAAATTATGAAAATACTCACTTAAGCTTTTAGTATATATTATATACATCTTGAAATACAGTATAAATCCATAGTTAGCAGTTGTACAATTCGGCAGTCCCATTTCAAAACCCAGTAAGGGACACTTTTTACAAAAATCTTTTTATTGCATAATCTTGCAAACCTAGTAAAACCCTACCAATTTTATAAATACAAAAACACCAGCGTTGAAAATTCACAAATAAGCAAATATTTTTAACCATTTATACCTCGTAAGTACACCATTCACTGTCTCTTAAATACTTCAAAACCTAGTAAGTCACTTTAACCATTTCAAAACCCAGTAAGTCTCTGAGACTTGTTAGGTTTTTACATGGTTAAAGTGAATTACTAGATTATTGGAAATAAGCCCAAACACGAAAGAGACGACGTGGATCAGTACGCAAGAACACAGCAAGAACAGGTTAGGATTGTTCCTTTATAAAGGAGGAGGAGATAAATGCAATTTTATCGTTGGATATGGACACTTCAAATTGTGATCCAAAATGGAAATTGAATTATATATATATAAAAATACTGAATATATTATTTCACATGCTTAAAGGCGGTACGTGTGTAGTATGCTCGATGTATGAAGAACTGAAGAAATATCGCGATATATTAACTTAATGCCTGCACAAATGAGAATAAAGCTGATTCTGCTTTACAAAGATACACATTAGATTAAATAAGCAAAAATTCAAACAATGGAGTTGTAGAAAGTGTTTCTTTTACTAGAAATACCTCATATTAAATATGCGGTTATTTCATACAGTAATGGTTATGATAGTCAACGACTTCTTGAATGATCTTAAATCGGTAACTATTCGCTAACTTAAAAAAGGTTTATATGAGTAATCGATTTATGAGTAAGAGTCCACGGATGCTGTTCACGGCAATGTCAAAACGAGAATAAACAGGCAAATAATATATATAATTTTAAAGGTGGTGTGATACAATTTAGAGAAATATAAAATAGAAAAATGTATTGCTGGCGGAAAGCGATGGCGAAATAGACTTGACCGTAAAGTATAGAATAAACGCAACATTTGTGAAATTCAGGTAGTTCACAGTAGTTTTATTATTTTGCTCTGGGTCACAGCTACCAAGTGTGCAGGTTCTGCAAATCCCCCTTACATTAAAGCGGAAGATATACAATACCATGATCCAGCCTGTCGTCTTATACGCATAATGTTTGCATATAAAGGTGATGGACGTGGATCATTTCGTGAACGATGGTAATGTCTGGAAGTAACACCCCTCTTTGTGCTTTCGATAAAACCGTTTATTGTTATTATAAATTGTATAATTTTAATAACTTAAAAAAAACATGAAAAAAACCAGATCGAGTTTCTTGTCGGCCCTTCTCGACTGAGTTGTTTTCCGAACCTGTGGTAGCTTTTTGACGTTCATAAGCGCCTTTTCAGGGCCCAAATTGAATAAATAATTTTTTGATGTTGATTTTGACTAAAGGAGACAACATACAGCTGAGATGCGAATGTTGAGATGGATGTGTTAGGTAACAATAATGTTCTTCATTACTAATGAGCACATCAGACGAATTTTGAAAATGGCGCCAGTGGTAAAAGTTAAGGAGCAGGCGTCTGTCTTAGTATGGGCATATGATGTGCAGGGAGTAAGAGTATGTTGTAAGAATACTAATGTGGTCGGTTATAGGGGAGGGAGAGAACCAAAGTAAAAGGTGGATGGATTGTGTGTAAAAAAGGGAGTGAATATGATCTCAAACAGAGACCAATGGAACTGGACTTTCTAAAGAAAAAAAGTGATGTGATTGTCCTTCTCAAAAGTATAGACACTCCAATGAGCATGAGAGAAATAAAAAAAAAAAGAATTTATTAATAAATTGGTGTGTTCGATGCCCGAATAAAAAAAATCATTTTAAATGAAGTAACATTTGACAAATGATGGACAAGTCTGCAGCTGAATAGCTCTTTTTATAAAATAATTCATGTAAATTCAATAAATCGATATTTAGGTGCGTTTAGAACAGTAGTTACTAGAATTTGGTTAATGAGATGTGCTGAGTACAATGTTTCATAAACCATAAGAAAACGTGTAAGTAAAAAAGTAGTAAGCTCTTACTATGTTATGAATCTGGTTTTTCTGCGTGAACCTAACTCTCTTGTGTCGATTATCAAAGTTAGTAAGGGATTTAAAATATGTGATATACAAATATATTAAAAAATTGGTATTAATACTTGTTTATTGCTTAGTTTTTTTTTATAACCAATAGCATTTCTTTTACTTAACATAGATCATATTCAAAGGCTAACCTATTTTATGTTTTTTTTCGCTTTTCTGTAAAATTTAGTTTTAAGCACTTACTAGGTTTTGAAATGGGACAGCCTAATTACGATTAACTTTTTTATTGGAGCCAAGCAATTACTGTTTTTATCTGGGATTGAAAGGGAATGCTATATGCCTTTTTCGCAAAACAAATGTCTGTATCTAATAGTATACAAGTGGTATGAAACACGTAAAATGTGATGTTATTTTATATTATATTTTAGGATTTTTGCGGATTTTACGCTCTAATTTTAGAAGTCAAATTAAATTTGTTGCCTTGTTTTTATTCAGATTATTATTTTATTTTATTGATTTAACACAAGACAGCTTATTGTTGATAAGATAATAAAGAATAATCAGTAGAGACCCCTTTTCCAAGGGATGCGCATTTAAAAACGGAAAATATATGATTTGGTTATATATCCTTTTTATTGTTTTTTAAAGTAACTTACATAATGGTACATTAGGATCCATCATAAATGGTAATACTCCAGAAAACAAAGTGGCCCAGTACGTCGCCGCCATTCGCTCATGATTTCTCATCACAACCATTACTGTCCTGCCTTTTGGACATTTGGCTGACAGTGAGCGAGCTATAGCTACAGCCTGCTTCAGTATATACTCTTTTGTAAACTTGTCCCCAGTTGCACCATTAATCTGAGATGTGAAGCAGTTTTATAATATATTCATGTGAAAATCAATATACAAAAGTAAGCACAAAATTTAATATTTTTGTTAATTTTTTAAATCTTTAAATATTAATATTTTATATAAGTAACGAGGAATACGAACTTTGTTTTTACTATAAAAATTTCAGTTAATGTTTTTATGTATGTGTATATTTATAACCTATAATTGCTTAGTACTAATAAGAAAATGTTAATTACCTATCTGTAATCTCGATACTTCTTCGTAATATTAATTAAAACATTTTATTCAAATTAGTTCATCAATTTTTAAATTATGCATCTATATAAAAATACGTTTAAGCAAATTAACAGAAAATAATTTATATTCAAATGAAGAATTTGTATTTTTACATGCAGTTTCGGTATATTTGGGATTTCATTAAATGTAAATGCACTGCAATAACATAATGCTTACCATATAAATATTACGTGGATTTTTCTTCAAGCTGTAAAGCATGATTTCAGCTAATGTGACTTTACTTCGCTCGTTGTGTCTGGCTGAATGCCCTTAGATGATAGGATCTCATCAAGAACTAGATCTAAATACAGCTGAGCTGCGTTCGGCTCACCTCTAACCACTGTGTGTGACATTTCTGAAAGTCAAGAAACTATGAACATGAACAATATCAAGGCATTATATAAACGTAGGTCTGCTTATTAAAACTGAGTTATAAATGGTAAGAAATACATAATGTTTATACTACTCGGTCCCTATTTAACGTTCAACGATATTATATTTAAGAAGACTCCAGTACACTAAAATGTTTATAATATTACGCCATACGTAGAATGCATTCCTAATGACTTTGTAAATGTTGACTTTTATCAAAATTTGTTATAAGAATTACAAACATTAACTTAATTAATTTGATAAAAATTAATAGCTTATAAATTTGGAAAGCATTAAAGGGGTTTAGCTATAGCTAATAGTAAGTAAGGGTAGTGTGTGTCTAAAGCAACATCGCGCTGGTACACAACACACTGATGATTTCAAACATCAGAATTCTTTTCTAATATGTCTAGCATTATACTACATATTGTATGAGAGTAAACGTTTTAAATAGCTTTTAGTGGGAACGAATAAATAACATTTATATTACAGTGAATAACAAAAAAAAAAAAGTTAAAACCCGACCCATATAAAGTAATTGATATTTTGTCGTTACTATTAATACTGTTGTTTACGTAGATAAATCCGTGTGCAATTTTCCTAACTTATCAGGAGCCGCGCTCGTGACAGAAACGATGATTAGATAACGCACATATTTAGAGAGTCGATAGATAAATGTTTTTATAAGAAAACAAATACATTACAAAATTAACAATACATCGTCAAAACTCGGAATAGTGATGTCGTCACGAACTTTGCTAATACATGGGCAGCAGTTATTTGCATGCTACGTAGTACACAGCCCGGCTTGGCAACAGTGGCAGTCGTTATACCAACACTAGCACCATTCGATGAAATCCTGTCACACTCCTGTGATCACTATTTATTTCTTTCAAAACACACACACTCCAGGACATAACACGCAGGTTCTGTAAAGGATCTTGTTTTTTTTTGGAAATAAAATTTGTAGGACTTAGCTGAGATCAATGCCGTGGAATTTTCTACTCAGATAACGACCAAGCCGTTGTCTTTGCTGCCCTTGGGCTAATTATCTTTTTCGACTGATTGTCGTAAGTGCTTCTCCCAAAGTTTGATGAAGTTGTAAACGCCCTTTCGATCCAGTAATTTATGATTCAGTAAAATCAGAGACAAGATGAATAAAATATATTTGAAAATAGTTTAACTTTACCAAATAATAAATGAGACTCACCGAGGAATTCTATAATTATGAGAAAGTACTTTTATAATTTTTGTTACTTTGTTTTTTCTATTTTACTTTTATTGGTAATATTACTGAACAGTTATGTGTTCACGATTTGGTCACGTAGTGATCACTAAGTATTTATCAGTTGGGGTTTTGTTACTCTGTGGGAGGGCCGAGTGCAAAAATTTTTCATCCCGACCTGTACTTATAACAAATCATATTATCAGCACTTATAAATATCCGATACATTAAATACTATCTTACTTACAAATTATCTCAGATACAAATGTTTAAAATAATACAAAATTATATGTGACGTGTCCGAGTAAAGAACATAAAAACAAATGTATATATTTTGTTGGAATTAACATTTTAAAAGATTAACTACAATGCCTTTAGTTATGGATATGGTTTCACTGACAAATTTATAGAAAGTAAACTGAAAATCGAGGTCAGAATGATAAAACGCAGACTAGACAAGTGTTCAGTGATTACAAATTGAGATTGATAGTTAGAATTTGAACGATGGTAGAAATTGCATGAAGTTCTAAGCACCAAATGAAACAAAAGTTGTGTGCGTATTTAAAACTTTTACGCGCGATTGAAGTAAAATTAAAATAACTGTTGTGGCAGGTATTATTAAAAAATAAAAAAATACATAGAAATTAATATTTCATATAGATAAGAGTAGCATTTATTGATAAAATAATTTAAAACCTAATAATAAATGTCATATTGACTGAATGTCATTTTGGTTTGAAAACGTTATCTTTCTTCGAAAAACCTAAAAAAGTTTTACTATTAAAAAACTAGTCAGGTGACAATTAGTATATAGATAGACTTATAAATGTATAATTATGGCACTTAATTTATTACAGGTCAATACAAAATTTGTCTTTGACTTTAAATAATAAATTTCGATATTTTAGGTCATAATTAGAGGGGAAAAATATATGACGTGCTTGTTTGCTTTTATATTTAGTAGGCCGAATGAACAATATTTTTCAAAATTTGTGGTTTTAATTTTTAATTGGTGATGTTACATAACCGAACGCACTCGAACCACCATCCAACTATGCGTGCTGGGCCCGGTAGTACAATTTAGAAAAGACAGTCGGACGGCGGAACGGCACGTCCGTGCAACAGAGTACCCGGCATGCGTTGCCACACCGCTAAAGTACTCAGACTGTACCGGTCGACACTGATCCTCTGGATACAGGTGGAAGTAGGGTGTGTAGGTTGTGTGTAGGAGATGTGAGAAATGTGTAAGCGTGATACCATCTGACATCCAAAGGCGACGGCTCGGCACTATCACTCTCGAATACTCAGTTATAAACTTTTGTATCTAATGTTCAATACAACAACAATAGTTATACACGACACTATTATAATCTTTTCATAGTTAAATTCACAATCAACCAAGTAACCAGCAATTAAAGATATGCTCCGATGTTATCCAACAATACACGTTGGATAACACGCACGCATTCAACTCGACTGCAAGCGGTCGGTGCGGTACGTCACAAGCAAACTACGTACCCTCAATTATACATTCATCACAAAAAATTACAAATAAAATATTAAAAAATATCATCTACCTGCCTATACTAAACAGATGATGAAATCATTCAAGAAAATATGTTTATTATTTTATTAAGTTTTACTATCAAAAAAGTGGAAAATAATTAAAAAAAAAACATAAACATAAGCTGACGCCTGTTTTCCCCGAAGGGTTAGGCAGAGGTGAAATAGCGAACTACACCACCCACATTCTGCCGAGCTTAGCTCCGTCCCAGATGTGCACGCTTTTACTATTCCTTTCATGTTCATAAGTACTTTCTCTCAATAAACCTCAAATATAGTCTCCCATCATGTTTTCATTGTATTGACCTTGATAACGTTGTTCGAAGCTCAATGTCCTGGTGAAAACGTTCTCGTCGCACTTCTGAATACGCTCCTATGTTGTTTTTAAACTCATTTAAATGTGCATGCAGCATATGCACTTTTATTGACATGGCCTTAAAATGCTCAACTAATTTTTATCACAAACGCAAATTTTATACCAAAAAAAGATATTTTCTTTTCGTTTTTGTGCATAATTAACCAAAAAATCATAAAACAGACTTTAGGACAAAGAACGAAGTTCTTTTTGTAGAGTCGTGTAATCAAACTTACTACTTCCTTATATAAGATATATATTATTAGCCTAACTATACCACGAAACCACAATACACTAACGCATGTTTATTACGATGAAAGCATTCCATTGGAAAGTTCAAGTACTGGAGATTTGTATATACAAACAAACATAAACACAGACAAAAGATAACAATATTAGTTTCGTAAAATAAAAAAATAAGGAACAAAGCTTTTAAATTTATTTCACAGTAAATCCAGTTTCCTTGTGCGGTGCAATGATGTAGAGTCTGCAGTATAGCTCTTTATTAATTTCTTCATTGACATATCACAACCAGCAAATTACATCTGACGGTTGTGTGCATCGTACTTCGGAATGCACATTATTGTTAGACATACATTCTGTTATCTACAGTTTTTCATTTTACACTAAATTTTATGTACTACTCATTACAGGGACAAGATGTTACTCATTATAAGACCACTGCTGTCCCACTTCAAAACTTATGATTTTTAATATCATAACAGCGCAATCTACAGACAGGAGTTACCAATGAGTGGTTGACAATACATAAGAAAACGCCATTATTCTATCTTTATCTTACTCTATCTGTCTGCTGAACTCAAAAACAACAAGCACGAACAAGTCATTACTTGTTACAAGTCATTACAGATATGCTGCTTAGAGATACGATCCTCTTAAACAATCCTCCTCTGGTAGACGTGTAAAGTATAAAATCAGATAAAAAAATTATGACCATTTTTTATGCTGGTTCTTAAAGGATTTGAGTTAATAGAATTGCGCCTACATACTTATATAGCACGTACACGTTCGCACAAGACACTAAAATTGCACGGCAATAATGAAAGCTGGATGGAAATTCAGACACACCAGTTAGCTACTGTTGGCGTTGTTTAGGATGTCTCTTATTTCTGTAAATTTTACTCATATATAGATATCGCCACGACTAATAACTAAATAAATTTAGTATTTTTAACCTCATTATTAGGGCAATGAGTAATTAAAGGTCTCTTTATGAATTCATGAGATGTGGCGTTCCAAATTCAAACACAGAACTGATTTATGCAGCGGCGAGAAGCAGAAAGGGGCCAATGGTTTTAATAACATCTGTAGCTTTCAGTGAATGGTTACTCTATTACTTAATAAAAAAAATTAAAACATCAGTCAAATACAGTATAGTTTTGTCGACTGTACGGAGCCAGCAGTTCCGCGGATGACAAAGTTTCTAGAACTTTCCTCATTAGATGTTATACTCGGTTCGTCGTGTACTCCGCGACTCCTAGCTCCAGGGATTCGATTACTTTCTCAAAACTAAACAGGGATACTAGAATCCTAGGTCACTTTAGAACTGGATGTTTTCTCTCCTGTGCCTTTGCAAGATTCGAACGTGACTCGTGTCCTTTAATAATTGAATAGAGGTGAGTTTGCTTTGTTCAACTGCTAAAATTATTGTTACGTATATAAATTACAGAAGCAATTCGACTCAGTTATAAAATCGTACTTCTTAAATATAAAGACTTCGTAGCGAATGATGATTCGAATCCTTCAATGAATCTGATCTTTCAATAAAGGAATGGAACACAGCAATACTACATAGTATAAAGCATTTTTCTAACTATCATATTCAAACTAAAAATCTAAGAACAAGGTATGTTTCAAAGCATCATCTTGCAAGACTGCATTATTTTTTTTTTTTAATTTAATTATCAATAAAACATATTACAAAAAATATACATCTATAAAGCGCCATTTAAACCTTTAAAGTTTGTCTGTAGCACTTAAAATTTAAAAAATCGGTTACAAATATATAATGTAGTTAGGGTTTTTTACAAACAGGATAAGTAAAATTGTTTTAAACAAAATTTGCAATTTTTTATTTTATATTTATATTTTTATATAAAGATCTATAACTTAAAGATGATTTAAGCATAAGGTGAAATGATCGAGTTACAAGTTACCTTATGTAAACTCCTTTAGTAAATCAAATTAGAAAGATGGTTAAGTAATCAATGTTGAAAATATCTGAACAATGCAAATATTTATCTGAATATTATAATTTTTAATACAAGTAATGTTTAAAATATAACTACGGCCATTAGTAGTAATCATTAATAAACTACGTTAAATGTATATATATATATATATATATATAGTCGAATAAAGTAAATTGTCAAAGCGTCGAGTGAAATATAAATTCAAAGTCAATGCTTTATTTATGCACTAGCTGCGTCCCGTGCCGTCCTGTCCCGTTCAAATTCAATACAATTTTAATCAATCCATTAATCTTTTGTCAATGAATAAGACTAAAATGCATTTACTTACAAACTCTTCTTTCACACTAAATTCGACGCGTGTCATTTAAATTACTATTACTTTTGATTGGGTGGACCGATTTTAATGAAATAATAACTTTTAAATTATACGCTCCTTTATTGTAATTGACGCCCAGACAACCAACCATGTAGACAGACAGACAGACTTTAAATAAATTATTGATATATATTTAATTAACTCTATTAAGTCCCTTGCACAAAAATCGGAATTGTTTAGACACGTGCAATTTACATTTCTATATTAGTATAGGTATAAATTAATAATTTCTGATTGTGTGACGTATATTGCTATGTATTTATTTATTATAACGTACTTTATGTATATTCTATATCCGCCATGATTCGATCACGTGTCCCCCCGAATAAATCAAATCTCTTTGAATCCTCTTAACTTGGTAATATCTTATTGACTTCATACAAAAACTCTTAATATTTCACCCTCTGATGTTATTATGAATTGGGACATACGACACGAGACAACAGATAGTTCATTACAAGTTGATAAACTATCTTGAAATGGTGGTTTGAAATCATTTTTTAATTTGATTTCATTTCTTATATTTGATTATCCAGAGTATGTATGTTTTAAGTTTTGTGAAAATACATAAAACGTAAATATATCGTTTTTGATAAGTTTTACTTCCTTACGTTCAATTGTAATGTGTTTTGAAACATAATTAATGAAAAAGATGTCAATAATTTGTTTGAATATGAAAGTGGACCAGTGGAACCAGTTTGTACCTGGTACCTAGTTCGAAACGAATGTAACTCTATTTAACATATATCGTGATTCTATATGTGAAGTGAGGCAGCTGCAACCCGTGTGTGCTATGGGGACGCGTCTGCGGTGAGCCCTCGTTTCGGTTTTACGCTGTTATTAAATTGTATTCCAATTGAATTATTCTTTTTATTTCTATGAATTTTTGAGAGTTCTCCTGATTCCATTTTTATTTCATAAGGTACGACGGCACGGTGTTAGTGGTTCTAATGACAAATGATTCCGAGTTTGATTAGCCATAAAGACCTTAAGAATATTGTTTAGAATTGATCTGAATTTATTTATAAAAATAGAAACCAATACTGGAGGTGTTTATATGTAGTATGTACTCGATGGGTTTGTTTGTTTGATTGATCGATGATGACTAAATTGCTATAAGCCTTTGAGCACTAACCTGGCATTCACGCCAGCTTTCCATTGTTTTCCTATTGTATCATTTTTATGGATAATCGAGATATTGAGTGAATAGTAAAATAATCTTAACGGTATTATATATATGTTGTTTTTAATGAATTCAACACCAATTAATTTACCTGTAATCGTATGAATGGCGATGGTTCTAGAGTTTATCATGTCCAGCAGTGGGCTGGCAATTTTAAAGATTCAAGTATTTTTAAAGATTGCCCAATCTCACTTGATAAATTAGTGATGATATACTTGAAGACGTTTGTACGTTAAACCTAGATGTACTGTCTCTCAAGTGATGCTGTTGGAATATACCTATAAGGTGTTGAGCGACAGATTTCCAAACATAAACTTTTCAAATGACAGGAAATAGTAAAATTTCAAATTCGCATGATGTGATGAGCGTCCGATATTTGATATTTGATAATGTCACTACTTTGAATATTCGTGAATAATAAACGGCGGTTAGAATTACACAGTGAGAGAGAAAGAGACAACAAAAATAAATAGGATATATCTTAGAATAATTATTTTCTACTCTTTGTACACTATTCGTTCTGGAGGAAGTGTGCTTGACTGTATTTTAAAAAGTGTCATACAATTTTTTTTTAAATCTATTACTCAGTCATATTTCATATGTAGTCCTTACAAATAATCTGTCTTACAGATTTAAACTAAAGATTATCAAGTAATTCACATCTAATATGTGCATACTCTGTACATGCGCTTTTTTATTTCGACGCGATAAAATATACACAAAATAATTGAAAACATATCAAGTGAGTTTTGAGTATCTCTGACTGCCTAACTAAGTTGCCCTATATCTTGGCAACTGGTTTGCCTCGATTGAACACGGTCCAGTAACGACCAGAGGGACAGCCATGGACTCATAATATTTCCTAAACCCAGCCCGTGTTTAGTTAAGTTACATATAAAGTTCCATTTCACTCATTTTAAAATTGATTTAAATCCCATACAAAATTACATTACAATTGTAACAAAATTGTAATGAGTTAAGAAAAAATTTTGAATGTTATTCACGGACATTCACTACATTCATACATCAAGACAGAATCTATTCAGAAGTTTTTGCGTGATATGTGTACAGACAAACATTAAAAAAAAAAGGCTAAGAATGTGTTCAATACTTAATTCTAAAGTCAAGCTATATATATAGATAAGCACTTTAAGTGACAGATTAACGTTTTATCTTTTATAATATGTCATGAAACATGGAAATACAAGTCTATTGAACTGTATATAGATAGACATGCGACACCAGAACTCAGTACTGAGCCACCATACATCAAAGAATTAACGTCAACTAATGTACAATCAAGTTCAAGCCTCACCTGGTTTCCTCTGGGCTCATCATGTATCATCTCCTAATATGATTATTGTGGACGACGTTAGTTTGTTATCCTTGTACATTATATCATTGAAATGTAACGCTTCATCTACCTACTGCTGTAATTCTCATTATAGTCGTAGTTTTTTTTATTACAATTTTAAAGTAATTTTATTGACGAAATCCAACGAAAATATATTTAAAATAAGTAATACTTTTGTAAAAGGCAATGTGGGTTTAGTGTTTATAAAGGTAAGTTTATAAAGTGGATTATTACGTGAACGACAATGATATCTAGAACAAAAGTCCCTTCTGTGCTTCTGCTGAAACATATGATTAGTATAGTTATTATTAAAAAAATATACCAGATTGTTTTTCAAAATGAATATTTTAGAGGTAGTTTGAAAGTGGTAGAAAGGTTCATAAGAAATCGTTTGTCGTCGTGGGTATGAACATGCTATGAGAAGAGAGTGAAAATAATAATGTGATATAATCTATAGTCTTAACATTGTAGTTCTAGAGTGTTTAAAAAAAGTCTCAAATAGTGATAAATGGTTAAATCCTGTTGATTGGTGGTACGGCATTTTCTGATAATGCCTGCCTGAGTAGCTACTACACTCAAGTTTAAAAAACCTGTCGCCAAACACAAATAGTGGTGTGTTCCGGCAGCATCACTTGAGAATCAGTACCTCTAGGCTTAGTGTGTTCACCATCCTGGACCACATCGTCACTTAACATCAGGTGAGAATGTGGTCAAAGTACTAAATCTATATCGGATAAATGAAAAAATTGCTGCATCAGCACTGACTAATCCCGAAATGTGTCGCAGTGAATCAAGTTACTATGGTGGGTTTTGGTATGTGCATGTTTGTGTGTATGTGTGTGTGATGATCGCAATGCATTCAGGTACAAAAGCCTTACCGCCCTCTATGTATACTAATAAATAAAATTGAAATGTCTGTTTATAATGTCAACATTATTTTTTTAATTAAATAAATATTACTATATATACGATAGCTAAAATAACATTTTTTGAAATTTTTGTCTGTCTGTCTGTTTGTAATGGGTAAATTTTGAGGGGACTTTTTTGGTAGATAGCTGAAGTTACTCCGGGTAACTTAAGGTACCTTTAATTTTCGAAAATAATTAGGGTACGCGTAAAAAAATCCAACTCATAAATTTTTTAATAAAATCCGATTCAATGCACAGTTTTATGGGCTAGTGCTATAATTGATGAGTAAGATTTTTATTACATCTTGGTACAATTTTATTTTAGAAAAACAAATAAGGTACCGTATAAAAAAAAAATTAAAACGCAGTAAAGAAAATATGAATCGCGGGCGCAGCCGCGGGTACACAGCTAGGAATTTACTATGAGAAAATAACTTAAATCCATGGGATAACTGGTAACAGAAATAATTATAAAATGTAATATAGTAAGTTATTATATGTAACAAACCTTATTTATTTAATTTGATTTTCAGAAAAATATTATAATAAGCAAAGAATACGGACGGAATAACATGATCAATTGTAAATGTTGATTATTGTATTAGTCTTAGCGAACTGTCGCTCGTATTGTGCTCTGTTAGTAAAATGTATCAAGGAAGAACATTAGCTTGCGTCTTTGAGCTGTAGGGGGTAGGGTTTAGGGGAGGCGTGGCGTTGTTCATCAATCTTGTTACAATTTGACATTCCGTTTGTAAATGCTTTTTATTTAGCATCGTCTGGTATCCCGCCGGGGGTACCGCCATTACCGGAGCGTGTTATCTCCGAGCATTTGATAAAATATCTGCTAAATACTCCTTATTTACGACAAATAATTGTATTAATTGAAAAGCTATTAAATGTTTTACAATAAAAATAATTGTTAAGTAATCTAATTTATAGTATGATGATAGTTGATAAATGTCTTAACTCTTAACATATTATACAAGGTAACGTCTTTCTGTTTGTCCGTATGTTGGCTTACACTTAATCAGTTTACATATTTCTTTTTTAATTGTAACTGTACATATATTTTGTAGTTTGGTTTCAGTATATACTTTGTTATAGTAGGAAGTATTTACAAAAAGTTATGTTGATATAAATTGATAAAAAACTATCTGCGTACGTGACTCCGTTCGCGTGTGTTATAAAATTATAGCCAAGGCTTTTTTAAAATAAATTCTATATAATGTAATGAAAAAGAAACACCATAACTGTCGTCACTTTTACAGAATTTTCTTAAAATTTATTATTCAGTACTATACTACTTAATGTATGAAGAAAAATGGAAGAGGAAGACATGTTGCGCCGACCCCAAATAAAAATGGGAAAAGGGTAGGGAGATGATGACTACTTAATGTAACTTATAAGCCTACTACCGGACAGACAGACAGGGAGACGTTGCCTTTTATATAATGTATGTTTCAACGTTACTAGCTAGAGTTCACTATTACAAGTGCTGTTTATATAAATCGATATAAACCGACATTTCTCGATATCTGTATAATATTAATTGGTATTTTAACAGTTATTATGAAGGTAGGTGATTGACGTTCGGTTCAAATAATTGTATACCTGAGATTGTGATTGTGAGATTGTGAAACCTTCGAAATGTAAATTGATTAAACGGGCTCGGGCATTGTCGACGCAACTTTGATGTCGGAATCTGTTACAATGAATATTTGCTACGTAAGTATTATACCGACAATTATAATTATTATTAGACGATTTCACTAGTACAATTACACTATTGGAGTGCTGTGTATCATTATTAAAGTGAAGGTCTGTTTGTAATGTCATCATAACAATTTTAACTAAATACATGTATATACGACGAAAGCTATAATATATAAAAAATACAATTTTTAAAATATCTGTCTGTTGTTTTTTGGTAATCTCCAGAACAGCTAAAACGATTTTGACGAGACTTCTGGTATATAGCTGAAGGTACTCTGCGTAACTTAGGGTACTTTAATTTTTTAAAATAATTAGGATTCCGCGTAAAAAAAATATAACTCATAACAATTGAATAAAATCTGATTCATTGCACATTTTTACGAGTAAGTGTTGATATTACGTAAAATATTAACTTTATCTTAGTACTAAATAAATTATTAGACTTCCGAAAAAAAAAACGCAGTAAAGAGTATGTAGAACGCGAGCGCAACCGCTGGGAAACAGCTAGTACAATATAATATTTCGCTATCAGTCTAATCAGTCTGATTGCAAAATAACTTTACGTGATTTATTTTTACACGTGTATCGAATAGTATGAAATTGTTAAATATGAACGAAGTAATGCGGATAATAAGGGTTTTGTATATTTATTTATTTATTTATCTACACAAATAAATAAAATTCAAGACTTTAATATCAAAATAAGAAGGGTTTACTAAATATATATCAATGTTTATACGTTACGTATACCAAAAACACGATTTTTTGAAGTTTTTGATCGCCTGACTATTTGATTATTCCGGCTAATGTCCGGAACGGCTGGATTTATTTTGATGGGACTTTTTCTGACAAATAGTTGAACGCCGTAATTTGACTACTTTTATTTTTGTCGCTAATTATATTCAATTTTGATTAATTGTTCTTTAATATCACCCTAGTCATTTATTTATCTTGTCTGTAATTGTGTTAAAGTTTAGGCAGTTATTTCCATTTGTTAATGAGTACATTGGTTAACTCTAGCTGGCACCGACTACAAAATTAACAAGCCAGATTAATAAAGTAATTATTAATTGACTTTTTAGTGCATATTTATAGGTTATTTTTTTTTGTAGTTGGTTTTGTTTTTAATCAAAAAAGTATTTTTTTCTCCTTTTTAGTTTGAGTATGTACTGATAGGAATAGGTGTGATGTTTACTTCATAGCTTTGGAAACGAATAACTGAAATACGTTTAAGTGTCTATAATATTCGAAGGTTTGTTCTCAATTTCCCTGAGTTCCTTATAAACATTAGCAAAAACATAAAAACGAATTGATAGCCTCCTCCTTTTTGAAGTCGGTTAAAAAATATAACTAAAGATTAGCAAGAATTAATGCATGAAAACTCGTAGAAGGTCAAGATCGCTGATCGACCGCTTGCTGCTTCTGCATGTATGAACGTAAGTACGTAGACATATGTTGTCCGTATTTGTGATTAATTTTGTACTTATTAGAGCGTGCGGAACGCGTACGGGACGCGCCCGACACGTCACCGGGATTTATTGCTGAGTGGTGACCGTTGACAGCGGGGCTACCGACCTCACCGCCGGTATACGACACTCGCACTCTAATTAAATTTACGTGATAATGAGAATTTAAACTAACACTAGGTTCTGCCTGTGACTTCGTCCGTATAAACTTTAGAATTGGTTCCAGGTAGAAACTGTGTCGACTAGAAATAAGTCAACCGTAGATAGAGAGCATCGGGAATTTTTCCTCAAAATTTTTGAAAAAACACAATTGTCTAGTAATCTATTTTGATGAATCCAGTAAGATTTACCATAATATGTTAATTGTGAAAATTTATTTGTTTTCGACTTGGTCACAAAGTATCGTTTTTTTTCTCTATTTATGCTAAACCTTGATTACGATTAGCTTACTTAAAAAAATATCCAAATGAGATCCAAGTGAAAGCAGCATCAAAATTTGTTGCGTCGTTTAGCACGAGTTAGCTGAGAAACAAATAGACTTGAGAAGCGATTTTAAAAAAAATAATTCATTATGTGTACTTAAATAATGTATTATGAGAAGATCCGTTATATCGAAGCATTTCTAACATTCAAATTGGTAAAGTAGAGACAAAGTCAGACTTAAACAGAAAATAATTGTAAATAATGACAAGTAATTAGTATGTGGTATGAAATATTACATTAATATGTCGATTACACATAAAAATGAGACAATAGGATGACAATAGGAAAACAATGGAAAACTGACGTAAACGCCAGGTTAGTGCTCACGTGGTTAAAAAGTATTACAATTGGAACACTTTTAGGAACGTGAGTTGTTTTCCATAAAATATATGAACGTCGATAACAAAAATGTTCGAGTCACGATGTATAGCAGTAATAACATCAATTTTCAATCATCTCAAAATCTCTACATACTATAAAACAAAGTCGCTTTCTGCGTCTGTGTATCAGTTTAACCGTTAACTGCTACTAAATCGCACAACGAATTCTGACGTGGCTTACATTCTCGTCCAGATAGTTTATCACGGTAAGTTTGTGTATTTAAATAAATAAAATCACCTTTTATTTCTTATTTGTACATTATACTCAAGTATATCTAAGTACAATTTATTATAGTTTTTTTCTATTTATTACTTGCACGATCTAAATAACGTTCAGTAGAAACGCAATGTTTCTAAACTTCTTTTACAACATACGAACTTAGGACTTAGGATCAATTCCGCGGTATTTTTAATTAATTTAATTAATATTGTGAATGGAAATGCGTATTTGTTATGATTTCATTTAAACATCGCTAAATTTACCATAAATGTTGTCAGGGGTACATTCCTGAATTGATACACAAAATCTATATTAACACGACCGAAGCCGCAAAATCTTATAACGTTTACATATTATATACAAAATAAATATTAGGCTGGGGAAAAAGTTTCTTCGCATTTTATATGAAAACTCAAGATCTTTTTTTCTAAAATTTATTGACTTCTAATTACAGTATATATGCGCCATTTTGTTCGATAACTTTCTGGCATCCGGTAACTCAAGATCCCGTCACTGTAGACATTTTAAGACTTGTTTTCAAAAATGCAACAAGTAGTTTTGGCAGTTTCTAGTTGATGTCAACCTGACACTGCCTAAAGAAGTTTGAACATACCGAAATCTGAAGGTACAAGGTCAGGGCTATATGGCATATACATTAACAACCTCCAGCCAAGCTCTCATATTTTTTGATGACTGGCTGAATAAGATGTGTGTGGCCTAGCGTTATCGTGATGGAAGGATGTGGCCATTTCTATTGATCAAATCCAACCGCTTGTTCTCAACTTCTTGCTTTAATCTCATAAGTTCTTAGCAGTAAAGATCGACATCAACGGTTCTGCCTGGCGGCATAATGAAAAAGTTCTTAATGATCGATACCCTTCCACTCTCATCATACACACAGCATCACCTTATTGCGAGTTAACCTAGGTTTTGCCAGGTTCTGTGAAGCCTGACCGACCTTTAACCTCGACCTTTTTCGTATGTTCTTGTCATACTTAATCTACTTTTCATCATCAGTTATCAATCTCATTAAAAACGGTTCAGTTTTATTACGTGTCAATAAAGAATCACAAATAAGTACACAGATCATTAGGTTTCTTTCAGGGAGCTAATGGGACACCCAAAAATTAAGCTTTTTTGTGTACCCAGCTTTTTTCAAATGGGTCTAAATTCTTTTGTGGTAAATTCCCAGTTCTTCAGCTATGTTGTATCTATTGATATGCAGTTAGTGCTTCACTTTTTAAAAATGGCGTCCACTTTATCCGTATTAGAGCTAACAGAGCGCGGTGCATCTTTGACATCAAAATTTCCGGATTGAAAACGCTTATTACAGCCAAAGAATTTTTATTACAAGTATATACATACTATGTTCGTAAAGACTTTTCCCCCGTCCTAATAAATCGAGTTAAACATTAATAAGGCTTGCCACGGTTTCGGTTGTTCCCCTTGTTGTAACCCTAATCTCTTTTATGTAACTATAATATAAATTATGTAATTTTGGTGGCATTTTGCGGGATATATGTAGTTTAGTTATAGTGTGCAAATGAAGTGAATTGAAAATAATGACACGGAGCGTAAATTCTGAGTTCTCCCAACTACGTCCATGAATTATCCGCCATTTTGTTATTGCGTTGTATGAAAGGTTTTCCCAACGTCAATATTGGCTGTAGGGGCCTTTTCCTTAAAAACGATAATAAGATTTTTTTTTTTAATTAAGGGTTACTTATAAAGCAAATTAAAAAAAATATTATGGGATCGATTCGGTGTAGCTAAGGTCAGTTGCGCGTCGGGTGTTTCGGCGGGCGGCGGGCAGCAGGCACCAGGCGGCAGGTGTTACTGAAGTCCAGAATTCGCATCGGTTTTGTCGCGTCTGAATTATTCATGTCCCGACCGCTCGTCGGTTCTGGACTCGCGTATAACGATTTGTTCTCACATTTATTTATCTTATATTATACATTTTTCCTCTCTTCTATAATTTTATTTATTTTTTATGATTTCTATAGTGTAACTAGCTCTGTGCTCGCGGCTGCGCCCTCGTTTTATATGTTCTTCACTGCGTTTTATTTTTTTTTATACGGAACCCTAATTATTTTCTTCTTAAACACTTTTTAGAACTAAGATAAATTAAATATATTTCTCATAAATTCAAGCACTTGCCAGTAAACCTGTGCATTGTATCTGATTTTATTAAAAAATTTTATGACTTTAATTTTTTTACGCGGATACCCTAATTTTTTCGAAAATTAAAAGTAACCCGGAGTAACTTCAGCTATTTACCAAAAAAGGCCTGCTAAAATCCGTCCAGCCGTTCCGGGGATTACCTGAAACAAACTGACAGACAAACATCTAAAAATATTGTATTTTTGGTATATGTATCATAAATACATTCATACCTATTTAGTAAAATAAAATAATTTTGACATTACAAACAGACACTCCAATTTTGTTTATTAGTATAGAAGTATAGATTAACGTATATCGTAACAATGTGCTCAGATATAATTAAATATTTATTGAACATGTTATTTTAACCAAATTTCTTTACTTTACTAAATTATTTTGGTTAAACAGTTGTTGGAAAATATACTCATTTATACAGCGCATTTATTTGTTACTGACAATTTTTATAGATGATTTAATTATTTTTTCGTTAACTTTATATTTTCTCCATATATAAATAAAATTAATTGTTTGTTAAGATTGGCTATTAAATTAATGTAACTTAAATTAATATTAAATTAATAAAACTATTAATCCGATTGTAATGAGCCATTGATGAGTTTTACTACAAAAAATCAAGAAGGTTCCTGGCTTTAAAAAAATAGTTCTGTAGCATTTATAAAATGTCGGATACATCTAGTAATATTTACTGAAACTACAGCTGAGCTACGAGAGATTAAAAGTTACAAACGGTTCTCACAATGTGTAGAGTTCTTTCAATCCAGACGAGGACGAAATTCTCACCACACTCTAAAACCTTATTTTATTTCCACAAAATGAATTCTACTGGCGACATAATGTAACCAGTCAGAGCGTATTAGAATAATGAACACTTTTGTGTTCTAATTACGTAAAGAGGATTAAAGACACTTAGTTCTAGTTACAGTGCCTCTTAAACAATTTAATTTATAGTTACTTGGTCTTATATACCTAATATCATTCATATACATAGACAAGACAGCGAGACAGAAAAAAAAGAGTGAATAAAAAATAGTTAATTTAAAAAATATTGGCGTTGAGAGATGATTTCAATTTACGACTTGATAAAATGTGGTTTGTTAAATAATATACCCCTTTCAGAAACCATCGACACGTATTTAATACTCCTTAATTACTGGTGCGTTAATTTCCATTTGAAAAGTGATTTTTTTAATAAGGTATAATGATAATTATGGTATATAATGAAATCTAACAACACGTAGCAGCATCGAACATATCTCAAAAAATAAACTATTTGCAATATTTAAATTGATATATAATATATAAGGAATAATTAACATGTTATATACAATTATAGTGATGAAAGTTTTAGTGTCGTTCATGAAGTAAATCCGATTCTTGATTTGTTCGATGGGAATGTCCCGGAACAGGATGTATGATACGAGGTTTCAATGTCTTTACATCTAAAATGATATTTCTTGAAAAAAAAATGTCTTATAGTATACTAGATGGTCATGTGATATTCCATTTTAATAAAATGAGATACCGATAAAATATCACAAAAATCGTATGAATTTTAATGAATAAAGGTGAAATGGTATAAAGGTATTGTCTATATCCTGGAATAAGATTTTTTTAAATTTGAAAAATTAGGTAAGATTGTTTCTGCATATATGATATCTATTTTATTCTTATATGTTTTGTATGATCCATGTATATATATATATATATATAAACATATTTTTTTAAATAAATCATAAAAGTTTGTTCTGTCGTTGATTTGATAGTCTCCCTTAAAGGGAAAGTTCTGTTTTTATAGATTTTGTTTTAATACAGTTTATAAATATATTTAGATATATAAGTCTCAGATAATAAAACAAAGAGTGATATATCATGTTACAGTTTGTCGCACGATCTGAACATCAAAACAAATATCTGTCGTCACTAGAGTTTTGTAGAAACAAAGCAAATATTCAGAACGTTGAAATATTAATCTCTCGGGTAATCCTCGTGACGTTCGTAAGCGCAGCGCGATGCTGGCTGGCTCTCTGCAAACATACTACATACGAATATAACATTGTAAACAACATATCTGAGACGAGTTTTAAATTCAAACTATTTTATAATAGCAAGAAGATACGAGATTTAATCGCTTCTATGCGCTTTCTTCACCTCAGAGAAAGTAATTCAAATTAAATATTTAATAAATAAGTAACTTAAGTAAGTACTTTGAAATATAAATAAAACACGACATTATGCCCTATCTCGTTATAACTTTCTTGTAAATTGGCTAAAATCTTTTTAATTATTTCTCCTTAGTGTCGACTTCAATCGCGAGAGGTATTTACCGAATCCATTGAAGTATATTATGTAGGTACTTACGTTACCGAAGCATGATAAGACATTTTTTGTAATAGAGTAAATATGAATACATGGCAAGTAAAACAGTCAAATGCGCACTTGAGTTATGCTTAGGATATTGAGTTAGTGTGTGTAAATATTCGGAAACATAAAAATATGTATTTATATTTATAAAAATAGAAACATTATGTTAGAGCAGAATATCAATGTATCATCATCTTCCTGCCCTTATCACATTTTTTTGGGGTCGGCGCAACATGTCTTTCTCTTCCATTCAGCTCTATTTGAGGTTATACCTACATTAACTCTCGCTCTAAACATGTCATCTTTCACACAATCCATCCATCTTTTCTTTGGTCTTCCCCTTCCCCTATCTCAGTCTAAATTCATATCCAATATTTTCTTACGAAATCCTCTTTCTCCCTGCGCATCACACGCCCACACCAAGGCAGACACCTGCTCCTTACCTTCTCTGTCACTGGTATCACTTTCAAACTTCCTTTTATATCGTGTGTGTCAAAGTGTTATACGTTATGTTATACTTGTGCTTTATAATCGTCATTATACAGGTTGTTATCGTTTTAACGTTAGATGAACGACCTGCTATGGCCCGTGATTTCGTTCGCTCTACCAAAGGTTTATCATAACGTGCACCGCCGCGGTCTTAGACCGGCTTATACGATGATCCTGTGTGACATAAATAACACAAATATCTTTCCAATAAAATATATTGAACGGCGGTAATAAAAAAAAATTTATCATTTAATTAGTCCTTAAATATATTTGTGCAGTAATATATTTTTATTCATGTCCGCGACTTCGCTCACGTGAATTCAATTTATTATATTCTAATAGACATATGTTTATTCAATTACATTTATTGTAATTCATTATTGAAAATATATATTTACGAAAATAAAAAGTAGCCTAAATATAATATACCTTTCTAACAGTGAAAACATTTCAAAATCGGATCAGTAGTACCGGACATTACCCCAGACATCTAAACTCACAAACTTTACATCTTTATAATTATCAGTGTAGATGTTATTATGTGTACCTACACTTCACAATTATGTTTTTAATGAGTCTATATAAACGCTATTTATATATTATAAATATCTTCGTTCTTTAGTTTTTGAACAAATTAATAAACAGACAATTTTTTTTAGACTTTTATTATTATGCTATTATTTTGTGTAGATAATAGGACATATCCTTGTAATGTTTTAAATTAAAAAATAGGTAAAGCGCCATCTATGAATAATCGTCAGAAATAGATGAATATATTTTTTTAATGGAATGTTGATTTTATTTCGTTTTCTTTCTCCTCATTTCACTATTCATTTATAATACTATTAAGCAAACACATAGTATTATGATGTAAACATAGATAAACGCTACTTACCCATTATATAATGTATGTATGTATAAATATGTAAGAAAGGAGTACCTGGAAACTTCCTGAAGTTGATTGAGGCCATGTACTACAGATGCAGTACGCAAGTTTGGTCCGCAGATGGTTTCACAGTTTCGATGTGTCTGTTGGCCACCAGGGGTCTTAGCCCGTACCTCTTTCTGTTAATTATGGAAGCCCTTATGTCGAATATACAGGAGGAGGTACCCTGGTGTATGTTGTTTGCAGACGACGTCCTGCTGATCGGTGAATGTGGCCAAGAGGTGGAGAATAGACTGGATTTGTGGAGGCAGAGACTGGAGAACGTACGTCTAAAAATAAGTCGAAATAAAACAGAATATATGTTCTGCGACTTTAGCGGTATTTCCGGTGCGCTGCCAATAATACTTGCGGGAGTACCCCTATCGGTCTGTTCCGACTTCCGTTACCTCGGGTTACTTATACAAAGTGACGTTGACATCGACCGAGAGGCGAGGTGGAGAATCAACTCAGGTTGGATGATATGGCGACAGGTCTCAGGTACCATTTGCGATTATATATAGTGCTCGTTAATCTAAAGGGCAGAATATATAAGTCCGTTATAAGACCTGTCATACTGTATGGATCGGAATGTTGTAGTAAGAAGATTTATTGCGTGATTGGCGAAGAGATTTTTTTTTTAAACCATCGAAATGTATTCCTTTGTTGATTCTTAACCCCCTTATGGTATTTTTTTAAATATCTTCTATGTACAGATTTCACCCCTCTAGCCTTTTATAATAAGTTTAGATTATGGACACAAACAGTACATTAAGTAAGTATAATTATAAGTAATTATAATTATATTGGGTAAAAGAGCACCATATTTATTTAAAAAGTTTACGTGGCTCAAAAGTGTTCATGATAAAGCTACACGTGCTAGGTTTGCAGATAATGCATCGATTCCGAAACATACAAAAACGGCATTTAGGGGTTGCTTCAAATTCGCTGCGACAAAGATTTGGAACGACATTCCTCCACCATTGCGGAGCATCAGTATATCCCAATCGACATTTAAATTACACATCCATAGAGCATATTTTAAAAAACAAACAGAAATGACCGAACTTTGAAGTCCTTCTTAATCACATGCAGTTTATGTTGAGTCTACTAGAGGATTTATCACTTTCATTATTGTTATTTATGTTTTTTTCTTTCCTTTATATAAATATATATGTACGTGTGTATGTACACACATATATACATGTGTATGTATATATATGTATGTATGTGTGTGTAAATGTATGTATATGTATATATGTGTGTATATGTCATATGTTAAATATATGTTAATTATATATATTACCTTTTCATGTACTCACAACTTATATATTATTTCTCCATTACATATATGTATTCCAATGTTATAGCAATAAGAATAGTTTACGGGCCGAGCGGCTGCACAAAATTGTAATTATTTAAGCATGTATCGGAGGCTGGGGCAGGCTGAAAATCAGCGCTATGTGGTAATGCCGCCTAGCAACAGCTGAGCTTGTCCCATTGCCAAAATTGTATATCACGCCATGATTATTTTTAAGCTCATGTATTATGTTTTGGCAATAAATCGTTTTTATTATTATTATTATTATTATTATATTTTACTCAAAACCAGGTGACACTTTAAATTATTTGAGAATGCACTGGGTGCAGGTGCCGCAACACCGGTCGATATAAAATGGCTTAGGTACCTTTATCCAACAGCAGACATCTTTCGGGTGATATTATGATGATGATATAAAAAATGTTACGTATAAAGTTAAATTGAAGTATAAATATATGATAAAGCGTCCCGGGTTATAAGATTATCTTCAAGTCCACTTACTGATAATTTGATTCCATTTGATGCCATTTAAGGGATTAACCCCAAGACAATTGCTTTCAAGTCTAATAATACAGCTTTAACTCTCATCTCGGTCTTTCGTTTTATTATCACGTAAACGTACTCGAAGTTTTTTCCTATATAACTTAATAATACTACTTAATAACGATACTAAAATTATAATACTTGGTTATATATTTATGATTTGCTAAATGAATCGAGTAAATCTTTTTAATATTAATTGAGTTATGTGCTCACTAACACAGTTGGCCGTTGCTTTTAAAGGTAAAATATTTCAATACTTTGTTTTAACTTTATACATATGTATATTGATGATAGCAAAAAAAAACAAAAATTTCATTTTAAGTCACTAGTTCGATTGGTTTTTGGGATTTTTCGTTGCTCAAGATATCAATTGATGAGGAAAAATGGCGGCGATTATTGGGCGTATTATCAAGGTGAGGTGCCTTCATGCGTAATGTAAAGGAACCCTCATCTTGTTCTGCCGCCGCTCTTTGGATACTGCTGAGGTCGTTGATGGTGAATAGATTGAGTTGATGTAGTATTTTGGTGATAAGCGATGCGCTGCGTATTCATTCAGCACACAAGGGGTGCACGTCTCAATGACGCGACCCTTTACCCGACTTGACGAGTCTTATCTCTCGAGCGTTGTGGAGCGGAATAACTTGTGGTAAGAGAAAGAGACGTTTCTTAGATGTTCCAGAGCGCGGTAAAGAATACCCCTCATGCGTATATTCGTTTTCACCACCAATTAGCATCTCAGTGTATAGCAATTACATTTAAAGTACATTACACTAAATTTATACAATTACAATACATTCACTTGTGATTAGTAAAAAAAAAATTCGTCGAATCTAAACTAAGTATAAGACTCTTTTAATGTTTCAACCCAATAAGATAAATGAGATGAGCGTAGAGAATTACTTTATATTTAAATAAAAAATTTGAATCTAAAAATAAAAGTACGCAGAGATCAAAATTTCACCATCAAATCAAACTCAGTTAGTTTGACTTAAAGTAGAACAAGATGTGTTCCGGTATCCGATCAAAACCGGTCGATTTCCCACGGGGACCGAAATGCATACTCACGAGTAATTCAGTGCAGAATTCATGGCGAAAAAAATTATTAAAAATTATTATCTACCTGCCTATACTAAACAGTAGAATATACAACTAAGATGCTTGAGGAATTCAGGGTAACAAACCAAACCAAATAACTAAATATAATTAACATTTCTTTCACATTTCATTGAAAATTGTTAGGCGAAACTACAATATCTTTTTAAATTGTAGTAAAGTACGATCACAGTTTTGGAAGTTTTCATCAGTCTTAATGAGGAATTGGTTTCAAAGTAGTTTATGTACCATTTTACTGTGTTAAATTAATGAAAAGTTTGCTTACAAGCCTGCACGAGATTCTTACCAATCTCCGCCCTCAAACACTTTAAAAATAACAGAGCTCTTGATGATAACGTAATCATCGCTTAACTAGTGATGGTTGATCGAATAGTTTTATTGCCTTCCAAATCCGGTTTATTTTATTTACGTACCGGAAAGATACGTATTATAGTACAGAAATATAATATTGGCCGCTTTCAAAAATATAAAATTTATTAGCAATAGAATTATTAGCCCATTTTTCGATATTATTCCAAATAAGTTTAAAACACGCAGTTTTGAAAATTCTCAATGATAAAAACGAAACGCAACGTAACGATACGTAAACTCCGTCAAGTGTTATACAAAGTCTACAAACTATACTTTTAACCTGTACTTTCAGTGATATTAATTTAACTGGTAGCACTGACAAGTGGGTATGAACTGGAAGATTTTAAGTGAACCAGGAAAGGTTAGGTATAAGTATAAACAAGAAATTTATCACTGACATAAAGAACCTCAATTAAATGCTCGAAGACTTCCGTAGAATCTCTGAACTAGTTTTAAAATGAACATGCATAAGGCAGATATCATGTTGAACGCTTAAGTGCTACCAATTCCTGTAAATTTTCTAAGCTTGGACCTATTGATAAAAATGTATACTTTAGATTAATAGTTCAATGTATGAATTTTTTCCATTAAACATAGCTCTAGCAGGTCTAAAGATCAAAGGATCTCATTCTATTACAATGACAGCAGAGATGTTAGATGCTTTTAATAAGTGTAAGTCATGTCTTGCTGAAGCAACAACACTAGCACATCCAGATCCTGAGGCTGAAATAGCTATCCACACAGATGCTTCCGAAACGGCTATCGGTGCAGTCTTGCAACAACGGAAGAGTGATTCATGGGAACCCTTAGGCTTCTTCTCTCGTCATTTGAAGCCATCACAAAGGAAGCCATATGCCCAGCCCATATGACAGAGAGCTTTTAGCCATTTATGATGCAATTCGACATTTTCGCCATACGGTCGAAGCGAAACCTTTCATCATATTTACAGACCATAAGCCCTTGTCATACGCTTTTACTTCACGGCGGGATAGTTGTTCCCCAAGACAGTTCCGATACCTGGATTTTATCTCCCAGTTTAGCACAGATATTCGTTTTGTATCTGGCAAAGACAATGTAGTTGCCGATGCACTGTCGAGAATCGAATCTTTGGCTTCTGATATTAACTACGAAGCACTGGAAAAATCTCAGGATGAAGATAGTGAGTTGCAAGCACTCCTAAAAAGTGGAACCTCGTTGCAACTTAAAAAGATCCAAGGCACTAATGGGTCATTATATTGCGATTTGTCGATGCAAATGCCGAGGCCATTCATAACTAGCCCATTCCGAAAATGAGTTTTTGAAAATATTCATAATTTATCACACCCAGGCACTTCAGCAACAGTAAAGATGATCTCCGAGCGATTTGTTTGGCCTGGTATGAAAAGAGATTGCAGAAGATGGACACGCGAATGCAATGAGTGCCAACGCAACAAAATCACCCGTCATACTTCCGCTCTTATCCGTCCAATCCCAATTCCTTCCGAACGTTTTTCACACATCCACCTCGACATTATCGGCCCATTGCCATACTCTAATAGTTTCAGATACTGCCTCACCGCCATCGATAGGTTTACACGTTGGCCTGAAGCGTATCCCCTGGCTGACATCACTGCCGAGACATGCTCAAATGCGTTCCTGTCTGGATGGGTAGCCCGTTTTGGTTGCCCGCATACAATAACGACCGATAGAGGACAACAGTTCCAGTCAGATCTGTTTCAGAGACTTGCTTCACTCGTCGGTGCAAAACACTGTTCTACTACGGCCTACCACCCACAAAGCAATGGAATGGTAGAGAGACTGCACCGGCAACTGAAGGCATCCATTCGCTGTCATAACAATACACAATGGTCTGAAATCCTCCCACTTGTACTCCTTGGTATAAGAAGCGCATGGAAGTCTGATGTACAATCTTCGTCAGCAGATCTGGTTTATGGAGAACCATTGAGGTTACCAGGTCAATTTCTTGTTCCATTTAATAATGACACTACTGATGTATATGACTTCGTATCGCGTCTTCGCCGTCATATGGCAGATGTATCGCCAGCACCAGCATCGGCTCATGGTAACAAGATTTTCTACATACGAAAAGATCTTTCTAGCGCAGATTATGTTTTTATGAGGAGAGGTCCATTGAAGAAAGGTTTCGAATCACCCTACATTGGACCTTATAAAGTAATTGAAAGAGGAAGCAAAACCATGAAAATAGATGTGCAAGGTAAAGAGATCACGGTGACCATCGACCGGCTCAAACCTGCATTTATTGCCAACCAACCAATAGTGACAAAAGATAAGATACTCTCTTCCCCAGATACATTTAAGAGGACTCGAAGCGGAAAACTCTACGTCACTGTACGCTTTGCCTAAATACCATCGGCCGTGAAACGGTCTCAGCGGGGGAGTGTGTAACGTACAAATAACATATATTATAAATATATTGTAATAATTTTATTATATTTATTATTTAATAAATTCGTATGTACGGACTTATGCAGCAGGGCGACACTAAACCGGTTTTCTGCAATGAACACGCGAGACAGTGCGTCTCGGATAGCCGACCGGTGACACAGCGTGCATCCGTCGTACAAAAATTAAGTTGCTCTTTTATTTACGAATATTAGTATATAGTACTGCAAATCATTAATCTACTATAATAAGTAAACCGTTAACAATAACTGGTGGTGGAAATATCTAGAAGGATGATGTTGAAAGGAGCAAACGGAACTTACCTTTATTAGCTACCTTCGATCTAGCTAGATCATAGTTAACTTTCCACCTCACTTCACTTTATGATTGTTCTATATTCTCGTAATTTAGTAATGTAATCGGATAATGAATGTGCACTTTTAAATATAATTACGAGAGACAGCGGCGTCGGCTGCGTATTGGCGTTCCGTTTTTGAATAGGAAGAGGAAGAGATAATGCATACATAGACTAAATAGAGTGGGGCCGTGTAGATAATATAGACAAGAAATATCATAGAATAAGAACCTATTTGAACCTATGAACAATACGACCGTTTGATAATTTTCACCATTTAAAATTGAAAAAAAAAAAAAAGAAGTTTTTGTGAATTTCATTGAATTTACATTAAACATTTCTTGCATCTTTCAACGAGAGTTTCCGTTAACTTCATTTATGAGTTCAATTCATCCAGTTATGAGTATTGAAGGGATCTGATCAGATTCGCAATTATAATCCAATATGTATTAAAGTTATTTAATTAATTTCTCATATCGAAGTTTAATAATTTCTTAGTTTTTTAATAAAAACATCCGTCCTCATGGCTATCGTTTCTTGAAAAACGAATACGTTGTCAATATGAAACGTTTATAAAATATTAACAATTGAATAAACCAACGAAAATAAAGACATTGTGCTCTTATAACATAAATTACAATAACATCATTAATTAAAATCATAATTTATTTGGTTACCGGCGTAAATATTTAAAGGTTTAAATCACTTAGTCATAAAATCCAATAGATAGAGATAATATTAAAAGAAGAAATCGATAACACAACTTTGAATATTATTTCATCTAAAATTATAGCGGAGAATAAATAGAGATTTTACAAAAATTGTCTTAATTTTTTGTTCAAGTGTTACAAACTTGTGATAACTAAATAGTTTTATAATAAATATTTATACAAAGAATAAATATTTCATTATGTATATAGTTCTCCTGCAGCTGAACACGGCGGAGAAAGCCTATAAATTAATCGCATCAGTTGTAAATTACTGTAACTCGTAGCTCGAAAGATGCCGCTATAAATTCACAGAGTATTATCGCTTTCCAATTTTACTAAGTGCTCTGTTGGTTATGTAAATGAATTTCGGAAAGGCTTTTCAGTCGGTTGGCGCTTGATTCAATACATAATTTGGTACTATATGATGTTCCTACTTTATTCGATATGGCAACTGAAAATAATATAATTTTTTTACCAGTTTGTTTGCATTCATTTACTTTGTTATGTAATAAAATATGTTGCCACCAAAATAATATCCAGGAAAACAGAATTAGTTTTTTTCAACCAAATAGTATTTTCAAAGGAAAATATCGCGAGGAAACCATCGCACGGTGATATGGCATTTTCTAATAATGCCAGCCTGGGTAGCTACCGTTTGAAAACTTGTCGCCGAATACCAATACGTGTGTTCTTGCCGCATCGCTTAATAACCAGCACCTCTAGGTGTGTGTTCAACGTCCTGGCCCACATCTTTAGGTAACATCAGGTGAGATTGTGGTCAATGTACTAAGCCTATACGCTATATACAAAAAAATGTATTATTTTGCGAAGTTTGTCATGCTGTTGCTCCACTCTACTTTGCCGCGTTGTATGTTTCAGTCATTTCGACTGAAAATAAATCTTTATTCAATTTAGGCACTAAGAAGGCGCTTACGAACGTCTAAAACACTACCACCGGTTCGTAAAATAACCCAGTCGAGAAGACCCGGCGAGAAAATCGATCTGATTCTTGTTTTTTATAAATATAATATATATCATTTTATTCATATAAAAATTATACAAATTATAGTCTTAACTAATGTTAGTGGAAGCATGGAGATGTGGGTTAATTCCAGACATCGAATAGTAAATATCGATGTTTTTGATACATCGATGTATATCAAGCATTCCTACTGCCAAGTGAATCGATTATGGTAATCCCTCTCATACTGGGGGAGACCTATATCAAGCAGTGGGCGTCTAATGGTCGAATAGATTGGCTTACATTTACCGAAGAGCTATCGGAGAAACAATGTAACGTTTGGATATTTTAAATTCACAAATGATTCTCTGTCTTAAAACCTTTTAGTAGTGCTTTTTATTTTCTCTCTTGTTTAACTACTCTCAGATACCAGCTCTTTGAAAAGGCTGTAAGCACTTGATCTCCAAGGTTCTTTAAATTAGGTAATTATACAATAACATGAATTTAACCGCCAGGACAGAGATATTAACTTTGTTAAATACGCCATAAAAAAAATTTAAACCAAACATTCCACATAATGAAATTCAAGGTCAGGTGTACGAGTTAATTGATAAGATCTGTGGATTGATTTTCTCAACTTTTGTTGAATTTTTTAACACTGGATTGTGGTAAACCAGTTAATATGAATACATTAAAAGCCATAGACGATGCGGTGAAGAATCAATATTCAATTGATTACTACGAATATTGCCTTAATTTTAATTCAATTACCTCAAAATTTGTTAATGTTTCTTTGGAAACAATATATTATTCTATTGTAATGTTTTATATTAGTTTGTGATAATTTGTAAATTGGTTGATTTATGTCAAATTCAATTATCCTTATTCGACACTACTTTCTTGACAATGGTCGGTTTGTAGTTGTAACAATATGGGACTGTTCCATGAATTAACTGTTACATTTGACTATTGGGAAAATAATGCTATGTGCTTTTCCACACTCAATTAACTTTAAAGAAAAAAAATAGTACATTTTAATATGCCGTCATAGTGACAACTTTATATTAACCCAGGAAAGGATGTATCTTTCCAATAAGTATAAACAAGTCATAGCTACATTGATAGCATATAATATAAATAGGTTAAGTGACACGGCAGTATCATCTAGTTCAACTAATGATACTGCTATTACTGTTTTAAACGTTGTTGGATATAAAGGGTGTAGATATATTATGTTTTCAGAAACCTCGCTTAAGCCGGATAAGATGTTATTTGATGTGCAACACTTTTCAGTCGCTAGTGTATTTAATAGAAAAATCGCCGCCGGCGGTGGTGGTATTATATACGTTTTTATAATTAATTATCTAGTGGAAAGCTATAAAAATAAATCACGTTTTACGAATCAAAAATGATGCTGAAATAGTTTTTAACCCCTTGAGCACTTACCTGGCGTTTACGCCAGCTTTCTATTGTTTTCCTATTGTCTTATTTTTATGGGTACTCAACACACGAAGAATTGATTTCTCAAGTTATTTTCAACGCCGTTGTTAGCTGAAAGAAAATGCCAAAGTTAGCATTGAACTACATCTGTACCTAATAGAGGTGAGCATTTGGTTTAAATTTTGTTTCAAATATTTTGATGGTTATCCAGTTCTTAATGTTATATTTAGCCAATCGCGGACGTACATAAGTTCAAATAATACGAAAGTAACAAATCATCAATTCAGTTTAATTCATGAATATTATGAAAGATTTGTATTTTGGGACACACTGTATAGTAACATGGATTCGTTACGGATAGATAAATGTTTACAATTTTTTTTTACTAGCTGTCTGCCCCCGGCTGCGCCAACGTTTCATATATTCTTCAATGCGTTTAAATTTTTTTTATGGAACTCTAAATGTTTTCCTAAAAAAAAATTAATACTAACATAAAATGAAAATATTTCTCATAAAACACTTGCCCGTAAAATTGTTCATTGAATCAGATTTTATTCAAATCTTTATAAGTTTAATTTTTTTTAAGCGGACCCCTATTTTCGAAAATTAAAAGTACACTAGGTTAGCCGGAGTTACTTAAGCCATCTACCAAAAAAAGTCCCGTTCAAATCGGGCCCGCCATTACGGAGATTAACTATTACAAATAGACAGTCAACCAGATTTTTTTTTATTCCCTATTTTCTATTGATTTATAATACTATTAAGCAAACACATATTTGTTATGATGTTTTAATATGAATATAGATAAACGCTATTTACGCAATATTTAAATGTATATATGTATAAAAATGATTTTTTCTAAATGTTACTACAGAGTATTTACTACAATCGTACTAAATTGCATCCAATTCTGTTCAATAGTTTTTGCGTGATTGACGAACAAATTAATAAACAGAGAGACAGACAAAAATTTAAAATAAATCGAAATATGTTCTGTTGTCGTTTCTGAACCCCACCATGGAATTATTTCTGAAATATCTTCAATGTACAGATTTCGTCCTTTTTATTATAAGTATAGATTACCCTGTACTTAATATGTAATTAACTAAACACATGTCAGTTTTAGTGTGGCAATTGTATAAATTTGTAAAAAAATATTTGTGACAAACCTGAAGATTCTTCAATTATAACGTGTAGATTATTATCAAAAAGTAAATAGGCTGTATTTTTATTAATATTAATAATAATTAAAATCTGTTACATGAAATTGATCACAAGGTTAGCGATTATTTAGATATATTTAAATTCGAACGACTCTTCCGACGACTCAGACCACGAGATGATTTAATTTAATAGGTAATTAAAAAGAAAAAATATTTCCTTCTATAAAAAACGTAAACATTCGAACTGTAGTAGAAATTCTGAATGAAGATAGGAATTAAGCAACTAATGTATAATATAGGCTATTTTATTTTGTGTGTAATATACAATAAGACAGTTTTCAACATAGTTAAATCAAACATGTTAATTCTAATTCCTAAAATTACAAACAAATTTTATATTTGAATTTAAAGATTCAATATTTTTTATCTATTATACTAGTAACCAACACGGTAAGAGATATTATAAAATAAAAAACTTCACTCCGTAGGGTGCGAATGAGTGAATGAATAGTATTAATCGTATAATTTTAAACAAATGAATGATTCTAATGAATCGATTTACAAAAACGATTTACAATTTCTTCGACTAGTTTTGAGTGTTTATTAGTATTTATATATAGTATTTTACAGTTGGCGAAATTAGGTAATCGTCACATCAAAGATTTGAGGATAAAACGGATTCCAAATTATTTTATTGCTAACTAAAACTATCAATAACAATTAAGTGGTTTTTTTTATCTTTGCATACTTACATAGAAAGTGATATCATAGAAAACAAAAACGTATAATAAATATAGATACATATTGACATTTAATAATTTGAAATAACGTTTATTGTTTTTACAAGCATATCAGAGTTTTCTAAATAAGTGAAGATATTTTAGAATTGGGAGCACGCTCCAAATACCCATGATGCACTCTGTGCATCTCTCATCTTAGTGGTATAAAAAAGCTATATTAAATCTTACAAAGAGACGAAAAACTGACAGCAAAATAATTTAATTAATTAATTAAAATAAAATGTACCTATCATATATTTTCTTGTGTTTGAGCGCTTTCTTAAATGTAAATAATTTTATGGATAAAAACTGGATCGACATTATATAAAATACGTTTAGAATATGTAATGCACATGTGCAAGTGCACTAGATATAAAAAAAATAATATGAAATATTCCACAATACTTTGAAGAATAATAGCAGCATTTTACCTATTTTTCTATTCCATTATTTCAATTGTTTCATCTAGATTCAATTCGAATCGACCTTTTCCGGAAAGAATAACATCCTTAGGTTGTTGATTAATACGTGACGTCAAGAACTAAAGCAGCATGGGGCAAGCGTTTTCGCGCGGGAAATTTATAATTTAAAATTGAAATGACTTTTTAGGACACTTAACGTTATCGAAAAATAATAAAAATAAATCTAGCAGCGTGTTATCATGGTAATATGAAAATCAGCTCAATAAAAATAATGGTAAACATCACGGATAATAATTCTAGTTGCTTCCTTACATGCTCTATTTCCAGTCAGTTATTTTGAGACTTTCAACAGAGTGACATATTTAAACACAAGACATATTTAAACTCAACACCATCAATAGATCATTAAGCGTACAAATAAATTTATACGCTAATTACAACGTTTCCTCGATTAACTTAAAGGGCCCCGTGACAAGTATCTCCTTTATTATTGTCACCTGTTTTTAATACTGTATAGGCTCAGTGCTTTGACCACAATCTTACTTGATGTTAAGTGACCATGTTGTCCAAGAGGTACATACTTAGCCTAAAGGTACCGGTGTTCAGGAGATGTCACCGGAACATGTTTATTTGACGACATCTTCTTAAACTTAAGGGTAGTAGCTATTAGAAAACTCCCGTGCTATGGTTTCCTCGCGATGCTTTCTTTCACCGAAAGCTCTGGCTGAGTTTAGAGTTGGATATGTGGGCTCAAACCGGTCTCCATTGATGTGGAGTTCGACTGCATTAACCACTGCGCAATCATCGCTTCACCTTATATATTTTATGTTGTAACGAATGCAAACACTTTAAAGCACGATTCAGCTTCATTTAAAACTTGCAAACGGTAGTTTTGACTAGAATTAATTATGTCGTAATTGCCCGTCTTTTTTCACATTTGTCTAGCATACTTCAACGATGTGTGTTTTCAATTGGTATCTCGGAGGTCGCATAAGTTACTTCTACATATAAGCCAAAACATATTGAGCATCAAATAATGATGTGATGATAATTTAATTCAATGTAATTCCAAAACAATTGATCACAAACATTGCTAAATTATGCAAATGCGATTCTTTCCACGTGCGACATGAATTGGATTAATAATAAAGTATACGATTTATATAATCCTTAAACCAATAAGTTTCAATAACATAAATGTTTAAACAGTTGGCTTGTATGTTTGAGATGCTTTCGAAGTGAATTTCGTTATTATATTATGTTATGTTTCTCATTAAGTTGTGGTTACTTTGATAGTTATATTCATATTTACACAAATCAGTTGAAATCAATAGCCTTAGATTTATTTCCTACTTACTAATTCAAATGTTTCTGAATTTTACTACAAATGAAGCATACCTTAATAATAAGCTTACTTATAAATAAAATATTTACAACGTAATCATTTTTAATTTAATATCAAGTAATTAAATTAAATTAAAAATTAAACGAACTTCTTCTTTCATATCGTAATCTACGATTTGACTACAGAGTACGGAGGGAAGTTAGTGTTTGCAACCTACTGTTGTGATCTGTTCGCTTCGTGCCAAGTTCTATGCATGCGAGACAGCAAGTTTTTTTTACACGATATGGACTCAGTGCTTTGAACACAATCTCACCTGATGTTAAGTGACGATGTGGTTCAAGATGGTAAACACACTAAGTCTAGAGGTACTGGTTCTCGAGTGATGCTGCTGGAATATACCTATTGGTATTTGGTGACAGGTTTTCAAACTTGAGGGTGGTAGCTACCCGGGCGGCCATCATTACAAAATGCCCTACCTCCACGCTATGGTTCCCTGAAAATGTTTTCCTTCGCCGAAAGCTCAGGCCGATTTTAGAAACGGATAGGTGGGGATCGAAGCCGCGTCGATTGACGCGAAATCTGGTCGCACCGCCCGCTGCGCCGTCATCGCTTCGTATATAAAATTCAAATGCAATGGGTATAGGTAACTTTTAGTTATTCCAAGTTTAATTAAAAAAATCAATTTATTAAACAAATATACTGTTATGTTATGGTTATGGAGTATGGTGTTTATTTGTATTACCCATGGACGTATCCGACTCTATTATTATTGGGTATAGTCGGCTGCTATAAATGAGATGTAAGGCGGATGTCACCGTGGCTATGTATATAAAAAAAGATATTGAAAGGCAAACTACTTCAGCCAGATATTCTTGCTTCGTTGGAAATGTGCGTACCTAATGATTATGTTACTATGCGCCGGCAGCCTGCGTTCTTGCGCGAGCCTCGCGCACGTGTACCAACTTGTTGGCTCACGCACCACTTGCTACAGGTTTACATACGGTCAGTGAATTTTCTCAGTCATTTTTAGTAGTGACCGAACGAAAATTAAAGAAATTACTGAAATATTATTGACTATGTAAGTTTAAATTAATAATAGAAATAATATATATATATATATATATATATATATATATATGAATAGACAACAAAGTAAAAAATGAATAAATCATCTATTCCTGAACACTGCAGCTATCTTCGGCACAAATGTCAGACTAGACATTGGGCCAATCAATTCCTTTTTCTTTAAACTGAAAAAATGCTGTTAACTGGAAGGCTTTTGATAGTTTAACTGAACTTTTCTAGGGAGTGCTTTTGAGAGTGCTATCAAAGTGGTAAGGACCTGAGGTTGAGCTGCTACCTTTGACAGAAATTCCGGGGTCCCTTACAGAATCCATGGTACCTGCGTGAAGTGTGCATGGCTATGGATTGTATGTAATGCTAGTGCATACGGTGTCGCCTTGTCGAGCTGGCGGCGGGTACGAGAGCCTCCTCGTTCTCGGCTCTTGCCGGAGGGCGCTTCGGGTCTGTATTGGTTCAAAGTGAAGTAAGTGCACGTGAGTTGATGATTTAGAAATGATGAAACCAGCGCGATTACTCAGACCCTGAGTGTGCTAAAAATAAATCACCTCAGTTTAATATAGGTTTACTACTAGAACTATGACTAGTTTAATATATATTTTTTTTTTAATTTTCATGTAATGATAACTTTTCGGTTTCAAAATGATTTTAATATTTTCAAGAATGTAAAGTAATTAATTAATTTAATTGAAATGTAAACAGCTGTTAACCTTGCGGAGTCTCACTTCATTGAACAGATTTTATGAATAGTTATTAATTAATATTATATGTATTATCAATTGTAACTTTCTTATACAAACTCGTACGACAGTGTTTAATAAATGTTTTTAGAATTAATATGCTTCAATTTTATCAAGACAATATGACTATTCCGTTTAGAAACTGTATAAGGTATCATATATAATAATTATATAAATAGTAACAATATGATAATGATGGTGCATTGGATACTGTGGCCGGATTCCGGGCCAATCGACGCGGGTTCGATTCCACCTATCCAACTCTAAAATCGGCCTGAGCTCTCAGTGAAGGAAAACATCGTGAGGAAACCATAGCATGGTGGTAAGGCATCATGTCCGCATGAGTCCTCCCTCAAGTTTGAAGAACTGTCGCCAAATACCAATAGGTGTGTTTCGGCAAAACCACTTGAGAACCAGTTTAGTGTGTTTATTATCCTGGACTACATTGCCACTTACCATTAGGTGAGATTATGGTCAAAGCACTGAGCCTAAATCGCATTAAAAAAAAAAACTGCAAGTCACGTAAATTCAATATTTATAAATATTTAGTTTTATGAAATAAAATATATACCTACTTGTATTAAATCAGTGTCGCGGAACAGTGTGTGCCGTATTGCTTACGAGGTTACAATTTTATATGATTTGTTTTCAAAAGATTTGTGTTTCTTACTCACTTCCTTCTCATTGTTTAAACGCTCAATGTTGGAGTCTGAAGTGATGGAATGAAAGACAAACATACATAAATAAAAAGAAGTACAAATTATAACCTCGTTCCTTAAAATTAATTCAGGATTTTTTTTATGATAGAACATATATAATTCTCTATATGGCAAATAACCTAATTTCTTTTTAATTATACATTACTATAAATTGTTGTTAAAGAAACAGTTACAGTAATAAAAAAAACCAAGGAATGTTTCAGATCTATACTAATAATCTAATAATTAATCTATACTAATAAAATACATTTGGAGTGTCTGTATGTAATGTCATTATTACATTTTTTTACTAAAATAGATATGAATGTATATACGATACCACAAAATACAATTTTTGTCTGTCTGTGTGTTCGGGGTAATCTTCGGAACGCCTGGACGGATTTTGACGGAACGGTGGGTAGCTGAAATTACTTCGGGTAACTTCAGTGTTCAGGGTGCCGCGTAAAAAAATTAAAACTCATAAAAAAAATTTAATAAAATTCGATTCAATGCACTGTTTTACGGGCAATTTCTTGAATTTATAAGTAATATATTTACTTGATCTTAAAACTAAGACATTTTTAGGAAAATCTACAATCTAACGACTTAAAAAATATTTTATGGTTAATCGATGCTCTTCGTATCTATTGCCGATCGCAGTTTCTTATACTATTATTTGCACATTTATTATTTAAAAAAATAAAAACTACAACATAATTTGTTTTGTTCTGCATTATCGTTTTTGTACTCGATTGTACATGATCACGGCATCGTCCAATCGTGTGCGCACAGCCGTGAATGCTTTACTTAGTTCTCTGTCTGCTCCTGCGGCATTATTACTCGGTAAGTAATTTATTTCTTTCTTGGTTCATCTAAAGAACTTTGACTTCCAGACGTTTTTTTGTAGAGCGTGAAATTTCCTATAAACCTTCTCTCTGGGATGTTGCGCAAACAAGCCATTCCGAAGTAATTAAAATAAAAAAAGTAAATTCCGTGTTATTTAAATAGAAAAATTACGAATGAATAGAGGCAAACCTTAATGTTAATATTAAGGGCTCTAATAGTCGCCCAAATTTTTTTATATGAACTTTAAACTTTTCAACACCATAAAAAAACAAACGTTGTTTTTTAACACTCTAGTGATCATAACATATTATATGACTAGCTGTGACCGCGACTTCGCTCACGTGGATTTCAGGCGCCTTGTCTCGTCTTTTATACCATGATTCACCAAAATCGGGTCAGTAGTTTTTACGTCATTTTGAACAAACAAACAAAATATGTCCTGTCATAGATTCTGAATTCGTACATAGTATCAATGTAAATAAAAAAATTCATTCTCCAATCTGTAGATTTTGTCCCGTTAATCTTTTGTTATTATAGGTTATCTATGTCTTGTAGTATTCTAGAACAGTCCAAATTACTGAAAATTGTATAGCGCCTATTTATAATCGTCAGAAATACATATATAATTTGCTTACGTAATCAGCATTATACATGTCATCAAAAATAAACGAAAACTTAAACCGTCCAATTATAGTTAGAACAAAAAAAATATTATGTTCCGCACCATATTTATACCTATTGATATCATAATTGAAAGTCAGTTGACTACTTTCATGAAATAACCCTTAATACAACACCTGGAATTCCTAAATATTATTTAAAAATATCAAAAGAGAAAACAATAGTTTAATTTCAATCGATCCACAAAGTCTTTGTTCTCGAATAAGACTACAACGCATTTACTTACAAACTCTTTTTTCATACTAAAGTCGCCGCAGTAATATATTATAGTCTTTTGGTCGCCGCGTGTCATTCAAATTACTAAAACTGTTGATAGAGTGAACCAACTTTAATGAAATAAAGTTTTGATGCTACCACGGAATATACATAATACTTGAGTTTTTGAAATATACTTAGTACTTTTTAATTGATGCCTGCACAGACAGACAGACAGATATTTCTAAAAATGATAGAAATGTGTTTAATTACCTATTTTTAGTCCCTTGCATTAATTCTTTTCACAAAATCAGAAATGTATAGACACGTGAAATGGACAATTTTATTATTAGTATATAGATATTTAGTAAAAAAAATATTATTTTGAAATTACAAACAGATATTAACAAACAATAAGAAACAACATATTTATATTTCTAAGTGCGTTCATTTTATTTACAGAAATGTCACACACAGTGGTTAGAGGTGAGCCGAACGCAGCTCAGCTGTATTTAGATCTAGTTCTTGATGAGATCCTATCATCTAAGGGCATTCAACCAAACGCAACGGAGCGGGGTAAAGTCACATTAGCTGAAATCATATTTCACAGCTTGAAGAAACATCCTCATGCAGTATATATGGTAAGGCAGACCGATGATGAATTACACGTATATTAACAGAATGTTTCTATAAAAGATCGTTTAATTATGATTACGTTACAGATTAATGGAGCAACTGGAGAAAGAATCACAAACGAGTATATATTGAAGCTCGCCGTAGCTATGGCTCGCTCGATATCAGCCAAATGTCCAAAAGGTAGGAAAGTCATGGTTGTGATGAGGAATCATCAACGGATGGTAGCGACGTACTGGGCTACTATATTTTGTGGAGTATTACCATTTTTTATGGATCCTAACGGTTCAATATGTAAGTTTTTAATTTTACAAATTTAAAAAAACACTTCAGTTTAATTTATTACTGAAAGACGTTGCTCATGATTGTTTCATTGCTACTTTACAAGACGACTACATTCTTACATTTTCAATCCCTTTAAATTCTCCTCTATCTGAGACAGTTTTAGAGTATTTGAAAACTCAAGATTTTTGTTCTAGTTGGTCACGATTATATATCAACCGAATCGCGCTGAGCCTTAGGATAAAAGATTCGGGGTCGTGATCAACCCTGGCCGACCTGGGTTTCGCAGTAGACCGAAATAATTAATAATAGATCGGCACTTATCTCTCGAGTAACGCCTGTGTCCTGTTGCATCTTCCGTAGCCCGTGTGTAGTAATTAATGTGTAGTGTGTTTGTATGAAACTGAGTAATAAGGCTAAGAAGGAAATATAATTCTGCACTCTTAGCAATAAGCACAAACAATTTAGAAATAAAAACATGTATCACCTTGCGTCATGTTTTACAAGAAGTGAATTCCGCGTCAATTGTTGCGCTTTTTTTATTTTATCATCAATACCTAACAATTGTGATCACAGAACTTAATATTTGACTTTACACAATAATTTTGATACAAATACGAATTAGTTATGACAAACTTTTCAGATGAACTGAGTTATTTCTTGAAAGTAATCGAACCCGATTATGTATTTTTTGTGATCGGGAACATTACGAAGACCTTGATAAAGCCAATAAGAACTTAGCGTACAAGCCAAATGTAGTTGTATGTAATGAAGAAGACACATTACGAGAGTTTATTGATGAATTTAGTGATGACGCTGAAACCTATCGGTTAGTATTTTGAGTTTATCTTACTACTCGTAATGATTCGGGTTCGTTGAGGAGGAGAATGAATTTGACAGACTTACATTTTGCCAATTGTTACGATACTTTAGATCCAATAACAAGTCAGGGCGTTTCCTAAAACCTGTATCGCGCGCAATCCAACATAAACACCACAATTTATGTAAATATATAAATTAACAAATATCATATCTGAGACATTGGACTTATACGATATATATTTCTTTTTTCCGTTATACCTCCCCTATGTTTGATAAAGATGCTCAACCAACAAGAAATATGTATATTGTTGAACTATAATATTATATGATAAATATTTATTTACATTTGAAGTATTTTAATTGCTGTCTCGTGACACTGATAGTTGTTAGATATTAATGACATTGTAATGTTTACTTATGATACTAAGTTATGATGAGTTTAAAAGCAGTGTGATGAAGATGAATCCAATTTCCTAGCCACAAATTACAGCCTAAAGTTCCAATATCTAAAACCATTGAGGTCGAACACTGTAACATATTAACCATAATTGGGTAACTCTAGGTCACTATAAAGAAAGCCCTATAATTCACCAGAATGCGGTAAGCACTGCAATATATCATGTACTGAGTACGGTAAATTGAAGAACTAATACAATGCCCATACTTTATTATTTCTTGATAAAAATTAAGAACATTATCAATATTATTTTCAATTTCTCTTTTTAATTGTCACAGATTACCTGAGTCTACACCTGAAGCATCAGTTATGTTAGTACTCACGAGCGGTTCTGCTGGTTATCCTAAATTTCCACTTATTTCTAATAAGGGATTAGTGGCTCAGTTGCACACTTTTTGGTTAGTTTGTACATTTTACTAATGATAATTTTATTCTAAACGAAATATCGCTTGTAACTATGATATATACATATTGGTGTGGCACGTAGCCTAATGGAATGTAATTCAAAGATGGCGCTGACCCTACTTAATCGAGTTCGTTGAAAGGTAATAGAATGCACAGTACCTGTAGTTGCTATCTTTTCTCCCTGCGTCGACAAGGCGGTGAGGGTGAGGGTCCGGGCAATCCCAAGATGAGAGAGACTTATTCCACCACCCTGTGCTATATTTATGCGGGTGCGGGTGCGCGTGCGATGCGTAAGGCGTTTTAGCTTGATTGAGTCTTGCGGTTAGAAGAAAGATGAAAGGGCGGCAGGAGGGGTAAGGTTGCCTTGCCGAGCTAGCCTAAATCCGACCAAACTCGAGGCACAGTGACATTCTATTCCTCCCAGCGAACTCAATATCAAATTAAATATAATAAATTAAACTGGGGTAACCTCATATATTACAAGCTATTAATGCCCAAAACATGGAACTGATAGGATGATGTTCAATTAAACTGCTGTCAACCCTTAAAAGAACTTATTTTGTATTCCTTCTGATAAAAGAGTAGAATTATAATGTAGGAAGTATTGTATACAATACATATTTTTTAGGTTTATTTGAATTGATGCTTTAATTTCTGCGTGAAAAAATAATTGTTAATAAAATGAAAATAATTTATTTATTTATTATAACAAACAGTCATATTATACAATTCATATAAAGAAGTTATTATAATACAAAAAGACCTAAAGTACCTTAAATGAAACAGTGGTTTTGTTAAACTAAGTAAATATGAGGTAAAATATGTGGAGAATAATATAATACTATCGCTTAAAATCAAATCAGCATAATATTAAACTGCCTATTTTATTCTTAAATGCATATAATGAATTTGAAAATATATCTATTTTGTATCTAATGTCTAGATTGGAAAGTTTGAGTACCTATTCCTATAAAAAAGTTCCGTATAAAAAAATAGCCGTGAAGAATATATGAAACGCGGCCACAACCACGGGCAGACAGCTAGTGTTAAGTAACTTTCTTGTCGTATTAGTTCTATTGTGTCTATGAACTTTTTTTTTAATGAAAATAATAAAAACAAATAATCTACTCTGTTACGAAATATACTAAATCTTAAGAACCAATTTATTTTAAGTTTTTGCGAAATTTCTATAAAAGTACATGTTAATAGACAATACTATAATTGTTTTAAAAATATTGTTTTGTCCTACAGGTCTCATCACACTCAGTTTCCCATGCCCACGGATATGGCGATACTCTTTACGACAGCACAGTGGTTATCCTTCACAATGGTGTCCATATCGACCACTCTATATCAAGTCCCCTTGCTGTTGTCACCAAACAAAACAACCATTGAACATGCCACTGAGATGATTGAGAAATTTAGGGTAAAAACCACATGAAGAAAGGCCCACATTTTCTTTAAATTTCCTCAAAAAAATGTAGTCAACATGCAACGATTGTTTAAGTTTATGTCCTTCTTTAAAATATCAGAACCGTCTGATAAGTTTTAATCAGATTTTGAAAAAAAAAAATACAAATGTACATAACTATTTTTCTATAATAATGTTGTTTATGTATATTTGGTTTAGTTATCATCGGTTGACTGAACTCTCAAAGCGAATGGTAAATTGCTAGAGTTCGATTTCGTCAAACTCGGAGAGATTGGTAAAGAAAATAGCACAATCATAGAACAGATGTGTTCTTAGGTTCCTAAAAAGGTATAATAACATGAGCCATAATTGAAGAATTATTTTTGTTTTTGTTTATCAGAGGTTTTTGAAAGTTGTTACATTACATACTTGATAATTTCATATTGTATAAAGTATTTTATTTTTATGACACACTGAAATACTCTATTTGGCAATTTGGTTGTGCTACTTTTTATGAATTAGCTGTTCTCTCTTTTACAGCCAACGTGGGCATTCTTGGGTCCAGCCTTTGCCAAAGGTTTACTAGAAAAGATTAAGCCAAATCAAGCATCGTCCCTGAAGACTGTTGTTCTTGCCGGAGCTCCGGTAACTCCTGCCATAATGTCTGAATTTAAGGTAAGTAACACGAAGTGAAATTAGTCTGCACTAATTAATACATTGTAAGTATAATTATAAATTGAAGTTTGTAATGTCAAAATAGAGTTTTTTTTTACTAAATAGATATGAATGTAAGATACCTATACCAAAAATACAATTTATTAATTTTTTCTTCATCTGTCAGTTTTGTTTGTTGTGGGTAATTTCCGACCGATTAGACCGAATAGACTGATTTTGACGGGACTTTTTAGATACATTGCTGAAGTTACTCCTCATAACTTAGAGTAGTTTTGATTTTCGAAAATAATTAGGGTTCCGCGTAAACAAATTAAAACATGTAAAAAATGTAATAAAATCCAATTCAATGGATTGTTTAACGGAGAAATGTTTGAATTTCTGATGCATATTTTTAATTTATCTTAGTACTAAAAATTCTTTAGGAAAATAATTAGGGTTCGGTATAAAAAATTAAAACGCAGTAAATAACATATGAAACGCGGGTGCAACCGCAGATACACAGCTAGTTTTAAATATTGTAGGATAAATGTAGAAAACAGAATAAGAATTTTCATTTACTAATGAAATTTAGATTTAGATTTTTAGCCTATTTAAATTAAATTAGTTTTATTAGTGTTCGTGTCATATATTTAGTAATAACTGTATGAAACTATTAGTTCCTAATTGATATATAATCAAATCTAAATCATTCTCATTTCACGTCGATTATCGTCTCAAACTTCCGATGCAAGAGATGAATTCCTTATTTATTTTCATTTAGAGATACTATGTATGTGTATTATGGGATATATTACGGATATAAATGATATTAATCAATACAGAATTATATAAAGTAGAAATTGTACACAGTTGTAAGCTAGATTATAATAAACCAATTATATGTAAGCATAAAAAGTTCCATATTATAGCAGTTATGATAGGAAATTCTAAATTCTGACTGTACATAAAATTTTTAGTGAATAGTAAGTAAAAGTTTTTTAAACGTTAACATAAATCCATGTATTTTTTAATTATATATCCTAAACCTAAACAAATTTATATGTAATATGACAATGGACTCTGCATTAGGTTATTGTAGTGCGTTGTTCTACAGGCGATACATGTTAGATATGGGATTGTAGAAAAAAATGTTCCTGTTATAAAAGGGGCTATGGAATAATGTTGATTGCGTTTAGAGATATTAATGTTAAAGTTAAACATGCATAATATTAGTGGACAATCTATAGTTGAGTGAATAATTATGTGTAAATAAATCAGTTTACTTGCTTGTCTTCAGGAAGAAAAAAAGAAGATTTTAAAGTGCTTAGTATGTGCAAGGTGATTAGCAAACTTTCTATTTTGTGTGTAAATCCGTTTCAAATAATCTTTAAACAACGCGATCGTACACACGCAATGCTTTGCGTATGAGTTATGTAGTAAGGAGATCAAACTATAGAAGCATATTATACAGAAACGACATTACCAGACTCTTATATAAATGAAGTACAGTTGTGGGCCTCTAAAATATTTTTGTTACACGAAAAATGAAGCCAAGTAACTGATTACTCTTAGTTACTATGTGTTATGAATTCTGTAAAAAAAATTCTAATTTTACCTTAAGTATTTTGAACGACAATAAAGTTTATTTATATACTAGTGTCCAATCAAGAGTCGCAATTTAACCATAATAATTATTGAAAATTTGATGAAGCAAAAACTAACTGGATTTTTTTATATTATTAAGAACAATAAACCCCACCAATGGTTAAATTATAAAATAGTTTTTGAAATATTATCTTTAACTATTTATATGTACATACAGAACAATGTAGGTAGTATTGATGAAAACTGTAATAAACAATTGATTAGAAATTATATAATTTCTGGAAATATTTTCTAGTAATTTTTTTTTATTACTACTGATAATAACTGATTATAGGCGAAACTACCGAATACTGCACAATTATGCAACTACTATGGAGCAACCGAAACACACGGATTCATCGCGACAGCAGACGGAGACACACCAGTAACTTCCAATGGAAGAGTCGCTAATGTTTTATATTACAAGGTTAGACTGTTCTTTACGTAGTAATACACCTTACAAATACAAAGTATCCTGCTTGTTGGTTTGTGCCAATGCATTCAAAGTAGTCATGGTGATCTGAGATCGATTAATCAAAGAATCTCTATCTCATCAAAGAATCCCTTTTCATAATTTATATCTCACACAAATCACTTACATATATAAACACAGTATTAGTCAGACGCTTAATACATCAAGAGTATTTCGAGTGTACTGCCAACCATAAAACCATAAAATATCTTCACTTTATACCTTTAACTTTGATATCTTAGCAACTGTAATTATTTATGATAAAAGATTTATTATTATAGTGTCCCTTGTGTTTTGTCTGATATGGATTTACCTATAAATATGCAAAGATAAGAGAGTTTAGTGTTATTTTCTATCCTCGGTCTGTTTGTTGTTTAATTTCTATTGCAGAGATTTAATGTTATTAATAAACTTATTTCGGAAATAGTTTTTACCTCAAATTTTCGATAAATAATGATTATGATCTATACCAGAATACTAGTTACGAATAAAAAAATGATTTTTATAGAGATTGATGTTTTAGAACTCGATTTTTTTATGAATCGATACATAGAGCTTCGATTCGAAGCGATTAAAAAATCGGAAATCCTAATTTTCAGCCTGCATTAATACTTAACGAACGCGTTTAACAAAGACTCGATATCCATCTGACACTGTCCAATATTTAATCTAATAATACTAACCACGTTCTGAGGGATTAAATGCCCTGTTTTAAGTTTTACACATGTATGTAATATTTAATCCTAGGATAGGTCGACTATTCAAACATAGAGTCGTACCTACCCGTCTTTCAAAAGTATGTCCTTCTATCCTGTTTGTCTCATGACTCTTGATTGATAGTGATATATTGTGTCACACATGTAATCGCATATTTATTTGCGCAAAACTATTTTTCAGTTTTTTGTTTGTAATTTTCTAAGGGTTGTCGCATATTTATTTTTTCGCAAATTAGTTGCAGAAAATCGTTACGTTACTAACGCGCGACTTCCTTTTTGTGGAGGTGTAGAAGCTGTCATAACATTTAAACTTATTAGCCAGTTAAAGTATAAAGAGTTGATAAATTGCAGCTCCTCGATGAAAGCGGAGCTGAAGTGAAGCCCGGTAACAACGGAGAACTTTATGTGAAAGGTGAATGTGTGATACAGGTTAGTAGTGAGTTTCATTGATTAACCTTCCCAGTTATTATACCCGCGAGGATATATATTTGAATTAATATATTAGAGGCAGTTTGAAATTTGCGCCGCTGATAGCAAAAGTGAAATGTAATAGTTTGTCGTGGTATGGACATTTTGTGAGAAGAGAAGAAGCGCATGTGGGTAAAAAAGTAATGCCTATGAATTTTGAAGGATATAAAAGTAGAGGAAAGCCAATGAAAGTGTGGATGAAGTGTGTAAGAAATGGTATGATATAAAAAGAAGTAAATGAAGAGATGACGGCTGATAGGGATGTATCGAACAGAAAACATATTGGGCCGACCCCAAGTGAGTTGGAAGTAGGGCATGAGAATCATGATAATGATGACCAGTGCGTAAATACCCTGCTGTAAGGCAACGTCAATAAATCTCCATAATATCTGTATGTTTATGCTAATTGTGGTTTAACAAGAACGTATTTAAAATGTATATATTGTGTATACAACCAAATAAATGTATGTATAAACCAACTCGTGTAAAGAATTTACAACTGAAGTATTTTTGATTATATATTTTAAGGGATATTATAAAAACAACGACGCATATAATGAATCATTCAAGGACGGTTGGTATCGCACTGGGGACTGGATGCACCTAGATGAGAATGAGCGACTCCATTATTTAACAAGAAGAAACTTTAGCTTCAGATTTGGAGGAAATCAGGTAATTTTGTCAAGTTTTAGCCAAACGTTACCGCAAGAAAGCATCGTTGCTTCACTAACTCCCATTCGTATACTATTAGCGTAAATAGAAAATCGAATACAATTCTATAAACTATTATTTCTTCATTTATATACTGAATTGTCTGGTAGTTCTGAAGTCAGTTTTAAGGTACCTAATATAAATATATTTCTTTGCTGAATTGAAGCTCATTTATTTATATTAAAAATTCACTGCTCGTATAAAATAGACATGTAAAAAACTAAACCGATACATAAAATAAAGAGGCAAAAATTTATTTATCACTATTTAAAAACTAAGTATTTGGTTTCTTTAAACTGTTTTTAGATATATTTTTGTTTAACCAAATAGTATATTAATATTCAATATAAGTTATGTAGACCCGGTAAACCGTAAACATTTTCATAGCTTAGTTTCGAGGCTTGTTTTGAAGTGTATTGAACCTTTTACAAAAATATTATCAGAAAAATACTAATCTACACTACGCACATTTGAAATTATAAAGTGTCTAGAAAAATGACGCTATAAATGAAAACGAATTTTTTGTTTAATATTGAATCGTGGACAAAATCTACTATGTCGTAAACGAAGAAACTATAATAGTGACTGTACAAAAGCACTTTCCAAACATTTCTAATTTAGCCGATTTCATGACAATCATCACTAAAATATTGTGATTGCAATTTTCAAATCTTGGAACTTGTATACTTTATTTGAGAATCTGACAAATATTATTATAAAAGTATAATATAACTCGAGCCTATAAAAGTACAAACTTTAATCGGACTACTAGTAAAATGTTATTAAGTAATTGGAATTTTCAGATATGTCCTGAGGAAGTGGAAGAAGTAATTGACTCAGTAAAAGGAGTCCATGAGAGTATTGTATGTGGGACTGACGAGGGACCCGCAGCGGCTGTGGTACTACATCCTAACTGCACTGTCACCAGAGAACAGATACATGACGCAGTTAACTGTAAGTGAAAAGTTTTACACTGTATTGGCATGCAGTGATATATTTTTATGTATATATTTATTTTTAATTTGCAATATACATTTTGGTGCATATAGACAAGCTGCGTTTGTAACGTCAAGGTAGTTTATACAATTGTACAATGGATTTGAGAATCATTGTGGTGAAGAAATTTCTCAATATAGTCCTTCTCTTTATAATTATTAACGACAAGTGACATATTTTGTATGGAATGCGTTTCATACGTATGTGCCTTGGTATATTATGAAAGGCAATTTTAAAAATGTGGCTGATTTTTTTTTTGTTTTAGCAAAATTACCTGAATACAAACGTTTACACGGAGGCTTGGTATTTGTAGAGGATCTGCCTCGCACACACTCCGGTAAACTAAGGAGAGGGGAATGCAAGTTACTTATACACCGGCTTACTAAAGGCGGAGATTGTTTTTAAATCAATCATAGAAATTGAAATAAATACTTTTTTTTATTCGGTATTGTTTTAATGTGTCGAGTACCCATAAAAATGAAACAATAGAAAGACAATAGGAAAACAATGGAAAGCTGGCGTAAACGCCGGGAAGGTGTTCTAGGGGTTAATTTAAAGCGTTTTTAACCAGCGGGTCGGCTTTCAGATATTTTCCTGTACAATAATGCTAGATTGTTGATAGATGTAATTTGCTGATGGCTTACTAAACAATGTAGTATTAATGTCTGAATGGTGGCGTGGCTTCCAGAACCATGTTGTCATTGTACACGTTAGAAGTAAAGAAAGAGCTTCAATGATTTAGTGCTAAAAGAGATAAGTATTTATACTTTGTGACAAACAAATGAAATGAACAAGGCGGCGTGCATTAATTACGCGAGGTGTTTTGGGGAATGGGGGGGAGGGAGGGGTTCGAGCTAAATCTTTCCAAAAGTCACTTAAAGGGGGTTTTAGCAAATATCACGTAATTTTTTTTTCCTAGGAGAAAACGGTGTAAAATTGCGAGAAAATAATTTCTAGATTAAAATATGGCCAAATTTGACACAATAGTATTTGACGTAATCACTGTTGCGAGTATTGCTAGTTGCGTATTACTAGTCTTTAATAAAAGTAATAGAACAAGTTGTTTTTGTTTTTTTTTCTCTCTCAATAATCCAACACGTTTATAGCTAAAACATAAATTTTGAAGAATCTCGCTTGAGATTAGAGGTGGGGGGAGGGAGTTGAGAAAAATGTTACGAAATCTCACCAAGGGTCAAAAAATTCTCCAAAATTGCTTCACGTAATTAATGGACGAACCCAATATCTGCGCATGAATACAGACTCGATCAGTGCTTTCTATCCCGCCGGTGTTGTATAGGTTTGATTCGGCTTATACGAAATGGTGTGAAACAATACATTTTAATAAAATTAAAAACCTTAATTCCTACTATTTTAAGAAGCGGCATTAAGGTAACTCGCATGGATGCCACATTTTAATTATTCAGAGGTTTCAAATAACGTAAGATATCGAAATTCTACGTACCTAATTATGTTCCTACATAGTTCATACTAGGTGCAAAGCGTTTTAAAAAAGAATGTGCATGGACTCGCGCCATATTGTGACGTCATAGCTAATGAAAAAATTCTATAGTTGTGTATGGTTTATTAAAACAAACCATATTAATAGTTTTAATAATTAGACAAATAATTCACTAAAAAAATGAAAAACTATGCAAATATTTTTGTTGGCATCCATACTTTTTTATCCAGCTTTGACTGATCAAGGTCATTGTCGCGCACATTCTTATTTGAAACGTATAGTATGTGATTGGATAAAAAAAAAATCTATTCATACAATTTTTTCGTTTCGTTTGGAAACATACAAATTTGTTTGACGGAATGTGTCCGTGGCTGAATATTAAGATAAACAAAGAAAAATTATTATTTATATTAATTTCTATGAGCAAGGAAAAAGGTTATTGCTAAAATCGTTCTTTTTAAGAAATGGGGTCCATTGTTTGACAATGATTGTGTAAATAATATATTACGATGTTAGTAATTGAACGGAATAAAAAAATGATACAGAAAAACAAACCATCATAGCGTTTTTCGCAATAAAACTATAACCAAACATTAAAATATTACTTCTTTCAAACGTAACGATTAGACCCACACATTTTTTCAAGTGAAAACTTTTGTTGCTGCGTTTAGCGTTATTCTCGCTAGGGGAGAAGCTTATAGATGCGCGTTACTAATACTATGACGTTAGTTGTCAACATACTATAAGAATATCAAGTAGAAGATGGCGTTTAAGTGCTCAGAGATAAATTACAAAATGCTTACTTCCTCACCCTATCGTTATGAATAAATTATATGCAAATGTACATAATTATTGTTGGGAGAACCAAAAGTGTAAAAATCAGACAAATGTTGATCTATGTTAATAATTTCAATTAATACATTATGAAAGTTAAACATTAAAATACAGTTTTCACTTCTACCAGTAGTCATGAGTGTCTAGTTTTTTTTAATAATTTTATTAATAAATATTAATTCTATAAATTTATGCTTCTAGGACAAAAGTCCAATTTTGCAAAAATTCGAATTTATCCCCCTCCGATATTCATTAACATAATGTCTTTCGTGAACACATTTATTGATCCATACTGACTATTCTGAAGTTCAGTCTTATATCAATACTGTACCAAGACCGTTCCGACCCGTATTTTTAATACAATTTACTTGTATAATATAACCAAACTAAACTGCGTAAACACCAAAAAAAATATTAAAACACTAAATACATTAAAACAAAGAAATAATCCATTCTACTCGCTATAAACAAGTTTCGTCTATACATTTACGGGTAACGTTTCAAAATAGTCACGGAACTTCGTCCTCTTATATGTTTCTTTACTATAAGGAGTTGAGGGAACGATTACTTCGATGGCGGTCAAAATCAGAAGGTGAAACATAAAATTAAAAATAAATAATTCTTCAAACAGAAAACTAAAAAGCAAAAAATAAATTTACTTACCACAAAGTAATAGGTACAGTGATTTAGTTAATCAGAAATTAATACATAATTATTTTTTAATTTTGAAGTCGATGTTAAGTAAACCAATAACTAGGTATAGGTATTATCAATCTTTCTAACAACCAAAGCTAATATTAGTAGGTAATTATGTTTATGTTGTCTTGTTTAGTTGATTTTGTTTTTATTATTTATTTATTATTATTCTTGTATTAATAACAGGTTTTGAGATTTCTTTTAATTTAATACGCTATTGTTAATTATATCTGTCGTGTATTAACCGATTATAATGATAATCATATTATAGGTAGATAGTTATTATTAGTTAAATATAATTGAATTCAATTTTGAATACTTCATTTTAGTATTTCCTTTTGTTTTATTTCAACATTTCACATCTAGAGTAAATTTGTTATGTTTTAATAGTTAATAGTTGCTATATGTCTAAGCTGTATTCAGTGTTTTTTTTTGCATAATTTGGAAAGGTTGTTGTACCATTTACTTGGCACCGACTTCTTAACTAAATCAATATACCTATTATTTATTTTTTGCTTTTTAGTTTTCTGTTTGAAGTGCAGGAGTATAGAAATCAAGAAAAGTATGTATAATAGTATTTTTTATTTGATTACTGGCAATATTGGTAGATACTTAAGAATACGAGATTTATTGTGTTTAAATAATTAAGATCTCGAAGCCACGCTACAGCTGTTATTATTACCTAAAAGTATCGTATGATAATAAATAAAAAAGTAATTACCCTTAATAGAATTTAAATGTACTAATTACTTTAAGATAAAGTTTTAACGTAATGGTTTCTTCAAGTAATTTATAATTATAGGTTAATGTAACATTGATATTTCACAGTACATCAGTAAGTCATTACGCACAACAGCTGCGAACGTATTACTTGACTCCCTAGAGTCAGTTCCTACGCCACTACTCCTGGGTGAGTTATTTACTTCGTTACATTTACCATTTATTTAGCTGGTGGCACCTTAACCGCGCGACTCGAATCAATTATGTGGAATAATATATTCATTTAAACCACACTGTATATGATGGAAAGGTATTTTTATAAATCGAGGAATACTTTCTACTATCTAGTGGACATTTTATCGTCAAGTAGGTGTAATTCAGTAGCATCAATAAAGAGCAAGTCATTTTATGCTACAAAGGCTGCAATAACGTTGTAACCATCCTCTCATCCTTGCCAAGGAGTCACATCAGCGCTGCCTTGTACTCGTGACGTTTAAAAGTTTTACAAATTCGCGCTCCTGCTATTATTATTACCCGAGGGTTTTGCACAATTGACGCAGACAAATTTAAGACCTTTGAATTTCACCTCCAGCGGCTAAAGTGTATGAGCACACCAAGTGTTGGAACACAACCTCTGACTAGGTGTATGTTCAGCACTCGATTATATTCGTATATGGAACGGAAAAGTATCGCTTTCGTACTTGTTCCTGATCTTCTGTAGGAGACACCCCCCCCCCCCCCGGCTGTAGCCTCTACTTTTGTTGTAAAGAAGAACGGTGTGTTCTTCCTCGGTGATTAAGTACGAAGTTTTTTGGAAGTAAAGAGGTTTTGTTGTTACCAATTTTAAAATTATTATCAATTATTTCTCAAGGCTGCTTAAAAGTAATAAAAAAGAAATAACTATATTGATATAACTTTTGTTAAATTCTGAAAAGCAACGAAATTTACTATTTGAAAAAAAGAATAGTTAATATAAGGGAACTTTCAGCAATGTCGCACGCAGTAGTAAGAGGTGAGCCGACAGCCGCTCAGCTGTATTTAGACGGAGTTCTGGATGAGATCCTATTAGCTAAGGGCATACAACCAAATGCAACGGAACGAGATAAACTCAACATAGCTGAAATCATATTTCACAGTTTGAAGAGACATCCTAATTCTCTTTATATGGTAAGTGCTATAGTACTAGAGTGACTGAAGAGTATTTATATAAAGAGGTTTAATTTATAAATCTTACAGTTACAATACATTTTTAGATATTGTTATATTTTTCTCGACCTAATGCAGAAACTCGGGAATGTTACCATAAATACTCTATACATAAAATAGCATTTCGCTAGTATTGTTTGTTGTACAAATTATAAAAATTGGTATCTATTAAATATTATGGTAATTAAGATGTTAATGTTACTATGTTAACCATTTTAAACAGTTGCTGATACCGCCTGGATTTACAGATTAATGGCGCAACTGAAGAAAGAATAACAAACGAGTACATATTAAGGCTCGCTGTATCTATAGCACGCTCGATATCAGTGAAATGTCCAGAAGGGAGGACAGTCATACTGTTGATGAACAATCATCAACGTATGTTAGCGACTTACTGGGCCACTTTGTTCTCTAGAGTATTACCATTTAATATTGATCCTGACAGTACAGTGTGTAAGTTTTAAATCTTAAATATATTCATGAAAAAATGTTTGTTAAATAAAGTTTTCAGTTAAACTTTGATATCTACAAATTAAATATCAACTGTCTTTGCAGATGAACTGAGTTACTTCTTGCAATTAATCGAACCACATCTCATGTTCTGTGACCGAGAATATTACATTAATATTGAATATATGTGATGAAGAAGATAAATTACTAGAATTTATTGACGGTTTCAGTGATGACTTCGAAGACTATGAGTTAGTATTTTAATTTCGTTCATTTGTTTATTAAATAAATAAATAGCTCTTAATAAATGCTAATTCTACTACTACTACTAGAAATATTCGCAACTACTGATATTTTACGAATGAAATAAAATCTGATCATTGGGTTCTTTTTTATAGAGGGTACATTAACCCTGAATGAATAGTTCAAAAGCTTGACATCTTTTACATAGCTCGATATATTTTTATTCTGAATCACTCTTACAAACAGGAACAATCTTTCATTACTCCATACAAATGTCTGCAAGGAGTGATCTGAATAAATACGTTGATTATGATGAAACTACCGCACAGTTTCAGGCGAAGGTAAAACGAACTCAATCACTATCTGGTCCTTTAGTATCGAGTATATAATTACTTTAAAACTTGAATAGTTTAATGTCGAGATAAGCAAATTGATATCAACAACAACATTTACCTTACTGTAAACAAACCGAAAATTCTCATATTATGTCTGAAGTATCAAGTACAAGATTTGAGTATTTCTATCAAGTATAAGGTTTTTTAAAGAACAGGTCTAATATGGTTATAAATTTAAAAAAACCATTAATTCTAAAATAATGTTATTCCTATAATATACGGAGCCATATTGATGCACTTTACATGTTACAAGCCCAGGGCGATTTATTCGATTGCGAAACCCATTCTCAATGCAAGCGTTATGAGCTTCACATATACACGAATTTAAATATTTGTTATATTACCAGATTACCTGACACTCCACCTGAAGTGCCGGTTATGTTAATGCCAACAAGCGGCACCACTGGGTTTCCTAAAGTAGCAATTTTGGCAAACAGGGGCTTAGTTGCTCAGTTGCCAAGCTATTGGTTAGTTTATTACTCTAATTTTTTGGTGTAACATTTCGTGAATAATACTCTCATTTATGACAACTTTTTAACCTAATTTAGTTTAGCTTGCACTATATATTACAACTTTTTAAACAAAAAAACCGAATATTATAATCTTTTATCAAAACATACTATAAAATTATATTTTCTAATTTCGATGAACTTTCAAAAAATTTCAAAATGACAAAAATCTTAAATAATTAACTTTTATCCACAGGATGTATCACACTCAGTTCCCAAAGCCAACAGATATGGTCATGATTACTTCAATGGCTCATTGGATAACATTTACATTAATAGTGACATCGAGTGCAGTCTTCCAGATCCCTGTCCTGATTTCACCGAAACAACCAAACGCTGAGGATATTGCTGAGATGGTTGAGAAATTTAAAGTAAAAAAACGTGTTGATTTTACCGCGCTGTTAGATATCGTTCACGTTTCTATTAACTTTTACTAAAAAATTTATTAAGAATGAAGATTTTTTCAAATTTTATGTCTGCTTTCTGCTATTATAGCATGAGTAAAGTTTCCAAGGCGCATTAGGGGTGGATTTGATTATTAATGCTAGAAATATCGATATTGCCACATCTACATAGAATTTAGCTAGTCGGTTACCTAGCAACAAAAAAGCTATTGACTCAATAAATCAAATCAAATCAAAATTTATTTATTCAATTCAGGCCCTAAGAAGGCGCTTATGAATGTCTAAAACACTACCTCCGGTTCGGAAAACAACCCAGTCGAGATGAGCCGGCAAGAAACTCGATCTGGTTCTTTTTTTTTTTTTTTACTATTCCTAATACTATTCCCAAGACTTACCCAAACGTATATGATGAGATTTCTAGAACTCCCAATAAGGTTAAAAACAAGAACCCTATAAGAGATTATGGAATTTTTTTGATGTAAATTTATTTACGGAGCCTTTTTTAGACCTTATCATAAATAACTGTTTTTCTTAATCACAGCCAACGTGCACATTCTTCAATCCCGGTATAGTCAAAAATTTACAGATAACGATAAATATAAGTAAACTGTCATCGCTGAAAACGGTCATATTAGGCGGAGCTCCAGTAACTTCTGTTCTAATATCTACACTTAAGGTACGTAAGTCTATTTTGTGGTATGGTAATTGAGAAAAACGGATAAATATAACCATACACCGACCTGACTGAATTGTTTGGTTTTCTATATTATCAATGTTTATATCGAATTGATATAAATTTTAAACGTTTTTTTTTATTAATTTAGTTGAATTTTCAAATTATTTACTGAAATAAAAAAGTAATTATTTTTCGAAGACTAATTAACGTGCTTGGACGATCTGTGTAACTTCAAGGAACTAATATATATCATTCCATTTCCGACTGTGGAAAGATTCTCCGCCCCATAAATTAGAATATTAAAAGCGAACTGTTTCTCACTCCGGAGATCATTTGCGTTACTTAGAGTCATTTTCCACATTTTGTTTCCTCATCCCGATTCGAATCAACACTAGAAACCAATTTCAACAAAAAAGATTAGAACCGCTATTAATATTAAGATTTCAAGCTTCAAACTGTGTTCTTCCGAGTGCCGTGTTCAAAATCAGAAATAATATCTGAAAAAGAAAAAGAAACTTAGTAGAACAGTCTTGTATTAGATGTTTTAGACTTTTAACTTTAACTATATATTGTTTTACTTTTAAAAGTTGACATTTTGTGTTTTTCTTTATTATTATAATCTATTCTAATAAATAAAATTGAAGTGTCTGTTTGTAATGTCAAAATTATTTTTTTTTACTAAATAGATATGAATGTACTCGTATATATGATCCATATACCAAAAATACAAATTTTAAATAGGTCAAGTTACTCCGGGTAACTTATGTTACATTTAATTTTCGAAAATTATTAGGGATCCGCGTAAAAAATTTAAAACCCATAAAAAATAAAATAAAATCTCATTCCATGCTCAGTTTTACGGACAAGTGATTGAATTTATAAGAAATATTTTTATTTATCTTTTTACAAAAAAAATAGGGTTACCTATAAAAAATTAACACGCAGCGAAGAATAAAGGGAACGCGGGTGCATCCACGGTCACACAGCCAGTTATTACTATAGGTTGTCCAAACTACTAACTACAGTTTTAGGAGTAAACTTTGGTCGTCACTACTTGTGCAGTTCATGACTAATTTCAATACTTCAAGTTCAATTTAATCCAAATATACATATTTCATACTTATATACTAAAAGTTATTATTTTAGTAATATCATTAATGATACATACTTTATTTACACGATTGAAATGTTTTACATAATATAAGCTTCACAACGAGTTCGCCAACATTTCGCTCAAAGGAGAAAACATAAAGAGTATACGGTAAGCGGTAATCCTAAAAATTCTACTACCGATATATCATCCACAGGAAAAAGCCACTAAGCTTTAATGTGACTGGGTCTGAATAACCCGTAGTTGGGATAATCAAGCAAATTAAGGTCCACTACGGGAGTGACATTCTACAAAACATTTCCTTAAAAAGCAAATAAGGAAATACATTTTTAATGTTTAGTCCCTTCTGTCAAGAAATATTGAAGTTTATGAATGCTATTGATCAATTTGTAATAAAAAAAATATCTCCTGCGATTTTTTACATGAACTTAATATTAAATAAAAAAACAGGCGGAACTGCCGAATACTCAGATAAGTTCAGGGTACGGGACAACAGAGACGCAAGGATACGTCTCAATACCAGACGGAGAGGAACCGGTGACATCCAATGGAAAAGTGATCAATATTTTACATTACAAGGTAATTTTATTTTATGAATTTTGGCCGGGGTAAGCAGAAATAGCAGTTACTGTATTATTCCTGTTGTATAATGATGATTTAGTAATTTAAGGGGTGTAACGATTTCCCAATAAATAAGGAAGGCCAATAATAATCAGCTCTGCATTTGGAATATCATAACTAACTAGTTAGTTGAAATGTACTGAATCAATTGATTTCAGCTCCTTGACGACAACGGAGTCGAAGTGACACCCGGTAACGATGGAGAGCTTTATCTGAAAGGCGAATGCGTCATAAAGGTAAGTAGTAAGTTTAATTTCATAGTTACATTCTTAAACTTAAAATATATTTTATTCAATTTAGACTCTGTTAAGGTGCTTATGAACGTCAAAATACTGCCACCGGTTCGGAAAATAACCCAGTTATCGAGAAGTCCAAGTTAATGGTGGTCTAACTAATGGTTACAAAGCTTATTAGTAGAAGCGTGTCACTTCCAGACATCACCAGCGCTCACATAATGATGCACCCTATAATAACCTTCCATGACATGCTTCACATGGTACATGAACTTCTTGTTTGATAAATCGGTAATGTGCTTTGGGACTTTATTGTGTAAAAACTAATACTATGACCTAGAAAACTCTTATTAAAACTTAGTAAAACCCTAAGCATGAAACATAGAACTGTTAATTTAAGTTTATTCCTTGTATTAAAATTCTCAATTCTGCTTATTTATATATTGCAGTACCAGCACTTTTGAGTAAAATATGTACCGTCTGTCTTGACAATCTAGTTAGAAGGCCGGCTTGACAGTTTGGTTAGACTGTACGGCTTGAAAGTCTGGTTAGACCGTCCGGCTTTACAGTCTGGTAAGATCGTCAGTAATGAGGCTCAATTATGAGCGACTTGAGAACTGTGATCCGCATGCGGCGACGGTCGATACAATACTGATTGATCAACAAGATAAGATGATTGGCATAACACAGATTTCGATGTGCATGCGGCGACTATAACACGTCTTCATTTCTGAGGCGTAGTGGTGCTTGTGGTGTTTTTCCCGCTCCTATGTATAGCGCTTAGGTCTTCGCTACATTCACCGACAACTTCCATCGATCTAGTCAGCCAGGCAGTGCCTCAAGCGTTGGCCACAATTATCGCACGGCGTACTCCATGTTGGCCGAAGCGCGCAGTACGCTACGTCATCCGCGAACAATGCGTGTTCCTCTCGGCCGACCCGCGGTATGTCGTCTGTGAATCATGCATATAGCGTGGGTACCTGTGCATACTGGTCGATCCGTCGAGCATTTACCCTCGACCACAACGTGCATCGTGCGGTTTTGGAGGAAAGAGGCAATGATGTGTACGAATCTTTTTGAATGGAGGAGGCGGCATTCGACAGTTTGTGTAGAAGGCCCTCATGCCACACTCTGTCGAACGCCTTCTACATATCCAAAAGATTGCCACGAAGTTTGCACTGTCTGACATCACGTGCGTCAGCCGGCACAGCTGTAGGGTGGTAAAGTGCTCCGCACGGAACTCGACTTGCTCGTTTCTCGGCTCTAAGTAGGGTATCAGCCGCAGCTGCAGGTGACTTGCGCTCACAGTTGCAGCACGCTTTTATAAGGAAATCGTAGAGAGGGGAGTGCTAGCAATACTCATCAATCAATAAAATCAATACAATAATCACGGCTTCTCCCAGTGGGGGTTAACAGAGACTACTTGCTAGGTTGTTGCTACACACCTCTTTTTCTATTTTTTCAAGAACGGTTTTTACACATGATTGTTGATTATGAATATTTTTAGCTAGCCTTTTTTTAATTTTCCGATCTGGTAGTGATTTCACCTTGGTCATTCCGTATTAACGTGTCCCAGTTACCCTCACCTTATAAATTTGTTTCGTAAATCTTTCATCCTCTCCACGTGCTCGAACCAACCAAGCATTCCTTTCTCTGCCTTTCTCACCCACTACATTCTCTATCACACCCCAGCGTTTCCTTATCTTTCTATTTCTTACTTTCTTCATCATCATCACTTCAACTTCTTAAACTTCTTTATATCAAAGAGCTAATATTAACTTCATGCTTCTTCTATCAAACCCAGCACTTAACACCTACGCGTAGGGTCCAACAGCCTTCGATGAACATCATTTTCTCTTACTTTTTGGCTGGGCATAAAATTATTACTTTACTTAAATTAATTTATTTATAGGGATATTATAAAAACAACGCTGCGTATAATGAATCATTCAAAGACGGTTGGTATCGCACTGGGGACTGGATGCATCTAGATGAGAACGAGCGTCTTCACTACTTAATACGAAGAAAATTTACCTTTCAGTTCAAAGGCAAAGAGGGTAAAGTAATTTCTAACATTTTATCCAGGCACTACAATAGTGAAGATAATAAATCACGCTTTACTAAAGTATTACCGACTCCAGATTAGTCTGAAGTCAGTTTTAGGATACTTTATATGTTATTAAATAAAACTTAACCTAACCTAAATAAAAACATTTTTTCCATTCAATCTCAGATTCTAGTTGATATAAAGGATCCAAACAAAGTAGTTTTTAGACCCAAAATATTGATAAGTTTGTTAATAAAATATTTAAATGAATGTTATCACTGAATTATCGAAATATATTATTTATATGCTTGATTACAAAGCCCGAACAAGATTTTTATAATTAACAATAAAATTTACAAATTTTATTGGAATTTTGCAGATATTCCCTGAGAAAATGGAAGCAGTAATTTGTGAAATACCAGGAGTACTTGACAGTGTTGTATGTGGGACTGATGAGGGGCCCGCAGCGGCTGTGGTGCTACATCCTGACTGTACTGTCACCAGAGAACAGATACATAATGCACTCTATTGTAAGTGAGACGTTGTAATGTATTAGCTTGTAGTGCTAAGTTTTCAAAGTTTTCATTGCAAAAATTTTATTTTATTCATTTTGTATTTGAAAATTTGTTATGCAAAATAAGATCCCTTATATAGTTATGTATATCATACTAACGTATCGATAACCTGAATTCATTAAATTTTAGATTAATTGTCATTGAAAACAAAAATATATAGCGAAAGCACTTTTTATAAATTTAATTTTATACGTATTTGTATACGAATTATTATGCTTAGATATGAAATTGTAAAATGACTGAGGATTTTTGTTTTAGCAAAATTCAATGAATACAAACGTTTACACGGTGGTTTGGTATTTGTGGATAACTTACCTCAAACAAAATCGGGTAAATTAAAGAGAGGAGAATGCAAGTTACTTATACAACAACTTACTAAAGGAGGAGAGTGTTGTTAAATAAATAAAAAGAAATAGATCTTCGTTTTATTTGATAGTAAGTAAAAGTTTAAACCCCAGTTCATCTTTCATTTCTCAATCTTTAGTATTACTTCTAATTGTAGGGTTAGTACGGAAACCCTATTAAAATTGACTATCTGTTAAGACATCGTTTCTCAACCGGTGGGTCGCGACCTGTTTGGAGGTCGCGTATGTTATTAAAGTGGGTCGCAGTCTGTTGAAAAATAATAATACATCGAAACATACAAATTGTATAAAAGATTCGTTTATTAGAGGAATGAATTTTAGCGTCGTGTTATACTAAATTAAATATTACGATTTTATAAATAACAACGTTAAAAAATAAACTTATAGCATACTTTATTTAATTAAATAATTAATCATGAACAGTAATCAATTAATCCGTTGTTTGGCATTGTTTTTCACTTAAAAGTATTCCTATATGTGGATTATCATTGCAAACACTCATAACTAAACTATTTTCGAGTGATAACAGACGATTTCTATATTTAGTTTTGAAAGTCACCGTAATGTGTGTCACATTATGGTGTTTCTGAAACCTCTGTCTCATTCCTGGCCTCTTACTTAACAAACCGATGTCAGAAAGTAAATGTTAATGGGGTTACCTCCACTGGATCATTAGTTAGAATCTGTGTGCCGCAGGGGTCGATTTTGGGACCGTTTTTATTTCTGGTTTATATTAATGACTTACCGCTAATGGTTAATAACTCAGCTGATATGGTTCTTTTTGCTGGCGATACCTCACTTATAATTAAAGTAAAAAGAAAAAATCAGAGATTAGGCACTTAAATAATACACTAGCAAACATTTGCAAATGGTTTGCCTTAAATACTTTACTTCTTAACACCAAGAAAACGAAATGTATAAAATTTATGTTGCCCAAAGTGCAACATATTGATTGTAAGTTAGAGATAGAAGGGAATTTAGTAGGCTTAGTCGACAAAACTCTGTTTTTAGGTATCACACTTGATAAAAAGTTACAATGGGGTCCGCATATTAAAACTTTGGCAGGGAAGCTTAGTTCCGCTGCTTATGCGGTTCGAAAAATTCGCCAGTTGACGGATATTGCTACTGCTAGGTTAGTCTACTTTGCTTACTTTCACAGCTTAATGTCTTACAGTATTTTGCTGTGGGGTACAGCAGCAGAGGTAGACACCATTTTTACGTTACAAAAGAGAGCTGTTCGAGCAATATACAATATGGGACCTCGCGAATCTCTAAAGAACAAGTTTCAAGAATACGATATCTTAACTTTGCCCTCCCAATACATCTTCGATAACTTAATGCATATTCGTAAAAATTTAGACAAGCTAGATCTAGTGAATGATCGTCATAATTTTAATATTAGAAGTAAAGACAAGTTGGCCGTCCCACGCTTTAGGTTAAGTAAGTGTAATAAAAGCTTTATAGGTAATAATAGTATTCGGTTTTACAATAAGATCCCAAGTAACATTACCGATTTACCTGACAATAAGTTCAAGTATTATGTCAAGCAAGTTTTAATCTCAAAAGGTTATTACAGGGTGGATTATTACGTGAACGATAGTGATGTCTGGAATTAACCCACATCTCTGTGCTTCCGCTAACATTATTAAGAATACGATTTGTATAGTTTTTTTATATGTCAAAAAAATGATATATATTATATTTATAAAAAAAAGAACCCGATCGAGTTTCTTGCCGGCTCTTCTCGACTGGGTTGTTTTCCGAACCGGTGGTAGTGTTTTAGACGTTCATAAGCGCTTTCTTAGGGCCTAAATTGAATAAACAAATTTTGATTTTGATTTTGATTTTGAATGGAGACAAGAAACCTTTTTTCACATAAGTAAAAAGTACCAAAGGAAATCAATGTTTTCAAAACTTCCGTTACTCACGTTGTCATGCAAGCCAAAATGTATCTAAACCTTGAGATAAAATTCCAGTTGTAAAGTTGTATCAGCCGATAGCTCAGTGAATTGATTGTGAGTCTCAGTTCGTAACTCGGCAGCTGCAACAATATTGTCATCAAACGGATTGAGAACCCATCTGTTTGATAAATCAGTATTGTCAATATTCTAGTAATTGAATCTTCACTTCACCGGATCCTGAGACCAGACCCACAGCCAAAAAGGACCAGAGCTGACAATAACATAGGGCAGGTGAACGCACCCCTCCAAACCCCAGTAGCGGGACCGCTGACCTTACGGAGAACGCGATCCTGTACTTTAAAGCAGTCTTGGAGGCCACGATAAAAGTCAATAAATTGACATGTACTAAGATCCTAAAAGACGAGGCTCTTATGAACTATTTCGGGGCTATCCTGACAGCTGCCCGGCTAGCGGGAGCAAGCGAAATACTCCTCATTGGGGACTTCAACCAGCTGCCCTACATCGACCGAGAGAACCTCTTCGAGATGTCTTACTGCCGACCAACTGCAGTCGCCGGTATCACAAAACAACTTCTCTGCATTCACAGGAACCTGATGGACGTGGCCTATGCGTAGTACATACTCAGGTAGAGAAGGAAGCCCTTATAAACAAGGGCTACGGGACAGGGGAGGGGTCGCGAGTCCTGATCACCTAATCACACCTGATCACAGAGGTTGACATTCAAATCGGTGGTGATCCTCCAGACTAAGGGGAGGAAGCTACAGATCCACGATGGTGTATCCCCCGCTATCGTGGCCATCTCAAGGCACACGGAGACCTGTATCTATTATACCGACGTGGCCGACGTCGCAGTAGTCCGCTTCATCTACCGAGCAGTAAGCGCCCCGGCGAAGGACATAGTGGATTATCATTTCATGATGACCATAAATCATGGAGACCAAAACGTCATACAAGCAATAATTGCCCAAACCCAAACTATGAGGTAATTATGCGGACAAGGACCTAGTTCTGCTTGGCTTGTTACGACCTTAAAAAAAAGTGGAAGTAATAATTAAGTAATTAGTTAATAATAACAAAATTATTTTAACAATACTTAAAAACCAAAATATATATATATATATATATATATATATATATATATATATATATATATATATATATATATATAAAACAAAAAAAAAAGCAATTATTTAACATATAGTCTTAAAGTAAAGTAAAATAGAAATAGATTTAAGCTCACTTAATTAATTATGAAAGAAGGTAACTGCATAGCTGCAAGTCGAATTAAACCTCCAACACAAAAAAGGTGTGGACCCAAAGTCCGCAGAATGTGTTTTATTTTATTTAAAAAAAATTCTTAACATATTATGCAAGGTAACGTCTTTCTGCCTGTTCGTTTGTTGGCTTACACTTAATCAGTTTACATATTTCTTTTTTAATTCTAACTGTACATATATTTTGTAGTATGGTTTCAGTATTTACTTTGCTATATATAGTAGGAAGTATTAACAAAAAGTTATCTTGATATAAATTGACAAAAACTATCTACGTTCGTGACTGCGTTCGCGTGTGTTATAAATTTATAGAAAAGGTTTTTTTTTTTTAAATAAATCATATATAATGTAATGAAAAGGAAACACGACAACAGTCAGTTTTTGAAGATTTCTTAAAAATTATTATTCAGAGAACTTTTCTTACATACACTGATACTAATTAAGGTAACTTATAAGCCAACTGCCAGACAGACAGACAGGAAGACGTTGCCTTTTATATAATGTATGTTTCAACGTTACTAGCTAGAGTTCACTATTACAAGTGCTGTTTATATAAATCGATATAAACCGACATTTCTCGATATCTGTATAATATTAACTGGTACTTTAACAGTTATTATGAAGGTAGGTGATTGACGTTCGGTTCAAATAATTGTATACCTGAGATTGTGATTGTGATATTGTGAAACCTTCGAAATGTAAATTGATTAAACGGGCTCGGGCATTGTCGACGCAACTTTGATGTCGGAATCTGTTACAATGAATATTTGCTACGTAAGTATTATACCGACAATTATAATTATTCTTAGACGATTTCACTAGTACAATTACACTATTGGAGTGCTGTGTATCATTATTAAAGTGAAGGTCTGTTTGTAATGTCATAATAACAATTTTAACTAAATACATACGACGAAAAAGCTATATCAAAAATACAATTTTTTAAAATGTCTGTCTGTTGTTTGTGGTAATCTCCGGATCGGCTGAAACGATTTTGACGATACTTCTGGTATATAGCTGAAGGTACTCTGCGTAACTTAGGGTACTTTTATTTTTGAAAATAATTAGGATTCCGCGTAAAAAATTACAACTCATAACAACTGAATAAAATCTGATTCATTGAACATTTTTACGAGCAAGTGTTGATATTACGTAAAATATTAACTTTATCTTAGTACTAAATAAATTATTAGACTTCCTAATAAAAAAAAATAAAACGCAGTGAAGAGTATGTAGAACGCGAGCGCAACCGCGGGGAAACAGCTAGTACAATATAATATTTCGCTATCAGTCTAATCAGTCTTATTCCAAAATAACTGAACTTTACGTGATTTATTTTTACACATGTATCGAATAGTATGAAATTGTTAAATATTAACGAAGTAATGCGGATAATAAGGGTTTTGTATATTTATTTATTTATTTATCTACACAAATAAATAAAATTCAAGACTTTAGTATCAAATTAACAAGGGTTTACTAAATACATATCAATGTATATACGTTACATATACCAAAAACACGATTTTTTGAAGTTTTTGTCCGCCTGACTATTTGATTATTCCTGCTAATCTCCGGAACGGCTGGACCTATTTTGATGGGACTTTTATTTTTGTCGCTAATTATATTCAATTTAGATTAATTAATTATTCTTTAAAATCACCCTAGTCACTTATTTAGCTTGTGTGTAACTGTGTCAAAGTTTAGGCCGTTATTTCCATTTGTTAATGAGTACATTGGTTAACTCTAGCTGGCACCGACTACAAAATTAACAAGCCAGATTAATAAAGTAATTATTAATTGACTTTTTAGTGCATTTTTATAGTTTATTTTTGTATAGTCGGTTTTGATTTTAACCCCTTGAGCACTTACCTGACGTTTACGCCAGCATTCCATTGTTTTCCCATTGTCTTATTTTTATGGGTACTCGACACAATAATTAAAATAGTATTTTTTCTACTTTTTAGTATAAGTATCTACTGATAGGTATAGCTATAATATTTACTTGATAGCTTTGGAAACGAATATATGACACACGTGTAAGTGTCTTTAATATTCAAGGGTTTGTTCTCTTCCCTAAGTTCCTTACAAATATAAAAAAATACATATAGACGAATTGAAGTCGGTTAAAAATAAAGCTAAAGATTAGCAAGAATCAATGCATGAAAATTCGTAGAAGGTCAAGATCGTTGATCGACCGCTTGCTGCTTGTGCAAGTATGAACGTATGTACATAGACGTATGTTGCCCGTATTGGTGACTAATATTGTACTTATTAGAGCGTGCGGAACGCGTACGGGACGCGCCCGAAACGTCACCGGGATTTATTGCTGAGTGGTGACCGTTGACAGCGGGGCTACAGACCTCACCGCCGGTATACGACACTCGCACTCTAATTAAATTTGCGTGATAATGAGAATTTATACTAACACTAGGTTCTGCCTGTGACTTCGTCCGAATTTATTTTAGAATCTGTTCCAGATAGAAACTATGTCGACTAGAAATAATAAGTCGTCTGTAAATAGAGATATAGCATCGGGATTTTTTTTTTAGAATTTTTGAAAAAAAACACAATTGACTAGTAATCTATTTTGTTAAATCCAGTAAGATTTGCCATAATATGTTAATTGTGAAAATTGATTTGTTTTCGACTTGCTCACAAGTTTCGTTTTTTTTCTCTTTTTATGCCAAACCATGATCAGGATTAGCTTACTTAAAAAATATCCAAATGAAATCCAAGTGAAAAGCGCATCAAAATTTGTTGCGCTGTTTAGGACGAGTTAACTGAGAAACAAACAGATTGACGTGGAAAGCGACTTTTTTACTATGTATAGGTACATAATTTATTATGAGAAGATCCGTTTTATCGAAGCATTTCTAACATTAAAATTGGTAAAGTAGAGACAAAGTCAGACTGAAAACAGAAAATAATTGTAAATAATGACAAGTCATTAGTATGTGGTATGAAATATTACATTAAAAAGTATTACAATTAGAATACTTTTAGGAACGTGAGTTGTTTTCCATAAAATATTCATGTAATGAACGTCGATAACAAAAATGTTCGAGTCACGATGTAAACGAGTAACAATGTATAGCAGTAATAACATTAATTTTCAATCATCTCAAAATCTCTACATACTATAAAATAAAGTCGCTTTCTGCGTCTGTGTATCAGTTTAACCGTTAACTGCTACTAAATCGCACAACGAATTCTGATGGGGCTTACATTCTCGTCCAGATAGTTTTTCACGGTAAGTTTATGTATTTAAATAAATAAAATAAAAAAACCCTTTTATTTCTTGCTTATACATTATACTCAAGTAATCTTATACCTAAGTACAATTTATTACAGTTTTTTCTATTTATTACTTGCACGATTAATAGCAAGAATGTAGGGTAAAGGCCTCCTCCAAAAGTTTGTGTATATAATATCCTAATTAAGCTCTTGTAAAATCTCCAGAAACTATAATAATTAAGTAGAATAAAACTTACGAGAAACATCAAAATAACGTTCTATAGAAACGTGATGTTTCTAAACTTTATTTACAACATACGGACTTAGGATCAATTCCGTGGAATTTTTACCAGGTAACGGTCGAGGTTCGAACAACTTTGGTGCCGTTGTCCTAGTTACTTTCGGCTGAGCGCCTTAGGAGCAGTGAAACTCTAAAAGCCCTTCATTTCAACAAAGTTAGTACGAAAAGAAACCGGTTGCACCCTCCTACCATCAACGTAAATCAACTTTCTCTCCTCTTTTTGGGAATAAGAACAAGAAAGAGAAGATGCGCAAAGAAAAAAATGCACGTTGGCCTGGAGTGGCGGAGGAGCAGGGACGAAATGGTGGTTCTTAATCTTTTTTTTTCCGTGGAGGAAATGCATTTAGTCATCACATACCGCGTGCGGGGTCACGGGGAGTATATGAGATCACACGGCGGTCGAAACCACCATGCTAATACATGGTAGTTTAGATCTCGCCTTAGCGTCTCCTAACTTAGATTAACACACCCTTCTGCATCGCATCTGATCTCAAGGAGATTCTATTCATACACCAGATCACTTCCTCTGGATTCACAGTAACCAAACTTAATCCTTAATCAATATTGTAAATGCGTATTTGTTATGATTTCATTTGAACATCGTTAAATTTACCATAAATGTTGTCAGAGGTACATTCCTCAATTGATACACAAAATCTATATTAACACGACCGAAGCCGCAAAATCTTATAACGTTTACATATTATATACAAAATAAATATTAGGCTGGGGAAAAAGTTTCTTCGCATTTTATATGAAAACTCAAGACAATTTTTTCTAAAATTTATTGACTTCTAGTTACAGTATATATGTGCCATTTTGTTCGACAACTTTCTGGCATCCGGTAGCTCATGATCTTGTTGCTGTAGAAATTTTAAGACTTCTTTTCACAAATGCGATAAGTAGTTTTGGCAGTTTCTAGTTGATGTCAACCTGACACTGCCTAAAGAAGTTTGATCAGACCGAAATCTGAAGGTACAAGGTCAGGGCTATATGGCGTTTCCATTAACAACCTCTAGCCAAGCTCTCAAAATTTTTGATGACTGGCTAAATATGTGTGTGGCCTAGCGTTATCGTGATGAAAGGATGTGGCCATTACTATTGACCAAATCCGGCCGCTTCTTGTCAACTTCTTGCTTAAATCTCATAAGTTGTTAGTTGTAAAAATCCGCGTCAATGATTCTGATTGGCGGTAAAAGCTCATAATGAACGATACCCTTCCAATCCCACCAAGCACAAAGCATCACCTTATTGCGAGTTAACCTAGGTTTTGCCACGGTCTGTGAAGCCTGACCGAACTTTGACCTCGACCTTTTTTGTATGTTCTTGTCATACTTAATCTACTTTTCATCATCAGTTATCAATCTCATTAAAAACGGTTCAGTTTTATTACGTGTCAATAAAGAATCACAAATAAGTACACAGATCATTAGGTTTTCTTTCAGGGAGCTAATGGGGCACCCAGCTTTTTTCAAATGGGTCTAAACTCTTTTGTGGTAAATTCCCAGTTCTTCAGCTATGTTGTATCTATTGATATGCTGATAGTGCTTCACTTTTTAAAAATGGCGTCCACTTTATCCGTATTAGAGCTAACAGACCGCGGTGCATCTTTGACATCAAAATTTCCGGATTGAAAACGCTTATTACAGCCAAAGAATTTTTGTTACAAGTATATACATACTACGTTCGTAAAGACTTTTCCCCCGTCCTAATAAATCGAGTTAAACATTAATAAGGCTTGGCACGGTTTCGGTTGTTCCCCTTGTTGTAACCCTAATCTCTTTTATGTAACTATAATATAAATTATGTAATTTTGGTGGCATTTTGCAGGATATATGTAGTTTAGTTATAGTGTGCAAATGAAGTGAATTGAAAATAATGACACGGAGCGTAAATTCTGAGCTTTCCCAACTACGTCCTTGAATTAGCCGCCATTTTGTTACTGCGTTGTATGAAAGGTTTTCCCTACGTCTATATTGGTTGTATGGGCTAGAACCTTTTCCTTAAAAACGATAAGAAGGAAACAATTTTTCATAAACTCAAGCACTTGCCCGTAAAACTGTGCATTGAATCTGAATTAACAATGAAAAATTTTGAATTGAAAAATTTTATTCAATTTTTTATGAGTTTTAGTTTTTAACGTGGAAACCCTAATTATTATTGAAAATTAAAAGTAACCAAAGTTACCCGGAGTAACTTCAGCTATCTACCAAAAAAGGCCTGCTAAAATCCGTCCAGCCGTTCCGGAGATTACCCGGAGCAAATTGACAGACAGAAATAAAAAAAAAAATGTATTTTTGGTATAGGTATCACAAATACCTATTTAGTAAAAAAATAATTTTGACATTACAAACAGATACTCCAGTTTTGTTTATTAGTATAGAAGTATAGATTAATGTATATTGCAACAATGTATTCAGATATAATCAGACATTTATTGAACTGTGTCAGTTAATTCTTTTTTCCTTAACTTTATACTTTCTACATATATAAATAAAAATAATTGTTTGTTAAGATTGGCTATTAAATTAATATAACTTAAATTAATATTAAATTAATAAAACTATTAATCTGATTGTAATGAGCCATTGATGAGTTTTGTTACATAAAAACAAGAAGGTTCCTGGCTTTAAAACATAGTTCTGTAGCATTTATAAAATGTCGGATACATCTAGTAATATTTACTGAAACCACAGCTGAGCTACGAGAGATTAAAAGTTACAAACAGTTCTCACAATGTGTAGAGTTCTTTCAATCCACACGAGGACGGAATTCCCACCACACTCTAAAACCTTATTTTATTTCAACAAAATGAATTCTACTGGCGACATAATGTAACCAGTCAGAGCGTATTAGAATAATGAACACTTTTGTGTTCTAATTACGTAAAGAGGATTAAAGACACTTAGTTCTAGTTACAGTGCCTCTTAAACAATTTAATTGATAGGTACTTGGTCTTATATACCTAATATCATTCACATAAATAGACAAGACAGCGAGACAGAAAAAAATTGACTGAGCAAAAATAGTTCATTTGAAAAATATTGGCGTTGAGAGATGATTTCACTTTACGACTTGATAAAATGTGGTTTGTTAAATAACATACCCCTTATCAGAAACCATCGACACGTATTTAATATTCCTTAATTACTGGTGCGTTAATTTCAATTTGAAAAGTAAGTTTTTTAATAAGGTGTAATAATAATTATGGTATATAATGAAATCTAACAACACGTAGCAGCATCGAAAATATCTCAAAATAATAAACTAGTTGCAATATTCAAATTGATATATAATATATAAGGAATAATTAACATGTTATATACAATTATAGTGATGAAAGTTTTAGTGTCGTTCATGAAGTAAATCCAATTCTTGATTTGTTCGATGGGAATGTCCCGGAACAGGATGTATGATACGAGGTTTCAATGTCTTTACATCTAAAATGATATTTCTTGAAAAAAATGTCTTATAGTATACTAGATGGTCATGTGATATTCCATTTTAATAAAATGAGATACCTATAAAATATCACAAAAATTGGATGAATTTTGATGAATAAAGGTGAAATGGTATAAAGGTATTGTCTATATCCCGGAATAACACATATATAAGATTTTTTTTTATTGAAAAATTAGGTGAGATTTTGGCTGCATTTATAATATCTATTTTATTCTTATAGGTCTTGTATGATCCATGGGCATATATATAGATATAATTTTTAAAATAAATCATATAAATTTGTTATGTCGTTGATTGCAAGTCCTCCTAAATGGGTTTTTTTAAATATATATTCTGTTTGTATAGATTTTGTTTAAATATAGTTTATAATTGTAAGTAGATATATAAGTCTTAGATAATAAAATAATTTCATAAATATCATGTTACAATTTGTCGCACGATCTGAACATCAAAACAAATATCTGTCGTCACCAGAGTTTTGTAGAAACAAAGCAAATATTCAGAACGTTGAAATATTAACCTCTCGGGTAATCCTCGTAAAGTTCGAAAGCGCAGCGCGATCCTGACTGGCTCTCTGCAAACATACTACATACGAATATAACATTGTAAACAACATATCTGAGACGAGTTTTAAATTCAAACTATTTTATAATAGCAAGAAGATACGAGATTTAATCGCTTCTATGCGTTTTATTAACCTCAGAGAAAGTAACTCAAATTAAAAATTAATAAATAAGGAAATATTTGGCTGTTCTTGGAAAAATAAATAAAACACGACATTATGCCCTATCTCGTCATAACTTTCTTGAGAATTGACTAAAATCTTTTTAATTATTATTCTCCTTAGCGTCGAATTCAATCGCGAGAGGTATTTACCGAATCCATTGAAGTACATATATTATGTAGGTACTTACGTTACCGAAGCATGATAAGACTTTATTTGTAATAGAGTAAATATGAATACATGGCAAGTAAACAGTCAAATGCGCACTTGAGTTATGCTTAGGATATTGAGTTAGTTTATATAAATATTCGGAAACATAAAAAAGTATGTATTTATATTTAGAAAAATAAAAATATTATGTTAGAGCAGAATTTCAAATATCAATGTATAATCATATATATATATAGTAATTACCACCAAGTACCACCACCATATATATATATATATATATATATAGGACATATATAGATATAATCCAAAGAGCGATTACCATCTAGTCCACACTTGAGGCAAAATTTGTTGAATGCTATGGGATAGTAAATGCATAGCTATGAAATTGATCAATATTAATGTCTTTTATGGACCTATATTTAACAGTCCTAGGTAGTATTTCTAGGAGTTTGAATTGGAATTCTAGTGTAATGAAAGCATGGTTCCATTTTTACTTTTTACTAACTTCTATAGTTACTTCCCTAACGCGAGCATTCGTACAGATAATATATATTAGTGTTTTACTATGCTCTGTGAAATGTGTAGGGGTTCAGACTGAGTTCAGACTGCCTTGGCTATTCATCTACTCATAATTACTTGGTCGTTGCCTACCAATTTAAAGGCTGCATAATATTTAAACTGATGGGTGTTTAGTGCGGACTGAGTTCAGGCTGCCTTGGCTATTCACCATCTCTTGATACTAGTTACGACGTGACTAGTCTTCATAATATCTATGCCCGTCGGTCCGTACGGAGTTAGCGGCTCTGATAAAGGGATGGAGTTTCGGGCTGAGTCCCTTCTCCGCCTGTCCCGAAGTCTCTATAGTTTAGCTTTTCTCACGAGGAGGTCTAGATTGAAGCAAGTTACATTTATTTTCTCGTCTGATTTTGTCTCATTGGAACTTTCAACAACTCACTGAAGGTTAATGTTTTCCTGTACTATGTCTCCTATTTCTATTCACCAGATTGAAACAATAGATTCAAATCAAATTTAGGGACTAGTTCCTGGTTTCCTTATATCGTTCATCTTCTTCCTACTTCCTCTTCCTCATGCAATGCTGATGTTTGATGAGTATTTAGTCTCACAATCAAAATATGTGCTGAAGCGGGAATTATAGGAATTGCCTCTAACCCTCCTTCTTTATAATATCCATTATAAACATGAAGATTTTTCTAAGTATAATATGAATAATTAATAATTAATTCGTTTTCTTATTTACTTAAGCTTTAATTTAGATTTAATCTATGTATTGTTTTCTGAGCGCCAGATTTAACGTACTTGTTTCTACAACTTTATTTCCTTCACAACGTAAAAGAGTTCTAACTGCTAGATGATCACATAATTGGCCAAATCTATTACTCAAATTCTAAGTAATGATAATTAACTTTTCTTTATATTAATTGAATAAGCATTTGATTCTCTGTTTTATTTATATGGGTAAAAAATGGTTTCTTACAATATGCTTTGAATGAATTAATGATTTTTGTTAAAATATACTTAATATTTTCAAATTGTTGCATGCATAAAGTAACAGACAGACGGACAGAGATTTCTAAAAATGTTAGAATGTATTTAATTACCTATTAGACCATTAGTCTAATAATCTATTGCGAAATTTTCCAAAAAATGTAAATGCATAGACATGTGAAATTTACAATTATAATATTAATCATATAATTACATCGGCAGTATCACTTTCATCTCTGTTCTTTTAGAAAATAAGGAGGAGTATTACTTATAACTTTAAGGTATAACTAGCACCAGGAGTGCAGAAATCAAATAAAATATGTATAATCATAAATTTTGTGTGATTTATTGCGTTTACAAAATTTAGATCATGAAGCTACGCTCCAGCTGTTATTATTACCTAAAAGTATTGTATAATAATAAATAAAATAGCAATTACCCTTAATAGACTTTAAATATGCTAATCCGTTCAAGTGAAAGTTTTAACTGAATGGCTTCTTCAACTAATTTTTAATTAAAAGTTAATGTAACACTGATATTTTACAGTGCGTCAGGCAGTCAGTACGTACAGCAACCGCGAACGTATTACTTGACTCTTTAGAGTCAGTTCCTACGCCACTACTACTGGGTGAGTTATTTACTCCGTTACATTTACCATTCATATTTATTTATATAGAGGTTTTCTTATTATCAATTCAAAACGAGGTTTTATTTCTAGGTGATTTTTAATAACGTTTTATTTCTCAAGTCGGTGTACAAGTAATAAAAAATAAAGGTCTATATTGATATAACTTTTATTAAATTTTGAAAAGCAACGAAATTTTCTATTTTAAAAAGGAATAATTTATATAAGGGGACTTTCAGAAATGTCGCACGCAGTAGTAAGAGGTGAGCCGACGGCCGCTCAGCTGTATTTAGACGGAGTTCTGGATGAGATCCTATTAGTTAAGGGCATACAGCCAAATGCAACGGAACGAGATAAACTCAACATAGCTGAAATCATATTTCACAGTTTGAAGAGACGTCCTAATTCTCTTTATATGGTAAGTGCTGTAGTACTAGAGTGACTGAAGAGTATTTATATTAAGAGGTTTAATTTATAAATCTTAGAGTTACAATACATTTTTGATATTGTTATATTTTTCTCGACCTAATGCAGAAACCCGGGAATGTTACCATAAATAAATACTCTATACATAAAATAGCATTTCGCTAGTATTGTTTGTTGTACCAATTATAAAAATTGGTATCTATTAAGTATTATAGTAATTAAGATGTTAATGTTACTATGTTAACCATTTTAAACAGTTGCTGATACCGCCTGGATTTACAGATTAATGGCGCAACTGAAGAAAGAATAACAAACGAGTACATATTAAGGCTCGCTGTATCTATAGCACGCTCGATATCAGTGAAATGTCCAGAAGGGAAGACAGTCATGCTGTTGATGAACAATCATCAACGTATGTTAGCGACTTACTGGGCCACTTTATTCTCTAGAGTATTACCATTTAATATTGATCCTGACAGTACAGTGTGTAAGTTTTAAATTTTAAATATATTAAAGAAACTATGGTTGCATTAAAAAATATTGTTAAATGAATTTTACAGTTAAACTCTGATATTTACTAATCAAATATCAACTGTCTTTGCAGATGAACTGAGTTACTTCTTGAAATTAATCGAACCACATCTCGTGTTTTGTGACCGAAAATATTACGAAAATGTCAATAAAGCCAACAAAAATTTATCGTATAAGCCAAATGTAATTATATGTGATGAAGAAGATAAATTACTAGAGTTTATTGACGGTTTCAGTGATGACTACGAAGACTATGAGTTAGTATTTTAATTTCGTTCATTTATTTATTAAATAAATAAATAGCTCTTAATACATGCTAATTCATAATTGGCATGTTCTATTAACCAAGTTGTTTTAACGAGCTGTTATCGATTATCGAGACATGATATCTACCGCATCAATACCGAGTTTACAGCCATTCGAAACATTTCACGTAATCAGTATAAATGTTATCGTCATCTAAATCATTATCTATTATATCAGTTACATAATCTGTGAAACTAGAAATATTCGCATCTACTGATATTTTACTAATTAAATAACGCTGATCATTGGGTTTAATTTTTTTATAGGGGTTCTATTTCACCGTAAACGCATAGTTCAAATCCATGCTAAATATTAACGGGATTTACATTAGTCGATATGTTTCAATTTTTATTCTGAATTACTCTAACATACAGGAACAATAATCGCTTCCTTTCATTAGTGCATGAAAATATCTGCAAAAAGTGATGTTATAAACACGTTGATTTTGCTGAAATTACCGCACAGTTTCAGGCGAAGGTAAAAGGAACACAATCACTACCTGGGTCTTTGGTATCTATTATAAATTGGTTTCTAACTCGAATAGATGTAGGGGCGTAAGCGCCATGAATCGTTTCGCCTATACAATGTATAGCCAGTAAGATTCGAGTCAGTAAATACTGTGCCCTACCACTAATAAATATTTAATTAGGAAACCAGACTATTTATTTAATCACCACTACTCAAGGCCAGCCTTACTTAACATTGGTGACGCTGACGTATTTTGAATACGCAACCTTCTGATCTGGAGTCTCAGATACTATACACGAGATAACCAAATTGATATCAATAGCAACATTTGTCTTACTGTAAACAAAGCGAAAATTCTCATATCTTTAAAGTTTATTTATTTATTTATCAAGTACAAGTTAGTACAAGAGTATTTATTTCCATCCATTCTTGATGCAAGCGTTATGAGCTTCACATATACACGAATTTAAATATTTCTTATATTACCAGATTACCTGACACTACACCTGAGGCGCCGATTATGTTAATGCCCACAAGTGGCACCACCGGGTTTCCTAAAGTAGCAATTTTGACAAACAGAGGCTTAGTTGCTCAGTTGCCAAGCAATTGGTTAGTGTATTTCTCTATTTTTTGTTGTTGTAACATTTCGTGAATAATACTCTCATTTATTAATAACTTTTAACCAAATTTAGTTTAGCTTGTACTATATATGTTACACTTTTTGAAACAATTAAAATTGAATATTTTTATCTTTCATTAAAACATATTATAAAATTATATTTTTTCTAAACTTGGTGAACTTTCAAAAAAGAAATATCATAATGAGAAAAGTCTTAAATAATTAACTTTCATCCACAGGGTGTATCACACTCATTATCCAAAGCCAACAAACATGATGATGATTACTGCAGCAGCTTATTGGATGACATTCACATTAACAGTGACATCGAGTGCAGTCTTCCAGATCCCTCTCCTAGTTTCACCGAAAAAACTAAGCGCTGAGCACGTTGCTGAGATCTTTGAGAAATTTAAGGTAAAAATGTTATTACGAAGGAAGTTTTTCAAGTTTCATGTCCTTCTGCTATTATAGATGAGTAAAGTTTCCAATGTGCATTAGCCTCAGAGATGTATTTGCTTGTAAATGCTAGAAATATCGATATTGCCACATGTATATAGACTTTTTTTTTCATTTACTTATTTTTTCTCTTGTTTACACCTTACAACATAGATTACTGACCCACAAAACTGAACATTCAGTTTGACTGTAGGTCATGGTATTAAAATCAATAGATCAAGAGTATCTCAAACAACCTCAATCAATATCTCAAAAAACAAACAATCAAATACTATTCCTATGGTAAAAAATGTATAAAATAATTTTTCAACTTCATTTTAAACTTAACTATGTTCCTTTCTTCTCTGATGTCTGCGGGTAAACTATTCAATATATATGGGATTCTCTCTTTGAGAGTTCTGTCTCCATACACATTGGTAACTCTCGGTACCACATATTTACCCGCAGCCATCGCTCTTGTATTATATTTATTCATAATATTTTCCATTGGTATATACTCCTTATTACTATGGTTTTTAACAAGTACAAGGTATTTATGCTTAATACTAACCGGTAGTGTATTACTAATTTTAAATAATTTGCGATAATCGTAATTAAATTTTATTTTAGTTTTTTTATCTACAAGTAATTTTATAAACCTCATTTGAAGATTTTCTAGTTTATCGATATAAGTTTTAAATGTTAGCCCATAGCAGTCGAGAGCATAGTCTAAAATAGAATCTGCCAAAGAGTTGTACAGTAATTTTAGTGTGGCAGTAGGAACTCGGTAACTGAGATAATAAAATGTATCTAGTAACACCCTCAGTTTATTACATGTAATCTCTATATGGTCTGTCCAAGAAAAATGTTCATCTACTTTCATATCCAAATATGTTGCGCACTCTTTCTATCGGTTTGCAGCTACTTAGGTTATCATGAAAACAAGCAAAAGAATGAGCAAATAATAGCGGCGGGGTATTATTTAAAGGTAAATAGGGAGAATGTATTATAATAATTTTGTTTAATCTGTATTTAACGTTATTCCGTTGTCGTGTGACCATTTGACAACAGCATCAATATCTTATTGGACAAGGTGACAGATGTCCACTAGATCGGTGCCGGCGCGTAAAGTGCATAAATCATCCGCAAACATGTATGATGAACAGTACCTCAGTACTCCACACACACTGTTTACATGCATCAAGTAGCAAACAGGCTCACATCCTGATCCTTGGGGCACTCCACATTGTACTGGTTTTGTATCACTTAGCGTGTCACCAACCTTCACCCGGTAACAGCCTGAGGTGAGGTAATCTCTGAACCACTCATTCAGAGGCCACCCTACTCCACACGCCCTTATTGCATTCAATAATGCGTCAAATTCCAAAGTATCGAATTGTTTTTTTAAACTGAAAAAATATAGCAACATCAATTTTTTTATCGTTTAAGTGAGTATTGATCTCTTCGGTAAATTTAGACAGCAAAGTGTTAGTACTTTTCCTTTATTGAAAACCATATTGTGATTTATTTAACACATTATTTGGCTGCAAATAGTTCCCGAGCTCATTTATTATTGGTCTATAATTTGTATATTTCTTATGATTACCTTTTTTATGAATAGGTCGTATGATTTCCTCTTTAAGCTTGTTCGGAAATATATAACGTTTGATGCATAAGTTAATCAGCTTAGTAACCACAGGACTTATTTCGTCACTAATCATTTGTATGTCCGACATTCTTATGCGATCGCTTCCCGGTGACTTCTTTGCATTCATTTTTTTAATAATATGCCTTACGTAGTTGTCACTGACAGGCTGCCATCTCATACTTCTGTCGATTTTCTGCACATAATGATCCCTATTTAGCCATTTAACATCACATACATGTTTAATTTGTTGAATTTCCTCGTCAAACGTAGTCGCAAACCGATTTGTTACGTATTCAACATTACTCTGCGCATTCATATTGTTTAATATAATATTATCTAAAGATTGATTACCTTTTCCTAACAATATATTTATTCTGTTCCATATCTTTTTAATGATTTTATTACAATTAATTATACTCTGTTTATCATATTCATTAATACATTTAGTTATTACTTTATTACATTTATTCCTATATTTAGTATTATATATTCTAATCTCTTAATCATATTCTTTGGTTTGTTACACCACTTCGTAAACAGCCTATCTCTCTCTTTTATCATATTTTTTAATTTCCTCGCTACCCAGCCTTTATTATTTCTTAAACTACACCGTACAGTTTAAGATTAATAACATTAATTATAAATATTATCAAATAGTCGTTTGAGAGCATTGTATAATTCTATAGGGCGATCAATTGCCATTAATGTTTGAAAATCCGTTCTTAGTAATCGTCTCTTACCAAACGATTGTCTAACACACTCCGATTCATACTCGGTACAATGCATCGGCGAGCACCCCTCGCTACTTGGTTTGCTGTAGCACTTGTGACGCGGTCACTACTCAGTAGCGTGGGGTTCCATTTCACTACGGCCGATATGGGATAATGGTCCGATATTTTTTATTGTGTTATTGCTGAATTAATTTGAGCTGGCTGCACTCGAATGTAAATGTGATCTAAGCATGATTCAACAATATTTCTATTAGTAACTTCTTTACGAGTTATTTTATTGATGCATTTGATTAATTCAAATTCAGCTAATAAGTTTTCATATTCAATAACTTCAGAATCTCGATTATTTAATAGATTTATATTTATATCTCCACAAAAAAGAATTTTAATATTTTTTGGTAAACTTTCTAATATATCGCAAAACTCTTTAAGAAATTGTTTTATTTTATTCTTTTTATATATTATCGGGCGTTTCATCGAGTATTTAGCTAGGTTAACTAGCAAACATAGAAGCTATTCAATCAATACCATTCCTAAGACTTGCCCAAACGTATATGTAAAGATTTCTATAACTCCCAATTAGTATTAGTGCGACATCTTTAAAGTTGGAGGTGAATCGGTAACTTAAGAGTCTATTAGACCTGGTTCAGTTCTGTAGTTTAAAAATATGCTGACATGGAACAGAAGTTTGATAGTACTCTTCTTTGAAAAGGGCGATAATGTCCAACTCCAGAACTATAAGCCGACCCTACTTTTGATTAATGTTTGATGACTATTTTCAAGACCTTTTACGAACTGTCTTAAGTGCAAGTTTAAAGAATACTAACATGGATCACTAATTTTAAAAAAGTGGAACAATACAGACAACGGTTATATTGAACCTAACCTAACTTAAGGTAGTTTCATTAAAACTCACTGCTGAACATTTTTTTTCTTTTTTTTAAGTAAATTTGTTTACAGAGCCTTTTTTAGACCTTTCCATAAACAAGTATTTTTCTCAATCACAGCCAACATGGACATTCCTCAATCCCGATTTAGCCAAAGCTCTACAGGCAACGATAAAAATAAGTAAACTGTCATCGCTGAAAACCATCATATTAGGCGGAGCTCCGGTAACTTCTGATCTAATTACTACACTTAAGGTACGTAGGTTGTATGTATAATATTGTAGTTTGCTAATTGAGAAAAATAGATAAATATAACTATACGCTGACTTGACTGAATTATTTATATTGGGTAGATATAAAAACCTCAAATGGAGAATTTGTACGAGTACGGGCACTATTGGATCTCGAAGCCCAGTTATCGACAGTTAGGAGTGATTTGGTTTCGAATTTACATTTGAAGTGATAATACTCACATATTCGTTTATCCGGTGTTGGTGGTAAATTTACTAGAGGACAACAGTTTGCCTGTTTGTGTGTAAGACTTGAAAACAGGCAAACTCATCATTTCGGATACGGCAGCGGTTTTTAAAAGTCCTACAACGTATTTGGCTCACAAGTTAGGTATTTCGGTTAAAGATCTCATTATTTCGGATGACGGGTATTATAATAGTTCTCGGATAGGTTTAATTTTTGGTAGTGATATACTGGGAGAAATTTTACGTCACAAGGTTGACTTAGGATTGAATGGACCGTTCACATTGGATACAATTTTTGATTTTGTAGTATTTGATCTAATTTCGCATAATTTATTCGAGGATTCCGGGTCAAACAATAATAATAATAATACTTACGCTACGGGTTTGACACTAGTTGAAGCAGTAGAAAGATTTTGGCGGACTGAGGAACCCCCCCATTATAAAAATAAAAATCCCATTGAGACTGAATGTGAATTGTTTTTCAAATCAACGACGTCTCGCGATATTGACGGTAAATTCATAGTACGGTTGCCGGTTATTCCTGAGTATGCGAAGTTAGGCGATTCTAAACAAACAGCACTAAGACGATTTTGAACAATCGAACGTCGTATGAATGAACGACCACCAAAATTTCGTGATAAATATATAGAATTTATGAATAAATATATCGAGTTCGGTCATATGGTACTTTCTGATTTTGACATAGACTCTGATAGCGAACATTACTTCCTTGCGCATCATGGTGTTTTTAAGAAGTCTGGGGATACTGATAAGATCCGGGTTGTTTTTGACGGTAGCATCCAAACAAGTAGTGGTGTTTCTCTTAATGATTGCTTATATTCGGGGGAACGATTGCAAAACGATATAACTGATATAATTTTAAACTTTCGGTGGCCATATATAGTTTTCACGACCGATATAAAGATGATGTTTCTGGAAACTTGGGTTCATCCTGAGGATAGACGATACCAACTTATTTTTTTGGCGATCATCACCATCAGAACCGTTACTTGTTTACGAGTTAAATACGAATACGTACTGGTTAAAATCTAGTCCATTCATCGCAATACGTTGCCTCCATAAACTGGCCCACGATGAACGTGAGCACTACCCTCTGGGCTGCACAGCTTCTTATTCAAAATTCACATGTAGATGATTGAAACGGTGGAGCCGACACTTTATCTGAGGCTCGTGCACTAAAAGAATAGCTGATCTCACTCATGAATACGGCCGGGTATGAATTACGGAAGTGGTCATCTAATGTTCCCGCATTGCTCGATGGGTTACCTTCAGACCATTTGGAGATACCTCGGACTTTTGACGAAGAGATGGACGGAAATGGTTTTATAAAGGTACTAGGAATTGAATGGGATCCAGTTTCGGACTGTTTCACATATACCTATATGTGATTACCTTCAATTAGCGACACGGTTACTCGACGACATACTTTATCAATGGTTGCACGGTTATACGACCCGCTCGGGTGGATCAGTCCAGTTGTATTTAAGGTAAAACTATTACTTCAGTATTTACTTAGTACCGCAGGAAAAAAGAAAATTGACTGGGATGCACCTTTTTTTTTTTTTTTTTTGACGGGGGGAAATGCATTTACGCACTACCCCTTATCTATTGTATTTGAAGGATTAGAGTCCCCCAAATACAATAGATAAGGGGGCACGGAGTGACGAGTTCCGTGCCAGTGTGGGACTCACCCGGGCGAGAGTCGCCCGGAAATACCCACTAAAACCCCCCGGGGCCGTCCGCTGCATTTGGGGTGGGGGCGACACGGGGTGGCTTTCGCAAGCACCGAAAGCAGCGAACCCACCGGGCCTCGTCGTGCAATGGCCCAGCGGGGATGGGGGAGTGTATACACTTCTCAACCCCACCTCTTCGCCCGCCTCTTAAGAGAGGCAAGAGTGGTCTGCAATCCGGGGGGCGAGATGTAATCCTCGCCCCCCAATAAAAAGAAAAGGGGATAGATCAGTGGCGGGCAAAGAGATAGGGGAAAAAGGCCCGCCACTGAGAAGAAGGTTCTGGGTCCCTCTCCCTCACTCATCTTGTCACCAACGACAAGACGTAGAGAGGAGAGGGATACCCAGGAAGAGAAAAGGGGGACAGACAAGAAGACAGCACACACACAAAAACAACACAGACACACAACAATTACGGACAAGGTCCACACAACCAACAAAGACGGACACACGTCCACACCACCCGACAATCAACCACCCAGGGGGCTCCTACAACCGCAGGAACCCCCTGACATAACGGGCCCACCGCCCTCTCGGCCTTCTCCTCCGCTGAGGCTGCGCCAACGGGTCCTCCTCTCTCAGCCTTTCGTCAGCCTCCTTCTGCATTAAGATGTTCTCGCAGAAGGAGGCGACGACCCTCCAGACCTCCTCGCTGCCGACCATGGCTCTAACGACGGTCGGCAGCGAGAGGTCCTCCCCCACCATCGCCACCACTTCGCGGCGCGGCATTCCCACGCGGCGCACTCAGCAAATGTGTGGTGCGCCGTATCCTCCGCCGCGCCGCAGTGGTAGCCCACCACCATCCCTCCTCGCTGCCGAGTACCGGTACACGGCAGCGAACACCTCCGCTTCTCGCTCCCACGGCAGGGAGCCGGCGAGCACACAGGCCGCCGCTACGGACACCGTGCGGTATCCGCGTATCGCCCTCAACGCCACCGTGCGCTGCACTGATTGCAGCACACGGATATTACGGGCGTTGAGGGCGTCCGCCCACACGGGTGCCCCGTAGACGGCCATGCTTCGCACGACCCCTGCGTGGAGCCGGCGGCACCTCTGGCCAGGCCCCCCCACATTCGGGAGGAGCCGCCCCAGTGCCGCCGCGGCACCGGCGATGCGCGGTCCAAGTCCCTTGAAGTGGGACTCGAACCGCCATCTTCCGTCCAGGATAAGGCCCAGATGTTTCATCTGGGCCTTAACCCGGATCTGGTGCCCCCCCACCGAGATGCTCGCCCCAGGGGGCGGCCCATGCCGAGGCCCATGGAACAACAGGACCTCGGTCTTTTCGGCCGCTACCCTGAGCCCGAGCATCTCGATGCGCTTGACACCAGGGCTACTCCTATCGTGGCCAAGCGCTCCACCTCCTCCCACCTCCCCCCCCGGGCTACGACAAGGGTGTCGTCCGCGTAACAAATCAGGTGCACCCCACTCGGAAGTGCGCCTCGGACGACCCAGTCGTAGGACTGGGATGCACCTGCCCCAGTTGATGTCCTTCGCCAGTGGCAGAACATTCTTGCGGACTTACCCAACTTACAACGGCTATGTCTACCTAGATGTATAAAACCAGAGCTAGGTGGTCGGTATTCATTACACGGTTTTTGTGATGGATCCTCTTTAGGATATGCTGCTGCTGTGTACCTTTGGTCTGAGGATAAAAATTATTATTTCCGTGTACAATTACTTATTGCTAAATCTAAGGTAGCTCATTTAAAAAAAACAAAGCAAACTATACCGAATTTAGAGTTAAACGGCGCGAATCTATTGACAACGCTGCTTAATCATGTTGTATCTTCAATGAAACACAATATTGAATTTGATAAAGTATTAGGATGGTGTGACAGTACTATTGCATGGATTCACACACCACCTCATGAGTTGCAAGTGTTTGAGGGTAATGGGGTATCACAAATAAACGCGTCCGTGGTTCCAATTCATTGGAGTCACGTTCCTGGTAACATTAATTGTGCAACGTAGCCTAACGGTGAATTTCGGCTGCTGACTTATTAGATCACTTATTTTGGTGGAAGCCACGGTGGATGTGTCAGTCTTCGGAACATTGGCCCAAGGACTATTTAGAATTACCGATGGATCTTTTACCCGAACTTTGTTCTAATGTTAATGTTGTAGAATTAAATTTTGACTTATTTTTACGTTTAGCTCCTTTGAGAAACTGGTTAATGTCACGGCTTATATTTTGCGCCTTATCTTAAATTGTAAAAATGTAACTCGCGTTATCGCGAGTATTATGGTATTATACAGCAAGAGTGTTTTTCAGAAGAAATCTCATCTTTGAAATCGGGTAAGCCTATTAAAACTATTATGCGACGATTAAACTTATTTCTGGATAAGGACAATTTACTACGGATTGGTGGCCGAATAGATGCATCGGGGTTACATCGGGGATGCATCGAGGCCAAGCACCAGATTTTATTACCAGGCAAGGGTCTGTCTACAGAATTGTTGGTCACGTATTATCACCAAGTTCACTGTCATGTTGGAACGTATACTCTTGCTGCTATTTTGTCTCGGAAGTATTGGATAGTTTCGGTTCGACGCATAACGAGACAAATTACATTTAGCTGTATTCAATGCTATCGATCTCGTGCGCATCCGAAACAGCCTCTTATGGCTGATTTGCCTTCTGATCGCGTTAACGGCGTGAGTCCCTTTCTTGGTGTCGGTACAGATTTTGCCGGTCCATTTTATATTAAATTTTATATAAATTACAAGTTAATTGAAAAGCTAATCAAAGTCTAAAAAGTCTAACTTAATATAAAAAAAACTTAATCACATTGAAAATCCGTCAACTACTTTTATTAAAACTCAAGGTTTTAATACTAATGAATGGTTTATTGTAATAATTATGGAATCTCCGCAACCTCCGCTATGACATATTTATATTTTCTTAGTTTTATAACTTGTCATTTTGAGTAACTGATCTTTGATATACTTTATAAGGAATTTTTTGTATACTTTATTATTATAATGATTACTATAAGTTGACAAAACTACTACAGTTTTAAGAGTAAGCTTTGATTAACACTACTTGTGCAATTTACGACTAATTTCAATAGTTCAATTAAGTTCATCGAAGTATACATACTACATACTTATATGCTAAAAGTTATTGTATATTGTAATTAATTATTTATCTACAATTTCTTTACACAATTAAAAATGTAATACATATTATACAATACAATGCTACCACTGGAATATCACCCACTGAAAAAAGCTACTTAGCTTTAGCAGGACTGGGTCAAAATAACCCGTTATTAAGATACCAAGCAAATTAAGATCCACAACTGGAGAAACATTCTACAAAACATTTCCTCAAAAAGCAAATAAGCTTTTCATGTTTGGTTTCCTCTGTCTAGAAGTAATGAACTACAAAAATACTATAGATCAATTTGTAATAAAAAAGTATCTGGTATGATTTTTTACATATACTTATTATTGAATATAAAACAGGCAGAACTACCGAATACTCAAATAAGTTCAGGGTACGGGACAACCGAGACGCAAGGATACGTCTCAATACCAGACGGAGAGGAACCGGTGACATCCAACGGAAAAGTGATCAATATTTTACATTACAAGGTAGTTTTATTTTAGTTCATTTCCTCCGGGGTAGGAAGAAATACATATTGTTTTTATTGTATTTCTTCTGTTGTATATTGATGATATAGAAATTTAAGGGTGTAACGATTTTAAAAAATAAGGATAACCAATAATAATAATCTCCGTATTTGGAATGTCATAACTTAGTTAGTTAGTTAACTAGTTGTTAGTTGGAATACAATAAACCAATCTATTCCAGCTTCTTGACGACAACGGAGTCGAAGTGACACCCGGTAACGACGGAGAGCTTTATCTGAAAGGGGAATGTGTCATAAAGGTGAGTAGTAAGTTTCACATAATGATCCACCCTTTTTTTTTGACAAGGAGAAATACATTTATGCTTCCGCCCTATGAACCTTATACGGAGAGGGGGTATGTGGGACTCACCCGGCCTAGATGGGTGCCGGGAATACCCACTAAAACTCCTTGTTGTATTCACTCACTTTTTAGGCCGGGGAGCGTGAGTTGCACTGTACTACTTCCGCTAGACCCGGCCGGTATAATGATCCATCATATAGTAATCTTGCATGACGTGCATAAGATGGTGCCTGAACTTATTGTCTGATAAATCGATAATGTGTTTTGGGAGTTTATTGTAAAATTTAACTCTATGACTCATATTAGTTTTACTAAGACTAAAACATAGAGAACTGTAAATTTGTTTATTCCATGTACTAAAATTATCAATTGTGTTTATTTATTTATTGTGATACCAGCACTTTTCAGTAAAATAGGTCTCTCAGGAAAAGCTGTAGCTTGTAAGTTACGTAGAGAAGCAGTTATCTATTTTAAACATCAAGAAATCTACGAGTATGGCGTTGCATTCTTCAAAGTACATTGTATTTAACCGGAACATTTTTAAAGAGTTTTGAAGTTTCATTTCAGATTTTTTTCCTGACATTTATTCGTATTTATTAAACTTAAATTAGTAAATGTGTGTAAATTATAATAAAAAGAAATCTGAAGCTCAAAACAGATACATACGTTTATCGTTAATATCTTTCCTTACAATTTTAAAGCATGGTTTTAAAATACATTATCCATTATAATTAAGGAGGTTGTGTGGAAGATTACATTGAATTAACAGTAATAATGTTGTTGCTATTGCTAACGGACAATATTTATTTACTACATAAATTTGGTGTTTCAATTAAATACCCATACCTAGCTCACAACAACAGTAAACTTGATAATTTTATTAGTTTTCATATACATTATCCATCCATCTATTCATTTAACCGAAAGACGTCCATTGCTGGACACAGGTCTAACCCAAAGATCTCCAAAAAGACCCGTCTTACGCCACCCGCATTCAGCGTAATCCCACGACCTTCACCAGGTCGTCGGTCCAACCTTGTGGGGGGCCTACCCACGCTACGTCTGCCGGTGCGTGGTACCCATTCGAGAACTCGTTAGCCCCATCGGGCGTCGGTTCTGCGAGCAATGTGCCCAGCCTACTGCCATTTAAGTTTAACATTTCTTTAGGCAATGTCGGTTACTTTGGTTCTTCTGCGGATCTCCTCATTCTTGATTCAATCACGCAGTGAAACTCCAAGCATAGCCCTCTCCATTGTCTTTTGAGCAACTTTGAGCTTCATTATTAGGCCCATTGTAAGTGACTACGTCTCAGTGCCGTATGTCATCACTGGCAACACACTGGTCGAAGACTTTCGTCTTGAGACACTGCAGTATTCCGGACGAGAAGATTTTGCCTAGTTTCCCGAACGTGGCCCAACCGAGTTGGATTTGACGATTAACCTCTTTTTCGAAGTTGGATCTACCTAACTGGACGATTTCTCTCAGGTACATATAACTGTTAACAACTTTGAGGGTACCGATTTTTATAGGAGTTGGCAAAACATGGACATGATTTTCGTCTTGTCCATGTTCATTTTAAGGTCAACTCGTTCGGAGGCACTTCTGGGGTCATCGAGCATCGTATTTAGGTCTTCTGCGGTCTCAGCCATAACTACTATATCATCAGCAAAGTGGAGGTGTGTTTATGTACTCGCCATTTTGTTGATGCCGATGATGTTGATGTTGATTATACATACATATAATAACACCTCTCTCCAGAGTCGGTTAACAGAAACTACATCCTTCCACTTGCTACGATGTTGATACAAACCTTCTTTTTCTATTTTTTCATGAACGGTTTTACATATGATTGTCAAATATGTGTATTTTTTCTTTATAACATTTCCATTTTACCATTTTTCTGATCATTTCCGATTTTTGCCCTGGTTATTCCGTATTAACGTGCCCAGTTTCCCTTCATCTTATAAATTTATTTTGTAAATCTTTCATCCTCTTCACGTACTCGAACCAACCACAAAATTCCTTTCTCTGCCTTTGTCACTCACTACATTCTCTATCACACCCCAGCGTTTCCTCATCTTACTATTTCTTATTTTCTTCATCATCTTCACCCCAACTTCTCAAACGTTTTTATCCCAAAGAGCTAATATTGACTTCATGCTTCTTCTACCAAACCCAGCACTTAACACCTAAATGTAGGGACCAACAGCCATCGATGAACATCATTTTCTCTTACTTTTGGCTGGGCATAAAATTATTACTTTATTTACATAAAACAATTTAATTATAGGGATATTATAAAAATAACGCTGCGTATAATGAATCATTCAAAGACGGTTGGTATCGCACTGGGGACTGGATGCATCTAGATGAGAACGAGCGGCTTCACTACTTAGTACGAAGAAAATTTACCTTTCAGTTCAAAGGCAATGAGGTAAAGTAATTTCTAACATTTTAACCAGGCGCTGCAGTAGTGAAGATAATAAATCACGCTTTACTAAAGTATTACTGACTCCAGATTAGGCTGGAGTCAGTTTTAGGATACTTTATATGTTATTATATAAAACTTAACCTAACCTAAATAAAAACGTGTTTTCCATTCAGTCTCAGATTCTAGTTGATATAAAGGATCCAAACAAAGTAGTTTTAGACACAAAATATTGATAAGTTTGTTAATAAAATATTTAAATGAATGTTATCACTGTATTATCGAAATATATTATGTATATGCTTGATTACAAAGCCCGCACAAGATTTTTATAATTTGCAGATATTCCCTGAGGAAATGGAAGCAGTAATTTGTGCAATACCAGGAGTACTTGACAGTGTTGTATGTGGGACTGACGAGGGGCCCGCAGCGGCTGTGGTGCTACATCCTGATTGTACTGTCACCAGAGAACAAATACATAATGCAATAAATTGTACGTGAGACGCTAAAATCTATTAGCTAGAAATGCTAAATTTTCACAGCAAAAATTTGATTTTGCAAATTTTGTATTTGAAAATCTGCTATACAAAATTAAATTCCTTATGTATTTATATATATGTATGTGACGTATGCTATTTTGTACGTAATATATTGATAACTCTACATCAAGCCATATAGCCAACACCTCCAGAAGGAATTTGTACCTATTGATAACCTGAAGTCAGTAACTACCAGATTAATTGTCATTGAAAACAAAAATATGTTGCTAAAGTACTATAGCAATATTTATGTTATGTATTATATAAATTAAATTTTATACGTATTTGCTGAGACACGAAATCTCCGTATACGGGACCTCGCAAATCTCTAAAGAACAAGTTTCAAGAATATGATATCTCAATTTTTCCCTCCCAATACATCTTCGATAACTTAATGCATATTCGTAAAAACTTAGACAAGCTCAATCTAGGGAATGATCATCATAATTTTAATATTAGAAATAAAGACAAGTTGGTGGTCCCACGTTTTAGGCTAAGTCTAATAAAATTTTACAATAAGACCCCAAGTAACATTACCGATTTACCCGACAATAAGTTCAAGTATTATGTCAAGCAAGTCTTAATTTCAAAAGTTTATTACAGGGTGGATCATTACGTGAATGATTGTGATATCTGGAATTAACCCACATCTCTCTGCTACTGTTAACATTGGTTATGGCTATGATTTGTATAGTTTTCATATGAAAAAAATAAATATATTTTATTTAAAAAAAAAAACCAGATCGTGTTTCTTGCCGGCTTTTCTCGACTGTGTTGTTTTCTGAACCGGTGGTAGTGTTTATGACGTTAAAATTATTTCAATATATAATTATAAGCGCCTAAGTTGTATAAAGATTTTTTAATTTTGATTTGATTTTTAAATGTGACTGAGGATTTTTGTTTTAGCAAAATTCAATGAATACAAACGTTTACACGGTGGATTGGTATTTGTGGATAACTTACCTCGAACAAAGTCAGGTAAATTAAAGAGAGGAGAATACAAGTTACTTATAAACCAACTTACTAAAGGAGGAGAGTGTTGTTAAATAAATAATTGATACATTATAATATATAAATATAAAATAAATGTTCGTTTTATTTGATAGTATTTAAAATGTTAACCCGAAGTTCATCTTTCCGTTCTCAATCTTTAGTATTACTGTTAAGACAAGAGAGCGTAAATCACATAAAAATATTCATCTATTATAAGATTCTAATATAAAGAAAGTGAAATTAGTATGAGAAGTATTTAACATCTACTACCATTGATTATCTGGCTTCTTATAAAATGTGGAATAAGTTATTTATACGTTATATAAAGCCAACGTTCCCTGTTATCCGTTAGTTAGCTTATAACTCGATAGCCACTGAACCGATCTACATGATTCTTTGTTATTTGGTATACTTAGATTGTTACTTTGTTATTTATATGTTTTATGTGCCAATTTTATTTAATTGTCATACGTGAGGAATCGTCCATTTACCACGTGATGGTCATAATGGTTTGAAAGGGTAAGAATGGTTTTTTAAAAATCATGAAACATCACAATGAGTGCAGTCACATATCACATGTAGGTTCTTAATTTTCCATTGAACGCGCGATGTGCGACACCAAAAAGGAATGCGCGATCTTAACTATTGCAATATTTTTCAAAAGTGAATTCGGTATTTAACAAATATTTCAAAAATTATGTAAATAAGTTTATTGCTTAGTTTAAATACGTACTAAACGAATTTAAAGTGAATTCAAAATGTGATCAACCGATAAAGCACTACCCTAGTGTTTACGACAGCTTGCAAATATCAAAATTCAAACTTTACGATCAACATCTGTCAATAGAATGCCCATCAATAGTCTTGAAAGACTCATTAGTTAAAATGTAATTTAAAAGACTTACCATAATACTATGGACAGTTGCATGGGTTGTGTGATGTATATTTAATATGTATTTGAATACATATATTATATTATATTGGATGCTTCAAGATATATAATCTTGTTTTTTTTTTTTTTTTACAACTAGGAAACCATTTATTCAAAAAGTACATAAATTTATACACAAAAATTTAAAATTAAAATAAAATAAAAAACTATAAATAATGAATGCCGTCCAGCTCGCCGCCAGACGGGAAGGTTCCCAGGAGGCTGGCCATATTGCCACGTTGGATGGCAATGCTAATTCGCTGTGCCAAATATTGGCCAGCCCTCTGGTCGCGAGACGTGTCGACTAGACGACCCGCGAGATCCTTAAAAAGGCTATGAGCACTTGGGCCCCACGGTCCCAGAGTTTCGACCCCAAACGGGACAAATATGTAACTCTCACCAAGGGTAGCATATTTGCGCCGCTTGAGATCCTCCGCTGATGTAGCTGCTGCGCCTGCCTTCAAAGAGGTAATTGGAAGATGTGACGGTGCCAAAGTATCGACGCAAGTAGCATCCCATACCAAGGGCCGCCCCATCTTCCAAGGCAGAAGCGTAATCCCATCGGGTCTATTGCCATCGTCACGCACCAAACCAATAGGTTCCAAACTGGCTGGTACATTAACACTGGCAAAAGCCCGACGTAAAATGTCATTGAGGGTGGCGTGACGCGAAATACGACCTGCGCTTTTTCTACAAGCCAGACCGTGATGCCCGAGCGAGTCGACGATAGTACCGCATTGGCAGCGATGTGGAGACACCCATGAAACCCCTAAACGCAGGTAGATGGACAGCCTGAATGTGGTGTTATCTAATTTAGTGCCAATATTCGAGGATGGTAATACCTTTAGCCAGAGGCTTAACTCCCACTCCTGAGCGGCTAGTAGACGAGCACGCCCTGCAACACTAGTTGACGTATTATAAAGATTATTCCGTACTAGTTTACAGAGCGGTTCGTCCCAACACCTTTGAGAGTTTACAACCTCAGGATAATTAGAATGTGAGCATGCGGCAATCCAAGCATTTTTGGCTTCCGTTAAATTTGATATTTCTGAAATATCAAATTTGGATAAAATATTTATAACCAGATTTTCATTACTAAAAGCCGATGATAAGAAAGCCGGCAAGCTTACACAAGATATTTTACGAATGCCTAGGCCACCGAAACGAATGAGTAATGATGCCTGTGACCAAGACCGATCGTCAATTAAATCAATATTTAGAATAGAAACTAAACAATTTTGAATTAAGGTATCAAATTTTTTCACAATGTCTAAATATTTCCAAAAAGGAAAAGATCTGAGTACGTACGTAAATTTGGGTACAAAAAGACAATATTTAACAATTACGTATGCTAACTGTGAGTCAAGTTCTAAAAGGCGATCAGACATATCGCTGAAATTTTGAATTTTTTCGTTCGCAAAAGTTAGAATGGATTCCTCTAAGACTGGTGCACCAAGTATTCTGAGATGACTAGGATCTAAAAGTTTAATACCCGGAGCAATAGAATTAAATTTGTTAAAAATATTTCCACTGTCCAAAGTTTTTGAGGCGATAAAAATTTCACATGTAGAAAAATTTAATTCTAAACCAATTTGTTGAAATTTGAACTTTAACATATTTAAATCATTAAGAACAGAGTCAACATCACCGCCTAGAGTACCATCATACAGGAACCACAAATTAAATTTTTGGAAGTGAGGTTTTCTATTATAGGTTGAATTGCAAGACTTAAAATGGCTGGTCCCAGAGGATCACCCTGCTGACAGCCAACAGAAGAAAATAACAAATTTTGTTCATAAATTAATTTAGACGGAGATTGGTAACACTGCCAAAGAAAAGGGTAAATGGAAGGAGTTTTGTCTCTTACACAAGACAAGACAAGTTCTGTATAAGGTGTTAAAAGCATTTTTTACATCCACCTTAAGCAAGACTTCCACACTTTCGTTATCCAATAAAGTCCGTGCAGAATGTACAGCTGCCTCACAGCCACCTTTTGTACCAAAACCAAGTTGAACAGGTCTAAAATACTGAGATAAAGACTTCGTAATTGAGTGGCAACACAATTTAGCAGTCAGACGTCTATATGTTGAACCAACAGCAATAGGCCTGATACCACCATCTTTTTTGGTTAAGGCGAAATGTTTTGCTCCATATAATACATCTACGATATCCGGACAAACTTTACCAGACAACAAAAAGTTACATAAAGCCACAAGTTTACCCAGTAATGAAACGCCAGCATCACTTACTCCGATCAGATCTTTTAAATGTTGGGCAGTAAGGCCATCCAAACCACCAGCTGTTCCACTTGGAAAGCTTTTTATGGCCTCAATTACTTCTAAACCGTTAACCTTTAGGCACGGGTCATCCAATTGGAACGCAGGAGGATCTGGAGGGCTAAAATTAGACGCTGGACTAGGGTGCTTTTTTTCCAGTTCCTTTAAAGTGTGTTCTGATACTGGAGCAATAACATCATCCGAGAACAAAAGGCGAGACGCACCTCTCACATCACCGTCACAGAGCTTATTTTCGACACGTTTTATTACACTATTAGGTGAAATCAGCGAGTGAGTTTTGTTCTGGAAGGAAGAGATATTATAATTGAAGAAATGTGAGTCATTTTTACAATTGTTTTTAATTTTTGTGGTGAGTGAAACTTTTGTATCAGAATCTTTTAGAATGTGTAAAACTCTGTAAGGAAATAGAAGTAATTTTTCCCAGGCGTCACTAGAGTTTTGTGAAATAGCATTCTCAATTTCTGAAGACAATTTTTCACAAACCGAGACACGAGCACCTCTTGGAATTCGTTTAACAATAGGACAAGTTTTTTTTTAAATTTCCAATAAATTTCCAAAAAGGTTTATTTGACTCATGGCAAAGCAGAGAAGGTTCATGTCCAGAAGAAGATAAAGATTCATAATTTTTATGTATACGTTTGAAATGAATTTTTAATCCTTTAAAACTTTTTAAATACCGGGAACAAACAGGGCAGCAGGGTGATTCGATAGCTGAAGGGGAAACCACGTCCACGCTGTCCGTGAGAGTATTAGTATTCATGAAAAAAGAGAAATAATAAAAGTAATAATAATAATAAATTATAACTTACAATAAAAATTACAAATATCATCTAAAACTAAACCCCTTAATAACAATATGATAAAAAAAAAGTTTAATTAAATTAAGGTATTATATTAAAATAAAATAATTAATTAGAAAGTAGGTAAGTAAGGTAAGTAGGATTAATAATTAAAATGATTACAATATAAATCACTGATATAATTAAAAATTAAACCCCCCTTAAAAAAAAAAAAAACTAGTATAAATAAAACTATAATTACTAAGTACATTACGAAGAAACAAATAATTAGGAACTAAAACTTACTTACTTAGAATTACTTCCACATAAATGTCAATTAAGAGGCACGAGGCACGTTGTTACTAATTTTCAGGATTTCTTTCACAATTTCTTGTGTCTGACATGAGAGTTGTCTAGTATATCCTTCTTCCATTCTTGTCATTAATTTTTACAGAGAAAATTCGAGTTTTACGTAAGATAAATATGAATAATGAAAATTTGAATTAAAAAGCTCTGCAAACTTTAATTCGTTTGCCGGGTTTCACATTTAAATTTAATTTTTGTAATAATTTTCTGTAGAAAATACAATTTGATGTTTTATGTCAATCACTTTTTTTTTTTTTCTTGTTTGTTTTAGCAAAATTGAATGATCACAAACGTCTTCATAGAGGTTTGAGAATAGTGAAGGGTTTGCCTCACATGCACTCTGGTAAATTGAAGCGAGGGGAATGAAAGCAACTAATACACCTGCTTATTATATATATAATAAAATATCTTTATTTGGTTGGATTTAATTTCAGAACATTGTTGACCGTTTAGCTATTTTTCTTTACAAGTGTACACTCTGTTTAAGGGTTTTAGCGAAATTAATGATATATTATGGAATTCAAGTAATTATAATATTAATAAATGTATGCGGAATGGTTTACATTAATAAATATTTTGCTGTAAAAATTTTATGAACGTATTGTATTTTGTAAATAGTAACAGATTACAACTGGCATCGATTATCTGGTACCTGACCATATAATAATAAATTGTAGCCCATTCATGGAATGGTAAACGTATTAAGTGTAGACGTATTTTGCTCTCAAGTGATGCTACCAAAACGTACCTGTTTTTTGGTGTTTGGGGACAGGTGTCAAACTTGAAACATGCAGGCATTATTAGGCAATGCCCTACTACTATGGTATGGATTCTTCACGATGTTTTTCGACTGTCGAAAGCTGAGGCTCAGTATTGCATTTTACCATCAGATCTATGATTTCTGAAACCAGGTCTTCCTTCAGAGAGCAAACTATTTGGAATATTTCTTATTTTTCAAGTATTCGATTGTCTACTTGCGAGTTTAATAACAGTACGTTGGAATTTTAAAAGAAAGTAAACAATAGACAACCTTGAGTGTGTCACTTTATTAAACGGATTGCATTGACTGATAGTACCTAAGTAAAAAACTAAACGTAATGGTTGGATTTCTCGTACTACGTACAAACATTAGCATAAATGTTAATACTTTTCATAGATATGTAACAAATATTACTACCTGAGTTTTAAATTGGAACAGAGTTCTTATAAAGCAAGGTGCGTGTGCGCGGCTTGGCACGCGTAAAACTGCCCATTGTACAACGTTATTGTATAACGTATTTTGTATTTTTGTTACTAATACACGAAGTAAAAATGTTGGATCCTTTTTTAGAACCCTGCGCACACAGACAAGTGTGTAATTTAGTTAACTTAAAGTTTACATGGAGGAGCACAGAATTTTTTTTTTAAATTTAGTATGTATTAGAAATATATTTGATTAATACCAAAAACATTACATACATTAACATGCGTTTGATACACACACATATACATATATCATTATCCCTTACGATTGTAAATGCATTATCAATCACGTGTCATTGTCAGACGTTATATTTATTTACCACGTGGACGGAATGTTTACTTTTGAAAAAGTTTTACTTGAAGCAATTGAAAAAGAAAGGTAAACTTAAATCTTAAGCATTTCAAATTTTTTGTAATAGAAAAGAAATATTTTCACGAATTTCGATCACAAGCGAATACTAGTAATAACAAGCACGTCATATATGTAGCAATCAAGATTATACTTAGGTACCTAGTGTTTAGAACAATATTGTATTATAGGGACAATTGTTATGTTGTTGGGAAAAAAAACAATATTTTATAAACAAGATAATAATGTTTTTAATAAGGTTTGTGCACTCAATAGTACTTGAAGATCAACCGACCGCGTCAGTGTGCATACCAGTCGTGAACGGTTTACTTGATTCGCTAGTCCCTGCTCTTGCGCCAATACTTCTAGGTGAGTCATATTCATCATTTTACAATTCCTATTTTAAGTAGAGACAGCTTGCTTCATTCAGCAATTCTGGAAGGTTAAATACGAGACCTACGCAGTAAAACATGCATAATGATGAAGCGTACACTACGTTTGATATTAATCCTTACAGTTGAAAATTAGTGCCAATAGGTATGTTTCAGTAGCATCAGTTACAAGGCGATACGTTCATTGGCTTCATTGCTGTTTAGATTTCCACTTTAAAATAATTATGCTCGTCTCGTAAAAGCAGTCGAGATTCACAAGCATCCTTTTTCATCCTTCGTTGCTATTCCATTTGCTAAGAGGAATCAGAAGCAGTACTTTAGCTCAACTAAAATTCTATAGTGCACCGTTTACCATCTTAGTGTGAATATATACTTTTATTATCTAAATTAGTAAATGCTATTGATTCGAAGAACAGACAGATTGACAGGTTCACTGAACTTATATGACGAGCACTTGAGACGCTCAACTAGGAAAATAGTACCTAGTGCAAAGTATCAAAATGGTACGGACCTCTAAATTTGCACAAGCTAAACGAACGCTGATTGGTGTGAAGATACACCATCGCATAAACATACACCGCGTTGCAAACCATAACAAATAAAATGTAACAGGGTACAATTCTACCTGCCCATCAAACCAATTCCCAATTTTACCATTCTAATTACATTATCATCAATATTTATATAGTTTTATCTGCCACATATACTCTCGTTTTATGGGTCTCAGTTATCCAATACTCACATTCATAAACACAGCTCTTATAAATTTGTTACTTGTTTTCTTTCTTTACTTTGGTTCATTCACGAGTCACATGGTGTCCCCCAAACTTATCGACATTTCATCTGCCTTGTAATTTTGCTTTTCACATTTAGTTCAATACTTAGCAATCGCTTCGTAACAGTGAACTGCGACGCCGATAATCAAAGCAGATTGGATAAAGGATACGCTGTTCAAAGTTAGATAAAAATAAAATAAACCACAGTTGTTCAGAGAACAAAGATTTTTGTTTAGAATCGGAAATGTAGACGAAACTTATTGTAATTGAATGATGAAAAAAATCATCACAATCGAAATACACAATTCACGGTATCGTGTTTTTATTATCGTGTACTCTGATGGCGCTAAAATCTCTTCAAAGTTCGTTTATAGAGTATAATTATTACAAAAAATATACTTAACATTTGATCCAATGTTCAATCTCGCGTGAAGAATATTGTATTCATAGACTGGGGTCTATACCCCAGCACACTTGCTTTTTAAATAATACTATAGTCGACGTATTTTAAACTGAGTCGTCGGGCAATAAATGTCACTGACAGTAGGAATGTGTACGCAATGCAACCCGTTATCGATACTTAGCTACTTGCGCACGCGGGTTCGTTGCGTTATCGTGACCTTCATTAGCACTCTGACTCCTGATTGGTCGTTACGAGTAAAGGTTGTTGTTTTTCTATAAATATAAGATATTTTGTTATGACACTCATTACCAAGTGCAAGTTCGCCATGGTGCTAGGCCGTCTCTACCCGCTCTATAACACCAAGAGCAAAATGGCCCTCCGACATAAAATGACCCTGTACAAGATGGTGGTTAGACCCATCATGATTCACGTACCGCGCACCCGCTTTCGGTTACATTAGGAGATCCCAGGTGCACGCCTTACAAAGGATTCAGAATCGCTTTGTAAGGAAAGTTGCAGGCGCTCAATGGTTCCAGAGAAATGTGGATTTACACAGAGATCTGATCCTGCCTACCATTAGATCCGTTCATAAAACCCACTGTCGCGCCTTCTTCGAACGCGCAGTGACACACTCGAATCCCCTCATAGTGCGAGCCGTCTCGTACTCGCCAGACCGACACGCCGTCCACAAGAAGCGGCGACCGTGTAACATTTTAATCGACCGCGACGATAAAATCACTCGCAGTAATAGGATCTTTTCTCATAAACCACGTTCATTTTTGTGTCAGCGCTCACGCCCGCATAATCCTCCGAAACATTCCTTTCTCGAATGCAAACATAAGGGAAGAATTGTTAATAAGTGAAGGAGAGTAACCCAAATAAAATATATGTCTTTGATCAACTGGCAGATGAAAGGGTGATAAGAACGAATACGAAGTGATAAGACTGCCTCCATATCACTGTCAATATAACCCCATCGAACTCATCTGAGCTCAAGTCAAAGGGAGAAGTTGCTGCAAAAAATCATACATTGAACATTCCTGATGTTGAAATTCTTCCTCATAACGCTATTGATAATGTTACTCAAGAAGACTGGGACAAATGTGTGAGGCATGCCGAGGAGCTCCAGGATAAGGTCTCAAGGAAAACTATTTTAAGAGACCAAGCAACACCTCTGATAATTAACCTAAAGGACACAGATGGGGAAGATACAAATGAGGATATTTGAAGAGCTAAAAAATATCCCTAGAAAAGATAAAAACGACCCTTTTCAGGGTCACATTACGATCTCTACAGTTTTTCTATAATTACGACGAAACAACTTGTCTTTATTTCTAATATTAAAAGTATGATGATCATTTACTAGATCGAGCTTGTCTAAATTTAGTTTTACGTACTAAAATTAATCAGAAATATTAATTTGTAATTAGTTTTGGTGCGAATATTCTTCTTATTTCAATTTTTTTATGTAATAACATGTAGTTTGCCGATATAGTTCAGTTTCATAGTAAAATGTATTTTTTATAGTAAGATCGCATTGAAAACAAATGTATTATATTCAAGTAATTTATTTTATTATAGGTATTTCGTTTAGGTTTTACTGTTTATCTTTTTTAAGTAAATTTGGATATTGTCTTTGGCTAATCCAATGTGTTAATAATTATTTAGGTGAATATATAATAAGAGCTGTTGATTTCTCTAATGAACAAATAAATATTTTGGCAGAATACACTCACTGTAGCCACTTAAAACTTTGTCGATCGCCTGCGAGGTATTAGTTTTTCTATCACTGGATTCCATACAGGATAGTTTGAATCCATCTTCTCGATTGAAATTTTTATGTTTTTTTTTATTTCAATCGCTTCTCTTCTTCTGTGAAGAACTTCTAAAGTTAACCAACACTAAATAAAATAATCTTCCTCTGAGAAGGCATTTATTAACTGCAAAACACTTTTTAAATTGCAGAAATGTCGCACGCGGTAGTGAGAGGTGAGCCGAACGCAGCTCAGCTGTATTTAGATCGAGTTCTAGATGAGATCCTATCAGCTAAGGGTATACAACCAAATGCAATGGAGCGGGATAATGTCTCATTGGCTGAAATCATGTTTCACAGCTTGAAGAAATATCCTTGTGATCTTTATATGGTAGGTATTTAATATATTGATATAATGGTGAAGTGTGTGTAAAGAAGTTTAACCTAACAACGACACACCATTTAATGTGGTAAAGTATCGAAGGCATGTAGTTCTCTATCAGAGTCTGTTTATAAAAGAAGTGTTAAAAAACTAATGACGTAAGTTGTTTCTCTTGACTACTAGACTAACAACCAACGTTCAATATTGCATAGATTTAGAATGCAAAAAGATGTTTTCTCAGAAAACAATTTTATTTAATTTGATTTGATTCGATTCGATTCGATTCGATTCAGTTTGACTTAATAAATATAATTGACTTTCAATTACTGAGATCCAAGAGTTTTCTGCATACCTTGATAATACGAATCGATTGATTTCACGAAATCTTATTTATTGCACCAATTAAGATAATTATCATCATCAAACACTTTTTAGAGTCTAGATATAATTCTAGAGTTTAATTTCTTATTATGAAATATTATTTAAATCTGACGTATACAATTTCATTCAATTAATTATAACATCCGTAAATGTACAGATTAATGGTGCAACTGGAGAGAAAATCACGAACGAGTACATATTGAAGTTGGCTGTATCTATAGCTCGCTCGATATCAGTTAAATGCCCAGTAGGGAGGACAGTAATGTTGATAATGAGGAATCATCAACGAATGGTAGCGACATACTGGGCCACTTTATTTTCTGGAGTATTACCATTTATGATGGATCCCAACACTACAGCGTGTAAGTTTGATTTAATCCCTATATTATTCTACAGTCTCTTCCAACTCATATCTGGATGACCATCCTTAATTTTATAAGGCTTTGTGATGATTGTGTAGACATACATATACGTATATAACATAAAGTTACAGATAACTTATGAACCAATCGATAGTCGCTCGTTAATCGCCTACGTAGCATTCATTATGCTTGTATATCCTATCTCTTTACCTGAATAAAGCATTATCTCAAACTTTGTTTGATTTTATTAATACGTAGTAAGTAACAAGTTGTCATTCCTTAATCTGGACTGGACTCACATTATCTGAAATATCAGAATGGATACAAAGTGATACTGTAATTTTAAAATATACTAATTCATCTCCAAATTTTCAGATGAACTAAGTTACTTCTTGAACTTAATCGAACCACATCACGTGTTCTGTGATCGGGAGCATTACAAAGAACTTGTTAAAACTGATAAGAATTTAACGTATAAACCAAATGTAGTTATATGTGATGAAGAGGATACATTGCGAGAGTTTATTGAAAGCTTCAGTGAAGACTTCGAAAACTATCAGTTAGTTTTGGATTCATGTTTTATTATTTAATGTATTTAATGTAATGTAAAAAAAAAAAATATTTCATTTTAAGTACTTCAACTGGTCTGAAGTAGAACAATAAAGAACAGAAAACGATTCTTTATATTTTACTTTTGTAATAAATTTCAATTGTTATTTTTTTACAACAGTAATTATATGTTCCTAACTGATGTATTTCTTTCGATATAGATCCTTAGTGGTATTATAGTACTATCAGGAATTAGCAAAAAGAATAAAAAAAATAAGAAAAGTCTTTATTCTTGTTCTAATAGTACTTTCACTTTATTTGTACTTGCTTCATGTAGCTTTCTTACCTTGATTTTTGTTTAACTATACGTATAAAATTAGCTAAATAGTTGACATATATTAGTTATGTTTGTTCCAAATGATACATTGTATTACTATATAATGACACTGAATGAACATCAAATATTCTAAAAAAACATTGCGAGTTTTGACGTTGGCTTTTGGTGTTTCCTGTTGTATTATCTGGTTTCTTCTTTGGTCTGAGACGTTGGTGACGATGTCGAAGTTTTGTGGTGACGGATTCGTTTTTCGGTCCGGCGATCGAGCGTGCAGCAGACCAATACATATTTCGTAGCTTTTCAACATTACTTGCATGTTGATGTTTTACGATTTATTTGTTTTCACCAGAGTTTAAGATCGGGATATTACATTGTATTTTATGCTTTCAAAACAGGTATTTTAAATAATGTTCATTTTTCTGCGCACTGTTTTAACTAATTCCTCGAAACATTCAATTTGCCATTTTCTATTTAATTTTTTAATTATATTATGTACTACTTGTGCCCGCAACTTCGCTTGCGTAGAATTCAGAGAATTATAATCTAATATACGGTCTATATTCTCCCTTTAGATGCAATCTATCTACATCCCTTCTTATCTTGTCCAGGCTTCGACCTGCGAAGGAAGTCACCCCGGTCAGACTAGGCCACCTCACAAACAGCCATCCCAGTGCAATAAAGGTCAGGGCCTCGTCCCTTCCCCCCTTGGTTTAGCAATACAGGAGAGTCCAAAGCACACCGAAGCGGTGCACGGACTGAGCCGCCGTCTGTGCTTAGTTCTCGCGGGGCCCCTGTGCTGCAACCATGCACCCACTAATTCTTGCCCTAATCGATCTGAATGGCGGCCTGCACAACATACTATCCATGTGGTGATGAGTGTCACCTCTCACCTCAGTCCTAAAAACCAATGACCTTATGGACCTGCTCTCTACACCAAAAACATTGGCCTCCCTGGTCTACCCCCGAAGTAGAGACTGAGCGACTGTGACTCAGGCCCAAACACCGGAAGCAACGCGGGGGCATTGATCAAACCATTCAGGCAACGCTCGCCATATTATAGAATTTTTACAGACTTTAATTATATTTTTTGAGATTAATTATTTAAATAGTATATTTAATAATAATAAATAATATTTAATATCAAACTAAAATAACCTATATGTAATATAATTTTATAACACTGAAATGTATTTAATTACTTATTTTAAGCCACTTGCAATAATTATTTTCTCAAAAATCGAACATGTACAGACACGTGAAATTTACAATGTAATTATTAGGATAGATTATAGAATATTAAAATATTTGTATTTAATTATTTGACATAATCTCAACTAAATTAACCTTGAAATTACTAATCAGCGCTACTGTCGGGCACACAGCCAATATCTACTTATAATACATTTTCTAAAGCTTTGCACGATATTTTTTAATATTTTCAGGTTACCTAAGTCTACACCTGAAGCGTCGATCATGTTATTACCGACGAGTGGCTCCACCGGGTTTCCTAAAGCAGCAATTATGATAAATAGGGGTTTAGTTGGCCAGTTGCCCTGCTCATGGTTAGTAAATTATTATTGTCAAATATTTTTAGAAAAGGATTTGTTACACTATCATCATTTTCATTACAAGTGACATGAAGTGTGACACACAGACATAGTAGACGTAAGTATCTAGAGAGCTAAACACAAAACGAAAAATACAGAATTATTATCAGTTATCCAAAAACTTCATGCGTAGAATAAATATTTTACTTCTGACATTAGAGTAATAATATTTAATACGTCTATACCATAAAGCTTATTAATTTTGTGTAATTTTAATTCAAAGATAATATTTAATATGAATAATTTCACACAAAAACAGGTTTAAATAATATTATTTTTTCTAATTACCATACAGCGAAATATAATCTATCTATGCTAATAATAAAATTGTAAATTTCGCGTGTTTGTACATTTCCGATTTTTGTGAAAAGAATTATTGTAAAGGACTAAACATAGGTAATTATACACATTTCTATCATTTTTAGAAATTTTTGTCTGTTTTGTTGTGCAGGCATCAATTAGAAAGTACTAGGCATATTTTAAAATTTTATAAAGCATATTCTAGTATAAAAACATTATTTTTCATTAAAATCAGTCCACTCTATCAAAAGTTTTAGTAATTTGAATGACACGCGGCGACTTTAGTATGAAAGAAGAGTTAGTAAGTAAATACGTTTTAGTCTTATTCAAGAACAAAAAAAATGTGGATTGATTGAAATTTTACATAATTACATAATATTAAATTTATGTATAGTATATACTTAATAAATATTTAGGACATAGAAAACAAGAAAACACTATTTTGATATTAAATTTTCACACAGTCATTTAGGCATTTTAAGCGTTGTATTAAGGAGTCATTTTTTGGAAGTAGCGAACTGAATTTCAATTATAATATCAATAGGTATAAATATGGCGTAGAACATAATATTATTTCATTCTTATTAATTGGACGGTTCATGATTTGTTTATTTTTGTTGACATGGGGGACGAAGTGTTAGGAATGGTGATTACGTAAGCAAATTGTGGTACATATGTACTTCTGATGGTTATTCATAGATGGCGCTATACATATTTTTTAATTACTTAGACGGGCCGCCTAAATTCCACGCGAGCGAAGTCACTGGCACAGCTAGTCATTAATAATTTTATAAAATGTACTGCAAATTACCTGGTACTAAATCCAACATCAAGTAATTACTGTTGAAATCAATTTTGTTTTTATTTTATTTGAATGTATCAAAAATAACTTTTAAACCAAACAGGTGCATTCTACAACATATTCATAAAAAAGAAAATTTTCCCACAGGGCTTATCACTCTCGGTTCCCCAAACCAACAGACATGGCCATGGTTCTTACAACTGTACAGTGGATGACGTTCACAATGACAGTCACATCGACCGCACTGTACCATATTCCTCTCCTGATATCGCCACAGAAACCAAGCGTTGAACATGTCACTGAGATGCTTGAGAAATTTAGGGTAAAAACGAGTTGATTTTTTTCATTTTTAACTATATTTTTTTTAAATATTTATTACTTATAGTATACACATCCCTCTCGTATTTTATGCAAAAAATTACCTTTCCTGAGGTACAATAATAAAATTTGCTTGTATATGCAGGACATGTCTATTTTATTATGTTACAAGTTTTTTTAAAGGAGTTAGCTAAAGAGCTCAATGTTAATATGTACGAGATCTATGTTGGTGTCAAAAAGCTCTCAATATTAAAATTAGCTAAAGCAGTATAAGCAGTGTAGGACCAATTGATCTCTGGGAGTAATTTATGCCCAAGAGCTGATGTTTTTCAGATGACATGATGATGACGATACAAAATTTTCCTCTAATGTCACATTGTAATTAATATTGGATTGTAATAGTTAACGATCATAAATTTTTAATAAACACGTTATCGTTTCTGTAACAGCCGACGTGGACATTCTTCACACCATCTTTCTCTAAAGGTCTATTGGCAACTATAGAAGTAAATCAACTATCATCGCTTAAAACCATCATGCTTGGTGGTGCTCCGGTAACTCCTAACCTGATATCTGCTTTTAAGGTATGTAGAACATTTTTTTGATATACCATTTTAAAAATAAAACTCTATAAATAAGTATATAGTTATTTGGTTGAATTTTATAGCGTAAATTTAGAATACATGTAGATGCTATAGTCAATTTTTACCAGTATTGTCCCTTAATTACCACTGAAAGGAGAGGATCAAAGGATATATTTAATCTCCTCAAAAATAGTACCATGTTCAGGTAAGAGAAAATAGTTTCAGTTCTCTTCAGTTGAATATAACCGAAGTTTCTCAAACCTTTATTAGCCTTGTACCACCTTGTAGCTATTACTATGACCCTTACTTAATCTACTGTGTGTTTAAATTTCTAGCAATATTTATATAAAAAACTGCTTGTTTCAAATAATAAATAAAAGCAAATATTTATACCTACAGATTACTTTATCAAAAATCAAATAAAAGAAATCAATTAATAATGTTCAAACGCATTTGTAGGCACAAGAATATCTTACTTTACTGTGTGAACTTTGTATTATGATATCCTACAATATATTAAGATTTAACAATGAAAATAACAAATAAATGTTTGCCTAGTGGTAGGGTATTTCCTAATGATGCCCGCCTGGGTAGCTACCACCCTCAAGTTTGAAAACCTTTCGCTAAATACCTAAATAAGGTGTGTTTCGGCAGCATCACTTGAGGACCAGTACCTCTAGGCTTAGTGTGTTTACCATCTTGGACCACATCTTCACTTACCATCAGGTGAGATTGTGGTCAAAGCATCGAGCCTATATCCCATAAAAAAAAAATTACAGGAAAAACTGCCGGCTACTACTGAGATAGGCGCGGGTTATGGTACAACTGAGACCCATGGAGCCATCGCGTTACCAGACCGGGATGCACCGATCACATCCAACGGAAGAGTTATCAATATTTTACATTATAAGGTAATTAGAAACAAATTAATTAATATATTTCTTCTGTAGTTTACTAACAAGTTGTCAAATAATGTATAATCTATCGTAAGAACATCGGCAGCAGTCTTTCATAGGTCTCACATGAATTTTGTAGCCAGGCTTATCCTCGGAGTTTCACAGCGTGACCGAATCAGGAATTCTGGAATGAGGAGAACAGAATAAAACAACTGGCATTTCTCGAAGAATTGGTAAACTTAAGTGGCAGTGAGCTAGGTATATTGCTAATAGAACTGATACCTGATGGAGCCAACGGATTCTCGAGTGCTTATCAAGCACTGAAAGACGCAGTGTCGGTAGGCTCCCAACAAAGTGAACTGAGGACCTGTTGAATGTCGCGGGAATCCGCTGGATGAGGGTGCCGCAAGACCAGTCGTCATGAAGTAACTTGGAAGAGACCTATGTCCAGCATTGGATATCTTTCGGCTGCCATGATGATGATGAAGTAGTATCATAAGTAAGTAACTAGTTGAAACTCCACTATTCAATTAATTCCAGCTCCTCAATGACAACGGGGTTGATGTAAAACCTGGTAACAACGGAGAACTTTATGTGAAAGGCGAATGTGTCATAAAGGTAAGCAGCAAATTTTATTAAGCCGCACTCGAATTTCAGATTCTTTATCTATTACAGTACCAGCATGTAAACGTCCCACTATTAATACAAAGTTTTTCACAAGAGAACCTACCTTGCCAATTTGTTTTAAACAAAATGTTTTTACGCTACATAGTTATTATGAAAACATTTTTTCATAATTCTCAAGTAAATTCAAATTAATAAACCTACGTGGATGCTAAAAAGTCTGGAGCTCGAAACTTACTAAAGTCCAATATTGCAAGAAACTTTAATAATCTTCTTTAGTATTTCATCAACACACGAAATTAACTATATTTTCTGTTTACAACTTCAGGTCTAAAATCGTTTTTAATCGTCTCTGAATATATCTAATCTGAAACTTAGATAAATAATTTACGTTTTACGTTCACACAAGGATATTTCTTAACGTTAACGTTACATTATTCATTCAAAAATGGAATTTAGTGAAATTTTGTATTACATTAAATAAATTTAAAGCGAATATCCAGATACCACCACCATTTAGCATAAATTAACTGAGTGATGTTATTGATGACTTATAATACACACTTAGTAGATTATTTAGTTGTTCGTATATAAAATCAATAGATCACCAACACAATTGAAAGCAACAGTACGTCTGATGATTTACTTCCAGGGGTATTATAGAAACAACGATTCGTATAATGGGTCATTTCAAGACGGTTGGTATCGCACTGGAGACTGGATGTATCTAGACCACAACGAGCGATTACACTTTATAGAAAGAAGAAAGTTTAGCTTCAAGTTCAAGGGCAATCAGGTAAAGTAACTTTGTTATTATTTTAGCGACTTGTTATAAGGATAAAATCGTTTTGCTGTACCAGATATTTGTTATATTCGTTGATTATTAAATGATTATTGTAAAGTTCATCGACCTTTTACTTCTTATTCTAATTCATACTAATGTCTGAAGAAACAACTTATATAAACTTGTATATGTATGTGTATAGGTAGCGCCTGAAGAAGTAGAAGCAGTAATTAACACAGTACCAGGTGTACATGAGAGTTTTGTATGTGCGGCTGACAAGGGGCCCGCAGCGGCTGTGGTGCTACATTCTGACTGTACTGTTACCAGAGAACAGATACATGACGCAGTAAACTGTAAGTGAGATGTATTCAGATAGTTTTAGCCTTCAGCATACAATCTCTCATTTACAACATTTCATTGTATATTATCTAATTTGAATTATAAATTTTGTTGCTTTTATAATATATTTTTCCATTACGTTGAATATAGATTTAAAACCTTCGATATTAAATGATTTCTTACTATAGATCCTTATTTAAATGATATATAAGAAAGAAGACAGTGCATCGTTAAGGAGTTTCGGAATGGACATTTCTATTTAACATATAAATACATTTTATAAAGAATATTTTCGCATTGAATAGGTAATGAAACAAATGAATTGTTAATTAAGCGATAGAAAAAATCATTACACCAACTAAATCTATTAAAACAAGAATTTTTCTGGTGTTATTTTAATCTAACAAGCAAGCTGACTATAAATCGACAGTCCAAGTATAAATATTGAACTAATACGTACACGATCTGACAGACTGGTGTACTTACATTATATAGTCAAAGTACAATATCATTATTTTACTGCAATACGCAGTACTTAAGTAACTAAAATTCGAGCATATCAATTAATACCTTATTTTAAATTAATATTAACTATGAATGGTTTCAGCTAAACCCATAAGTTGAACATCTATGAATATAATTTCTATCAATAATCTCAAAACAGCTATAATTACATTTTCGCGCAAATTGTATTTTATACGTATTTTAATGCTAATATTATAATGTGAATTTCATAAGATTCATTTTTTTTCTCTAGCAAACCTGAGTGACCACAAACGACTACACGGAGGTTTAGCAATAGTGAAGAGCTTACCTCACACGCACTCCGGTAAATTGAAGCGAGAGGAATGCAAAGAACTTATACACTATCTTATTAGAGAAGGACAGTGTCTTTAACTATAAAGGAAGAGACAATAATTCACCAACAAGTCACACACGTTGGAACACAATTACAAATTATAAAAGGACTGAAAACATAATACGCAAAATATACACAAACACACATACAAGGTTAACTACTAGTATATATATATCACTCACCCGTGCATCTTATCAGATGAAGGTCATCTAGCTCAGCATACGCTGAAGTACCAACAGATATTGAGCACTGAATTACAATTGGGCCACAAAGACCGAGTCCCGCTTTATATTATTTAAATCTATAAAAAGCTTTGTTTTAGTAGGATTCAATTTTTAAGGATGTTTGACTGTTACTGCAACTTTTTAACGTTTTTATTTACAAGTGTAAAATCTATGTAATAAGGCTTATAATTTACTGTTGTTTGTAATAAATCAAATATATTAATAATCAATTATGTTTTTTTTAACCTCTACGCACCTCGAACATAATCCGAGACCTTTTAATTTTCTGTTTTCAATTTCTCAACGCCTCTTGTAGGGTTGTTAAATAATATCCATATATCGATGTATCGATATTATTAGCCGATATATTTTGATCTGATAAAAAATATCCATTATCGTAAAATTATGTCAAAAACTATATATTTTTTTAATTTATATAACTAAATTTGTTAAAATCTAAAACCATAAAAGATAGGAACGAACGGATAAAAAATATCTGCATTGTCTATAACTATTGAGTTGTATCTGTGTGTGCCGCAGTCGTCCGTCACGTTCAGTCGTGAGTTCTTTTGAAGGTACTTTGTGTTAACAAATACTGGTTTGCCTGAAATAATAAATAGAGCTTAGAAATATTAAATAGTAGATAGCTTTTTAGTTTTTGATACTTTTGTAACTTTGTCTAATATAAAGAAATATAGATAAAATACTCATAGGCCTAGAGGACCTTCCCAGATGACTTAAAGCAGCATTCGTGTGAGGTGACAACTACAATTATGGCTGAACAGACCGATTCGAAACATGGAACACGTGTTGATGGAATGTTCCCGGAACAAAGCAGAGATGGAAAGACTTGTAGCACACCTTGGTCTCAATATGTGGGATCAGGGTACGTTTCACGGAATCATTTCAAAGCCTAACAGAGCTGACGCCCTGTTGGTATACAACTTAGTTGTCAAATACTTTACATACAATTTGAATATACAATTAGGCCAGCGTAACCCAAAGGGATAAATGCAAAAATTATTGGCATAAAAAAAATTTAATTTTCTGTTTTTCCGAACTTTATCCAAACGAATTAATAACTTTTTGTTTTTTTTTTTTTTCGCATGTTATTTTCGGATCTTTTAATGTAGAAATTCGTCAACAAAATGTTTTTTCACTTATGTTCATCAGAATAATATACGCGAGAAAGTTTGTGTACAAAATGGAAAAAAATAGAATAAAATTAAACGTGGTGATGTAATTCGCTATTCTGAGCAACAGTATATATATAACTTTACAGTATATAGTACAGTATTCTTTGTCAATATATCTACTATAAATTTATAATCTTTGTTATAACTAATTTGTAAACGCATACAAATGAGAAACAATAAAAGGCTTATTATTATTATAGTACAGTATATAATATACCTATTAAATCAAATAAAATTTTAACCTTCATTTGACTGAAATTATTATTCAACAGCTGGACTTGAAGTTTTATGTAATTATAAATTATGAATTTGTTTAATATTGACTGATTAAATAAAGTAGGTAGCATGAAAAATTATAATAATTGGTCCCCGCTCGCGTTTACCGGCGTATAGTTCAGTCTCCAATAGAAGTAACACGCATGGTGTGCACGATATACAAAACAATTGTTTTGTGTTAGTTAAAAATACATGTTTTGTTAACATAAGTATTATGCATTGATATAATATACACGGGCCACGGAATGCGCTAGTTTGAAGCCGTTATCTAAGGTAAGCAACGATACAATAATAGGGTTCATTGCGAATCATTATTTTACATTCTTAGTGGTGAGATTTTCAAAAATCCCTAATGGATGCCCACATCATAAGAGCCATTTTACGTCAAAATTTCAAGCTTGCAGGCACAGTAGTTTAGGCTCTGTGTTGATGAATCAGACAGTCAAGCCAAGTAATTTAGTTAGTGCTAAAAGGCACAGAAAAAATGAGTCAACTAGTTGCAAAAACAACTAAGTTCAAATGTGAAATGTGTAAATTAAATGTAATTTAATAAAAAAGATGTGTATAGTCTAATATTCTATAGACATAAATAATGTATTCTTACTATTAATAATAGAACGGAAATCTTTTATTCCCAAATAAGACCATTAAGTTCGTGTTATTCTATAAGACCAGTATTGTTCTACAGTGTATATAAGAAATTCAATTTCTTATAGTGATAATTTTCTAAAACGTGGACATAGCTGTTTTTAAATCTTGTTGAAATATGGGATTCTTGTATAGTAAACTCATTTTACAAATTATATGTTTCACTATTTCTGATCATGGCAAAGACGTAAAAACGAACACTATTTAATTAAAAGGACACTAAATTTGAAATGGAACCGGCCCGGAGACGTATTTCGAACGGAAAGTAATCGATGGACTAATTCAAGTAAATTTCACCGTAAATAAAAATTAGGACAATTGCAAAGGAATGTCGAGAAAAAAAATCAAATTTTGTAACTGCGATTTTACTATTGTGGGAATTAAGCGTGAGTGAATCACAATAAAGCATAAATATATATCATAGATACGGAGCTAGCTTACAATAAATTGAGACTATAATTTATTATAAACACACTGTTATCTTATTTCATAATATTTATTCTATGAACAAGATAGTAATCGGTTATGTTTCATTGTTTTTACTAGTGACCGTTACAATAAAACTGGATGGTTATCTCATTCTCGTCAGTGTTAACTTGTAACTCGATCGCTTCGAAAGTCTCTCTCGGTAAGTTACCACACTGGTTCTATGACTTTAAGTTAAGATTACATATGTTAAAACGGTCGCCGAGATAGACACACTCCGAATAAACATTGTAAAGTTTCCATGAAATGTATGCTATGGTTTTCGGAAAGTTTATCTACAAATAAAATCTAACCTCTCTCTCTATTGCCTCTTTTTGGAAATGTTAATAATGTTAGTTATGTTATTTGTTAGTTAAATGTTAGTAATATAATGTTAATTAATTATCACAATTAGAAAATTAACGCTACTTTAAAGTCGAAGAAATTCATTAGGAGTTTTCGTATCTCAAGGTAGAATTTTGTGCAGATTATAAAGTTTCAAAAAATACGTATGCCTAATAGGGGCATAAAAATTGCTGATTTGATACATCAGAGCTAGAGTTAAAAGTTACATTTAAAGCTTTCTTTGGAACTTATAATTCGTGAAAATAAAAAGTAAAGGTTGCCTGGAAGAGATTGCTATTAGCAATAAGGCCACCCTTTGTACTAATTTCACAGTTTCAAATGTATTATATTATATGTGTATAATGGTGTACAATAAAGATTAAATAAAAAAATAAAAAAAATAATAGTTAAAGAGTCAAGAACTTTTTTTAACATGGATACCAAAACAGCGGGTACCACGACTTGGTACATGTGTGCAATCTTGATTAAATGTGAGATATATTTTATTTTATATATTTTTGCATTTTAATCAGTATTGCTTAATGGTTAAGAATTTGTATAACCTACGTAACAATTATAAATTGACGTCAATTGGAATCAATGATTGCTCGGTGATAGTGTGATTTGAAGTAAGTTTCCAATCCAACGATGTGCCTGAGCTACTCATTAACAAAAACGTCATGTTAGCCTTACGTACTATGATTATAGACCATTAACCCCTTGAGCACTAACCTGGCTTTTACGCCAGCTTTCCATTGTTTTTCTATTGTCTCATTTTTATGATCGACATATTAATGACGCACGTTTTAAATATGCACTAACTAAATGATGCCGGAATAAAAAAACTTGTAATTTGTATATTTCTACTTCCTAAGAATACGTCTGGAGAATCGACCACCTTTAATCTTAATCAAGGATTTTTCTACAAAATTTGTATGTGCTATATAATATGTTTAGTTTAACATATATTTGTGAAGTACCACTCTGTAAAGTGAAAATTCAACCTCGTTTCTTAACACACACCGATGACTGTCTTCAGGACTTAATGCCAATAAATTTCACTAACATGTCATAGGTTACTAAATAATTCACTTGTCAAAAAGCAATGCAAAATTATATTCGTTTCGTAACTTGTTAAAATCTTCATCGCTTTTCAAGAAGATTGCGATAATCTGTTTTAGATTTAGTACGAATAATTTTTTTTTATTAAAAACTAATCAACTTCATCTTTCAAAAGAATAAACTATAAAAATGCATTAAAAAGTCAATAAATAATTACTATTAATACTCGGTTACTTTTAAAATCGGTCCCAGCTTGTGGATAATAAAGTGGAGTAAATGTACGTCGCTAATTTTACTCAATTTTGATTAATTGTTCTTTAAAATCACTCTAGTCCTTTATTTAGCTTATTTGTAATAGTGATAAAGTTTAGGCTTTTATTTCCATTTGTAAATGAGTTCATTGTTTAACTCTAGCTGGCACCGACTCCAAAATTAACGAACCATATTAATAAAGTAATTATTTATTGACATTTTAGTGCATTTTTATAGTTTATTCTTTTAAAGTCGGTTTTCTTTTTAATTAAAACAGTTTTTTTCATTTACTTTTTAGTTTTAGTTAGTACTTTTAGGCATAGCTGTGAAGAGTACTTCATAGGTTTGGAAACGAATATTTGAAACACGTGTAGGTGTCTACAATATTCGAGGGTTTTTCTTAATTGATCTAAGTTCCACTGATCAGATCCTGATCTGGTGGAAATGGGACCACCTTGGAAGTGTACCCCTTTGAATAAAAAAAACTGCAAATTGGTGACGGACAAATGACGGTGAAATCGCGTAACAAACATTAAAATAAAAGAACATACAAATGGTGACCACTGCTATCGCGTAATAGGTTAATGTACCTAACGATATTAAATAATGTTATAATGTCGTTAAGATAAAAAAATACATGAAAATCAAGAATACCGTGTGATTTAGAAATTATGTATCATTCATAATGGATTTCCCTAAATATAAAAAAAAAAAAACAAAAAGTGTGATACCCACATCGATATGTAATTGTCGATAGATTTTCAACGTGAATATACTAGCTAATCAGAACTACTAAATATTTGATAACATTAATAGTTTCTATACAAACTATTATTACTACATTACAATCACCGCGCAGATGAAAGTATAACGAACTGCACAAATGGAAAATAAATTGATTTCTTGTCATTGTATTTCATGCAGCTAATGCATTTCTTCTGAAAATAAACGATATATTTATTATAATTTAAAGAGTAATGGAATAAAACAATATTATCATTATAAAGATACAGTAACATGACTTTGCATAACAACGAAGTCATAATATATCCAACGATTCACTTTATCATTTGTACATAATATATATGAGTATTTAATATTATCATTTATCTCTCGTTGCGTGTGATGTGTGCAAATTATCTAAAGACATAATAATAAATAATAACATAATACTAACACGGTAGTTGCGCACGGTTTGGTTTACATATGAATTTCCAATGGACTTATTGACAAGTTATTCATTACTTCACCGATAACCCTTGACTTGCCACACCTACAGTCCCACGTTTATATAATAATATGAATTGGCAAAAACTGCTGCAAAAGTATCTCTGAGAGGGTTCTCAATTATCATAAATATACTACTTATTTATTAATTATTATTTTTATATTATTAATTATTAATTATCATAAATTTATTTCTACTTCTTGCTATATATTTCAATATTTTTTCTAGTTTACATTTCCAAAATGTCACACGCGGTAGTAAGAGGTAAGCCGAACGCAGCTCAGCTGTATTTAGATCTAGTTCTTGATGAGATCCTATCAGCTAAGGGCATTCAACCAAACGCAATGGAGCGGTATAAAGTTACGTTAGCTGAAATTATGTTTCACAGCTTGAAGAAATATCCTCGTGATCTTAACATGGTAGGTATTATTGTGACGCTCTAGTACTTGTTAGCAATAACCACTATGTACTATCTGATGTTAAAGAAATATTGAAAAATTCTCAGATATTTAGACAAGGCAAAATTCATTGAATATAATTGGCTCAATTGATACAGTAATATTAACCTGCTTTATTTTTATAATCGCAGTTATAATAACAAGCGAGTTACATGCCATGACATAATTTTATAAATCATTCTAGAATTGCGTGCAGTGATAAAAAATAAATGAGTTAGTTTCTGAGAGGGAATTCACGGAAGTTCCAGTAGAAATATACAAAATCGATTTGAGAATAACTAATAGCCAAACAAAATCCGAATAAACAGGAAAATTTGAAGAGTTTACTTGGATGTTTAGATGGATGGATGGAACATATAGACGATTATTCCGAGAGTACTTTGGTGTTCTATGCCTAAGTATTACAACCGCTCCGAATTTTATAACATTAAGTAATACGAGACATTTTTACGAAACAGATTTAGTGAATTGCATTAAGCATTGCATAAGCCCACGACTGAAAGGAATTACTTTTTCAATAACATATTTTGTTTTGTTTACTGGTACAAATTATCCTAATCTAGGTTAACTGAGTTTTAGCTATATTATTATAAATACAACATAAATCCATGAAAATATAAAATCGGTAATTATGTAAAATAGGAAAAAATAACACAAGTTTAATATTCAATACTTAATCTAAATATCCGTAAGTGAATTCCAACGAAGTATTTCTAAATTCGACTGACCTCAATGATAATACAACTTTAGTTGTTATTTTTAACTATCTAAATATATTTCTATATATTTCATAATTAAACATTTAAAAATGGTATCGATTATGCTCTACTCGATCTAACGCAAAAACACGAAAATGTTGTAATAACTTGTTTATTATATTAATTATGGTAGTAAAAATCCATTTGGTTATAAATGACATTATCCGGAACCTTACAGATTAATGGCGCAACTGGAGAAAAATCACAAATGAGTACATATTGAAGTTAGCTGTATCTATAGCTCGCTCGATATCAGCCAAATGTCCAAAGGGGAGGACAGTAATGTTGTTAATGAGGAATCATCAACGGATGGTAGCGACCTACTGGGCCACTTTATTCTCTGGAGTTTTACCATTTATGATGGATCCCAATACAACAGTGTGTAAGTTAGGTTTAATTTGTAAGATTCTAAAGACGCTTTGATTTCAATTGCTAAAGGATGATGACTTATGAAACCTATTAACTTTAGGCATTGTTTGTCCTCCCTTTGTTAAACGAAAAAAAGTCTGGTAACTAGTAATATTCCAAACTTTTCAGATGAACTGAGTTATTTCTTGAAATTAATCGAACCACATCACGTGTTCTGTGATCGGGAACATTACAAAGACCTCACTGAAGCCAATGAGAACTTAACGTATAAGCCGAATGTAGTTATATGTGATGAAGAAGATACATTACGAAAATTCATTGACAGCTTTAATAATGATTTCGAAACCTTTCAGTTAGTATTTCTAACTTATTTTATTATTTAACCGGTCAAGCACTAACCTGGTGTTTACACCAGCTTTCAATTGTTTTCCTATTGTCAAATTGAACTGTGTATTTGAAGGATAGATGTAACTTTATCTTGAATCTTAACCGTTTTAATTATTTAATAGTAACAAAAATAAACAAGTTGTAGAATTAAAATGTGTTAAAATATATCCTGAATTTGTCCTAGAGTTATACATATAAATGGCATCAACGACAAATCCATGTAACTGGAAAATGTATTTTTATTTATATAAAAATGTTTTAGTGTTCAAACTCTCAGGAGAATAAGTCATCGTCAGATTGGAACGAATACAAATAATTTTGTCAGTTACGGTTAGTTCAAAAACCATTCGTTGAAGATAAAACGAGATTTATCAAACACGAATTTTGACTCAAGCTGGAAATCGAATTTGAGAGAACGGTCCTACACTAACAAACTGAAGAGTCAGTAATTAATTAATTTAAAGGAATAAAAAACTCTTATTGCAAAAAAAACCTATACTTATAATAAAAGGCTAACAATACGAAATCTGTACATTGAAGATATTTAAGAAAAATTCTATACGGGGCTTCAGAATCGACTACAGAATACATTTCGATGGTTTTAATTTTTTTTGTCTGTCTGTCTGTCAGTCTGTTTGGCTGTTTATTAATTTGTTTGCCAATCACGCAAAAACTACTGAATCATCTTCCATGAACGTATGTAATGACATATATTACATCCAGATCGAGATCCTAGACAAATTGTCTGAATTCCAAGCGGGCATAGCTGCGGGCACAGCTAGGGCAACATATAGTGATTACAACAAATTGTAACAATAATACAGAATTGACTCTTTGTTATGATATAACTATTATGGTTTTTATATATGTATTAATATTTACTTTAAGTATTTTCTAATACTAACATGCAGAAAAAAAAGAAATAGATCGAGTTTCTTGCCGTAGCTTCTCGATGACTGTATAGTTTTCGAACCGGTGGTAATATTTTGACGTTCATAAGGACTTTATCAGGGTCTAAATTGAATAAAGGATTTTTGAATATGAAATTTGAAGCATTTCCGACAATTAGCCGAAATTCGTCTGTATTATTATTGAAAACTTCATTTAAAAAATCATCATATAATTTGTCGTGGTATGGACATGTAATGGCAAAAGAGAAAGTGCAGGTGGATAAAATGTCAATAACTTTGAATGTGGTAGGATGAAAAAGTAGAGGCAAACCAAAGAAAGTGTAGATTGAGTGTGTAAGGAATAATGTAAACAAAAATAGAGTTAATGAAGAGATGAGTTCTTATAGGGACGTATAGAAGAAGAAAATACATTGCACAGACCCCAAATGAGTTTGAAACAAAACATGAGAAGATGATGACGACAGACTTCTTAACCCTAATGACACATAGAATACTATTGTTATCAACTAATGTATACCAAGCATAAGAATAGCAGAGTACTGCTTGCACTAAACACTAATATCGCTCGAATTTGTCAATTACTTGAATCTTTTAATTTTATCAGATTATCTGAATCTAAACCTGAAGCATCGATTATGTTACTACCTACAAGCGGTTCTACCGGACTTCCTAAAGCAACCCTTATTTCAAATAAGGGCTTAGTGGCGCAGTTGCCAACCGAGTGGTTAGTTTTTACAATAAACTTTTCCTTTATTAGTTTATACGTCTCCTTATTATGTTTCTTATAACCTTGCAGAATTTTGTCAGAACATTAAAAAATGAGACAAAACAAAATTTTGTCTATTTAAAAATGTTCTAATTTAATTTCCTCTAATGCGCAATATTTTTTTACTTTTGAAATAAATGTTTTCAATTTTAATGATTATTAACTTTATTTATCTTTGTGCAAATAATAAATCGAAACAAGTGTTTTGAAGTTATTTCAAACTCTCTGACCAAGTTATTTTATGTAAATATCTGTATGTTTGGTTATGATGACTGAAACAATAGATAGAAATTAATGAATAAACAACCTGCAAAGAAATATGATAGATTTGCAACTCAGTCATTACTTTCAAATTCTTAGCGAAAACTAATTCAATTCAAATAAGTGGAATCATAAATAATTTAATAAACTAAATTGTACTCACAGGTCTTATCACACTCGGTTCCCCAAACCAACAGACATGGCCATGGTTCTTACCACTGTACAGTGGATGACGTTCACAATGACAGTCACATCGACCACATTGTACCATATTCCTCTCCTGATATCGCCAAAGAAACCAAGTGTTGAACATGTCACTGAGATGCTTGAGAAATTTAGGGTAAAACAAATGATTATACTATACTATTACATATTACATTTATTAAAAATATTGTTTTAGTGACCACTATTAATTTAATTTTTTTAAATATATTTTAATATCAATCTTTTAACAAGCTAAAGGAAAAACAGTCTATAACTTTAGATAATTTCTACATTTCATTTAGTTTATAGGTTCACGTAGAATTTAATATCTATTTAACTTCAAAATTTAATTTTTAGAGCTATTATAATTCAATTATTAATATTTTATAAGAATGCTATGTTATTTCTAAAACAGCCGACGTGGACATTCTTCAGTCCAGCGTTTGCGAAAGGCTTACTGAAAACAATAAAACCAAATCAACTGACGTCACTGAAGACCGTTTATCTCCTTGGAGCCGTGGTAACTCCTGACATACTATCTGCGTTTAAGGTACGTAGAACAACTTTGTAATATTTTTCGTATGCAACATACTTAATATATTTTATATGCATATGTAATTTTGTGAGATTTATGTATAGGTCAAAGAGCATTTTGAAGCTATCCATATTTTTTCACTGAGAAACTCAAAACTGATATAATAAACTATACTTATTGAAAAAAGAACCTTTACGAATACTTATAACTCATTTAGATGTGTTTGATAAAATTACATAGACAAAGTATTAATTTCTCTTTTCTCAAAAAAAAAAATATCTCAAACTAACTCAATCTTTCTAAATTATGTATGATAATGATGATTTTGATATTTGATAATTTAGAAAATCTGTAATATTTGTTTAGTGATATTTATAAGTTTTTATTACGTTTTATCAGAAGTTGCTTGTTTTACGTTACTATTGTGTGTTACACCATAGATAAGTTATCAACGTTTATAAAATTGTTTACTAATCAAATAGTTTTTAAACCAGAGATAAATTAATAACTGTATATCGTACCTACCTAAAATTTAAAATTAAAATTAAATTTAAAATTATTTTACATTGTGATTACTATAGACCAATAGTTCATACTGTCTAAAAAATATTCCCGCATTAAAGTGAAATATATAAAGATATATCATAATGATAATAATCCGATTTAATAATTGCAGGCAAAACTGCCAGGTACGACTCACTTGTGTGATGGTTACGGTACAACTGAAGTACAAGGATTTATTGCGATACCAGACCGCGAGGGACCGGTAACTTCAAACGGAAGAATTATCAATATTTTACATTACAAGGTACAATCACATCCTAACAATTATATGACGGAGAAACACATATAAATTAAATGGAATTTTTTTTAACATGTTTCATTCAAACATGTGCAAGATTGAAAGAAAATAGTCAAACCGATTTAAGGAATAATAAGCAATACATTATTTTTTTATGCTTAGCTTGTTAGTTGAAATATAAACTGATTAATCGTTTCCAGCTTCTTGACGATAACGGCGTCGAAGTGAAACCTGGTAACAGTGGAGAACTTTACCTGAAAGGAGAATGTATCATAAAGGTTAGTAGTTTAAATTTAACATTTCAGCTTATTCGCCTTAATTCGCTTATTATCACATAAATGCCCTACGGTAGAGAAAGGTTGCATGAGGCAAAACACTGGTTTAATTAATACGATTACTCACAACATGCTGGTCATTTTAAATATCGAAAAATCTTTAGGGTTCTAAGTTTCTAATTGGGGTCGGAATAAATGATACTGTTTTAACCCCACTTAGACACAGATATGGGCACTCATCGCTAAGAAAACCCCATTTACTGTAGCCTCCCAATTTCAAGACACAAGAGCATTAGGATCCTTAATGTCAAGGTCTATAGTCTCTCTCTCTCTCTCTTTCTTCTAAAATCTATCATCTTCGACTCACATTCTACAAGATGCATTTTAATGAAAGATTGCAAGTTTCTGATGCATGAAATACAATTGTAGTTATTATTCCAGCTAACTATATTTAGTGTAAATATGAAAAAGTTACAAAAAAGTAATGAATAATCATACGGATATACAGGTCATATTAACAGTACATTTGATGTTATGCTTCCAGGGATATTACAAAAACAACGACTTGTATAATGAATCGTTCAAAGATGGTTGGTATCGCACTGGGGACTGGATACATTTAGACCAGAACGAGCGAATTTACTTCTTAGAAAGAAGAAAGTTTACCTTCAAGTTCAGGGGTAATCAGGTACAATTTTTAAGACTATCCCACTTCTACAAGTATCGACTGATAACATTTTTGATGCTTTTGTTAATTTGTTACAATGGAGTCAATTACAAGAACCAAAGTAATTACGATATTGTGCGAAGAACTGTTAATCTTAAATGGCAGTGGGCTGGACAAATTGCTCGTAGAACTGATGCCCGATGGGGTAAACGGATTATCGAATAGCTACCGCGTTTTGGAAGACGCAGCGTGGGCAGGCCCACCACAAAATGGACCGACGACCTGGTGAAGGTAGTGGTAGTCCGCTGGAAGCGAGTGGCGCAAAACCGCTCGTCGTGGAGATCTTTGGGAGAGACCTATGTCAAGCATTGGACGTCTTTCATTTGAATGGATGGAGTAAATTCAAATTTTATCCAATAACAAGTGAAATTATGAAAGAATATATAAAAAAGGCAAGTGTTTCATTATGTATATAGTTCTCCTGCAGCTGAACACAGCGGAGAATGCCTATAAATTAATCGCATTAGTTGTAAATTAGTATAACGAAGTGGTTCCAGAGATGCCGCTATAACTTCACAGAGTATTATCGCTTTCCAATTTTACTAAGTGCTCTGTTGGTTATGTAAATGAATTTCGGAAGGCTTTTCAGCCGTTTGGCGCTTGATTCAGTATATAATTTGGCACTATATGATATTCTTTTTTCGACATAAAAACTGAAGTTTATATTTAATTATTAGAAAATGCCTTATCACCATAGTGTTATTACCTCACGGGGAGCTTAACCTCATTATAGTATTCAATGGGTGGGTTGAATAGGTTGAACTTGCAACCATCGAAGCGGAATCCGATCGCACTAACAATATGCCATGCCACCATCATCGCTTCCCAGTTGTAATCAAAATTATCGGCGAGTGTTTTCGCCATAATGAAGGGATGAACCATGACTATGGAACGCTCTTCCACTTACTATAAGACGAGCGCAATCGCTAAACATATTAAAAAAAATTGGTTAAAGAATATTATATGTCTCTTTAGTATTGAATGCTTTGTAAATTGTCTTGTATATATTAAATGTTTGATTTATATATGATACGTATATGTTACATTTGTATATAATTTGTTTTAAACGTTATGATGCTTCATAAATATGTAAATATTACTCTCGTTACACCCATACTACCCCCGATTTCCGAAGATAAATCCATCCAAAGGTTACCTGGAAGAAATTAATGGCAGCAATTAGGCCGCCCTTTGTACTCTACCTGCAATAGTTTTAGTTCAATGTTTTTATTGTAATATGTATATAATTGACGTAAAATAAAAAATTTAAATAAAAATACATCCGAAGCGATTAAAGAGAAATTAAAGAGATTGTCAGTTGCCCACGAATAAAACTTTATATACATAAAATGTGTTCCCCTTTTCAGGTAGCGCCTGAAGAAGTTGAAGCAATAATTGACTCAGTACCAGGAGTACACGAGAGCGTTGTATGTGGGACTGACGAGGGACCCGCAGCGGCTGTGGTGCTACATCCTAACTGCACTGTCACCAGAGAACAGATACATGATGCAGTTAACTGTAAGTGATACTTCTTTGTTTTCATTCTCTAAACTTGATTTCACTTCATACGATATACGAGTAATCCATGGTAATGTCGTGTATATATTTATTAACTAACTGTGTGCCCGCGGTTGCGCCCGCGTTTTGTATCTTTTTCTCTGCTTAATATACTGCGTTTTTTTTTTGCTACTAATATTAGGAAAAAGTTGTTATTTTGACATTACAGATACTTCAATTTTATCTACATAGATTTTGTAAATCAATTTTGTTACTTACCGATTATGTTCCTGTTATATCTATATTTTGTCTTAGGATTATCTGTGAAAATATTGATCAGTTTTATAAGGTTTTATCATTCCAATTGTTTCTGCCATATCAATATAATTTTTTAATATACTCGAAAAACTAGGACCAGTTACAAACTTTTTATGAATTTATATATTAATATGCCAAAATTCAAAAATTTCATTTTTTTGTTTGTTTCAGCAAAACTGAGTGACCATAAACGCCTTCACGGAGGTTTGGTAATAGTGAAGAGCTTGCCTCACACGCACTCTGGTAAATTGAAGAGAGCTGAATGCAAGCAACTTTTGCACCAGCTTATTCAATAGGGACAGTGTATTTAAATAAATAACTTATATCAGTACTGTATCAATTTATTATACTGTTAAATAGTATTACTTCTTAATAATATTATTGTGTTCATTAAGTTACTTTAATTAACCCGGGTTAACTAATGCCGGGTCCATTGCACCCTCTGATTTGTATTGTATTTTTTTTTTTTATTATGAATAAAGATTTATTGTTATTATTATCAATTGCCAGTTCAAATTCCATTGCGGGCCTACCCTCGAAAATTAAGAGTATTACCAAATACCAATACCAATAGGTGTGTTCCGGCAGCATCACATGAGAACCAGTTCCTCTAGGCTTAGTGTGTTTACCATCTTTAACATACACATCACCATTTTGTTTAATATCAGATGAGATTGTGGTCAAAGCACTAAGCCTAATCTTTCTAAAAAATGAATATTTCTATGTATAAGGTTTAATTTGTTCAGAAGTAGATAACCATATAAATAACGTCTATTATGACGTTCCAATAATAGTAATAAAGGTGAGCGCCAAATGCGAAATAGTTTCCAAGATGATATAAACCGCATACTATGGCGTTATAGAATATGTACGTTGAAAGTAAATCAAAATAAATATTTGTTTACCAGTAGAATTTAGTGATAAAAGTAAGGAAAAATTAACAATGACAATATTTTCCAACATTATCATATAACAAACGTGTTGGCCTGTATTAGCACGGAGTATTATTAAATTACTATTAATTAATTACTAATAAATATACTATTTGTGATTATGAAATTATTTTCTACAAATTAAGACTATTTACTAATAAATTCAGAAGGATACCGAAGTATAAACTAAAAAAATAGCCTACTATTTAAAACTTTGCTATTTGAGACAAGAATTGGAACAGTTCGCTTAATATTTTTCCGAAGTGTTTTACGCTCAAATACATCGAATGAATAATACATTGTATGAAATAATTTCTAAACCAGTAAGTTTGAAAGACAAACAAACGAAAAATGCGCACACCATAAATAAGTGTACGACAACACAACATTATGTTCCTAACAAAATAATAACAATTTCACAAATAATTCAAATATATTGATTTCGTATTTTGTCCAATAATAAAATTGTAATGTTATACATATATACGAAACAGTCTTATGTAAATATATTCATGAATTCGTCACAGAATAAATAAAGACATAACATAACATAAGCTCACGCATGTTATCCCCGAAGGTGAAATAGCGAACTACGCCACCTACATTTCGCCGAGCTTAGTTCCATCCCAGATGTGATAGGGGGCGAGCTTGTCGCCATATCGGGCACAAATTCCAGACTCCGGGATGATACTGAGTAGAAAACCCCAATATCACTTGACCCGTCCCGGGGATCGAACCCGAGACCTCAGAACGCCAGTCGTACCGTAATATAACTGCGCCACCGAGGCAGAGGCGTGAATAAATAAAGAGTGTATCACTTAGTCGAAAAAGTCTAAAAATTCCGGTCTCACTGAACAAATATTATTTGACTCTCTTGTTATGCAAATTAATTCAAGTATTTTTTGAAATCAAGATCCATGAATCATAACACGCTGTAATAAATAACTTAAGTATAGTTTGTCTCTGATACTTGATGAATCTGATCGTGATCGTTTTCTTAATTTCTAAATACAAAATAATGAGATCTCGACGAGTGACGCTGCTCCGATGAAGCCACGAAGCGATGCTAACGATTATTTTTTAATCTTTACAATGAATTTAATGAAGTCGGTATTGCGGTCGGATTCCGTGGGAATGGACACGCCTGTCTATCCAACTCAAAAATCAGTCTGAGCTTTTGGTGAGGCAATAATGAGGAAATTCCGTTTCGTGCGGAAACCATAGCGTGGTGGTAGGGCTTTATCTAATTGTGCCATTATCGATAACTACCACCCTCAAGTTTGAAAATATTTTTATTATCAAAATATAAACAAAATATAAATAAATGCCATACTTATAATGTGACCATTGAAATAATTAATTTAAAAATTAAACATTTATTATCGGTAAAACAAGTATACTTGTTTATATTGTAAGTAAATTTCCTAAAAATTAATAGGATCAAAATATAACAGAAATCGAATTGCCTACATGAAAAGACACAAAATATGAATTTCATTTAAAACTTTTATCTTATAAAGTCAAAATAGAGGTGACCAAGATAATTAATACACGAGGTACTCCATAATTACTGAGTTGTAAATATGTAGAACAGACGAGAGAGCCCAACCCTCACGACCCTTATGCGAAGGCGTAATGCATAACTAATAAAGGTAAATCGTTTAACTTACCCCACTAGGCATGTGTGTTAGAAGCACGTTTAAAAGTTCCTTCATTTTTATGAACGAAGTGATGACAGGACTTCTTTACAACGCACTAGTTCGACCGTGTATCCGATACTGTTCGCATGTTGAGGATGGATTCGTAAAATACCTCTTCAATACCCTGTGTAGATTGCAGAGTACTAAGTATATCGATTAACTTCAACTGTATAAGGATATTGCCTCGTTGAGTGTGTTCTACATTCTGTATCATGGTGAGTCCTCTGAGGAGCTGTTTAATTTCCTTCCTTCATCTCCTTCCCATAACAAAACCATACGCATTGGACTTTGAAGCCACAGTTATACGGTATCTTCCATCCCATCAGCTTGTCTGCCCTACTATAAACTGTCAGGACGGTCTCCCGATCGCAGTATTCCCTCCTTCCTACAACATAACGTCCTTCACATGCAATGTGTACAAACAGTTATGCAGGTCAACATAACAGCGGAGACCGGCAATCGATCGATTACCTATTGGTGCTCGTTGCTGTTTTTGATTTATTCTGTGCTTACCTTCAAGTACAGTGTTATAATTTTAAAATTACCATAAATTAGTGGTAATGTAGTCGGATAGAGCATTGAAATACGTAGGTTTGAATCCAATTGTAATTTTGCTATCCTATAATGATCCTCAATTTGCCTCCGTGCTTTCATGAAGAAAAATATATCGAGAGATCAATTGAGATCCAGTATGTCTGGAGCGGGTTTACCACCTGGAACTACATCATCATTTAACATCAGGTAACATTGTGGTTAAAGCGGTGAGTGTGTAAAGTATAAATAAGTAACAAAAGTGGGAATTAAAGTTTTAGCGATAAACAAAGTACTAGTAAACATTCACTAAGTAACTAGTAACTTAGTTTTATACGTAAGCTAATCATACAACGTACAACAACGAAATTAACTGCTATGACGGGTTACTGAATACAGTTATGGCGGTAGCAATCCAGTCGAGAAGAAGTCCCCTGTCAGTTTTTCAATATCACCTATTCCAAACACCAAATAAAACTTAAATCGACCCACATAAACCCAAACACTGAACAATTCGTTATACTAGTTGCAATTTATAAAAGACTAGAATCAGTTCAAGCGAAACTAGTTCTAAAATTGTCCCGTCCTTACCAGAGGGTTATTTGTCCGGAACGAGCCGGAGCTTCCCTCAACACCTCTCCGGTAAACTCGGGACCAACTCACGAAGTTAACGAGACTCAACAGTCACGCATTACCACTAACGACACTTGGAACTTCACCCTTCATAGCGTCCGCCCTGATTTTTATCCAAATTACTTAATAAAGTATAACCCCTTGAGCACCTTCATGGCGTTTACGCCAGCTTTCCATTGTTTTCCTATTATCTTTCTATTGTTTCATTTTTATGGGTACTCGATACGTTAAGTAAGAATGTAAGTATACATTTGAAAAACGATCAATCTATCAACTTTTACAACCTTCGATGAAATTCTAGTACATTCAACGACGACTTGTCTATGTCTTGTCTTGTCTATGATGTTGTATTTTTTATTTTATTTGATTGGTGATTTCTTTACTCAATTATTATATACATGACATAACTTATAGCACTATACCTACTATTATTTTTTTTGTTATGTAATTTCTCTTTTTTTATCATATAATTTATATATTAAATTGTTTACATGAGCTGGTGTTTTGAGCTTGTCATTTGTGCCTATATTTGAGGTGGCATCTAGCGCGCCTGTAATGCCAATGTAAATTATAAATTATGTTGATGTTCACTTTGTTGGTATAATAAATAAATCAATAAATCTCTACAACGGCTGAACGGATTTTGAGGGGACCTTTTTTTGGTAGATACCTGAAGTTACTCCGGGTAACTTAGGGTACTTTTAAGATTCGAAAATAATTAGGGTTCCACGTAAAAAATTAAAACTCCTAAAAAAAAAATACCTATGAAATGGACAGTTTTACGGGCAAGTGCTTGGATTAATGAGAAATGTATTTACTTTATCTTAATACTACAAACAAAATTAGGGTATTCGTTTAAAAAATTAAAACGCAGTAAAGAATATAAGCAAACGCGGGTGAAGCCGTAGGCGCAAACCTAGTCAATAATAAAAATGAATTGCATTGTATACGTTTGTTCGTTGAAAACGCAAAACAATTTCATAGATCCGCAGCGGGTTACAACTCCCCGATCGAACAGAACCAGGTTTGTGTCACGGCGGAATTGGTTTCCGACCGCGAAACGATGTGTCCCCCACTGCATCTATTATCTCGTTCGATTCCGAAGCAATTTAAAACTGTGGCTTCATATTTATTTTTATGGTATTAAATTGTAAAACTACACACAATCCACCCTAGTAAATAAATGTCAATGGCGCGTCCGTTATCTAATTAATTTATAATCTCGTTAATCATATAATCTTCATGTGTTTCCAAATAATAAAACCGTTTGATCTGTTCTATGTGTTTTTATATGATCCGATTTCAAAGATCAGATCTAGTCACGTCAAAAATAATTATTGTGAAATCATTCTATAATTAAACAATGGAAGTTAAAGTTTTAAACTGCGGATTTCGCCATTCATTTTGTGATTCGATCATATAACAACGCAGAACTTTCTCGAAGCCATTGAAAAGTGATATCGTGAAACTTTTATTAATTACTTCTGAACTGAACGATGTTCGAAGCGAAACCTCAGTAGCTCAGATGAATTATAATCTTATCCCTGAGTGAATTCAAAAACTACTTTACATTTATAATATTTAGATAAAGCAAAAAGAACAAATAAATTTATAGAAAACAATAAATAAAATATCACAGAAAATTGCATTACATTATTCATAACCACGATTGTATATACGATGTAAAACGCAATTTTTGTGAACGACAATTTAAATCAGAGATCAACGTACAACACAGACGTCAATTGGATTACAAAAAAAATTAAAGACTACATTTTACGTTACTATTAAGTTTAATATATTATTAAGTTTCCTCTATTATACTGACCAGAATCTTCAAAATTAGCGATTCTTATTGAGTGAAATTTGCACTAACCGCTGTTATCCTCGTCAAATCTCTAAGTGGATAAATGTAACTATTAAAAATACTCCTAAGGATATTATGAGCTAAAAAAGAACTAAATAAATTATAGAGTAAAAATTAAAATAACACTTTTTAATTGCTGCTAGTCAAGGTAAAGCATAATCTATACTAATAAATAAAATTGAAGAGTCTGCTTGTAATATCAAAATATTACTTTTTTACTAAGTACATATGTTTGCGTTACGGTACCTATACTAAAAATGCAATTTGTATCTGTCGTCTGTCTGTTTGTTGCGGGTAATCTTCGAAATGACTAGATCGATTTGACGGGACTTTTGTTGGTAGATAGCTGAAGTTACTCCGCGTAACTTACACTACATTTATTCTACGAAAATAATTAGGTTCCGCGTAAAAAAATTTAAACTCATGAAATAGGGAAAAAAAATCCAATTCAATGTACAGTTTTATTGGCAAGTATTGCAATATGTTACAAGTATCTTTGCTTTATGTTAGTATCAAAAATAATTGAATGAAATTTATTAAGATTCCGTATAAAAAATTAAAACTCATGAAAATGTGAACAAAATAGGATTGAATGGACAGCACCATCCATCCATTATTATCCAACGATTATTTAAAAAGTGTATTACGCAGTGAAGAACATTTGAAACGCAGGTGGAGGTGCGGGCACACAGCTAGTTTGTGATATCTTTTTTCATAACTTAATTCTTATATTTTTCGATTATCACATTTTTTTCAAATGTAATAAATCAGTGAAATTTTTAAATCGCTATAGAACGAACACTCTATATTTATCAATGGTTTTTACATTTTATCTTAGCTTTAACGTGTTTATTTCAGTTGTTTAATCCCCCAAGTACATAGTTTAATTTGACAATAAGAAAACAGTTGAAAGCTGGCATAAACGCCAGCTTAGGGCTTGACTAAAATTATGATTTATCGAAATAATAGATGTATTGGCCAGAGTTTAGTAAGCAATATATGGAGCAAGTTATAAAGTGAATCGTAAGAGTCAATTGCAACATTTGCAGCAAAAAAAAAATTAGCATTTTTACCAGTTTTATTTTACCAAAAACAAAATAAAGGATCCGTATCCGAGACTGTTAATGCAAATGTAGGTTTGAATCGTCAACACGACAGCTTGTCCCGACGAGACGCTCGTAACAACCGCTCGAATCTTGAAACAATTGAATTAATAATTCATGAGAGAAGCTTTTGATTTCTCTTAGTGTAGGGTGACAGTTATTTACCTCACCCGGATTTGTATACCATCAGATTATTATCCGCAATGATATGTAAGCGAATAGCATTGTGATTAGACAGCTTCGTAGGCTCAAATAATTCTGAAATTTCAGTAAAGAAATACAGTGTGATAAAGTAAGGTATTATGGCAATGTATAAGGTAAATTGCAGATGTAACTTCAAAGCACTTGTGTGAATGTGATCCACTAACACGCATACGAAACGGAGTTCTGATGAAGCACGCGCGCTCCCGGACGAAGTACAGACACTCTGCCAAAAAGATTTTGTAGTATATCTATTACATTTAGACAATGAGCTTTAGTAATATAGGGCAATCACAATGGATCTAGCTAAAATATGAATACTCGAAATTTGCAAAAATACTCTCAATATGCGATATGCACTTCAAGAGAAGGTTTTCATCTTAAACATCGTTGCCAGCTAAACGTTTCTAATTGGCTATACTATGATAATATTTCACCACGACATTTTGCTATGACAATGAGTGTGATTCGCTTCGAATTCTGAAAAGGTAGGTTTATTAAAAACATTTAAAAAAGGCCGGTCGAAAATATTTACCAAGTCATAAATTTACAAGTCACGTTCTGCAAAGTCCACAACTCATGGTCACCACCCTCGGGTCCGATTAATATTCGTAAATTAGGAATAAAACATGTTGTCCGAGGTTCTTTTTATTTCCCCGCTGTGTCCAATTTTTTTGAGGGATTCGAACGTTAACAGTAACTTCCCTTATTCTGGTCAAATATTTTGTCGATTTACCGGCGACATTTAACGAGTGACGTGTTTTTCTTGTTTTAGACTGTGTTCAATTTAAAAATAGACAAAGAAAGTTTGTGAAGAAAGAAAGAAACTATTCACATTATTCAGAAAAATTAATACTTCAATTCACAGTTAACTCAATTGATGGACGTTTTTTTTAATTAAATTTCTCAAGTGATGACGGCTCGGTTGGGAATATAGTCGTGTTCTGCATGGATGGAAATAGGTTTGAATTATCCAAATCTATAATGAGGCTGATCTTTCAGTGAAGTAAAACATAGTGAGTGTATTTTCTAATAATTTCCACCTGGGTAGTAGCTATAACCCTTAAGATTGAAAATGTATCGCCAAAGATGGTGGTGAACCTACACAGTATAAAATACTAAAAAAACAAAACAATAAATAACCGCCAAGTAAACCTTAGTAATATGAACCCACTCTAATGAACTAGATTAGTTCTGGGAGCTCATTACCGCGTGCGGTTTTAACCTTATATTAATGAGGTACCTACTAGTGTTGTTAGACTTTTTAATAGAGTCAGGGGAAATTATAGACCTCCCTAGTACTAAAGGTTGTCACTCGTGCCATATTATATTCGTTGAATAAAGTTTGGCCGAGCTTCATTACCGTAAATTAATTTCATCACTTTGGCTTAGTTATCCTTGCCTTCTCGTTCCTTCATCTCTGCACATCAATTCATAACCAAAAAATAACTAATTTGAATATAGAATTAAAAAAAATAATGTATTTAATTTTTCAAAGCCCAATTGATTTTTTTTTGTTTTCAATTCAGTTGCGCTTAATATAATAGTTTTCTTAGAACTTGAACAGAAAAATATTACTTACTATAAACCAATACGTTTTTATTAAATTCAATTGTTAATTCAATGTCTAATTGTTAATCAATATTTAACATTACAAACGAAGTTCGTCCTTTACAAATAAATTATTAAGTACCTACTAGATGTGCCCACGACTTCGCCTGCTTGTAATTCCCGGTTTATAAAACAACGATATCAATAAAATATAGATACATTCAATTATTAAACAACGCGTTTTGACGCATTACCTTTCTTTTTTCCTATCCCGACATTTCGGCTGGGTTTCACCAACCGCGGTCACGGGCTGACTGGCGGTGCGCAGCGTCGCCTGCTGCGTTGAGGGTTATTTTGATGGACTACTCCCGTTTGCTCTTGATTTTTATTATAGTCACAATATACAACACTAACAGTGTCCATCGACGATGCCTGTGATGATAAATCGCGAACCTTGACACTTTCTAACACCGGATTCCACGCTGTGGAAAGCCTATATCCATCCTCGCGTTTGAATTTTTTTTCATTTTAATTTTAATTGCTTCGTGAGCCATTCTGCGATAGTATTGGCGATCAGTGTATGAAACTTTTGCCCGGTGGAACTCGATCCAATGGTTGGTATTAGAGTTGAGCAGATGTTCTGATATCACTGATTTTGTTGTCTCGCGATTCTTCACAGCCGTGATATGTTCTTTGACTCTAGCCCCTCAACGCAGCAGGAGTCGTCGCGCACCGGCAGTCAGCCCATGACCACGGTTGGTGAAACCCAGCCGAAACGTCGGGATAGGAAAAAAGAGGGGTAACGCGTGAAAACCCGTTTTTAAATAATTGAATTTAAATATGGAACGCGAAAATGTTAAAAATTATAATATAGATACACAGTATATTAAATTAAACCCACGTGACTTACTTTTATACAAAATTTCTTTAGTAACTAAAAGACCTTAAATGTAAAGTTTTATGCCTGTAAAACTGACTTAATTCTCATACAGTTTTTTATTCACAGATTTTTTGTCGTGATTTTATTTTCTATTAGTGAGGTCCAGGTGGCTGACATCTATGACAAATCCTTTTAAAACAATACTATAAGTGATATTGACTGTCAAGTGTCAAACATGTGTCAAATAACAAATGGTCGGTCGCGTTTCATGTTTCGTGTTAGTTATTGATATATTATTAAATGAGGATAATGCGGAAAATATTACCATTTATATAATTTTACATTAAAGTTTATTCTTCTTAAAAATGTAATCATGACAACTTTAAATATTATATTATGCCAGCTTTAAAATTCCACTCTCTCCTCGTCTCTACTCTGTTTATTCTCGTCTCTCTCATGATGAATTTGAAGCGATGATGGCACTGTGGATAGTGTGGCTTGATTCCGCGTCAATGGACGCAGGTTCGAGCCCATCTACCCTACTCTAAAATTATCGTGAGCTTTCGGTGAAGGAAAACATTGTGAGTAAACCATCGCAAAATGGTAGACCATGTTTTAATAATACTCGCCTGGGTAGCTACCAGCATCGAGTTTGAAAAACCTGCCGCCAAATACCAATAGGTATGTTCCCTGAGCATCACTTGTGAACCAGAACCTCTAGGCTTGGTGTGTTTACCATCCTAGACCACACCGTCACTCAACATCAGGTGAGATTGTGGTCAACACACAGTCTATACTGTGTAAAAATAATGAACTGCGCCTCGTTTCCCTCTACCCTCATCTCCCCCTGAACCAATAAAATACATTTTCGTTGTAAATACGACGAGTACACTCATTCTCCCAAAAGGCTAATAGACGTATACATTCGTAATATGTAAAGTATATGCATATTCTATCTATGTGTGTAGGCAACTTAACACTTTAACCATACACATCTATACACAGTTATGGGAGAAGGAATTAAGACCTCAATGGAATTTTGGGTGACATAACAAATCTGCGACATGACATCGATTTCCAGTACATTACTTTATATTTTTTATCTTCATTTGTAAAATGTATAATTTTTGTTTATTGAAAGTTTTATTACAAGTTGAACTTAAAACACGAGTCAACTATCCATATGGGAACGCTTGCTTATTATGAGGATCACACAAATCTAGTCAAACCACATTGTTTTTCTAAGTTTCTGACAAAATAATTTATAATCTCACCGACTTACATTAGAGAGAAACAAATGTGTAACGTGCGAGTGACGGGGAAGAGCGGCTTCGGTCTTGTCATCGTCTAGTACTAACATTCAACTGGAATGTAATTAAAGTCGCCGCCTGTCACACCGAAGCATAATTAAACATCGTTTGAATATTCATTATCACAATAGACTTAAATTGTAATAGGTATTTGACTTGTAATCTATTCTGATCAATAAAATTGAAGGGTGTGTGTGTAATTTCTAAATTATTTTTTACTAAATACATATTAATATATGTATATACAATACCTACACCATAATCCAATTTTGAAAATCTTTCTGTCTGTCTGTCTGTTAGTTCCGGGTAACGGGTAACGAGTTACGCGTTAAAAAAAATTAAAACTTATGTAATTGTTAATAAAAACCGATGCAATGTACAGTTTTACTGGCAGATATTTGAATTTGTGAGAAATATTTTCGATTAACGTTAGTAGCAAAAAAAATATGGCTATAATTAGAGTAGCGTAGATAAAATTAAAAACTATATTACGATGTGAAAATTTATATAAAATGCGGGGGCAGCCGCGTGCACCTAGCTAGTATTATATACGTATATTCTCCCTCGAGTATAATATTTGTGTGAAATATGCCTTTAATTTAGCGACGGAATAAATTATGTAAGCATTTTATACCCCTACCGCTTCCTCTTTCTTCTCCCCCTCACTTGTAAACAAATAATAAGTAAAGCTCTTAATCAAAACAAAAACAAACGAAAACTAGTAGGTAACAAGTAGTTTTTTTTTTCTACTTTTCAGTTTAAGTATATCTGTTAGCTTGTATGCTATAGATTTTAGGTAAAGCTATGAAGCCTACTTCATAGCTTTGGAAACGAATATATGAAACACGTGTAAGTGTTCTCCTTTTTGTAGTCGGTTAATAACACAATATTTTGCATTTAAAAAATGACTCAAGAATATTTTTCAAATGTAAATAAATCATTATAATAAATTATTCTTAGTTAAAATAGGTATCAAAATGAATGTTGATAATAAACTCACCAATTTATATATAAGAACCGAACAGACCACTCGATGCTTTTTAAAAGTTAATGAAAATAGAAACATAAATGTATAGATGCCGGTTGAAACTTTAACGAGAGTCGCTTTTGTTCCGTCTTTGTGGTGTAATTACACTGCACGAGTTGTTATTAACATAGCCGCTCGTTACACCGTAATGTAACACAAATGTACTTTCTCCAACATATGGTTACCACCAAAATTAAATTTACAGTGTTTGAAATTATCCGTAAATGAAAAAAAAACGTCCTAAAAAATTGATAGCTCTTCTTTTCCTAGTTTTTTTCTGCTGAATTAATTCGCGCTCAAACGTTACATATTAAATCATACTTCATAATTTATTGCATGTATATTTTTAGATCAATTTCGGTACCTGTTCTTTGGTAAAAAAATATATCACAACAACGTGTGTTTTTTTTCTCAAAAACCCACATATTAAAACGATTCCCATTTTTCTTTAAGATATCCTACAACAACACATTATGAAATTGAAGTATCTGTTTGTAATGTCGAAATTATTATTTTTTTACTAAATATATATGAATATACGATATACGACAACTATAACAAAAATACAATTTTTAAAATGTTTGTCTGTCTGTATGTTTGTAATGGGTAATCTCCAGAATATCTGGACTGAGTTTGACGGGGCATTTTTTGGTAGATAGCTGAAGTTACTCCGGCTAACTTAGGTTACTTTAAGTTTTCGAAAATAATTAGAGTTCCGTATAAATAAAAAAAAATTCAGTGAAGAATATACGAAACACGGGCGTAGCCGCCGGCACACAGCTAGTAAATACGACCATACCAAAATTCGGTCAAACTTAACAATAACAACCATGTTTAAACACACTACCTAATTTATCAGGTAAACCGGCAATAATAGTTTAGCACACGTTCACGCCTTTTAAAATTGCGTACATAGGCAATTATAAAAATAATGTTAAAGAAATTAATGTCTAACATAAATTATATTTTTGTTGATTGTCCATTTCCTTGCTCTTACTTATCTATTGAGGCTTAGTAAAAAATCAAATAAGAAGAAATTGCTTTGACATTTGATTTGATTATTAAAAATTACAATTCGTAACGGTGTAACAACGTCCTTACACCAACAATTCTAAAGTCGAGGTTCGTTAATAAAGAATAATTTTAGCAGTCGCTAAAAGTCCGATGCACTTTTCAACATAAATTTTGTCTTTATATCAAAATATTAATACTTTATTATCATATTTTGACACTTAGTAATGGAGTATTTTTGGTAATATTTTTTATATTATAATAGGATACATACTGGCCCATTTCGATATATTACTACTTGGATATTGAAATTGAATAGTAGCGAATTAACGTGAGAAAGCTCAGAACACTTCCCCGGCCGTATCTTAGCAACAAACACCCGCAATAAAGCCCTGTAAGTCGTTCGCGTAAATTCAATATACCCAGCTGACATCCTTGTACTCTTGAAATCTTCGGTTGTAAAAATATTATTACTTATTAGGGCTGGCAATAGAAAGAGCCGTACGTACGTATCTATACTAATAAATATAATGAGTGTCTGTTTGTAATGTCAAAATATTTTTTTAATAAATAGATATCAAAGTATATTAGCCACTAGCTATGTGCCCGCGGCTGCGCTCGTGTTACATATATTTTTCACTACGAAAAACAGTTTTTTTTTTTTTATACGGAACCCTCATTATTTTCTAATAAATTTTTTTACTAACATTTAGCAAAAATATTTCTCACAAATTCAAATACCTGCTAGCAAAACTATGCATTGAATAGGATTTTATTTACAATTTCGTCATCACAAATCATTTTTAATTTTTTACCCTAATTATTTTCGAAAAATTAAAGCAGCCTGTGTTACTCGGAGTACATTCCGCTATCTGCCAAAAAAAGTCCCCTCAATCTTGGTTAGCATATCCGGAGATTAACTGGACCAAACAGACAAACAGCTAAGTAAACATTTTAAAATTTGTATTTTTGGTATAGGTATCGTATTACATTCTATTTAGTAAATAAATATGTTGACATTACAAACAGATACATCAATTTTATTTATTATTATAGATACCAAAAATCAAATTTTTAAAATATTTGTCTGTCTGTCTGTTTGTTCCGGGTAATCTCAGAAACGGCCGGACCGATTTTGACAGGACTTTTTTGGTATATAGCTGAAGTTACTCTGCGTAACTTAGGCTACTATATTTTTCGAAAACAATTAGGGTTCCACGTAACAAAATTAAAACTCATAAAAATTGAAATAAAATCATATTCAACAGACAGTTTTACTGGTAGATATTTGAATTTGGAAAAAATATCTTTGCCTAATGTTAGTACTAAAAAAAATTGGAAAATAATTAGGGTCCCGTATAAAAAAAAATAAGAACTGTATTACGCAGTGAAAAATATATGAAACACGGGCGTAGCCGCGGGCACGCTGCTAGTTGTTAATAAAAACCGATTCAATGCAGTTTTACGGGTAAGTGTTTGAATTTGTGAAAAATATTTTTACTTCATATTAGTACTAAAATTTTTTTAGGAAAATGATTAGGGTTGTGTATAAAATGCAATTTAAAATGCAGTGAAGAATTTATGCTACACACACAGCTAGTATACAATAAAAATGTACATACACGTCCGTATATTTGCTTTTATTCACGACAATAATAATTAGTGAGATGAAAGACGAGAAGCTAGTATTGTTTTCGGATTACATGCCGAATCTAGAAGTAGTGTTTATTTGTACAGCCCTTTCCCTAGTCTTGTTTCTAAGCTCTGTTATGTAAAACAAAAAGAAATATATTTTAACATGTATGCCAAACTCGCGGGTAACCCGTGACAGCGCTAGAAGTATTCGATTACTTTAAATAAATATACCGACGCCTTCTCAAAAACAATACAATGTATAAATCATTACAGTCTCCGTTGTTGCTGATAATTATAATATATCTCTGTCGCTTGTTTAAAGAAAAAATGCATATGTATTGAAGTTGCTTGAATAATTAGTTTATGTTTAAACAATCCATACTCAAATTATGTTAAATTTTCAGGAAAAATCGTAAGAGAACGAATATATTATTTTTCTACATCTATATATGAAGAGGCAAAGATAAGAACGCTTCAAGAGATTTTTTTCTTCTGTTTATCAATAGATTTCTTCTTTTTTTTATTATTTCTGGTAACCTTCCCGGCTGGCAGAGAGCTGGACGGTATTCATTATTTATAGAGAGAATAGTAATAATAGGTACTTTTATTTAGTGTTTTGTTATTTAATTATATAAATGAATGTACTTTTTGATTTGAATAAATATACATTATTTAATATTAAGTAATAGTAGTATTAATGAGTTTTGGGGTAATTAAGAAGAAAATCTTTAATGTTTCGAGTACCCGTAAAAATAAGACAATAGAAAGACAATAGGAAAACAATGGAAAGCTGGCGTAAACGCCAGGTAAGTGCTCAAGGTGTTAAATTTTCGGCCTTAAATTTAGTAAAAAAAGAGTTAAATTTACATGAAACTAGGAAAATTCTTTTTTTTTATTTGAATCTCTTTGTAACCTAAGGACACGTCATTTATTTTCTCAACTAGGCGTGAGCCGTGGTTTCGCGCACAGAGCCAATTCTTTATAATTATTCATTTTTTTGTATTCTGTGGTAAATTTTGGAAACACACATGACATACAAATTTTGAGTGCAAAATGTCCGGACTGAAGAATGTGATGAACAACATTAAACGGTACAACAGACCTTTAAATTTATACATAACTGATATATAATTTAATTCTATAATGTTGCAGGCTGGCCTAGTGTTTAGAAGAGACGTAAACATGTGACGAAAAAAAGTGATATCTATGAAGGTTGAAAGATAGACGCGGAGAGGACGGCTAAAATAGGTGCGCCGTGCGCCTACCCCAAATAAACGCAAAAGCCTACTATAGAAGATAAGACTTCAAACTCGCTAAATTGTACTAATTAACTAGGTGAGTATTATTATAATTTTTTTTCATCACAGGTAACCGGCCCATCTGATGATAAACTACCAACTCCAACACCAGGTCTATTACGTTGCCGAGATTTGAAAACATTTTTCACATCCTTTTTGAAGTAACCCATGTCATAGTCCTCGCGCAAAACCGTGTTAAGCGACCATTTTGTTTAAATTAGTAAATGCTCTAATTATATTTTCCTTAAAATATTTTCTACCAAGCACAAACTCAGTATAGAATAGGATAACTGATTTCAACCCTACGTCCATCGGTGCAAAATCTGAACCCACTACCAATGAACCATCGTCTCTTTAAAAATTCAATTTTATTAGCAGTTTATTTAAGGCTAGTAATATAAGCTATAATTATACTTAAAAACTAGGCCTATCTGATACTTCCTAACAAAAAAAAATACCAATTGAAACAAAGTTACATTTCGGTAACAAATTTGAAAAATAAATCATATTAATAACAAACGAAACCGGTAGCATAAGTTTGTAGTAGATGTATGTAAAAAAAAAGCAATATAAAAACGCAACATTCAAAGCCCCTGTAGGTAACAAACCTGCGGGCGTATAAAACATTTCTACGTGTAATTACGTGTATTTCCCAAAAACGTGTTGACAACACCTGACCTCGGTGACTACGAAGGTGAACGATTTGCAATAAACGTAACTAGCATTGGGAATTTGTGGCCGCCGGGGGATTAGAGATACCACACTGTGAAGTTTACTGGACATTCTCGTATATAATGTATTTGTTGTATAAACTACTGTATAAAAATTTGTAACACGGTAAATTTATAGGAAGAATTGCCAAACTCTGAGGTACATTGCTCGTTAAACCTATGCTTCTCGAATCATGACCACATACATACCCGAAGACGCATCGTGTGCAGGCTCCTCTGGTGAAGGTAGCGGGAATCCGTTGGATGCGTGTAGTATAAAATCAATCGTTGTGGAAATCTTTGAGAAATGCCTATGCCCAGCAATAGATGTCTTTCGGTTGACATTATGATAAAACGTATAGGTATCTGTGTGGATAGTAACTAACTATACTTATATCAACTAGTCAATCGCCAGTCACAAACGAAACACTACGCATTGGCTAAGTTATTTCAAACAGTGAAATTTATTTACTGTGAATTTAAATTATAAATTGAGGTAAAATTTATATTTATCATACATAAATTACGAGTAATTTCGTTTGGATAAATATGAATCCAAACAATATTAAAATTTCTGGATTATACAAAAAACACAAAGAAGGGAATCTAATTCATAATGTCGCTTTCGCTGCCACTACTTTAAACGTATTTTAATAATGATCTTGGTATTAGGTAATTTATATCTGGCAACATGGTCTCTCACCCTAGGGTTACTATATTATACGGGTACAAATCACACAGACAGAAAAAGTTGTAACGAAATTTTATTGTTGTGTTTGTTGGAGCTTATATTCTTTTTTTTTCACTGTATGTTAGGAATTTACAATTTTCATTTAGACAATTTTAAAAATGGTTTAATATAATCGGTAATAATATTTTTGTCCATCTGTCTGAAGTGATTATTATAGTAATTTTTAAAAATCATATATTAATGATTCCGAAAGATATATTTTATTTAGTTAGATTATGTATAAAACAAGTTATGAGAATAATAATAAATTAAGTCAATATAAATGGTAGGGAGATTGTTGTATATCTTATATCTTTTTTTATTGAAGAAACTCATGTGTTCCCGGTCCTTACGGAGAGCGGCAGATAAATTGTACCCACAAAACCCTACTGTAGCAATCTCAGCATCCATTGTTGAGGGCCACGGATATTCCTTATGCATTCGTTTCGTTCGTTCGTTGCATACGTTATAACTTAAATAAAATCTCTTGGTGCTAAGCATTTTTAACAGTTTGAAAACCTGTCGCCAAGCAGCAATAGATGTATTCTGGACACCATCACTCGAGACCTAGTATCTGAAGGCTTAGTGTGTTTATCATCCTGGTGATATTGTCAATTAACATCTGATAATATTCTGGCCAAAGCTCTAACCCTATACGGTATAAAAGAAAAGCTTCAAATGAAACTAAATCACTACAACTTAAGCACAAAACAAGATACGATTTACATACAAAAAGTAAAGAATGATACGCGACTCAACGCTAACAAAAAAACTAGGTCAAAAATGCATAAAAAGTGAACCAATTCAAAAGCATTTCTCTAGTGTTAATTAGAAAACGGCACGAAACGTTGGCGACGCGACGCTGGCAACATTCCAACTCGTATATCCGTGTGTTGTGTGTGAACTCGTATGACACTCGAGTTCTTCGTGAATTGAGGACGTTGAATCTCTAAATTTATATCAAGACATTTACTTCATACGGTGTAAGTAATTTCGCGTTACATTTGAGACGTTAAAGATCACACTCCCGCATCGAGTATAACATATTATTTAATTTTGTATACTGAACGTAAAATTTTACGATCGACATTTTTTATTAATTTGTAAGCACATTTTTAAACAGTTTCAAAATACTTTTAACATGATTGAAAATTGAAAACGATTTTTTTTGTTTATTAAGAATAATATTTTCGTTATTAAATTACTCAACTAGCTGAGCGCCCGCGGCTGCGCCCGCGTTTTATATGTTCTTCACTGCGTTTTAATTTTTTTATACGGAACCCTAATTATCTTCCTTAAAAAAATTAGTGCTATCTTAAAGTAATCTTATTTCTCATAAATTCAAGCACTTGCCGTAAAATTGTGCATTAAATCGGAGTTTTCTATTAAAACAAGACATATATAAAATACACAACATAATCACTCAATTACATTTCTTGGTTGTATTTGCCTTCTGAGATCTGTCTTAGGACCAGGAGTAATTAATCATCTCTGTAGTTATACATTATTACCAACCAACTTCCAGCTATATCACCTTAAAATCTCATAAAATTTAGAGAACTAAATTGTAACTTGTAGAATTTGTGTTAGGGATAACTTATCCTTTTACTATTACAGTACTATTACAGTACTATGGTTTAATAACAACGGAATTAAAATATATAAACACAACTGTATATTTTTATAAATTCAATGTTATAAATTTTCTACATATTTTCTGCTTTAAATACTTTAGTGATGAATAATTTCATAGGTTTGATCATCATATAATAATTTATAAACTCTTTTCGAAAGTCGTTTCTTACAATTTTAAGACAAAATGTGATTGGAGTGAATCTCAAGGTAGATCGCGAGGTTACTTGAGTTGACAGTTGTTTACTCCACTCCTATGAGTGAATTTTTCGATTGGAGTGATTTATTTAGTACTATAAATTCGAAATCCTTCAAGTATGATTAAGTCAAGTGGATTAAAATCTCGAGTTATGTTTAAAAATACGGGGATAAGTATCACTTAAGAGGGCATGCGGTTTGAAGAGCAGGTATTTCAGAAATCTATTACTATCCCGTTGCGCCTTAAAGAAAGAATTGTAAAACACGAAAGGGACGACTGCAGCTCGGGCTGATTTTACCTATCTATGTAAAATAGAAAACATCACTTCGTAGTACCCTGTTTTCTCCTCCAAAACTGAACTGATTTTTAATTTTGCTTCAGTTTTAGAATAATAAAGACTTTGGCTATGGCTGTACGTTTTACTTTTATAAATTCTATTCATGTAATTTGTTTGACGAACATCTGAAAATGACGGTAAAAATCGAGATTTTTTTTTGATTTTCAGTGGCTCCTAGTTTCTACAATAACTAATTTATAGAAAAAAAACCAAAACGTACGGACATGGCGGTGATAGATATATATTATTTGGTATAAAATATTTACCATAATGCTATCCATTATCCATGTAGGAAATAGGGGAGTACGTTTGTATGGAATTTATGCCGCAAGGATATCCTCTTAATTTTACAAAAAAAGTCGAAGTACGTTATGTTTAAAAAATGTAAAATATTTCTGTTAAATATTAAACTAAATGATTGTAAATATAATAGTTTAAAAAAAAATCTAAAAACCACATTGCAAGACCATAAACGTAACTTTTATATTTAATAAAGCAATTATTCATTCCATTTTTACAAAAAAAAAATAGAAATGTTAAACTCGTATTGCAATACATTAATCCTAGGTATGAAAACATTTTTTTTTATAATAATAATAACAAAATTCATTAGGTACATATTATTGTTCTATAGCATTCAATTTACTATTATAGTTAGGTAAAATATTTTGATATAAAAAGTCTCCTGTCAAAGCTATTACTTATTTAAATGAACGCGATATAAGTCATTATAAAATATTCCTTGATAACACTTTTAAATGGATTAATTTATTTATAGAATAGGAGTTCTAAAAACACATAATTATTATACATAAGAATTATCAGGACTTATCAATGCATGATGTCATGAACTTCTGAATGGTGGTTACGTAAGGAATATTTACTAATTTATCTTAGTTTTTTATGTCAATGCTTACGGATGACCAATATGGCCAAAAGTGTTCTTACTTCAACGGACTCTTGGTTCATGGAAGTGTAGGTAATTACAAAATTACTTTTTTAGTCAATTGTGTAGCTTTTATGAGTCAGCAATACCTAGAAATAGATATAAATAGATGATGATTTTAATAAACTGGGATTAATATCTGAAAATGAATCTACTATGGTTAGATTAATATTTCAAGATAAAGCAAAATAGCATTCTCTGCTGTCTGCTCATCCACTAACTCATACTAAACCACTCAATGGATTTTGATCCGCTTTTCACCCCTAAAGGTTTTATAAATATTATACCAATTTAGCTTTTCAGCAAGTAGAAAAAAGTAATCAATTTTTTTTACACTATACCGTGTATATATATACGTTTCTCTCTGGACCTAATTCTAAAATCAACACGTACAATATCGAGTGCAAAAAGTAGTAGTCGAATTAATTATATTATAATTTGTTATTATATTTGTTATATAATATGTTTTATCAATATATATATATATATCATAAATATCAATATTTATGTATACAAAGCATAAATATCAATGATAAGTATTATATTATCTTTCGTGTTGGCTCGTCAAACCCACCTCCCCCTTCCCACTGTAATCCTCCTGACTTCGATGTTGGCCGGTAAATATTTTGTTCGACCCGTAAGTGTACTCGGAAGTGGGGGGTTTAATGCGTGACACTTTATTAGAGCGAGTGCGGCTTATGTGAGGGAATTGACATAATGATAGGCGATAGCGATATTATTGATGTGAAAACTTCTTTAGTGGCATTGAGCGATTCTTAGTAGGAAAAAATATTATAGATTCGCGGTACCAATGCAATTACCTCAGGCGTCAAGATACTACAGTATGTTAAGTATAAGATGACGTTGAAGTGCTGGTGCTCGGAGATAAATAATAGAATTTATAATCACGCAGTCTATAATTTATTTTGATTATGAATAAACTATATGAAAATTTACATAATATTGCTCGGAGCCGCCAACTTCAACTTTCAACAGCAACATTCAATTTGCAATAAAATGTATCCGCGATTTCTTCATTAATATATCTTTATCGTAAAAACGGTAAGAACGCTTGTACACTGTCGGATGTGGATTGAGCCGGGTACGGAGGCTTACTACGATTCCGTCACAGCAAAAAAGGTTAAAGGGTTCTCTATGTCTAAGCCGGGATTTAACTTAAATAGGTTTTTTCAATGGACAAAAATGTCTTCACTTAACATCGTAAAAACGTTGTAAAGGCTTTATAAGTTAATAACGGTCTATTTGCGTTAATGGCTAAATACGTTAAAATTTAATATAATTTTTTTATTGCTCGTAAAACAAAAAGCTTATAGCGCGCGTGTAATGAATCTAAAATGTACGTTAGGCCGGTAATAACTTCAAACTATATACTAAACTACAATTATTAATATAATGATAATATACAGAATTAATTTAAATTTATGTTACGTTAAGACTGATGTTTATATGGAATTTCGAGCAATTCTATTGTAACACGAGAGCCGTGGAAAAATAGTCAAAGCTATGTTATCAACTTTATTATGAACTAGCTGTGTCCGTGACTTCATCTGCGTGGAATTCAGACAAATATATTGTAATAGATAGACTATATTCTCCGCCTAGATGCAATCTATCTCATTACTAATATGTTCTCTATCTATTTCCCGTCCTGTTTCATCCCGTCACCCGCGGTAGAGGTCATGCTGGCCTGACCAGGTCACCTCCCAGATATCTTTCCCAGTGCAATGAAAGGTCAGGGCCCCCGCCTCTTCCCCCCATGATTTGGCAATGCGGCAGAGTACAAACACCACCGGTGCGGTGGCCGGACTGAGCCGCCGTCTGCGCTTAGCCATCGCGGGACACCTGAGCTGAAACTATGCACCTAGCCACTTTTGCCCTAATCGGGCCTGAATGCTATGCTAGGCCAGAATGAAAGATGCTATAGATTTTGTTCCATTATTTCAAACCATTCAAGCAATGCACACTGTATTACAGAATTATTTTACCTTCTTCAATTACATTTACTATGATTAATTATTGAAAATATATAATTCCAAAAAAAAGTAGCCTATATATAATATACCTTTCTAACGGTGAAAAAAATTATCAAAATCGGATCTTTAGTACCGGAGATTATCCCGGAAGTCCAAACTCAGAAACTTTACTTATTTACAATATTAGTAGAGATGTTATTATGCATACACCTAATTATTATATGTTTTAATGAGTTTAGATAAACGCTATTCATACGTTATATAAATATATATATGTGTAAAAAGTATATCAGATGTTACTATAGAGTTCCAAATTAAATACCAAATTTCTTCGAAGTCGTTTGAGTAGTTTTTGCGTGATTGGCAAACAAATTAATAAACGGACAGAATATTTTGAAACTATCAATGTGTACTGTAGTAGAATACCTCTGCCGTACCATAAAACTGTGGAACACTCTACCGGCTGCTGTGTTCCTTCCTTCCTACTACATTGGGTCCTTCAAATACAACATGAAGAGACTCTTCTGCTAGCCGGCATAGCAGCAACAACCGGCGATTGATTGCTGATCTTTCGATGGTCGTTACTGGTTTTGGACTGTTCCATGCTTACGATCAGTCACAGAGCCGTCAGTTTGCCGTACTAATATATAAAAAAATCTAAAGCCCTACATAGTTTTTTTCTCAAATATCTTCAATATACAGATTTCATTCATTGTCTAGTATCTATGTTCTTGTAATAGTTGAAAACAGTCCAATTTATTAAAAAATAAGTAAAGCGCCATCTATGAATAATCGTCTGAATTCCATTTATATACAAATGTAAATAATTTATGTTGGTTTTTGATTTAGTTTTATTTCTGCTCATTTCACCATTTATAATACTATATTAAGCAAACACATATTAATTAATTTTTATTATAAATGTAGATAAACGCTATTTACGCTATATAAAGGTATAAAAATGTATTCTAAATGGTTGTATTATATGAAAATCTATCTATTCTGATAGCACTTAATAAAAATTCGCATAAATATTTTTATATCCATATAGAGAGTCGAAAACGAAGAGCGGCAACGTCGCATGCAACGAACCGTGAGCTGGTAACGTGGCTATTATAATTTAGCTCAATAGGGAAATTGGGGAATAGCGTCATCTAATTATTTTTTGCACATTATTAAGATTCTGACGACATTATAGATATACACCTTTCATTTTAATAGGTAATCATTTATCGTATTACAATTCTGTTTATGAGTCTCGTATAATTTTACACCTATTTTTCAACTTTGTCGACATGGTATTCATTATTGACGTGAACTTTCTTTAGAATCATTGATGGTTTGAAACTCGATGAAACGGTAATGCTTCATGACAAAGAGACAAACACATACATCAACAGGATTTAGTTCACTTATTAGATTTTATGCTTTTAATTTAACTGATTGATAATTTCGCAAAAAAAAGTCTAAGTTGCTTTAGCTGAGTTGTAACGTTTAGGTACTATACGAGTTAACGACGCCGGTTCAAAACCTTGTGATGGAGTTTTGTTTTGTTGTTCTTTTTTTTTAAGAAGTATAGAGATATGAAATATATCTTAAATTTTGACTTTTGTCAACGGGCAAGGATAACGATCCTGGAGAACCCTTTACGTTTCATGGGACACAAAGTCTTCTAGATGTTACTTTATAATATAAGTTATGTTTGTGTCAAGTTTCGTCAAAATTGGTTCAGTACTTTCAGAGTGATACGTGTCCATAGGGAAAAACAGACAGATAGACAGGCAGACAAAAAAATTCTAAATTAAATATTTTTGGCTTCATTATCGATTTTTCAAAAAATATTTAATGTACAGATTTGGCCTAGTCACAGTTTTATTATAATATACGAGTAGATAGATTAATTAATTAATTAATAGACCTACTGGATTCTTTTATACTACTATGGTGGCAAGCAAGAATACTATCACCGAAGCTATAGCGAAGTTAAAACTGTAATTATAAAGAGCAACACATAATTGAAGAACCACTGGACAGATTTACATGATTATTTTTTTAAAATCTTAAACGTATTCTCTGTTGTAAGACGATAAAGAAATAACCATCAACAGGTAACTAAGGGCCCTAGAGCAAAAAAGGCCAAAATTTATTTTTGTCAAAGTGTACAAGAATCGAATTCTTGAATCTAATTACTTTCAATTTATAGAGTTTTAACCGACTTCAAAAAGGAGGAGGTTCTCATTTCGTTTGTATGTTTGTTTCACAATTTTCCGTCAATTGTGAACCGACTTGTAATTTTTTTTATTCGTATACTCCCGAGCTGCTCCCATTGTCATTTCTAGTTCTTCGAGTTCTAGTTTCGAGTTTCTTGCCTGCACTCTTCTCAACTGGGTTGTTTTCCGAGCCGGTGGTAGTTTTTTTGACGTTCATAAGCGCCTTATCAGGGTCCAAATTGAATTAAAAGGTTTTTAATTGATTGATTGATTAAGTATGGATCTGATCAGACGATTTCAGGGAAATCGAGAGAAACCCTCAAATTCTATAGACATTTATGCACATGTTTCATTTATTTGTTTCCATAGCTATTCAAGTATTTGCGTATTGCAGTCACCATCTTATTTTTCTGGTCTGATGGTGGAAGGTACAACATTTCAACTAGTAGAAGTACGAGATATTTTTTGTTGTACATTATTTACATGTATTAAGAGTGAATAATTAAAAAAAAACTATTCACTTTGTTCAATAAGGCACTAAGAAGTAAATAAATAATTTATTTAACTTTATTACTTTATTAATCTACTTCTGTTAATTTATTTTTCTTATTGACATGTGCATTCAATAAGACTGCAGTTCATTAGATGTTAAATAGTGATGTGAATCTATCAACAGTCGGCATCATCACGCCAGGCTATGTGTTATGTCTACCACAGGCATGGGTACAATCCTCGGGTATAGGGAAATGCTGACATTGTATGAACGGAGAAAAATAACTGATATACTTTATTTAATTTTTGCATACTCAACGGTAATATTGATTGTTCAGAGATACTGAGTAAAGTAAACTTAAGTGTACCGCAGTGTAGTGTAGAAAATTTAATATGTTTTTTAGTCCATAAGAGCTACATAGAGGCAGAACTCAATTTCACACGAGTGACCGATAGCACAAATAAAGTGCTCAATGAAGTAGACTTAGATTTCTTCAATAGTAGTCTTAAGAAATTAAAAATGATATTAAGTTCCTCTTTCTTCACTTAAACTCTTTGTGCTTTTGTCTGGTGTTTGTTTCTTTCTATTTTTCTGTTATATATATGTGGAAACTTGTAAATGACCATCTGTTTTTATTGTTTTATTGTATTTTATTTGATATTTTATTTTAGCTGTAAGTTTTCTTAAAAGTTTAAAATAAAATAAAGTCTTTAGTTGAAAAGTTCGAAAAATAAAGAGTGTATACTCACATGTGAAAGTTAAAATGACTAATTACTTTTATATATAGGATCAAGAAGGCAATCTGTTACATAATAGTAATAACTTTAAATTCGTGAACACAGTTGGCAAGAAATCAAACATATATTAACTTAATCCTTTAGCCTCTAAGACTTTTTCATGCGGGCGCTAAGGCTATATTTCTAACAGAGTTCCGCCTGGGGAGGTTGGAAGTATTTCCGTAGTCACTAATTGCTTACCAGCGTAGGGTTGCCACTCGAAAAATAAAAATATAATTTTAAAGTCTATTATCACTTACGTATTTCATTTCTATGATTAGGTTGACACATTTTAAAATGATTTAGAAACACACGACCTATGTATCTCACTTTACCAATTAAATGTTAAATGTTAGTCTCGGAAGTATGTTCTATAATCATTTTAGTTAATTTTATTTACAATTTTTGCCTGACTGTCTTTCTTTCACTGTGTACGCGTATCACTCTGAAAGTACTGAACCAATATTGACGAAACTTGACTCAGTGATAACTAATATTATAAGGTAACATCTAGGATACTTTTTGTCCTATAAAACGCAAAGGGTTCTCCAGGATAAGGACAAAATTTTATTAAAGGGTAATCTTGGGAACGGCTGGACATATTTTGGTGTGACTTTTTTTAATAGATAGCTGAATTTACTCCGCTTAACTTATATTACTGTTACTTTTCAAAAATTATTAGGGATATGCGTAAAAAATTAAAACTCATAAATAATTTAACAAAATCTTATTTGATGCACAGTTTTACGGGCAGGTACTTTATTTGTGAAAAACACCTTTGCTTAATGTTAGTAGTAAAACAATTTTTGTAAAATAATTAGGATATCGTATAAAAAAATTAAAATCTATATTTTACGCAATGAAAATTTATATAAGACGTGGCCGCAGCCGCAGGCACAAAGATAGTTTTGAATAAAATTAAAAAAGCATATGTCAATGTTAATGTTTTATTTCGCTGCTATCAAATAAAAAGTTATGTTTTTCTTATTATTATTTTGAGTTAATGCCAGTTGTGAGCATAAATTTTTCTTTCAATGTCTCATTAAAAGAATTTTATAATATTTTTATAATGTTGGTACAATGTTTCAGCAAAATAGTAAATACGAGTATTTTGCAAGTACTTTCCAGAGAATTGTTGAGGCAACTCAGGATTCATTCATTATCCGTGTTATTATATTAGACTTCACTTAACCACAATAACCAAACTATATCACATCAAATGCCATCAACATATGGTTTAAATAACATAGGGTCAAACAACATAAAATAGTTTTGGAGGTGAATGCCTTCAGCACTCGCTCACAAAGTTTGGTGAAGCTGTAAAGTCCCCTCCCTTCAAAAGTATTAGCTAGGTTAGAAAAAATAATCGTAAATTAGTAAATGACAAATGAGTTTATTTATGAACAAACATTGTACAAGGATAAAAATTTATAGCAGTTTAAACAACACCACTAAACCACCATAATTGAAATACGCCTCTTTTAAAAAATCACTATACAACAGCGTTGCAATAGAGATCGTTATTAATTGATTAAAACATTGAAAAAACACCAAATCGAGTTCCTTGCAGGTACGTCTCGATGACTTACTACTTAATCCGTGTAGATTTCATTTATTTTATTATTATTATTTTTATTTTAAATTACTGCATACTCCAAACTATTTATTTAGTATCAAATAGTTGTTAAGACGATTCTTTCTTGAATTTTTATTCCATTATATTAAAAAAAATTCTAATAGTGGAAACCCTACAGCAATGAACTACTACTATCCGGTGGTACATTTGCTCCGCACCGCAATACTCTAGTTCTATTTAAGAAATCAAAGGTGTCGGGCAAAGCGACCGCACTCGTGGGAATACAAGTAATTAGTGAAAATCGTGTTAATTCTCCGTATGCGGCCACTTTGATTTATATTTGAATTAGAAGAGAAATAAGTGGATTTATATTAACATTACTCTAGAACTTTCTTTTCAAACTGGAAAGACCTTGACTACTTTACCGAACTTTTAAGGTGAGCGCTTTGGGCGCTCAGCCGAGAGTAGCTAGCTCATGGTCACCAAAGTGATAAGGACCACGATTTGAACTGCTACTTGATATAAATTCTCCTTAATTTTCCTCGCACTAATACTCCTGATCTCAAAGTCCCTTACAGAGCTCATGTACCTGCGTGTGTGTGCAGGAGTGTGGCTTCCAGTGCAGTGCATACTATGCTAGTGTATGCACTGTATCGCACTGGTACTACATCAGCTTCCCCAGTTGCGAATCGGTGCGCGTCCTAGGCCGCTGGCGGAGAGGGCCGTGATTTGAATATATATTGTGTTACTCTCTACATGTTACTGATGGTTACTTTTACCCCTATGTCGCCGGCTATCTAATTAATATTTGATACTTGTCTGAGAAATCGCCTGAAAGACCCTTTGAAGACCTTGTAATAAAAGAAATAATAGAACAGATGTTTCAAACAAATTTTCGGTACAGATGGTGCGAGGGAATCGCTTTGGTTGTCACAGATTAAAGTACAAATGCTAAATCAAAGCATATCGTTAATACAGCCTATCTGACTACTGTCGCTGTGTTACAAGGAAAAAATATTTTAGAACAAAACATGACTTTTTGACAACTCGGATATACATATAGAAACACGAATGAAGTTGGCAAAAACGTAACCATTAAGTTTTCCTGAAATACTTTGTACATTATACATTATATTATAAGATGTTCCCGCGGTTTCGCTCGATAGTAATAATTGATGTATCACACGACTATATACTGATTTTTTTCATATTTTACTTAAACTTAAAAAATATATACCAATTAAAATCCCATCTGAGTGTATGTTTATCATTTTTAAAAAGAATCGTAAATGTCGGTTCATTCGTTTTCAACCTACAGTCGAACAGACAGAGAGATATTTCGTTTTACAATAAATAGTCGTTTAGAAAGGAAATTTAGATCATGAAAAAAACCTTCTATAGTGTCAGATCTGCGTAGATATAACCTTTACTCTTTGGGTTTAGGGTGAAAATAACCGCTGCAGTAGAACTTCGACTCGAGTCAAGTATAGATAAAATAAAATTACGTGATTCTTTTCATTGAAAATACAATAACTTTATTTAAGAAAAGTATAAGGTAAAAGAAAAAATTACAAAGGATCATAGTATTGGCCGCAATCCCCTCCTACATTCATTACATTTCATTCCTACGAGCGTTTTTCTATATGCTCGAAATCTTATTATAAACAATTTTCCTATTATACGAATATACCAGTCTACGATTATTATCAGTTTTTTATTAAACGTAACCACCAAAACTAACATTTAGTATAACAGACTATCTGCTCTGCGCTATTTTACTCGAGTAGTTCCCGTTCCCATAAGATTTTCGGAATAACCTGTGTCACTCCCTGGATTTCAAACTATCTCCACGGCAAATTTCATCCAAATCGGTCAAGTAGTTTTTAAGTTTATTCGTAACATACAAAAATACAAAATCTTTGCTCTTTATAATATTAGTATAGATAAACCCTTCTGAGAGTTTGCCAAGAGAAAATTGCTTTATGAACTCTAAATAAGTTTTCGGTAAATAATAGATTTTAACAATGGGAATCAATGTAATCTCCATAGGTAAATAATTTTTAATAAATACAATTTATTAATAAAAAGAATACTTTATATAGATCAAGATTTATTGTAAGCTAGTTGCGTCTGCTTGCTCTCTCGTGTAATTTATATGTTTATGGTTGGCGCTTTATTTATTATTGCTGAACAATACCGATGTGTCTTTTGTGAACCAAATTTACAGTGCAAGGTATTTTTTTTATATAATGGTTTTATTCTCGTTTGTATCTATTTTCTCTCGTTTAAAATAATAGCAGTCTGTTTTATCTTTAAAACGTATGCTTGAATTACATTACCACCATTTTTAGCAATTATAATTTATATCCTAGACACTCATCACAAGACATGGCAGATTATATTAACCAGAATGCTGACAAGATGGATGTGAAACAATTGCATGTAGCTGAGTTGCGAATGTTGAGATGGTTGTGTGGTATCACAAGAATGGATAAAATAAGGAATTAGAGGGAGCTTGTAAGTTGTGCCAGTCGTAGAAGCGTTAAAAGATTATCATTTAGGTTATGAGAAGAGAGAAGCGCATGTGAGTCAAACATTAGTGAACATGAATGTGGAAGGTTGGAAAAGTAGAGGAAGACCCAAGAAATTGTGGGTGGAGTGTGTAAGAAATGATATGAAAGTAAAAGGAGTAAACGAAAAGATGACGACTGATAGAGACTCATGGAAGCAGAAAACATACTGCGCCGACCCCAAGTGAGTTTGGAGACATGAGAATGATGACACTCATCACATAGTTAAAATATTTACAATATTTGAAAACAATTTGTTTGGGTCCAACGGATGTTGGAGATCATCTATTTTGCTTCTTCGTTCACGTTATTCACCTTTTAGCAATTATTCTACATTTTTGACTTTCAAACTGACTGACGCTGTTGATCTGAAAACCCTTCACTATTTCATTCGAAATTTTTGACGAACGTTTAAGATGACCACCCAGAAAACAGTATCTAGCATAAAGATATGTAAAGCTAGCCATTAAAAAGTATATTTCAAAAAAAGAAGAAATTAAAATCTGTTTTATGTAATTTATTTATATTGTGCTAGCTTATTAGTTTAAGTAGTAAGTGGCCATTACCTAAGTATTTTTAATACTGATAATTTGTCTATAGTACAACATAACTTGTTGAATGCATCAAATAATATATAATTTACTACCTATCATAAAATATGAATAAATTTATTTTTTATATAATGTTTTGATTTTTAGCAATTAATTTTATTCATTTAAATCTGTAAGTAGCTCAAGCTTGATTTCCGGCAATCAGGAGGTCAGTTATAATTGAGCTTCTATGGGAGTTGATCTGGTTCTAGTAAAAAGTGAAGTGTATTTTAAATAGACGCTTTCTGGACTTTCAATATAAAAAGGAGTTCACAATTCCGTATAGTGTGCAAGTATTATGCAGTATGTTGTGTGCTGCTGTACATTTAGTGTCACCTTGTCGCGGCGGGTTCCTCATTTAAAACTTTGTACGTGGTTAATCGAACTTAATATCACGAAGTAAAATATTTTGGCTCCCTATATTATTAAAATAAACCTAAAACCAAAATCTGATAAATTCCAATAAGTTTTTTCGAGCACGATATTAATAGACACACATTAATTCCAATTCGTATAATATCGAGAATCGGTACATTATTATCAGATTATGTTTGATAGATGTCGATAATCTGATGTATAAGTAATACTTTATCTATATGATAACATTGATACGCATGTGTTAGGATAGTCGTGTCTGAAACTATTCAAACTTTAGTCTATCGACGCTATGGCTCGATATATATTTACTGTTGTTCTTTTGTTTGCGTGTTCTGTGTCAGCCGGAAAACATGATATTTATTCAAGGTAATTGTTTACAGAAATATTTGCATTTATAAATTATCAATTTTTTCCTGCTGCATACCATTTAAAATACCATACATATACTATACAAAATATCCAAAAATAAAAGTAACTATTATTAAAAAGTTGATGTTAAATATTTTTTTTTATTTCTAATACATTTAAAATATTTTATGATAGGATAATTTGTATAGATCTAACTCATTTGGAAAAATTATAACCTATAAATTCCCGAACAAAATTCAATATTGAAGTCATTCAAAGTAATATAATGTAATGTGATTGAAACACATATTTGTCCTTTAGTCAATTATAAGCATTTGATTACACCAATATCTCATGTTATTTCTATTATAGGTACTCTGTCTACGGAATCCAACTTCAAGATAGATCAGACATGAAATTTCTCCAAGAACTTGAATCTAACTTGGATTTGGACATCTGGCAGCATGGTATTCCAGGTCAAAGAGACACACTCATAATGGTATCACCAGAAAAAAGAAACGAGTTCTTTGATGCTTTAGATGGGAGAAGCATGGTCCATTATTTGAAGGTAGCTGACGTCACCAAGTTAGTATACCATTTTTTCTAAGAGAATTTATCTGTACCAATTTATTTCTAAATATAAACAGCAGGAAATTGGTCCATTAGAGGTTAATTTTATTAAATGTGACTTCCGTCACATCGAGCTTCAATATAGGGCAAAGTTCAATAGCAAAGCTTAATATAGAAACAGGAAGTTTCGTTAGGAAGTTTTTTGTTCGTGTATTGTTGGTTTGCTTGTAATTTGTAAGTCTACGAAAAAAGGAAAAAAATTTAATAATTATACCGAATTTCGCACGACAATTGAATTTTGACAACACAACCGTTTTTCTCTAACTACTTCTATGATTTCTTAGCAATGATTAATTTAATACTTTGAAGGATCAGGAAATTATTGTCACTTTTCAGGGCATTAGAGGAACATGACGAAGAACTCAGCAAATGGAGGATGTCAAGACAAAATCGTATGATATTCCAAGATTATCCACGTTACGCTGAGGTACGCTAATGTATGATCTAGAATATTCGTTAGGACTGTAGTCATTCATGTAGTTGCGACCACAATGCAGTGTTACAAAGGGTATTTTATTTATTTATTTTTCTCTTACAAGCAACATTAACAATAACATAAGCAATATTAATAGCAATACAAAAACCAAAACATATTATATGTATTACTAATATTAATTTAAATTTAAGTAGAAAATAATATTTCTCCAATTTCTTTATTTTTCATTGTGCTTGACTAGTTTAGTAAGTGTATATCGCAGAGCTACCTAGACGCTTTAACTGAGGTAATTGTAGCTGACTCAAGATAGAGTCTAATTAATTAGGTATTGCTATCATTCTTAGAATGTATTTTATTAAATATCAGAGGATCGGCGCTGGTGTTAAGTTTGAATAAAAAGAAACTGTAATCGTCCAAGTTATCTCCAATTAGTATTTTTATTGATGAAAAACGAGGGTACAACACACTATTTTGTAATAGTTTATCAACAAAATAACTTCATTACTCCTAATTGTAAATAAAAGATAAGCATAAAACTTATCTATTTCCATAGATCGAAGCTTACATGGAACGTATGGCTGCACAATATCCTAATTTAGTTACAGTGGTAAATGCTGGACCCAGTTTTGAAGGTCGACCTGTTAAATATGTTAAAGTAAGTTAATTTAATATATCATTAATAGAATTATTATTTTAAATAGATCAGTACAGAAAACGAAAATATTTAAAAATTTATTCAAGGATTGAAATTTGTTTTTGACTATATTACACAGAGCTCATTTATCGTCAGTTATGTTTTTGTATTTCAATTCTTGTAATTTTAACTAAAAATTAGTAATTAAAATTAAACTATTAGCATATTATTAAATTTGTAAATAAGTGAGAATCTTCATAAAAATGATTAGTTCTAAAGAAAATATTTCATAATCTCATTAACTTCTGCCTACCAGATATCAACAACGAACTTCAATGATCGAAGCAAGCCGATCTACTTTATAGATGCAATGATGCACGCTCGCGAATGGGTCACTGCTCCTGTTACTTTATACACGATCTTTAGACTTGTAGAAAATCTAAGGCCAGAGGAACGGGACCTTTTGGAAGACATCGATTGGATCATCCTGCCAATCGTCAACCCAGATGGTTACGAGTTCAGTCATACGGATGTAATTACTTTTAAAGACTTCGTAACTGATTTTTAATTAAAGCACCTAGTATTTCATACATTGAAAACCAAGAATCTTATTTAGTTCCTAATTGTTTTTTTGAGACTACTAAAACCACTAATAATTCTAATATGCAACTTAATTGCTAATATAAGTCTGATTTTGCCACACTAAATAAAGCCAGCTGTATAATCTAATTCAATTTTTATTAATGTGGTCATTTTGAAATTCATTGTGATTTTTCAACTTCTAGAATCGTCTTTGGCGCCGCAGTCGTTCATTCAACAGCACCATAAGTACAAGTTGTTTCGGCGTCGACATAAATAGGAATTTTGACATACATTTCAACACCATTGGAGTATCATCGAACCCCTGTTCTGATATATACCCTGGCCCCGCAGCTTTCTCAGAAGCAGAAACAAGGGTAGTAAGGGATATCCTCTTGGAATACTTAGATCGAATTCAGCTATACAATGACGTACATAGTTTCGGTAACTACGTTCTTTTTGGATTCGATAACCTCACGTTACCAGAAAACGCCCCGCAGTTACATTTTGTCGCCGCGGCTATGGGTGCTGCAATGGACATCCATAAACTGCCACAAGCTGATTATTATATAGTTGGGAACAGTGCATTGGTTTTGTATGCTGTATCTGGTAGTGGACAAGACTACGCCCAGGTAATTTACTTACCAAATATTTTAATAATAAAATAAATAATAATGTTTTTAGAGTTAGACAACATACCAAAAAGAGACAAACAAGATAAAATGGTAACTGAGGAATCTAGATTGAAAGGCTTACTAAATTTACCAAGACTCGATTTTCGAGTATAACCTCATTTAGGATCGACCCATTACTCATAAAAAATAATAAAACCTCTATGCCTTTCAATTATCTGTTCTTTTTTTATTTAAATAAATAAACTTCTTATACGAAACGCAAGTATTTCAAATCAAGTACTAATAAACACGATTATGGCTGTGTACTTTATCATTCCTAGTCTTATATATTTCAATTAAATAACTCTGAAGTTTAAGTTGAAAATTTTCGCATTCTCTTCTGCGCATGAAATATATTTGTCAATTATCGAGTCTTAGTCATTACAAATATAATATCTTATCACTGTGATAAACATTCCTTAAATATTATCAGCAACGTAAACTGAGTAATAAACCACCGTTTATTATAGCATCCTAATTGTTGATAAATGAATGATAAAGTAATTTACACAGTTGTTATTATAACAAAAGTAATTCTTTAATAAATATCGATCGAGATCAGTGTTTTTCGATGTCATGACATTATGATAGAAAGTCATCCAAGATTATAAAATCATCATTTAATTGGTACGTTTTTGTTCTTTGTGGTTACGGGCTAAAATATATAATTATTCTAGGAAGCACAATCATCAAACGATGATTTTTCATTTAGTAAAGACTGCAACGATTTCTCGTGACGAATTATCTGTGAAATCTGAGTGCGCCATTTTATCGAATTTTCGATAAATCGCGTTTGTACAGTTTTATTATACAAGGCATCACATGTTATTAGAAAGTATTTACCCGAGGGACTGTGGTAATGTGGTCGTAAAACTCTTAAAAACGACATTTAGCTAAAGATATCAGTCTTGCAGACAATCGCCCGTGAAGAATTAATTGCTTTCTCATTATAATGTTGTTTTTCTATATTAACAATGTGACCAAAGACAAATCGTTTATAATACGTCTCCTCATATAAATTTAAAAGAGTCATATCAAAATTTTGAACGAATTTTAAGTCGTATAATAAACTTATATAAGATTATGACTTCGTTTTAGAATTCAGATCTTATAACATACACCTACTATGTGACTTCTCTTCTTTAAGTACATCATGGAGTTCAAAAACGCAAGTGTGTTCCATAATTTATCATTATTTGCGATGTTTCATAGACGTTTGAAGCTTCTACAGAAAATTGACTATCAACGCAAATAAGTGGCTTGTGGAGAAAATAGAGAACTTCAATATAACTGTGCAAATGCGAATCGTTACGGTAAATTGTTGCGATGTGAAGCCGACATAAGAATTTAGAAATCCTATAAAGAGTAAAAACTCAAATTTAAACCTTCTAATGGCGTTTTCCTCTATGTGTAAACTTTTGTCGTTTTTCTTCGAAGCTTAACACATATTACTAGCATTTATCTCATTGTTACTTAACAAATTAGAACAAAGTTTAAAACAGAGTTTCACACAAAACAGATTACAACTATTAACTCTTGCCGTGAATCATTATTGATAATGCAAGGTCTATAATTCTCTATATTCCAGGATATTGGAGTTCCATTCTCCTACACTATGGAGCTTCCAAGCTACGGGTACGATTTCCGTGTCCCACCAACCTACATGGACCACATGAACGAGGAGACGTGGCAAGGCATCGCTATCAGCGCTCGCCTCTCGAGAACTGTCTATAGCAGCCGCAATAGAGACAACACTATCTCTTAAAGTCAGGAATGTGTTACACATTAAATGAAAATATGATAAACTATCAGAAATGAAGACACCACATTTAGAAAATGTAGGATACTTGAAGACATCGCCAATCAGTGTCAATAGAATCCACAATAAACAATTTAAATTAATTATGCAAAACGGAAACGATATGAAACTTAGTTTTGTTTCATATACGTAATCTATACATCGCTAAGTCATAATTATCTCATTTTTCTTATGCGTTAATTCAACCTGTACTGTAATTTATCGATGGTAATACTGAATGCATGTTTAATTTATTTGTTTGTTTTAATTTGAAGATTCTTGTAATTTGTTATATTACATTGATAAAAGTTTTAAACATAAATATTGTTTCAATTGTTCCTAACTTTTCACCTTAACTGGATGGTCGCGGCTACTCTCGATTTAATTATAAAAGTTATGGAAACAAATTCTTTTTGTAAACTTGGTCTTTTTTCTCTTGGTTTCTATTTCAATTCTCTAAAGTATGTATATGTTTGACAGAACTATTGAATAATACTTTGATCTTTTTTTTCGTTCCCTCTCAACAGAGGATCGCGACTCAAATTTGAATCCAATTCGCAATTCGCTTTGACTAATTATTATGACAAAATTATTGCTTTTTTTGTATTCCCTATTCCCTCGAATATAATACGAGACTTTGTTAGTCCTATTTTGATTTTAATAAAATAATAATGATGTTATTCACAATAATAGTCATAATAATGTCAATAACAATTGTAAATTATTTCTTTTCATATGGATTAATATATTGGTTGTAGTTATTAACATATTAAAGTTATTTTTGTATTGAAATAGACATTTATAAGATTATATTGTTAGATACGAAGTAAGATTTCATCATCATCATCATCATCTCCTACCCTTTTCCCATTTTCATTTGGGGTCGGCGCAAACATGTCTTTCTCTTCCATTCCTCTCTATTTGTTGTCATCTCCGCATTCACTCCTTTCCTAGATTTAAATTGAAAAATAAATATGTTAATGTAAAATCAGTTAAGATCAACAGGAACTGACCGATAACTAAATAACCCCTATAATAAGTGACAATACCACACGGAGTGTCTCACACCCCGTACGCAAAATTATGTTCTGACACGGTGCTCACGCACGCCGCTTCGGGCACACAACACAGCCCTCGGCGCTCACCATGAGCCACTTGAGAACCCAAATCCACACGCAAAGACGATCGATGAAACACGGTTGCAGTTGCAGTGCGTTTTTATATGGATTTCGTTAGTGAATTAGTCAAGGGTAGTTGCTAATAATATTGTATACTAATTTAAATATTCTATTAACTAATCCAATTTCACGTATTGGTGATCATTTTTAATATATATAGTCCAATGTAATAAAATATATGTCGGTTCAGGGGCTTTCGAGCGAACTAACAGGCAAACAGATTAGAGATATATGTAATTCTTCTCCTTGGGTATAAAAGTGTGAACACGCTGTATTAACTTATTCGTGCGTAGAACATAAATTTCCCGAGAGCGAACATAATAAATACAATAGATTTCCATAGAGTATAAAAGTTGAATGTAACAATATGAAAACCGCGGGCGATACTGTTTGCAAAGAACATTCTTTAACTAACATATTAACTTGAGGCGGGAAGCCGTAAACCGCCTTAAAGAAAGCTATTCGCTTTGCTACTGGAGTTTTTTTAATATTTAATAGCGCTTTCTTCTAATCTAATCATTATATTATCCAAGATACTAAGGCAATTAAATCCTCATATTTGCTAACGTATTATAAAATGCAACAGCTTTTCGTTAATTATTTAATAACTCTCTTCAAAGTAGCGTTATTTCTCGCAAATTCCTCTCAATAGTACTTTGAGGTAAAAATCTCAGTTGCCCTAATAACTGCTGTAGGCACCAGCTAAGTAGGGGGCTATTCCTGGCACATCAAGAGATAGGAGTGTAGGGCAGAGCTCAACCGGGCACTAATTTTGGCAGAGTGGCAGCAACGGTTTGAAAATTTCTGCAATAGTGTTGCTAAGATTGAGGCCGTAATGCACTGTAAATAGAGAGTCCAGGTTTTCGGTTTCGTGAGTCTTAATAAGTCAGTATTCTTATCTACATTTGCCGCTCTCTTGCCTTTCCAGAGCTGAAGTTTGTGGTCTGTAGCGTTTTCGTAGTTACACGCTATGAATTTGTGTACTACTTTTCCCACCTTCGTAAAAAAGTTGTCTATCTACTCGTATAAATTTTAATACGATCAAACAAGTTTAAAATGATAATTAAAGAGGTAATAAAAAAAGAATTGTAGAACAAAAATAACCAGAAAACAAATGCTTGTACGATAAATTTAACTCTTATGTTAAAAAGTAATAAATGATTTGTAACAAAAACGAATAAAATATTAAACACGTAAGTAATTAATCATTATCTAAACAAGATATGTACGATATAAGATAACTTATATACAAAGAAGTAGTATTATATTTTAAAACGTAATAAGATTTTACATGAGCGAGCATGTCTAAACATCTTGTAAAACTTACATAATTTTATGTAATGACATAAATACAGAAAACAAAATAAACTGAAAACAAAGTGAACGAGCCGACGAGCTCCGTAAGTTTTTAGACAGTCGCGCATTGCATCGTTTTAGTGGCGCTGTGAATGGCGATATTTATAACAAATCACTCTGAGGTATTTCGTGTTTGCGTTTATATCCGTTGCGGTCTCACGCGCGCGCTTCTGTCAATTAGTGTAGGAACAGGTGTCACTGATGTACGAGCCATTTCAGACATTCCACATAAATGTCTAACGTGTATTCTGAGCTAGATTAGCAGTTTCGAAGAAAATCTTCGCTGATTTGGTGTATGGTTGAGGCCATCATGTTTTACTGTAATTAGTTGTAATATTTAAATAATTACACTAAGAAGGTGAATTTTTGGCGGTATTCTGATTTGTTATTCAATCCTTCATTGTAATTCGTTAACATACAGTAATTGACACTATATTATGTAGTGATATTCTGAGTTGTCACCAAAATTCTGACAAAGGGTAACCATTTTGATCGAGTACTTAAGACGAAAGAAATAATACGAAACTAGTGTTGAAGATCCTTCATGGTTATAATAAGTTATAAAATAAAATATATTATTCTATAACAAAATAAAAGATACAATTTCAATTCAATTTGTTTTCAAAAAAATAATGACGTATCACTAAAAATTATAAGATATTCTCTACTTCGCTAGAGTGAGTTCGAATTCGAAAAAATATTGGCGGAATGTTGATTATTTTTATTCAAGTAACTATCGAGTTTTAGAAAATTTTACTGGTACATGATAAACATACGGTCACATAGGATACAGCACTTCTTGTGTTAAATGGAAATAATTACAATACACCAAACATAAAGATTAATATTTACACAAGTTTATTAGAGTTACAGACGGATAAATTTTGTTCTAAACGATTACTTGTTTGTGTATTGTGATGAGTGATAGTAGGTATCTTTGAAAACTGTAATATACTCAGACGTAGTCATAATTTTTTTTTAATTCCACTGTATTTCGGACAATCTATACTAATAAATAAAAATGAAGTGTCTTTTTGTAATGTTAAAATAACAGTTTTTCTAAATACATATGAAGATATAGGTATATACGATACCGATACCTATATGAAAAATACAATTTTTAAAATTTTTGTCCGTCTGTCTGTTGTACCTGTTTGTTCCGGGTAATCTCCGGAACGGCTGAACCGACTATGACGGAAGTTTATTTGTTAGATAGCTGAAGTTACTCCGCATTAACTTACTCTAAGTTTGTTTTACTTTTTTGAAAATAATTAGGGCATCGTGTACAAAAATTAAAACTCATGAAATTTAAAATAAAATCCGATTCAATGCACACTCTCACTTGCAAGTGTTTGAATTTATGAGAAATAGTTTTCTTTTATCTTAGTACCGAAAAAAATGAGGAAAATAATAAGGATTCCCTAAAAATTTTTAAAACGCAGTGAAAAGCATTTGAAAAGCGCGTGATGCCGGGGACACACACCTAGTACAATAATAATAATAATAGCAAAGAAAATCGCAAGATTGATAATTTGTCGCCAGAAACTAGAGGTACTGGCTCTCAAATGCTGGTGTCCAAAACACATCTATTAAACCTATCAAACTTGAAGGTGTTAGCTATCCAGGCGGGTATGATGGCTTCCTCGCGATTTTTTCCTTCACCGAAAACTCGGACCTGTTATAGAATAGTAGGATAATTGTATGGAAAATAAAGAAATAAACGAGGCAGTGTGTACTGTGTATGGTTTTGCAACAAAATATATTGTTTAATAAAAAAAAAGTCAGGCTCCCTGATCACTTTTATCTGAAGATAAATGTGCTCTAAGCCCAAAGATACTAACCCCAAAGCGATGATGTCGGAACATAACTGCTAAGTCAAAGGCTTACAACATGAATGGTGGTGAGTAATGAGTCACTCTTAGACAATTAATACCCTACCTATGATTTCGGCACATTTAAAAAAAATCTAAAGTGACTGATAATTATGTGACGTTATATAAAGTACAGACGAAGAGTTATGGCGACTCAGGTAGATAAGACTCTGTCGGATGTCGGCATCATCATACGAGACTTAACCACGGCTTAGGCCTCTAGGTAGCCCTGGATAAACACTCGCTGGTCCACGACACACGACTTTCTGAAACTTGTCACTAAGGCGGAATTTTCACCTTGTGTACGGTGGTCCCAATTGTAGACGAAAACTCTTAACTCATCCATACTTGCAAGTAATAGGTAAATCTAATTTAGCAGCTAACTGCCAAACATGTTTCCTAAATATATAGCCAGGCTAATAGCGTGCACTTTCATTAGTATCAGGATTTATGATATGCCGTATGTTATAACGTACTTGGTGTAAGCACAAATCCCAATACGGTACGTCGAATAAATATACCTTTCTCGGAGGCGACAACTACACTGTTCTAGATATTAACCTCTATGGTGTATGCTTAGGCTGCCCGCACACTCGACAATTTTACATCTATAAATATTATATCAAGAGATTTATAGAATAACTAAAGCTCCAAGGTAGGCAGTGCCTGTAATATGGTTGCCCAAGATACCAAAATAGATATATCATATAATTGTTGGTGGTGCAGTTATGACTTAGATAAGAATACAAAATACAACAATTAAAGGAATATTTGATTGGCAAATTAAATATGTAACAGTATTTTTTTTATTAGATTAAAACTTAAAAGTTAAATACCAAAGCATACCATGATGAGTGGTTAGTTTCCTTACATCTCAATATTAGTCACTGTATAGTTTCTTTGTAGGATCTGTGTCATCATTTTTGAAGACGGTTCTTCAAGGACGGACAGTTATTCTTTTAGTAGTTATGTCAACATAACTTATTCGTTTGAAAATCAACTTTCAAACATAATTATTTAATACATATCAGTGAGACATAAATTAAGATATATTTGTGATTTCATGAGTTATACTAATGGTTTAAGGTAACAGTGATAACTTATTTTACAGTGCCACTCTTGGCCATTAATTATTAAATAAATAAGTATAATCTGGATTCTTCACAATTATTTGTGGTATTAATTTCTTTATTCTATGTAGAGTATTGAATATAATGCTAGTTACTTTTTTGTTCGATTAACTCACATTTATAAGCAATACTAATTATTATTTAAACCTGGTCAAAATAATATAATTGATCAATTATTTACAAAAAAATAATTATTTCAATCGAATCCATAGGTTTCATTTATTAAATAAGTTTCATTTGAAAATTATTCCTTTACTTCCAACTCAACCCTAATGATCTAATTATCTTTCATTGTATATTATTATTATTTACTATGAAATATTTCAGTAAAATGCATTCTTTTGTTTGTCAGTATAATAAAACACAAAAGGTTTATTTATAAAAGGAAAAAGAAAAATAATTTGGAATAAAGCCAAATATGGCGATGTAATGCTTCGTGTTGTGCTACAAAAGATAATGAAACATAATATACAGGAAATGTTTTAAAATTTTCGTCGGTTTTACCCCTTGATCCTAAAGGTTATTACTGCATAGCTGGAGTCGACGTTTTGTGTAATTTTAAAATCCTTTGAAGGTTTTTTTTGTAAAAATATTACGCTTTGTAAGATGTAATACATTTTTTTAAATTTAATATATTGTTATCCGCGGGCTGTGAATTATGGAATATTACTGTAAGGGCAAATAGAGGAGAATTAGGTCGGTGTGAAAATTATAAATTTAGAATATGGAATCACGTAATGTAAGCTGTTGTTACTATTTGTTAAGAGCTTGGTACGATCACGAGGCCGACTAAAATATTTGCGTGCTAAATTATTTACTACTAAGCGATGTTGGCTCAGTTGTAGTGAGATTTTGATCACCAGGACTTCAAATACTTTTCTAAATACTCACCTTGTACTGAAAGCAAATATCGTTACGAGATTATGTTATGACAATAGATCATGCTGTAATATCCAATTACCGCTCCCATTCTCAAGCTTGTAAATACGTGGCCAAGCACCTAGTAGGTGTATTAAGCAGCTACACATGAGATAAATCTTTTACACTTATCGTCTGTGCACATCAAATGAGATTGTGGACAAACACTGAATTTATACAATGTGTGTATACAAAATATTATTCATACAGATAAGTATTCTACACTCTCTCAGAGTGAAAAGCGATAGTGAATAAATGGGGACGTCCTGTAAGGCTGTTGCCGAATAATGGCACCTGTATTCACCATGTAAACGGTCTGTGAATTGACCAGGCAGTTCAGTTCAGCGGATCTGAAGCAACCTACAAAAGCTACGTCTCAATAATGAACAGTATTGTGTGATTAAAGATTGCTGACGCGTAGAAGTGTAAAATTAACACTTTTATAGTGTAACATGACATTTTAGTAACCAAAAGTCGAACAATACAAAAATAGAAGGGAAAAATTGATGCTAAACAATTAAGCAGATAAAAAGTTGCCTCGTATTCAGTAGGCCTAATATGAGCACAAACAGGCGTAAATGTATCGTAATCGATCGACGTCCCGCGTAACTCACGCCAGCCGGTAATGGACCGGCAAATTAACTTCACTCGACATATGTACGGGCGTCGCGTGATACTATGTATAGTGCTGCATATCTCGCACGAGCGAATTTTTACCTACCATTATTCGTTACCATAGATAATTCTTGTGTCTCAAGACGAAAATCTTCGGCCAGTGTGTCTTGCCAATGGTGATGAGACGTTCAAGGTCTCTCAAGGGGCAATGGAGAGGACTATGAGGCCATTCAAGATTTTATGTACTTTTGGCTAAATAAAAATTTTTAGTCTTTTTTATTGGTGAAAATTATACAAGTATCGCCATCTAATGAAAATAAGAGAAAATATGTAGACGTTTTACAATATGACATAATCTTATGAATTTAATCAACATTTTGGCATAAGTATAAGTTGCCTAGAACACTGCTAAATTAAAGAGGTTTCGATTTAAAAAATGCAACAAATTATCGTTGATAAAAAACATATTCCACTGATTATTACGTTTGTTTACAATATCGTCCATCCATTGTTCCTTATCTTAAGTAATATGTGAAATTATGTTCATAGATTAGTTTACAAGACAATAAACTGGTGAGTTCAAACCGCGCTCCGCTGAAGCAATCTCATTGAAGGCTATAAAGACTTCACGGCCAATATCTTATCGTTAAAATATAAGGCAGTGTTCGCTCTCTCACTCACTCCGCCTGCCCGAGTTCGAGGTTCAGTGATTCCGGGCTGATATATTACGAGAATCGGTAGGATCTGTTAGATTCAAACCCTGATGACATACAGGGTCACTAATGAAGTACCGAAACTTGATCTTAATCAAATACTTCTCTTTTATCTATGTTTATTTTTTTAACAGACGATGATTGATTTTAATGTATAATATTATTTGAAATTATCTACCCGATTAAATCAATAGGTAGGTACTCGCTCGGTGGTTGAAAATCAACCGTCTTTACATTATATAAAACACAACATCTATTTGTCTGTCGGTTAGTTGGCTTATAACTCGATTTTTACTGAAACGATTTGCATGATACTTTTGTTATATCATAGATATATTATATATCTAGGTTTTGTCTTATATTATATTACGATACGTATAGTATGTTTATGAATATATAACAAAAGTAATCTAAATAATGGATAATCCTATATATACTATATTTAACGTAACAAAATATATACTAAAACCTTGACATATAATATATCTATGATTGAAAAAAGAATTATGTAAATTGGTTTAGTAGTTCTCGAGTTAGCAAATTAACGAACAGAATGAGAGTTAGACGTTGCGTTCTGAAAAGGTATAGGTTCTAGAAAAAGCTTTATAAAATTTACCATTACTAATTATCATTTTTTAGCAAATTACCCAAGAATGATGTTTAATTTACGTTTAATATGTGGAATAAGTTATTCATATATTATATAAAGGGATCTCTGTTTGTCCGTTGTTTAGCTTGCGCAGTGACATTGCCTCTCTAGCGTATTTTACCGCTTGTATTATGGCGAGTGTTCTGAAGAGCTCTTTGAGCTGATCCCCTCCTCTCCATTCCATAACAGAACCACGCGGGCGGTGTCAAGGTTTCATGGTGACACCCACAACTTCAAGAACGAAAAAGTTTGAAAACTCTTACTTTTGTCGCACTGTGAGGTTATGGAACCGTCCTCCTGCCAGCGTGTTCCCTCCTTCGTATGATATTGGGTCCTTCAAAAGAGGCGTGAAGAGGTATTTAAGCAGGCCAGCATGACAGCTGTGACTGGCAGTGAATTCTGTTCAGTGTCAGTCGCCGCTGTTATTGATTGTGCTGTATTTAACATCAGGTCTAGTACAGTCACTGTGCTGCGCAATGTAAAAAACAAAGCTTATAACTTGATAACCACTGAACCGATGATTCTTTATTAATATTTTGTATGTACCAATTTTATTTAATCATCATTCATAAGGGAACGTCTATTAATTACGTAAGTACCAAAAGGCTGGTAAGGATTTTGCGAAAAAACACGGAACATCACAAGGGTTGTAGTCACATATTACGTGTACTTATTCTTTCATTGAATGCGCGATATGAGATACCTAAAACGTGCGCGTGACCTTAACTCGCTGTTGCCAGGTCACGATTCCCAAAATATTCCACATACTATTTATCAAAATACTTTTGTTTCAAAAACCTAATACAGGTATTCAGAACTAAAATAAACAAAGTAATTAGAAATAAATGTTAAGAAGGGGGGTTTTAAAGCTTCCCCAAGATTTGTAGTTAGCGCTTAGTGCACTCAGCGGGGAAAACAGTAACTAGCACAAGGCAACCACGATGGTACGAAGCTCGATCTAAAATGCTATCTGCATACAAATTGTAGCCAATTCAATTTCCTATCTAAACTTACTTTGTAATAAAGAATCAATGAATGAATCAAGAACTCCTACAAAGTCCATACGTACCTTGCGTTTAGTATGCAAATATATGATGTCCAGTATGTTTGTATCAGTTAATAGTGTATTAATTGTCATTGTACATTGTCACGCTGGCAGCAAGTAGAAGAGCTTCCCCAGTTGGAAATCGGAACTCGTCTTAGGGTACTGCCAGAGGAGTCTGTAATGGTAGAACAAAGAGTGGTCAACTATCAATGGATGGCCTAGCTTTTTACTGATGAAATAGGTGAAGCGGGTTCTGAATTTTGTCAAGTTAAGTTTTGAAGTCAAGGTTTAGTCTAAAATTTTGTTTGCGTAATATTTTGTACGACCCCTATGTAGTCGTAGTCGTTATATCAGCCTAATAAGGTCCCTCGACCCCCCTCCCTCGGCCCCGACCCCAACGTCGAGCTAAGTGGAGCCGAACGACTTCAATTAAAGGTAGCAGCCGAAAAGGAAGCCGCAAAAAAATCTGTAGGCAGCAGTTCAGAGAGAGGACCATCTTGGGCCATAACACAAACTTTAACAACCCAAACACACACGACCCTTTATGACCCACAGCAGACCGCTATAGACCGCCTTCAAAGAAGAGTTCGGATCCCGAGACCGGACCCACAGCGGAAAAGGACCAGAGCTGACATGGGGCAGGTGAACGCACCCCTCCAAACCCCAGTAGTGGGACCGCTGGACCATATGGAGAATGCGATCCTTGAGTTTAAAGCAGTCTTGGAGGCCACGATAAAAGTCAATAAATTGAAATGTACTAAGATCCTAGAAGACCATCGTCTGGGTATCGTGGGCTCCTTGAAGGCAAGACTCGAGGCAGCAGAAGCGGCCATCTACAATAACGATACTGCCTAGGTCATCGCAGGGAGCATGTCGGGCAGTTACATGGCCGCTTTCAGTTCCACCAGCGGTTTCGTGCTCAGGGAGGAGGAGGAGTCGGAGGAGCCTAGCCCCCAGCTCAGGTTCAGAATACCTTTGGTTGACCCCATCGTCGTGGTGGCCCGGTGCACTAAGATCATGCTGGATGAGAGGATCATCGAGAAGGTGGAAACCATATCGAGGGTCCTCAACACTACGGCAGTGGAATACACCGAAGCAATACCCACGATTGAGTGGACCAATGGGGTCCCAGGCTGTGGGAAGACAACGTGGCTGGTGAAAAACTTTGATGTGGAGAGAGACGCAGTCGCGACCACCACAACCGAGGTGGCTAAAGATCTACAGGAAAAACTGGTGCAGACGCACGGCAGCAAGGCCGAAAAGAGAGCGCGCACCATGGCATCGATCCTCGTAAATGGTTTTAAAGAGTCCGTCGAGAAACGTCCGCGATTAATCATGGACGAAGCTCTTATGAATCATTTCGGGGCTATCCTGACCGCCGCCCGGCTGGCGGGAGCAAACGAAATCCTCCTCATTGGGGACTTCAATCAGCTGCCCTACATCGACCGAGAGAACCTCTTCGAGATGTCTTACTGCCGACCAACTGCAGTCGCCGGTATCACAAAACAACTTCTCTACACTCACAGGAACCCGATGGACGTGGCCTATGCATTCAGCGAGGTCTATGACGGTATATACTCATCCAAACCGATAGTGAGGTCCCTGAGACTCGAGGGTTACTCGGGAGCGCAGATACCCCCACACTCCACCGATACTCTCTACCTAGTACATACTCAGGTAGAGAAGAAAGCCCTTATAAACAAGGGCTACGGAACAGGGGAGGGGTCGCGAGTCCTGACGATCCACGAGTCGCAGGGGTTGACATTCAAATCGGTGGTGATCCTGCAGACCAAGGGGAGAAAGCTACAGATCCACGATAGTGTATCCCACGCTATTGTGGCCATCTCGAGGCACACGGAGACCTGTGTCTATAATACCGACGTGGCCGACGACGCAATAGGCCGCTTCATCCACCGAGCGGTGAGCGCTCCGGCGAAGGACATAGCGGATTATAATTTCAAGATGGCCATAAAACATGGAAACCAAAAGGTCATACAAGCAATAATTGCCCAAACCCAAACTATGAGGTAACTATGCGGACACGGACCTAGTTCTGCTTGGCTTGTTACGACCGTTAATAAAAAAAAAAAAAGTAATAATTATGTAATTAATTAATTAATAATAACAAAATAAGTGTCTACAAAATAATTTAACATATAGATATAAAAAATGTAATAGAAGTAGTTTTAAGCTCACATATGCGAAAGATTATTAACTGCATAGCTGCTTGAATTGCTATTATAGGCAATTTTTTCCGACGCAAGTCGATTTAAATCTCCAATATAAAAAAGGTGCGGACCCAGAGTCTGCAGATAGTTTAATTTCAATAATAATAAAAAAAAAAAATAAGGTCCCTCTTCACGCCTCTTTTGGTGAACCTAATGTCGTACAAATGAGAGAACACGCTACCAGCGAGTCAGTCATCCTATATTTGTACGGTGCGGCAAATATAGGAATTCGCAAACTTTTTTGTGCGCGCTATGATGGAATCGATCATGTATCAGTAGTACCGTAAACCGGCTCGCGTGGTTCTGTTAAGAAAGGGAGATGGAGGAATTTGCTTTTATAGCTCTTTAGAACACTCACCATGATATATCTGCTTAGCTGAAGCGATTCTAAGTTCTTAGTGACATCTGTATAATGAAAAACCGTCACGCTCAGTTCAGGACACCGAGTCAGTGACTGACACTTGCACTAAATAACAAGTGTTCACATGATAAAAATTGTTGCAATGTACAAGTATTCGCACAAAGCAACTGTTCATCGCTCATAACAGACTTTATTACCAATATTTTTATAAGTATTAAACTACAGATTGAAAGCAAGAAGGTCCTTGAACTAGTTTATGATTCATTGTGAATATTGAATGGCACCAAATTAATGTCATTCAACTCATGTTTAACAGTCCAGAAAGATAAAATTGCTATTAACGACGTTAATCATTCTAGACATAATTTTAATCTAAAACCTAAGTGAAAAGGGTCGAAACAGAATTTATACGTTGCGATTATTATAAGTCACTATAATAAACTAAATGAAATAATGAGGTTTGATCGGCGCCTGTTATTATTTTATAGCAATGCTGACATGAAAGACAATGAAAGACACTTTAATAATTAAAATGTTGAAATATGTAGTGCTATTTTATATCTTAATGGTAGAGATATAATCAGCGGTTTGTGATAAATACCAACGGTAAATTACGTAGGCATCTAAAAAAAATTTTTTTAGGACGACTGTTCGACTGTATTGCGATCCGTTTCTAAAGTGAAAATTTTTTTAGCCGCATTCATTTATTTGACCGGGAAATAAGAACTAATTTCAAATAACCTACAACTACTCTATTGCGTCAGTTGCGGACCCTACTTCTTGAGGTCTCTCTTCTGTTGTCTGAGAGCTCGTGTTGCTGTGGGAGGGAATATACCTGCGTCTAACGCCCGCAGAGCCTCCATACAGTAGCCGCAGGCCACATATAAATTGTAAATACAGCATGATATCAACTATCAACAATAAATACAAAACAAACTTTGCAACATATTTTAAACTATTCTTATTCCGATAAAATATCACAATGGTCATAATTTTAGATTACAGATTACGCCTTTATCAATATTACGTGAAATAAATTGATAAATGTAAAATGGATTATCAAACCCGTAACCTGTTCCGCGCCGGACCACAGTAACTGTCTAAAATAAGTAGAGAATGGTTGTTTATAAATTTGTATTTATTGTTTTTACGTTTCTCTGTTCTACATGGGCTGGGAAACATGACATTTATTCAAGGTAATATAATCGAAAATAAATAAAAAAAAATATATTTATTCGTTTGTAAGCGCAATATTTCTGAACTGATCGATTGTTTTGACTATTTTTTTTTAATTTCATGTAAAGGCAAAAAGGAAAAGACCACGTAGAGAATTGATAAAATTAAAACTAAAGGAAAAATATTTATTTTAAGAATATTTGAATTAATGAAACATATTCGTATTTTAACCGACTTCAAAAAGGAGGAGGTTATCAATTCGTCTATGTCAATTATGTTCTTTTTTATTATTCGATTTCTCCGACATTTGTGGGCCGATTTGTGAATATTTTAAATCGAAGGAGTACACTTCCGAGGTGGTCCCATTTCCACCAGATCACCAGATCACCAAATCTGATCAGTGGAACCCAGGAAATTGAGTAAAACCCTTGAATATGGCAGACACTTACACGTGTTTCATATATTTGTTTCCAAAGCTATGAAGTAGGTTTTACATCTATACCTAAAAGTACATACTTAAACTAAAAAGTGGAAATTTTTTTTTTATAATTATAATCAAAACCGACTCCAAAAGAATAAACTAAAACAATGCACTAAAAAGTCAATAAATAATTACTTTATTAATCTGGTGTTTTGAGTTTGGAGTCGGTGCCAGCTAGAGTTAATCAATGTACTCATTTACAAATGGAAATAACGGTCTAAACTTTATCATAATTACATATATTTATAAATATTTATAAAATTGAATATAATTAGCTACGTATATTAACACCATATTGTTATCCATAAGCTGGCACCGATTTCAAAATTAACGAAGCAGATTAATAAAGCAATTATTTATTGTCTTTTTAGTACATTGTTATAGTTTATTCTTTTGATGTCGGTTTTGTTTCTAATTATAAAAGTTATTTTTATAAGTTATGATCATGTAAAAGTTCTCAGTGAAAGAAAATTCTACATAATTACAGAAGAAAATCGGAAAATTCGGAAAGATAGAGTTATGATAGGCGGTACGACAGTTTAATAAAAAAAAATAATTTATTTATTTTAAATTACAATTATTAGGTTATTACAATTAGAGGTTCTGAACAAGACTGAATTTACATAGCAATGAATTATATCTCTAAGAAGTCGCGAAGTGGCTTCCCACGGTATGGAATCCGCACGGTCAGCAGTCCCACGGTTTGTACTGACGGTGACGCGGGTTACGGTGCGGTAACTATAGTAAAACATTTTTATTTTTCCTTGTATGTGGGTAGGACCACGACTGACTATAGGCACGTCATTTTGCTCGTTTAGCTTCCGGAATAAAAATAAATTGGTTCAATATATTCAATTGAGAAAAAAACTTGCAACATTTAAGCAGTGTGTTGCCGATAGAATTATATCTAAATCCAAATAACGTGTTTTTATCCAGCAATGACAAATTAACAAAAACAAAGGTACATTATTGCTTCATTTGAATTTAGAAATTTCTAGTCATGATCATTAATACTAATTGAAACGATGATAGCGCAATTGGCAACGGAATTTCAGGTCATTGGGCGATGTTCGAATCCACCTTTCTAACTCTATAGTGAGACTGAATTTTCGCTAAAGGAATACATCGTGGGGAAACGATATGTAGAGTATTTCCTAAAAATGACCGCCGGATAGGTAGCTCCATCCACCCTCGAATTTAAAAACCTGTTACCAAACACCAATGGGTATGCTCGAGCAGCATGACTTGATAGCTAGTGTCTCTAGGCTTAGTTTGTTTACCTCTCTTGAACCCCATCATCACTCAACGTCAGGTAGGATTATTGTCAATGTGCTGAACCAATGCAGTTAAATTATAACAAAAATCATAATATTCATCATCATTATTATCATAACATTTTTTCCAGGTTTTCGGTACATGGAGTGAAGATACGCGATAGCTTGGAACTCGAAGTCCTGCATGACCTACAGGAGCAGCTCGACTTGGACATCTGGCAGCATGGCATGCCCGGACATAGAGACGCCTTGATCATGGTCACTCCGAACAACAGTAACTCATTCTTGGAAGCTTTAGATGCCAATGGAATCGTTCATTACTCACACTTAGCTGACGTCGCCAAGTAAGTATGTCATGTCATTCATGTTATCATTATTATCGACATATTCATTGTTACCGACATTATAATTGACCAAAATTTTACCTAACGTTAACTGCCCATGCAGTCCAGGATGGTAAATGCACTGAGGCTATTGGTGTTTGTCAAAAATTGGTCAAATATCAATATTCTAGTCAATTAGATATCTCAAGAAAAGTAACAAAAAAATCATTAGAAGCCATATTTTAAATGTATTCCCATTTTGCAGCCATAAAAAATCATATCTATTGTACATTAACTTTGCATATGCTCGTTGAATTTGTTTTAGATATTTCTCCAGTAAATACTTTAGAAGCTACAATACAACTTACTGCAAACTGAATAGCTAAGTTTCATAATCTACCGAAGTGAGCAATATTTTTCCCTTTAAAATGAAAAGTTCCCTTTAAATAATATGAAAACTAATAGCGGATGTATTTGTAAGTAATCTTATTGGAGCAATAAATGTTGGGTTAATTGATACCGAGATAATAGTATTATAGCTCAAGGTTTTTACGCAATTACATTATAAGGTAAATTACATTTATATTTAAAACGTGATATAATTCATGGTTTGTTCAAATGCAGGTGTATAAATTTAGGGCATTTTCGAATGATGCCTGCCTGGGTAGTACCACCCTCAAGTTTGAAAACCTGTCGCCAAATACCAATAGGTGTGTTTCCGGCAGCATCGCTTGAGAACCAATACCTCTAGGCTTAGTGTGTTTATCATCCTGAACCATATCGTCACTTAACATCTGGGGAGATTATGGTCAAAGCACTGGCCTATTCCGTGTAAAAAAAAACATTTATTATAACATAAACATAATAAAATATACTCCACAATCCGAAGAATTTTCTTAGTAACATTTATTTAGCGTGAAAGCCGTTTTAAGTCTCTCTTCAAGATTAGTAATCTATTGTTTACTGGACTTACGATACAATTATTTCTGGCGTTGATTACGAATAGCTATAATCGCTTGCAGGAGTCGCTATACATCAGCTGAACTGCATTCCTATTTACTAAAAGAAATATGTAGTGGAATTAAGCAAGTAGTTTTTACTTTTGTTCTTTGATTTATAATGCCTTTCTTATAATGCCTTCACATTCGACAATCCATTTTTTCTTTTGTACGCAGTTTTTTGAGTATAAAAACTATCAATATGAATGTTAAAAAGATACACTTATGTTTCAATTTATATCATAGGGCTTTGGAAGAAAATGAAGAAGATTTAACTCAATGGAGAAGAAGTAGAAGTAACAGAATGGTCTTCCAAGATTATCCGCGTTACGCAGAGGTTAAATTTTTAAGTTATTTATTAACCAAGGAATTTTAGCAACAGTGATTTAGCAATTTATAAATATACCTGGAAAACATTCAATTAAAATTAGTAAGAGGAAGCATAATTGATGTAATAATTAATAAATCTTTTTGTACAGGTAGACGCTTATTTGGAAAGGATAGCCGCTCAGTATCCAAATCTAGTAACTTTGGTGAATGCTGGCCCTAGCTTCGAAGGACGTGACATTAAATATTTGAAGGTACATCACCGCACATAGTTATATACTTTACTATCTTTTCTATGCAACTCTTTACTGCATACACGTCAATTGAAACTGGTTAATGTCTACTTTATCTTGTCTTTAATAATAAACGTATAAATCAAAATTATCAATCCATTAATGAAATTCATATATTATACTTTTCTTTTTATATTTCTTTGTCAGCAACGTTTGTAATTTGTCCACCAAAAGTCTTGAATGAATATTTTATGGTGTCTGATAGAAGAATATACAGAAAAAGAAAACTTACTGCGCCGACTTCAAACAACTTGGGCAAAAGATAATGAGATGTATATACATCTATAAATATTTATCACAGATATCAACAACAAACTTTAACGATCCGAGAAAACCAATCTACTTCATGGACGCCATGATTCACGCGAGGGAATGGGTAACTACACCTGTTACTCTGTACTCGATCTACCGGCTGGTGGAGAACTTGAGAACGGAAGATCGTGACCTTTTGGAAGATATCGACTGGATCGTTCTGCCTATCGTAAACCCTGATGGATATGAATTTAGCCATACCGATGTGAGTTTCCTAGTCTTTTCTATACCAGATATTTTGAAAATTATGATATACACGTTCTGTTCCACTTTTTTGCTTTACTACTATATGTTATCTAATAAGTTTCTATTTATCACTAAGTATCATTACTGAAGGTTTTTAGTTTTTATCTATCTAGATAATAGAGAGGCTTTGTTTTAATTCCTAATTCAATTTAAATATTTTATCTTATCTTGGGCAATTTTCATCAACAGATTATTTACTTAAAGTGCTAATAAAAGTAATGAAATTCAAAATTTCACAATATTGTTTTAAATATTTCAGGAACGTCTCTGGAGACGAACTCGGTCTGTCAACCTCACTGTAAGCGACACTTGCTTCGGAGTCGACGGCAACAGGAATTTCGACGTGGCCTTCAACACTGTCGGCGTATCACAAAACCCATGCGCCCAAACATATCCAGGCACTGAGGCTTTTTCAGAACCGGAAACTAGAATAGTTCGCGACATTCTCTTAGAATACTTGAATCGAATTCAATTGTACAACAACATCCATAGCCATGGGAACTATGTCCTTTTTGGTTACGGTTTCAATAATTCCCTACCATTTAATGGTCCTCAATTGCATCACGTTGCTGCAGCAATGGGAGCCGTTATGGATGCTCAGAAACTGCCACAGGCTGGCTTTTACTTGGTTGGAAACAGTGGTTTAGTGCTTTATGCAACTTCCGGGAGTGCTCAGGATTACGGACAGGTTAGTTAACATTTAGGTAACAACAAAAATGATTTTCAGAGTGTTCGATCATTTTCTAAATTACATTCAATCTATTTATTTAGTACTGTTTGAGAAATAGCATAGGAAACAAACTGATGTATAGATGTAAAAGGTCTAAGTTTGTAAATTACTTCGATGAAAAATCTTACCAGATAGGTAAACCTTTCATCAACAGCACTAACGAATGGATCAAAAGAATTCAAGCGATGTATTCTAGGCATGAACTGGTTCAGAATGGTGTGTAATCTTATCTATTTATCTCACTGATAAAGTGTTTGTTTTAAGCTGTTTTAATGAACATATCGAATGTTATTATACATTTTATCTAATTTCGACTTTAAAAAGGAAATGTTTAACACATTTTAACATTGCCGCGACTGATAAGTCTAGATCCAGTCAGATCAGAAGATTATGTACTAAATTCTTCAACTAAAATCTAATTGCGTTTCTTAAATTTCATCTTATGGTCACTTCTATGTCATCGGTTATTAATTTAAAGAAATAAATTTACTGAAGGTCATTTCAGACGAACAATAAATACCTAGTTTTGGTTTTTACATTTTTGTTTTTTTTTACACGGTATAGGCTCAGTGATTTGACCACAATCTCACCTAATGGTCCAGAATGGTAAACACACTAAGCCTAGATACTGGTTCTCAAGTGATGCTGCCAGAACACACTCTTTTGATACTTGGTGGTAGATTTGCAAACTTGAGGGTGCTAGCTACTAAGTCATGGATTATTAGAAAATACCACAATGCTATGATTTCCTTACGATGGATTTTATTTACCGAAAATGTAGATTTGTTATAGGGTTAAATTGAGGGTTTCGAACTTACGTCCATCAACGCAGAATCTGGCTGTACTATCAACTGAGCCATCTTCGCTTTCGTCGACGAACTGGAACTAATTCCAGCTGTTTTATCTTCTATGATGCCTAAAAGTAAATTAACCTTTGTTACATTCTTCTACCTTTCAGATTGTCGGAGTTCCGTTCTCATACACCTTGGAGCTACCAAGCTACGGTTATGACTTCAGAGTTCCTCCGTCCTATATGGACCATATGAACGAAGAAACGTGGCAAGGCATCGCAATCACCGCACGCCTCTCTAGAATCTACTACAACAGCCGATTTACTGGGACTTATTGAACTTAGACCTAAAGAATAAATAATATTAATTAAAAAAATCTATATATAATTTGTAATTACATTTCTTCTATTTATAATTTACATACTGTTAGTACGGAGCGTGGAGATGAATAAACAACGCCGGTCTGTAACGCACTGCCTTTATTCATAACATACAAGCACTTATAATGTGGCGCAGCCACAACATCATAATACGTACATATATAACATCTTCCCCCCTTTATTTTCCAATTAACTAAAAATGTTATCTGTAATCTACACATGGTATTTTCCGACGAGGACGACTAGGTGGTTTTTCTTGAATGTCAGTTACAACCTGTGAGGAGGGAGTGCCAAAACGAGGACTGCTGGAATCAACTGGATCTGTGCCACGCAAAGTACTGCTGACGTTCATCCCTGTAGTCGATATGACTTCACTAGAGATTCTTTGCTCCGGATATTCCTTGTTGACTATATTTATGTCAACATAATCAGTTAGTATTCTCCCTTGCTGAACTGTTGATATTTCACTCGGTTGCTTATCTTGACCAGCTATATCTAAAAAGGAACATTCCTTCCGTAGATATAACTGGTTTCTATGTCTACGTATTTCTTTGTCCTGTCCCGGTATATTTATTACATAAACCAACTTGCCGGTTCTTTTATTAATAATTCCTTTTACCCGATAGTATTTATTTTTATTAACAAACTGTTTGACCCATACGCTTTCCCCGGGTAAAAATTCTCTTTTAGAATGTCCCCCATAATTTTTAATCTGCGAAACTGTTTTTTCCTTTATCAGAGAGGATAGTTGTGATGGCGAGGAAGACGTTTCAGCTGTCAAAAAATCCAAACGCGATCGTAATTGTCTACCGAAAACTAAATATACCATCCATCTAGTCAGGACAGGTGGAATTTTTTGTCAAAATCACATAAATGGGATTAAAGAGTAATTTTCTTTCCATTGTAATGTAAATAAAATGCCAATACGACTGTCAAAATTTCTATTTGGTTATAGAAATTCATAAAATAGTACAACAGAAAGATCACCGGTCTATTTAGTTTTCGGTAGACAATTACGATCGCGTTTGAATTTATTGACTGCTGAAACGTCTTCTTCACCATCACAACTATCCTCTCTGATAAAGGGGCAAGGTGATTTATTTAATAAATATACCGAAGTCACAACATCATTATACGTACATATATAACACATACAAAATTTTACCAGTGTCTTATGGGTAACATTATTTGTTCAATCTTGTGTCAACGTTTCTAAGTTCCAGTAAAATGGTAGCTCATCTTCGAAGAACTTCTCCTGGATTTTTCGTGGCATTTCCTGATAAAGATTTTGCGTCATTATTTCCGATACAGTTCACCTGTACACAATAAGAATACTATTTTATGCAAAACGCCACCAAAATCACATAAAGTATGGATAAATATGCAAATTAATTAAAGGGCAATATCTAGTACAAGACAGACTAAAACCCCGTGAAAATCTTCCATTATATTTATACCTTTGTCTAGACCATGCACCCAAGTCTAATGTCAGGAACTCTTCATACACGCTCGAAAAATTACAGCTAATTATTAGAACTTTTTACGAAGTCCTTGAGACATCTCATAATTAGCTCTCCGTGTCATTATAAACACACTTTACTTATGCAAAATAACCAATTTTATATCACATAAAATCCCATCAAAATTACATTATATGGGGTGAAAAAGCTAATAAAGTACAATCGAGGAGTAGTACATGGTAAATTCCTGAACTAAGATTATGGTCTGAAGACCTTTTACACTTTCAACAGACCTGTGTGGGGGGAGATCTTAATGCCACTCAGTTGGAACTAAGTAACAATAAGTAAGTAACTCGTCTTATGATGTAAAATATGCGTATATGCATTTAGTTTCTTTGTTACTTTGTACATATCTAATGATAAATATGTCGAATCTAAAAATATAGATTCTCAAAGTTACAAATGCATATAGCAGTAATAAATTATCACTATTGTTAACAATATTTTCGGCACACATCCGGCGGCGCCTTAAGATATTATCTGCCTACATCCGGAAGGACCGTATCTCACCTGCCACATGTCATATTCCATGAAATGACTATATAAGGCTCTGTAGAGCCAACACAGGGACATTTGAGTTCTATCTGCTAAGGTGAATGTTCCTGATATAATAAAGTGGTGACGTGGAAATAATACATAGTAAGAGTGTTTAACAATAATATAGCGGCAGTATTTCAACAGTATATAATTGTATTATGACTCTTCAAAATAACGTTTTAGGGATTTATAGTATATTTAGGGTACAAAAAAGATCTACAAAGTTATAAATAATTATAATCAAGTCGGATAATTTTTTTTACAGAAATAACAGCTTATTAATAAATGATACCAGGAATTTGCATAAAATATTGGAGTGTGTCGAAGTTAATCTCTAGTTAGAGATCAATAATTAATAAGTACTAAGTTTCAGAAAATTATATTAAGAATAACAAACTATTTATTTGATCCCACGTGGAAGAAATAGCGCACTGGAATTTATAAAAGAAAAAAGATTCATGTTAATCGGTTCAGTGGTTTTCTTGTAATAACCTAACAGACGTCCAAACAGACAAACAGGCGTTTCATTTTAAAATACGTGCGGGTTAATAACGTTAATACGTTTAACCTTTAAATTATAATATTTGTGCCTAAAATGCTACGCAGGAAACTATAAGCCACTCTTAATCAGAATATAAGGTAGCACATGCAAATTAACTGACAAACAATACAGCTCATGCAGTGACATCAGTCCGCCTTGATGTAGCGCATCCGGGGCCAATCGGTGCGTGTTTAGAATATTATAATTACAATCTGCTATAAAGGGATCAATTTTAGTGGTCACAAAGTGAAAATAGTGCATGGTTCCTTGAAGTTATTAAGTGTATTTGTTTATTTTACTTACAACTAGAGAAGCACTAAACCGATTGATTTTAATAATTTAATTACATAAATCAGGTCTAGAACGGTGCGCACATGTAGTTTCATTACTCGATTTGTCGGCCTGCTTGCACGGGCCGTGGTCACGAGACACCTGAGGTGTTGCGGTATCTTAGTCACTGGGGTAATTATATGAATCTACCCTCGACTCTATGCGGTCATTAATGATATATCGGCACACTACATTTAATGTATAAAATTTAAATGATGTCGATCGTAAGTGAGGTTTAGTTTTTCATTAATAGACCACAGTCGATTCGTGAGCACGGTCTATGCAACCAGTTCGGAACATCGAGTGATGTAAACATACACTCTGGACTTTAATACTCTGGACACTCTGGACATACACTCTGGATTTTAAGAAGTGGTCATAAATATTTTTTATCTCTTTCTCAGTTCCCGATATCTATTTATTACTAATAATATACTGTTGCAAATTTCAACTAAAGATTTCCATAGCAGTTCACTTCTGACACGGGTACACAGTACGCGTTCTTTTTTTTTTAATCATACATATACTAACTACTACTACCTGGCTAGATTACATTTTATGTTCAATTACTATTGATAATGAATAGAAGTTACAGCGAATTAATTCGACAAATACAAATTGCGTGCAATTTTTTCAATTAACAAATTTATGAAAAATGAACGAACATATTTTTTTTATCTCATCAAAAAGTGAACCATAAATAGGGTTGACCATCGAAAACAACATTATAATGTGATCAAATTAAAGGAACTTTACCTAATAATTTAAAATTATTACAAGTAAGAGAGCACATTATGGTGTTACACTGTACATGCTTCACACAAGTTAAATACTATATAATACATATTCGCCTTGCAAGAAAAAGATAGAGCATCCCCTCTCAGTCGTCACCTATTTCTTTTAATTCTTGTATCTCCTGAATTTGGTTAACCAAACTAGCTACGCCCGCGTTTCATAAATTCTTCACTGCATTTTCATTTTTTTATCTATCCATCCATTCAACCGAAAGACGTCATCTGCTGGGCATAGGTCTCCTCCGAAGATCTCCACGACGAGCGGTCTTGCGCCACCCGCATCCAACGGATTCCCGCGACACTCACCAGGTCGTCGGTCCGTCCACCTTGTGGGGGGCCTACCCACGCTATATCTTCTAGTGCATGGTAGCCATTGCAGAACACGTTGGTCCCATCGGTTCTGAAAGCAATATGCCCAGCCCACTGCCACTTGTTTAGCAATTCGTCGGACAATGTCGGTAACTTTAGTTCTTATGTGGATCTCCTAATTCCTAATTCGATCACGCAGTGAAACTCGAAGCATAGCCCTCTCCATTACTCTTTAAGCAACTTTGAGCTTTCTTATTAGGCCCATTGTGAGCGACCACATCTGAGCCGAATGTCATCACTGCCAACATACATTAATCGAAGACTCTAGTCTTGAGGCATTGCGGTATTTTGGCCGAGAAGATTTTGCGCGTAGCTTTAAAAATTATTAATTTTAAATTATTTTTTTAAATAGTAAGTAAGTACGTAAGTAGTACGCACTTGCCCGTAAAACTGCTTCGATTCGGGTTTTATTAATTTTTTTTTTGAGTTTTAATTCGTTTACGCGGAATCCTAATTATATTCGAAAATTAAAATTACCTTAAGCTACCCAGAGTAACTTAAGCTATCTACCAAAATTTCCGTCAAAATACGTCCAGCCGTTCCGGAGATTACCCGTAACAAACAGACAGACATATAGAAAAAATTTAAAAATTGTATTTTTGGTATAGGTATTTCCTATACATTTATATCTATTTAGAAAAAAATAATGTTGACATATACTAAGTATTATTTTGGGTATAAGTATTATTTTCAATTATATTGTTTTACAAAAAAAAAACATGACCATGTTATACGACGAAAGTCACTAGAGTGGCTAATAAGTTATTACCATATATATTTTACATGTGATAATTTGAACAATCAACATACAACCTTATGTCAACGCGTGCGCAATCAGAACCAGTTTGAATGACGCCCGCGCGACGTTGCCGTTCTGTACATTGACAGCCAACACGTCGTTTTCCAACAAGGTACACTACCTGTACTACACAGGTCGATACGGAATTGATAAAAACGGTTACAAAGACATATTTTGCTAGCTTAAACACATAATTAACAGAATGATTTCAACTATACATATGTGTGACTAAAGCTTGTGCGTTTTCTCTATAAAATAAACCTAAGCGGTACAAATAGGTTTTCCTTATTTTATAAATGTGTTACGCCTAATTATTTATTTAAAGTAACCCAATATTTACCACAGACGCATTTGCCTAAGATTTACGTTACTGTGTCAATGTGTACAGTCGCTACGTGTTTTGCATTTTGATTTAAGCATTCCTTTGTGAAGACACTGTGTTGAACCGTGTTTGATGATGAAAACGCTGATAGTTCTCGCCTCTCAGTCGCGCTGCTCGCAATTCCATTGTCACAGATTGATTCGTAAAAAAAACACGTGTTCCTTGAGTGGTTTTATAGATAATGTTTACATTTTTTATTGTTTAGTGCTTTGTTTATTTTTGACATATTTTTTTAAAATCATCGTGAAAATGTTTCTATCGTATGAAGTTATGGCTGTTTTTGGCGTGTCTATGGTATGTGAATCGTGGTTTTTGTTCCTAATTATGTAAAATATATTTGTATTCTGTGGAATTCAAGTTTTTATATGTTGCGTTTGCTTCCATCACCTTACGTAATAAATACATATTATAGAAAATTCGTTAATGGAAAAATTTTGGTTTAAGTATTAACCGTAGGTTGTTATTTTATTTTGCACTAGCTGTGTGCCCGCGGCTGCGCCCGCGGTTCATGCTTCGCGGTTCTTCATTGAAGAATATAGTTTTTTTATTTTTTTTACACGGAACTATATACCAGAACCTATTTTCCTTAAAAAAATTGTAGTTAAGAGAAATAAATAATATAAAAAATACACACAATTTTGGGTAGGGGAGGGGGTAAACTAAAATCTTACTATGTACCACCAGGGGTTATCGCAAATTTGCCGGCTTACTTCCATATCTAAGGTTTGGTAGGATTCTCGTGCAAACCTGGATCATGCACATGCTAGCTAGAAGCTTTACTCGTCCTTGAAGTGTAAAAAACAAATTAATATATTTTGCTTTTACCATACATTACTTACATATATAATATTTAAAATATATTATATACATTAGTAAAGCATAACAAGTCACGAAAATATTCACAAAAACCTTTGAATATTTTTAGTGATTTAATGATGTGAAACATTTACAAAGGATTTATAAAATTTTGTGCGAGTGACCGTACTGAGATATGTTATATACCTTATATAAAATAGGTATAAAGTAATATATACCAATAAGACGTACTTCATTCACTATTATCGACTCGTTCTATATATTAACTGGTAAAATTACATTATTTTTAAAAAGTCACGTGTCAGAAATGAAACTTCTTTTGCAATTGCAACTGGAACAACAAATTAGTAAACAATTCGATATCAGAGACTGAAAAATAGGTAAAAAATATGTATGAACTTCTAAAGTACTAAATAAAAGCGAATAGAACGCAAAGAGGAGAAAATAATTCTAAAGTCAAAAAGTTTAGAGTGCTTTTTAGTTGTGCTGATTTAAAATGGAATCATGTCATATCGACTTCGTATTTCTTGAGTTAAAAAACCCACTAAAGGTTAAAAAGGCTGAGACAAGTTACCTTGTATTCTATAAGGATCACTTTGTAATATTTCCTTAAACTTTTTGCAACAGGAAATTGTTCACATAATTAAAGAAAAAACCTCACACCTTATAACATCAGACTTCGCATTTATTGTAATTAGTTTACTAACTTAATAACTGTATTGTTTTTTTTATTTTTATTTATGGTCTTAAAATTATGGTTTTAATTTAATATTACTTATCTCTAAATACATAATTTAATAAATTAATAATGTTTTTTTTATGATTATAATGGAGATACAGGAGTTGTATTGATTTTTTTGACAAAAAATAAATTACTTTGACTAAAAAAATAATTATGGCGCAAACTATCGGAGAGAGTTATCAGGTATTACTTAGCTTTTAGGTTATTATTTAGAAATAAGTGACTTTAGGGCTTTAGGACTTTAGGGCAGACAGTATACACTCAATAAACAATACCCAACAAAAATATGATTCTGATAATGGAGTTTTTGCTGGGCTCTCAGCCTGTCGTTTAGCATCTATTGTCTTTAATTGATTAACTTGCGTATTTACCTTATATTGTGTAATTTTAATGGTATCTGTATGATGATTGATTGAGTTAGGTTATTGTGCACTGGTGAAATGTATTGGAAATAATGAAGCGAAACGTTAATTACGAGGTGCCATGAATATTCTATGGAAAGTTCTAGGAAGATGAGTTTTGCTCGATAACAAAGCTCAAAGTTCCTCAGAGGGCAATGAAAGAAAGAAACAAAATATTTTATTCCAGCAAACACACTGACACACAATTTACAAAAAGTAACATTATAATAAAATTTTACTTAAATAATGTCTGAGTGTCGCTAGGCAACGGTACACAACTCAGCATAAGCTAACTGCCACCATCACAGCGCTGATTTTCAGTTCTAACCAAGTGGGTTTTAACGATGGCGTTGAATATAAGGATGCAAACTAGTACATTATCCCTACATAAATTCAATTAGCAACATGTAATTTAATGCTTTGAACTATGTGTCAATGTAAGGCTCTCTCTCTGTTCCGTGTTCCGTGTAGTATAAATGTCGCTCTGTGTATTTAATTTAAATAAAAGTTAATAACCCTGAGAATTAAAGTCTCGCGTCTTATTTCATCACATCCTAATAATTATTATAGTACATTAGACCTTAGTTTAAAATTAAGGGAACATTGATATAAATATTAAATACCTACCTACCTATTCAACTGAAAGACGTCCACTGCTGGACATAGATCTCTCCCTAAGATCTCCACCACGACCAGTCTTGCGCCACCCGCATCCAGCGGATTCCTGGTCGGCGGTCCACCTTGTGCGGGATATACCCACGCTACGTCTTCCGGTGCGTGGTATCCATTCGAGAACTCGTTGGCCCCATCGGGCATCAGTTCCACGAGCAATGTGCTCAGTCCACTACCACTTAAGTTTAGCAATTCTTCGGGCAATGTCGGTTACTTTAGTTCTTCTATCGATCTCTTCATTCCTGATTCGATCACGCAGTGAAACTCCAAGCATAACCCTCTCCATTGCCCTTTCAACTTCCTTATTAAGCCCATTGTAACCGACCACGTCTTAGTGCCGTATGTCATAACTGGCAACACACACTGCTCGAAGACTTTCGTCTTGAGACACTGCGATATCTCGGACGAGAAGATTTTGTGTAGTTTCCCGAAGGCAGCCAAGACGAGTTGGATTCGACGATTTTAACCTTTTACATCAATGGATATTAATACATAAATACATAAATAGGACAGAATATGTACATAATATATACTATTTATATTCATATTCATATAAATATGAATATAAATAGTCTAGTCTATATGGACAGCAAATTAAACAAAAAATAAAGGTAAAATGAATTAAATAGCTGAGACGTCTGAATTATAGTTTTCAAAGCGCAGTTGAGAATCTAAAAAAAACTTTTTTAGTTTTAATTTTGAAAGTAACTAAACTAAGCGTCAATAAGCGGCGATATGTTGTTCCAACACTTACTAGCATCATAACGAACAATGCTGCTGTATCATGACGTGGTGTCAGTAACTGTTGAGACGTAACACTGCGGTCACATTGCTCGCAGAACCGATGGCCGATGGGGCTAACGGGTTCTCGAAAGGCTACCATGCAACGTTAGACGTAGCTTGTGTAAGTCCCCCCACAAAATGAACCGACGACCTGGTGAAGGTCGCGGGAATCTGCTGGATGCGAGTGGTGCAAGACCGGTCGTCGTGGAGATCTTTGAGTGAGATGTATGTCCAGCAATGGACGTATTTCGGTTGAATGGATGAATGGAGCTTAAAAACGTTGCTATAAGATTGAAAACTTATCGCCAACTTATCACATGACGCTGGCATAATTGTTTATGTAAATCATAGATTGCTATTAACCAAGAAGAAGAAGATTCTAACACTGACGACAGAAATCATTGTGATGATTACTTTAAAATTTCTAAAGAGATATTCTCGCAATATTATCATCCATTATGACTCACAAAGACTTGATCTTGTAAATACGTCATATTTTCTTTGTATGAATAAAACCCGTGTTATCTATCAGAAATAACTCTCCGCAAATGTTGACATCATATTACCTAGACTTCTTCTTGTTACAAACATTAAAATTATTATTCAAAGATAATAATCATTATAAAATACAATTTTGTGTTTCTTTGTAAATCAAATTAAGACGACAATAGAAATGAAATGACTTACTTGAAATAGCAAAGAACTTTTTATATTGCTTGCTTTAAATTGGCAGTTTCCCCTTATACTGTAACTTAGTTTCAATATCCATTAGTCTTTTTTAGTCCTCTAATTATAGTCCTCTATTTCAACTCCTGTAAAGCAAGACAGGCGTGTTCGAGTTTGTTTTTCCAATGAAATAAATGTTGATAGGAAGAACCTTGACAGCTTCACTGAACTTTCGGGGCGAGCGCTTGGGCGCTCAGGTCGGAGAATGGTAGTTAACGCAAGGGTACGAAAGTGGTACGGATCTCGGTTTAGGTTTCTACCTGATACGTAATCCCACGGAAATTGCCCCTCGCTAAAGCTATAGTAGTTAAGGGATATCACGGATCTTTACGGTCCCTTACAGAAACCCAGTGTACCTGCGTGTAGCAATACTAGTTGCAGGAGTGTGGGAAGCAGGGTCATGCGTACTAGTTTATAAGTACAATAGTATAAGACTGCTTAGATTCTCCTGGGAACGTAATCAAGTTGGGCAGGCTTAACCTATGAAAACTCTTATGTTTCTTAGATATGCATTTTGGGACGGAATCTGGGGACACTTTCACGTTCTTCCAGAGAGGAAACCATAGCTAGCGCAAGGACACCAAAGTGCTATGAACCTTGGCTACAGTTGCTAAATGTATATGAATTCCGCAAAATTTGGCTCTAATTAAACCCTAAAAATGTCTAAAATAATTTGACTATCAGAACAAATAGTCTAACTGTAAATACTCCCTGTACCGGCAAATGGTTCAACTGCTTGAAATATGATAATTAAACCAGATGTATGCAATATTTACTAAAGGGGGCGTCGATTTACATGTATATTTCTGTGATACGAAATGTGGATAAAGATAAGAGTATTAGTTTCAAATTTAAATTTAAATATGTTTCATTGGCCCGGTGATAACTTACTTAGTTAAATAATACCCATATAATCGTGTTCGCACTCAAACACTCTATCATTGTATTTGAAATTCTTCAAATTCCAGCTACACGGCGTCTCTAGAAATTGTTTTTTTTTTTTTTTCTCTGGGAATTGTTTTTTTTTTTTATGTTTAACCGTAATTCCAAACGTTTGTGTGATTTTTTTCTGAGAAATATCGTTGTTTTTATGGAATATCCATGGACGGAAACCTAATTTTTATAATAAATATCAGAAATTTATATTTGTGAAAATTAAATAAGTTTTTATTTTTTGTATATATAATTGAAACATCAGGATTAAAAATAATCTAAAGCCAAACAAGAGTTTATTTTTAGCTACAATTTCATTTTCCTTATTTCACAGATCGTGTCTTTCTCCGTATCAGTGGTGATTTTGATGGTCGTCGCCGCGAAACGAGGCCTCTTAAGAGTGGGAGCTCGTAATAAACACGCCACTCTGTCTGGCGTACTACTTCTCCCGCCAAGCGCTATGCAACTACCGAAATCAGTTGAAATGGCACCGCTGGCAACGTACACCGCATAAATAATTCATTATCTACATACACCACATGAATATCATATTCCAGATCTGATTTTAAATATACGGAAACGACCAAAGAATGCCTGTTAATTAGGCAATTTATTACACTTTGCGATGTGTCTTTTATTCTCTTCATTTACTCTGCGTTATTTAACTAAATGATACTTTGTATTAATAATAGACGGAAAATGAAGTATAAAAATTAAAAAGTGACTTAACTAAAAAAAAATCTTAATTCATATAATTTAAAGTCAGAAGAAGAGAGTGCCAATATGTTTTGTCTCTCTCGTCGGTTGCGGTAATTATATGGTCAGTTTTATGTCGCAGCAATTTTGGCGCGTAAACGATATGCGATAATTGCTTTAATGGCGAGAAATAATTATGAACGTTATTCAAAAAGTCATTTAATTGTAGAGTTTCAAATTAAAAGGCGAATTTCTCAATTTGACAGGATTTTATTATATCTATTTCATTCGCAAATTCGTATTCAAAGGTGAGAAAATGAATACTTATTAAAAATAATCAACATTAGTTTTTTTTTTATTTGCTTTACCAATATACTGGCGTTTTGCGGTTGACTATCATTTCTACGCACTACATAAAAATTGTCAGTGTGTACGAAGCTTAATACTGTTGTAATCATAAATTTATATTGTTAGATACGCCTTATTACATATGACAACACTCACAACAGTAAAGAATCTCTAGGAGCACGCGTACGAGCTTACTAAGAATGCGTGAAAGAGATCATAAAATATTGACATTTGTAATCATACTAAGAGAAAAAGAAATAGCAATAATACCACGAATCACTTGCGATTTTAGTTTTTTTTAATGTTACCTATTTCTGATGTTCGAAGTCGCATCTAACGATTGCTAATCTCCGATCTAATCTAAATCTATGATGATAATCCTTAAGTCATTTATTATAGTAAATCAAATAAAGATAAAAGATTTAACTCTTAAATCTATATTGTCAATGCGAACAAAAAACGATGTAAGATAATTTAAAATTATTATTAAATAAAATGTATAAAATTGTTTTAAATTTTGTTGCTTTTTTCATTATTGGTAAATACCTACTTGCTCAACTATTTTGTCTGGTTTGGTATGAATAAAACGTATTTTTAATGTTTTTCACCACAATATCATCTGATGTTAAGTGAGGATATGATCCAGTATGGTAAACATACTAAACCTGGAGGTACTGGTTGTGATGCCGGAGCACACCTATTGGTATTTGAAAGGTTTTCAAACTTGAGGGTGGTAACTATCCCAGGCGGGCATTTTAAAGAATGCTTTACCACCACGCTATGGTTTTCTCACGATGTTTTTCTTCACTGAAAACTCGGGTTCACGTTAAAATTGGATAGATGTGGTCAAGTCTGACGTACTCTCGTAATCCACGTATCCACGCGTAATCCAACCGCACTGCCAACTGCGCCATCCTCGCATCGGTTTATAAAACGCTTAAAAAATTTTAGCAAGCTTTAAATTATAATTGGTCATAAATTAGTTAAAATATACCATAAAATAAAAACGTGCGTATGGATTAACAGATCTAAAAGCTATTCCATACATTCTGTAACCTCATAGGCGTTTCACGTGGTATATATAGCTTGCGTAGTTGATTTTTTCAATTTGTTTTTAGTAAATACAAATGAACTGAATTAATTATAATGAGACGAAATTTGAATTCTAGTTGCTAAGTATGTAGGTGGAAGTTTGAATACCATCTCATCCAATTTTAAGAGACAATTTTCAAATGATAACACGCTTAGAATAGAGGTACCGGCTTCCGATACACCTATTCTCATCTTCAGAGTGCAATCCAAGTTGGAATAGCAAGGTCACGCTATGGCTCCATCACGATATTTTCCTTCGCTAAGACCTCCTACTGAATTCTCGCATGAATCGAAACGTTGTCCAACCACAATACCCCTGTAAAATCATCACTTTAAACATCAAACCATTAAAATGGACTAACCCCTGAGTCTAACTATCGAGAGGCTTACAGACATATGTGTTTGATATCGACTTTAATATATAAAAATACCTACCTATAGGATTATAAGAAAGCAAAAAAGTTTATACATTTTTATGATAATGAGACTTGAAGCAGTAGGAAAATCTTTACATCCGCCGCTAGTACGAAAACATCCGCTCGCATTTATTTAACTTTATTCACCGCGAGTCGGCTAAGGAAAGTGCCAATCAGCTCCGTTCACTTCAAACCGCTAAGGAGATCCGCGTAAAAAGAATCGAACGAGGCTCTACGATAAAATCAAATCGTCCGCCATCGGGAGAGAGGAAATGCGCACTCGCTTTTACAGGAAAAGTCGCTGCGGCGGCGGAAAGAGGGCGGGCGGCGGCGACCGCGGGGAACGGTAAACAAACTTAATTCTAGTGATGCCACGTTACTAGTTTTTATATATATCGATACAGTGGATTTTATATTGACTGTAAATTATACAATATACATTATAATAACGATTCAGTGGTATTGTGGTCGGATTTATCTATCCCATATAATAAGCCTGAGCTTTCGATGAAGGAAAAAAACGCACGAAAAAACATCGTCACTTAAAATCATCTGAGATTTTGGTCATAGTGCTGTGACTATAGAATAGGCATAAAAGTATACACCATAGTGTTTAAATTAAAATAATAGTAATAAATCACGACATTGGATTGTGCTGGAAAAGACAATGTTGCAAATCTCTATGAAGGAGGAACACACATATTTATATAGAATTTAATATTGTCTATATGTATCCAAAATTCAAAAAACTAAAAAAAAATATTTAATGTAGTCTGGCAAGATTTAAAGCAGTCTGTATGTAGTTTTAATATTATCTGTTCATATGTTATATGTTCTGTTTCAACTGTGCCGTGTAAAAAAAGGTCGTTATTAGGAAAACATTAATTTCTTATCTGGAGCAGCGCGTATTATGAAGGTAAAAAGTATAAAATAATACAATAGCCAGCGTTAAAGGGATTGTTCCCAACAGTCTGATGTTGGAAGTAATAGATGTAATAAAAACTGAAGAACTTTTCAAACATCTATATTTTTATGTAGATATAAATATTGAACATCATTATGTCAGGAAACGAGAAAATTTGCATGTCTAGCAACTGTGATATACTATACTATCTGTCAAGTTTCTTTCTGAGTTAGCCTTTCAAAGTGGTTCGTCTTGTTCGAACTCCATTTTTTTTATAAATCTGTTTGTATTCTACATTAACTAGGTGATTAATTTATTACTTTTTAGGCAATTACGATGGTATTTTCAAAATGATCAAATGTAAATATATCTAGATTTAATCTAACACCGATTCCGATATAGCCGGAAAAAATCAATTATCGCGGATATGTAGGTGTCGGAAACATCTCTACCTAATTCGTTGTTATGGAAAACTGGAATAGGGAAATTCTAAATTGATTTTGATAAGCCGCTTGTGGACGGTGTACGTGATTCCTTTCAGTGTATCATTAAGATTAGTTGTTTTTTTTTTCGAACTGAACATGTTATTGACATAGAAAACCTTTACAGCGGATTTTTTGGCATTTTTTTTATAGTCAGCGCTTTTTCGATTTTGTCATGTGGCAACTAAGCCCTGGTATGACAATCAAAGTTCATACAAAATCTAATATTTGAAATCTGATATTACGAATATTTAAATATAAGGTTAAAATAAAACAATTTTACAATGAAAAACATTTCGTAGTGACATCTAACATGCCTTAATATTCTTACTTAAATATATCTATCAATGTTTGAAATAAAATGATTGGTCAATCACTGTTATAAAAAGAAAAAAAAGATAAATGTCTACAGCAACATATAATTGTCTATATTAGAATTTAAAAAGAAGTTCTCATTGTTTAATTAATTATATGGTTAAGTTTAATATAATTAGTTAAAAAATAATAAATATTATGTTTAGTTCAAATATTTCATTCAATTATCAAAACTAAATATAATTGCATGTACGAAAAAATGATTAACTATTGTAACTATATCCAGTGAATTATTGTTATTTACGAGCGAAGCCGCGACCTCAGCTAATTATTTACGTAACTCAGTACGAACACCAAACGGAACCGTGTTCCTTGTCATTATTTTTAACACTTAAGAACCTGGGCTTATCATGCACATAATTTTCAAGAAAAATGTACAAAGGATTCTCTTGTCCCCGAGTGTAAGGGTGATTTAAAATATCTAGGAGGGGGGGCGGCTGAGTTCGGGAGGGACTCCCGATTATAATAAAGGATAGCTTAATTAACTCCCTGGGTTGTTCACTTGGAACCTACGTATAGTTTAGCATTTCTTCTAGAGCGTTTTTTTAACCGCTCACATATAAACTATTATATGAGCGCTTAAACTCTTAAATTAAATAATTACTCGTAACCCGTTCTATTATTTACTAACTCTATCTAAAATATACACTGAAACTTGAAATAGAATATATCTATAATTTATAAAACATAATGATATATACCAAATCAATGTTTCGTGAGTCATACAGAGTCATGTAAAAATAGGTATTGATTATTTTGTATTAAATAAATTAACAAAAAAATTTTTTTTCAATTAATAAAATTATTCCTATTTAACAAAAAATAAGTGTTCTAATATAATAGTGTATTTTCTAATGCCCGCCTGCGTAGCTAAAACCCTGAAGTTTCAATATCTGTCGCTAAACAAAAACACCATTGATGGATTCCGGTAGTATCATTTGAGAGCCAGTAGCTTTACGTTTAGAGAGCCTACAATTTTGGGTCATATCATTACTTAAGATCAGGTGAGATTATTATCAAAGAGTCGTTCATATATCGCAAAAAAAAGTGAAAACATGGATTTCATGACTCAACGGTCAACCCTTACTTGTTTTTCTTTTATACTGCATAATCTCAGCGCTTTGATCACAATCTCGGCCTGATGTTATGTGACGATGTGGCGCAGGATGATTGATGAAACATAGAGGTACGAATTCTCAAGTGATGCTGCCGGAACACAGCTATTGGTTTTTGGCGATAATTTTTTGATAACTTGAGGTTGATAGTTAGCCAGGCGGCATTATTACAAAACACCCTACCAACATGTTATGGTTTCCTCGCGATGCTTTCATTTCTTCAAAAATCAGACGCAATATAAAGTTGAATAGGTGAGTTAGAACCTACATCCGTCGACGCGAAATCCGACCGCACTACCGACTACGCCAGCATCACTTCACACATTTATACATGTATAACCAAAATATTAGATGCTGGCAATTAGAATTGTGATCAAAATAACCTCCGCGTTTCAAACGCTTGTCTGCGCGAACTACATTAGAACAAACCTCCAGGGGACGCCATTCACAGAGACCTCTTATTTTACCTCCAGACTTTTGACGCCCGGCCTCTTAATATAGCGTCTTGGGAAAAATTAAATTTCCAACTTTGATAGTGACGTCTATTTTGAATATCGTCTGGCATATTAATTAGTGTTTGACGGGTCCTCGATTATTACTTAATTATATTCATGTGAAATTAATTCATAGAACACTAATTGTACGAACAGGGCTTTGTGTTAATTGTTGTGTAATTGACATTTGTTTTTATATAAATAAAAACCTTATATACTTGAAAAAAGCGATACATACATCTATACAAATAAATAAAATTGAAGACGTGTCTGTTTGTAAAATCAAAATAATAACTTTATACTAAAAACATGAAACGTATGTATATACGGTACTCATACCAACAATTGTCCGACTTTTCCCGCTAATTTCAGGAACGGCTGAAATTAAACTGGATATTTACTTTTACGGTGTTCAGTCTATTGGGTGATTTTTATTTGTGATATGTCGTAATTTAGGTATTCACTGATTTAGGTAACAAATGACTTCAAGAGACGAGAGACTAATATGCTTATAATTATTATCCTACATTATATAACACGTAAAAATATATACTAACTGATATTTAGCTAAAGAATGTTGCTATTATTTAATAATGTAAATCGGTTGAGCAGCTATTGTAGAACATTAATAGACAGATAATGGAAGGAGAATTATATATTTTTTTGTTACATTTATTCCTTGCAAGCTGTGTGCCAGCGGCTACGCCCGCGTTTCATATAATACAGTTTTTCATTATTTTTCATGTTTTTTTTTTGCTACTAACATTAAGCAAAGATATTTCTCACAAATTCAAATAGCTGCCAGTAAAACTGTGCATTGAATCGGATTTTATTCCAATTTTAGTGAGTTTTAATTTTTTAACGGGAAGTCCTATTTATTTTAAAAAAAATTAAGTAGTCTACATTACGCGGAGTAACTTCAGCTATCTAACAAAACAACAAAGAAAATCCCGTCCAAATCGAAAATTTATTCGAAATTTTCCAGAAATTAGCCGTTACAAACAGACAAAAAATTTTAAAAATTGCATTTTTGGTATAGGTATCGTATACAAATTCATTTATATTTTATAAAAAACGGACGCTTCAATTTTATATATAATATTAATAACAACAAAAATTGTTATTCTTTGAACGATTCTACATCGCGCTATGGTAAGAACCATTTGTCTTCCATTTTATATATATGTTTTCGAAACCGTCTACGCTTCAATTTTATTTATTAATATAGATATAAATTAAGGAAAAGGAAAAGGTAGATCATGCAGCCAAGTCTGACGTTAGGAAAACTATTAATAAACGTGGTAACAAAATGGCGGCTCTTTGTTACAGCTATTTCAATAGAGTGGTTGGGAAAATTCACGCTCAATGTCATTATTTTCAATTCACTTCACTTGTGTACTGCAACTAAAGTATATCACATATAATGCCACCAACATCATATAATAATTATAGTCAAATACTGCAAGTTAATGAATTAAAAATATCTCTCTAAGGACATATATTATAATTGTTTATATAATGTAGTAACTGGCAAGCTGAATGTGCATTTTTGAATTTATTAAAGGAAATAACCTAGTAACGACTTGTATTAGCAGAATACTAAATACTACATACATAACATACATACAAACATTGATGCGTATTTATACTCTCTCTCTCTCTCTTTGTTATATTTTTATCACAATTTATTAACTTTAAAACGAAAAATAAGAACTCTATCAGAATCTGTAGTCTATAAAAATAATATAAGCAAAATAAATCAATGCAAATATTTAGAGATATACACGATCGAGATATATAAATCTAAATCTGGGTACTAGATTATTCCGGTGTTATCTAAACGAGATAAACACGGGTAAGGCCGTATGAATAATTCATTCCGAACTATAGCCAACTATAGCTGAGTCAGTTCGTCACGCGCGCTCTACTGGTGTTTGCATTACGACATGTTCTGAAACTTAAATATTGAATACATATTGAGACACTAAAGATTGCCTTATCTTAATCGGGAACCTTTGAAAATATTAGAGAAGAAAATTAATGTACTTGAGATGTGGCAGCCACACATCGAGAACATTTGCATTTTTACTGAAAACTGAAAAATCATAATTTTTTTACAAGCCAATTATTACTGAATATATATTGACCATGTAATGAAATTTGTAATACAAAACACAAGTAATATATTATATATGCGATGCGACGTAACTTAGTATATAGTATATAGAAGAACCGTTCTCATTGAAATTTGGCATAAAGATAACCTAAGAAGTGAAGAAGGCCATAGACTAATATCCTGAATATTTGTAAGAAGACGGAACAAAAATAGATTTTCGCAATGAAGTCAGAAAGAAAATTGGTTTAATTCGTGTTTCGGATAAACGCTTTAATTAGATAAGGAATATAAAAACATACACAGACGAACTCACATAATAAAGGTGTGTTTAATATAAAATAAATAGATTCCTTACCCAGTGGTCGGTTGTGTAAATTTGTATATAATGAAATGTGAAATATTTTCAATGGAATCCCAGGCGCATTGCGTTGAGGGATTCTTTGTTAATTGAACTGGGTCCATTAATATTAATATACCAGGTAATAGATTGAACTTTTGGATCGATCGATTACTCAATTACGCTGTGGTTTTCTTACAATGTATAACCACGATCTCATCTGATTTTAAGCTTTAGTGATGATTACGTAGTGGGTAATGCTACCGGATTACGCGTCAATGGATACCCACCTATCCAACTCTTTAGAATTTTGAGCCTGAAAGCCTGAGCTTTCGGTGAAGGAAAACATCATGAGGAAACCGTAGCATGGGTGTTACCATTGTATACAGTACAGCATGGTACACCATCTTCTAATAATACTACCATCCTCAAGTTTGAAAACCTGTCGAAAAGTACCAATAGAACTATGTTCCGGTAATATAATTTGAGAACCAGTACTTTAGTCTTAGTGTGTCCACATTGTCACTTAACATCAGGTGAAATTCTAGTAAAAGCACTAAACCTATACTGTGTAAAAAAAATGTGAGAATTTGCCTCGAAATTGTAACTATCTAAGAGCGATAGGCTTTCAAATGATCAATTAATGCTGCCAGAACCTAGCTATACGTATTTGTAGGCGGATTCTTTTATTACTGTCTCTATTAGTATATAGTCAAAGTTATATACATAACTTATAGAAATAACTTCTTAAGACTTTCACTACTATTCACGGTGAAACTTTTGAAATCATTTTACTTAGATATAATCTCAGGCCTGCCGTGTCTTACCCAGTAACTATGTTATAAATCCAATACCCTAATTATAATCACATTTATATTCAGCTACGTGAGTTTATATCACTAAGCCAACATTGCATTAAAATATCCTATTTATGTGTATCAAATGATAACTTTATTTACCGTTGAATAAATATTTGTTTTAATACACTAATGGGAAAGTGTGGTAATGGCGTAATATTTTCGTTGGACAAACCAAAGTCGCGGCCACAAAGAGTAAGCAGCATCAAACAGAATATCCGTTTCACGAATCAATGGGCCGCGGTCGAACAAACATTACTTGTTGGTAACATGTCTAAGTTATAAACGAATATGTTTTTGTAATTATTATTTATAACGAAAGATTCAACAATACCGATTTGGTAGAAAAGGTAATATGTTTAAATCTAGAAATGAGACAAATTCAAAAGAAAGATGTTTTTTACCAATAGACAATGTACTCTTAGACAATATTTGACACTGCCATTTTTCCATATTAACCTTTTCAATAAGAAGCGGTTTTCACGTACATTTAATAAGTTGTTTTTGATACTAATCTATATTTGTATAACAAACCTCAAAGTGAACTACCGGGCAATGAAGAAGGCTAGAAGAATCAAAGTAACCAACAATTCTCAAAGAATTGTCAAACTAAAGTGGGCTGGGCACATTCCACGTAGTTCCGATGGCCGACGAGGCCAACGGGTTCTAGAGTGGATGCCACGTACCAGTAGACGCAATGCGGTAAGGCCTTCAACAAGTTGGATCGACGACCTGGTGAAGGTTTTGGGAACCAGCTGGACGCATGTGGCGCAAGAGAAAAAATTATAAATGTATTCCAGTTAGCAGTATAAAAATATATCCGACACTGTGTCTAATTTCTTACAATCTGATCACCAGCGTTAAGACTTTGATTTTTTTATGTTTGTTCTACTTTCGCTTGTGACTCGAACATGATACTAAATCCAATAAATAATGTAAACAGGTAATTTATTAAATTAGTTTCAAGTATGAAATGGTAACAGATTTCTGGTATGTTTTCTATAATAATAACAATAACTCTAAAACTTCATCTGCAGCGTTTATTATGGTATTATGTTTAAATACTACAAACCATTAACAACATCTAGCACTCAATTATAATTAAAAAAACTTTATAAACTTTGTAAAGAATAATCTAACTTTAAATATTAAATATTTTTCTATTGAGAACAAAGGACATAAGAGGGAGTTAATCGTAGATTTTTTTATATTTATCCAACAAAATCTTTTATCACTTATACCACAAACATTAGTCAGTTCAACATCAACCTGAGGGTAAAAGTCGATAATATCACAATCGCAAAATGTTGACCCCTCTCTCTCTCAGAGAATCGGCTTGAACCCACTTTATTATTCATCAGTCGACCCAACGAGTATAATAACAACTCAATCTTTAGAAAGTCTTTCTCTACATTTAACAACTTCACTGCTTTGTATATCGCACAACTTTGGAGACCATTTTTAACTCGAATCGAATTGTGTTTTTAAATGTATATTTCTCTTTTATCATTTTTTACTCCTGAATTCATTTTTCTGTACGATATTGGTTCAGTAATTTCAGTATAGACGTGGCCGATACACAATGAGCCTTATAAGAAGGTTTCATGACTTCGAAAAGGGTGATGAATAAGGTTATGCTGGGAGTTTTGAAGAAAAATTGGCCGTGAGTGGGGAGGGAGGCACATTGCTCTTAGAACCGATGCCCGATGGAGTTAACGGTCTCTCGCGTGGTGAACAGTAATGGAAGATGCGAAGTGATTTTGAAGTACGAAATTTGATTTGATTATATACAGAAGTGATAAACGAAGATCAAAAAATGTTGATAACTTATCCCAAAGAAAAACAAGGGGATGCAAATTTGTGTAGGAACTAAATTAGCTTTATAGTTACAGTAATCAAATTTTGCTTCCAACATTTTATAACTATGGTTATACATGAAGAAAGTACATTTAATTGGAAATACAACCATTATAATGAATACATAAAATTAAAATAACATAAATCAATAGTAATGGGATAAATGAAAAAGTGTCAATTAAAAAGAAAAGAAAATGTGTAATGGAAGGAAATGAATCAAAAGAAAATAATTATAAATAAAGGAAAGAAATGAAATGCATGTTCACGATCAAAAAAATGTAAAGAAAATTATTACATAGTCTGTATTTAACACAAAAGCTAAAAGCCATTGCAAATTTAACAAACATTGTACATTGTAGTTAACGTCATCTTAATAATTTACTTGGTAATGTATTACGTGAAGAGGGAAACCTTTGTGATGGAATAACGCATTGCTTGAATTAATTAGTTAATACAAAATTCGAGGGATGTATTTGCTTTTAAATTCACTTCCCTTACCGCAAACGTCGGCAACTCTCAGTGTTTTGTATGTTTGTGGTTTTGTACTAGTTGCCATAATGTTCCCACATTTACCATAATTTATTCCTATCCAAAAACAATAACGACTGCTGATAATCATAGCTTATTAGAATAGTAAATGAAACAGCACAGACAACACTTTCTCCATTCTCTTTTTCATACAAGTTTAGTGAATATGTTAGAGCTAGACGGATAACTTTTGTTTTGTTGCAATTTATCCAATATTAATGCTTTAGTTTTACAATTGAATAGAAATTTTACATTAGGTGGTTCATTTATCTGTTGTTTGAAATGATGACGCTTGTTGGATTCTTTTTCAGTGGACTGCAGTTGTTATGGTCGTTAGTTAAAAGCATGATTGCGTTGGATCGAAACGATTTATTTTAATTTAATATTGTAATGAATATCCATTTAAAGGCGTCCACTGCTGGACATAGGTCTGGACACTGGGGGGGATTGCTATAATCGCCACGCTTGGCAGGTAGGTTGGCAATCACAGTAAGGTATTTTTGGTACTCAGAGGATGCTGCCGCCCCCATCGCCTGGTTTATATCCTTTAGTCGGTTTTTACGACACCCACGGGAAGATATGAAGTGGTACTATTCTTAGCCACACGGCTTGACCAATAACAATATCCTTAAGATAGCAATAAAATAAAACTTTGTATAAGCATAAAAAAAATAAGAAAAATTCAGTTTGATAATGTAAGAATGAACATAAACATATAAAAATGTTTAAATGCAAAAAGGTTCTCGTAAAAACACTCGAGGACAATGGAAATAGCAACTCTCTTACACGGAAATGTACTTGAGGTGATTTTCATATATTTTTCCGGCCATAAATTCAAATGAAATGGGTCGCACAAAACGTTCCCCGAACGTTTTACACAAACAGAGAGTATGTATCCTATGAAGAGAGCTCTTTGTAATTTATTACATATTTTCTAAATATTATGCAAATCACATTATCTAATGGCAATATTTTTATAAAGATAAAAGGTTTTTCTGGCTTCCTTCTCTTCAGTTATGATTATTTTAATATTTAAGCGGCTTAACTTTTTATTTTTTCCAAGCTGTATAAAGTTTCCTCGAAAAGAAAAATTGGTTTTAGAGAAATAAAAATTTGTTTACTTAAATTATATATTCGCTATATATATGTTTTGAAAAGTCACACAGTTCATTATAACTGATTAAAGCGGCTTAACACATTGATCACAATTTCACCTGATGTTAAGTGACGATGCGATCCAGTATGAGTATGGTAAACGCACTATTAAGCATAAAGTACTGACTCTCAAGTAATGTGCTGGCGGAACACATCTATCGGTGTTCGGCAACAGGTTTTCTGGTAGCTACCCAGACGGTCATTATTAGATAATTCCCTACCACTATGCTTACCATCAGGCACATTGCAGACACTTTGCCGAGCCTGTTATAACGCTAGTTTTTATGAGCACACTTATCTTAATAGCACTGAAAAAGATATAATCTAAATTGTGTTTTTTTATTGATGTTGTATTGTCTTTATTGATGTAGTGTTTTGACGTTCATAATCGCCTTATTGGGGCCTAAATTGAATAAAGATTTTTTTGATTTGATTTGTTTTTTGATGAAAAATATCCTATCGCCAAACCATACTGAGGATGTTCAACATGTTCTGATGGAATGAGTTCCGTTTAAAAATAATAAATTATCATGTTTCGACACGTATAGTATTACTAAGTTTTGTCACTATGGCGAGTTTTGAATCCTGTAGATGATCGTCGCGGAATGATGTAGCAAATAAAGTTTTATATGTTAATTTATCTTGATTTTCTCTTTGGGATATATCGCGAAGGCTCTCTGGCACCCCTGCTTGGGTACAGTGATGGCGTGACAGTAATTACACGCGGAACACAAACGTAGCGCGGTCTCGTCTCCCTTGATTGACGGGCTATTGTTGAAACGATCGCGATAAACCGAACGATGGATTAACCTTCCTTAATTGATTTTCTAATGATAAATCTATACATAGAATTAAAAAATCGCTCTCCATTTCCGTCTGTCTGTTTATTTGCTAGCTTCACCTAAGCCGTGCAACGGACTTTGATGAAGTTGTCACTCACAGATAGACATTTTTACGTATATCGTAATTAATCTTTTGTAAAACCAGAAAAAAAAAAACAAAGTTTTGTAATGAAATCTGCAACAAAACTCCCGCTCCCCGGCCACAAGGTGTGAGAAGGCACCAAGGAGTTTTGTTGGGTTTTCCTGGCTCCCATTTTAAATTATATTTATATACTCAGAGTTGATATTTCATAATTTATTTTATTAATTTAGGTTTTTATAATAGCTCTTTTTAGACTTCCGATAATATGACGAAATTATATTTCAGAGGTCTAAGGTGATAAGTGAGTTTTGTTTGATGTTTGATTAGATCTATTTCAATGAAGAACAGTTTTTGAAATTATTCTACAAAGGATTTTAAAATAATATACGATTCCAACATCAGGAGTATCACCTATTAAATTGCTATAGTCTTATATGTTTATAATATCAATTGTATAAGTGTATACGCTTCAAAGAAATTGTCACTCATAGAAACCAATCCACGCGTAACATGATCCGTGGCGCGTCGTCAGGCGTGCCGCGTCAGCTTGCGGTCTCAATAACGACCCCCTTTAATCAAAACCTTTTCAATGCTCACACACCGCGGAATGTACTGTATTTTTTAATAATAAATATGCAAAACAACTTTATATCCAACAACAATAATATTTTTTACAATCACACTGTGTATTATAAAAGGCAATATCTCTCTAAATTTCTCTTAATCCGAAAACAATTCACACATGTTTAATTTTTTTCAATCAAAAATTCCGGCCAGGACGTTTTAGTATGCGACGCGGTGCTTGCGAAAGCCACCCCGTGTCGCCCCCATCCCAAATGCAGCGGACGGCCCCGGGGGGTTTTAGTGGGTATTTCCGGGAGCTTCACGCCCGGGTGAGTCCCACACTGGCACGGGGCTCGTCCCTCCGGGCCCCCTTACCTATTGCATTGGGGGACTTCGGTCTCACTAATACAATAGGTAAGGATAGTGCGTAAATGCATTTCCCCCCGTCAAAAAAAACAAGGACGTTTTAGTATATATTTTGTAACGACGAGCTTATGAAATTAGAAGGAGTGAAAGAGGTGGGTCAAGATCGTAGCAACTGCAAGGACATACTTCGTCTCGGTGACGTGATACTATGTATGTATGCATGTAAATTATTACATCGACAAAATAATGACCACCGGTATTTATCATTTACAATATTTGATTTTAATAGCTGAAGGTATAATAATTATAAAAGATACAAAATAAGAGAATCGCAGGCAGGTCTATTAGAAAAAAAGTTATATAAACAGTTTTCGTCAACGTATACTTGGAAAGGTTTTTTTTTATAATTGTTAAAAATGATTTCGCATTTTGAACAAAATAACAGTATAGATAATAAATACTTATTTAAAAAGGAAGAACAAAAACGTACATTTTACTAAATATAATGTTCAAATAAATAGTATAGGAAATAATACGGAATTTTGGGATCTCACAAACAACTCTAACAAAGGTCCGCCATTTTGTTAGATCATTATATGAATATTGTCCCTAACGTCAGACTTGGCTCCATGATCTAGTAGGATACCTTTGCTTTTTCCTTGGATAGGAATAAATGGTACCAAAAATAAAACAAAAAATTTGGCGGCATTTTCTGTTGTCACATAGTTGTTTTCATTTATATTTTAAAAGCTCGCAATACCTATTTGATTCTATATTAATATTACTCTCATTTTTTTAACCGAATTCAAAAAGGAGGAGGTTATCAATTCGTCTGTTTTTTTTTTGTACGTTTGTTACTCGATTTCTCCGTCAATTATGGACCGATTTGCAAATGTTCTTTTATATCGAAGGAGTACACTCCCGAGGTGATCCCTTTTCCTCCAAATCAGGATCTGATCAGTGGATCTCAGGAAAATCAAGAAACCGTCGAATTCTATAGGATACTTATACATGTAAACACATGTATGTTGCCACAGCTATTCAAGTTTTTGCGTATTGCAGCCACCATCTTATTTTGCTGATCTGATGATGGAAGGTAAAATATTTTAACGAGTAGGAGTAGAAGAATATTTTTTTGTTGTTGTACTATATTTACATGTATTAATAGTGAATAAAAAAGAACAAATTAATACGGAAATAAAATTATTTTTAGAGAAAATTCAAAAACTGACTTCATACCTTTACCTAAAAGGTACATACTTAAAACTAAAAAATGAAAAAAAACTTTTTAAATTAATAACAAAACCGACTTCAAAAGAATTAACATTAAAAATTCACTAAAAAGCAAAAAAAAAATAATTTTATTATCAATAATTATTTTGTAGTCGGTGCCAGCCAAAATTAATCAATGTACTCATTTATAAATGAAAAATTGTTCGTAAACTTTAGTGATATTAAAGAGTAATTAAACAAAATCGAATATAATCAGTGACATACCTCATTGTTATCCGTAAGCTGGTGGCACCGATTTCAAAATTATTAATGATAATAAAATTATTTATTTACTTTTTTATAGTTTATTCTTTTGAAGTCGGTTTTGTTTTTAATTGAAATTAGATTTATTTATAATAATAAATCATTAATAAATCATAAATAAACTAAATTTTAAATTATTAATTATCATTTAATTATTTTACTCCAGTACTACTAACTGTGGCTTGTTCCAAACAAATTTCTTGTTCGTGTAGAGGTACTATTGTTTACGTAACAAATAAAGCGGTAAAAGATTTAGAAAAAGCCGAGCGTAATGAGCACTCCTATAAATTCTATTACCGAGACGTGACACAAAACAAACCCTCCACTTTCGGGGATCCCTTACCCGATTCCTAATTATATCGGGGTGAATAGATAAATACCCTCTTCAAACCGTACAAATCGTTGACAAAACGCGTACAAAAAAGATAATCCAATCATAATCCTATTACGCATCACTTAATATCGATCTTGTGGTAATATTATAAATATAGCCGTTCCCGCGACTTTGCTCATAAATAAAAATACACAATTCTACACAATCTTTTACATGTTCCAATTACATGACAAAAAGTGATGTTAATAACTTTTGAATTACATATATACTGTATAGACTCAGTGGTATGACCGCAATTTCCCTTGATGTTAAATGACGTGGATGTGGTCCATGATGGAAACATAATGAAGGTACTAACTCTCTGGAGATTCTGCTAGAACACCCCTGTTGGATTTTCGCGACAGATTTTCAAACTTGTTGGACTGTAACGATTAATGCGGATATTATTAGAAAATGCCCTACCATCATGCTATGGATTTCTTACGATGTTTTCCGTCACCGAAAACTCACCGTCATTATAGAGTTGATTAGTAACTAGATTGTAGCTTACGTCTATCGACGTAAAATTCAACAGCACATCAACTAAGCCGTAATAGATTCGATGATTAAAAAGAAATGTGAAAATATACATATAACTAATGATTTAAAAATGGAATCGTTAAATTGTTCATCAAGTTATGAGCCAACAAATATACATAAAACGTTAATTTCGTTTATATGTAGAGGGATAAATCTGAGTATATTTTTACGATAAAAACTCTTAAACATCGCACAAAAGCCTGTTATTTGGAACTTATTGTAAATAGACAACTCTTAAACTTCACTTACGTACTTACATCCCAATGTACCTTTAGACAGTATTTGACCAAAAAATACCAACTTAACTCCATAAAATTGATTCTTTTATACTACAAAATACTTTTAAAACGATAATGGTACATTGGTGATGTCGGATTTGTCACATACTATAGCGATGTACGTAAGTTTGAATCCGCCCAACATATTCTATGAGTTTTACCTTTCGGCGAAGAACTCTTCGTGAGGAGGCATGGTGGTAGAGCATTTTTAATAATCACCATTGGGTAGCTACTACCTTCAAGTTTGAAAACCTGTCCCCAAACACCGATAAGTGTGTTCCGTTAGCTTGAGAGACTCTCTTGACTTTTTTTACTTTGTTTACCATCTGTTTATCATCAAGTGAGATTATGGTGAAATTGATACAAAAAAAAATTGTTTGATTGTAATGTGACAGTGAATAATAATAATTTATACAAAGTTACTCTAAGAATAGTTTAAAATGTGGATCAGTTCTCAAATGATAATAGAAGACCTTTACAAGCGATCGGAAACTTGAAAATATTGGACAAAGGGAGATTGCATCCACTCAAGCCTTCACTAAAGCACGAATGCACTAAAATTAACCTATTAGTCACCCTTAGTTAGAAGCTAAAATATGCCAAATCAGATTATAATCAGGACATAAAATTTATAACATATTTACGTGATTACACAGAACAAACCAGGCTTGGCTTTATAACAAAGTAAACTAATTTAAAAAGTTTCATCCTGAACCGTAGCGAAAGGCCGATGAAGTTAGTCCTATATTCCTGTTAGTTAAGTTAGTCCTACATAACGTCTGCTATTTGCTAATAAAGGCTTATCAAGGCAGATTGTGATGTGAACATAGAAGAGGCTAGAAGCACACAAGCGATTGCAATGACCGTCTGGATAGTTAGACCAACCTCAAGTTTGAAAACCTGTCGCCAAATACCAATAGGTATGTTCCGGCAGCATCACTTGAGAACCTAGGCTTAGTGTGTTTACCTTCCTAGACCACATCATCACTTAACATCAAGTGAGATTGTAATCAAAGTACTGAACCTATATCGTGTAAAAAAGGAGAGCGAGATACAAGAATAAGGTAAAAGAAATAAGTACAAATAAATAGGGAACGTCGTCAATTTTATGTTAGCTTCTTAAATTATCTCAAATAGCCAGTTGAAATGTAAAACCTTTAAATCTATTACTCGTTTTCACAAAATAAAACAAAGAGATAAGAAATTAAATACTAATTACTAAGTATAAACTTCTTAATTGCTGAACAAACGGTAACTTGTAACTGCTGGGGGCCTATTACGTATACCTATGCGTAATAGCAATCGGTTTCTTTCCATTTAGCTCAATCGCACAGATCATTGGTCGTTATACTTATCTGATCAAGGACCATATAGGTCAATGTAAGGTAGCACTATCGGCCACATTTTTATAGATTGGGTAGTTGATACCATCTATTCATTCACATATGTGTGTTGACAGCTGTCAAACACGACTTCCTCATAGATTTTGTATTGCAATAACAGCCTATGAACTGCCAACTGATTCTATTTATACTCATGTTTCCATGCTGCGTACATCAATTTAGTTAAATTCATAATATGTAAAGTCGGTTTTAAGCCATTGTATGTATGTTTTAAAATTGTTTTGAACCTATGTCCATTGATGCGAAATTCATGTGCCATCGTTGTTTTATGGTTTGCAAGTAAACTTTTCTCTCACATCACAATTACGTTTAAAAGGATATGAGGTGGTTTAAATGTCTATTTATATATATATATATATATAAGAACCATTAAAGAAACATTATTACGATCATACAAAATAAGTAAAACTATACAACACGGCAAGAATCGTTTCGTTATTGCAACTTAGTTAATATCCCCTCCGGTCTTTTGTAAAAGGATACTTCGGTCCATTCTAATTTGAGATTAACTTAGTAGTTTGTTTACTTAACGTTTAAGTGTATTTATCTTGATTGCCGGTTGAGGTTTCAATTGATTTTCAGTCGAATAACTGCCGACTCAATTCGTTACAATAATTATTGTTTTTTTTTTTTCGTACTTTCATTACTCTACGTAAACGTTATTATTTATTTGTTTAATTATTTTAATGAAACACGAACTAAGTCGCGGGCACAGCTAGTATTGTATATTATTATAAGGTTTATTATTACAATCCCTTCAAAATCATGAAGAGCGCAAATTTTCTTTGACATCACCTTCATGGTTTTAGCAGCAGCATTTTGTGTAGCAGTGAACAAAGCATCGTGAAAATTAATTGTCTAGCTTGATAACTCATTCTAATGGTTAAGTTGAATTAGACATGGATATGAACATGTTTTGAGAAAAAACGAAACGCATGTGACGAAAAAAGTGATAGTGATGGAGCGGGAGATGAGTGGAGTGTGTGAAAAAAAGACATGAAAGAAAAAGAGGTGAATGAACAGTGGCTGATTTAGGTGTATTGTGTAAACTATAAAGTATGTATACTGCGTCATTGCGCCGACTCCGAATTGAAAACAGGATCATTTTAATGGTGAGCGTAAATTAGGCTTGCTGTTTTATTCCTAACATAGTCGTATTAAAACACTGTTTGTTATCATGTCGCTATCATGCTGGCCTGTTAGCTAATTAAGGCTTTTCACGCATCTTAAAGGATTCAATATCACGAGAAAGTATAAATTCACGTTAAATATTATATCTTTCTTTTAACACGATAAAATTGTTTTTCGTTTAGTAATTAGGTAAGCAAAATACAGTCCAAGAAAAATACCCATCGCTGTCAGCAAATCTGAAAGCAAATCGAATGGATTAGAAAAAAAAAAATATTTTTAATGTTGAGAGCGATAAGTAATCACCTAAAGCATAGTTGAAAAAAACAATAAAAAAAATGTCCAAAACAACCCATTTCACTCCAAAAATTTTGCTGTAACAAAAGTCTTTAAATTATTTCAGAATTTGAAAAGCACATATTATTCAAGGTGATACGGGCAGCGAGTGGAAGGCAAATAGGTCGTTATGGTGTGAGGGGTGGCTGCCAGACGTCGCGACACCCCTGGCGCCAGTGGCTGGTAACTTTCAAAGACTAATCAATAATTTCCAGACGGATCAACACGTTACATACAACACCTGTCTCTGAAGTTTTCATTTTACACATAAATATGATAAACTTTTAATTAGTATAATTGTGGTGTTTTTATTAGTATACATTATTAAACTTTAAAACTAACAATTGGACAAAACAAAATTGAGAATTATATATTCTGTGTGCATTATAATACTATTCTAGAAATGTGGTAATACTAAGGTTTTTCTTGATCGTAATTTTCACGCCAAATCTCAAGTTGTTTTTGATTTTTAAAAAGTAAAAACTTAAAAATTTTGCCCCTCAATTACTGGTATTTACTTTGACTATCAGCTGATAATGTTACCATTTAAATTATAACGAAATATTAATGAATTACATAATACTAAAGGTTAATATAGCTCTGCTATTTAGCTATTTAGAGTTGTAGACAGTGCTCCAGGTACATCCATGCCAATTTTCAAATAATACAGTTCAATTATTTGAAAGTTATCCAGGGTCGAATAAAAAAAGCATAGACAATTTTTACATATCGGCAACTATTGAAACAATAAAGAATTGTTGCCAAATTAGTATAGATAACGTGATAAATTACCTAATAAGTATAAAAAACTCACCGTGTACAAATATTAAGTATGCATTTTAAAATATATTAATAAGTCAAAGTTGCTTCTAGGCATTCATAACTAAGAACAAGGTAAACTAATCTTTGATAAACATTGCAGATGCCACGATCCCAGTTCCTTACTGCGATCCCATTGGCTTATATGTGTCACAATCGTTCAATCAACCAATAGGAAATTGAGAGATATTTTTACGGCCAATCAGTGAAGAGAATTATCTATGCGCTCACCAATAATTTTAAACCGTATCTTTGCCGTGATATGGCCGTACGCAAACAGATTCCGTCGGTTTGGTGGTTATAACAATGAAGTTTTATTTTCGTTAAAATTATATAAAATGGTGTTATAAAGTGTACATAGGTGACAAAATAATGATTATTATATATATAGATATCGTGCTTCTAGTTATTCTAGTGAGTAAATATATATTATTAAGATATTCATGGAATTGTTTTATAATGAAAAAAAGTAGGAGTTCAAAACGACAAATACAGTACATTTCTTTACATCACTCTTACTCTTTCTTATTAATACGCATATATTCGTTTTAGGTTTTCCTGCTTAAATTTCCAACCGATTTGTATGTTTGAACGTCCTAGTCTTCAAAACTAACAGCTAGAACTCAATACTTTTTATGTTAGATAACGCATTTATTTAGGAGAGTTCTAGAATATAAATCTTTAAGCTAACACCTTAAGAAGCCGAGTAATTATCATAAACGTCATCTAATCTGTCAAGATTTATGAGATGCGCGAACGATTTAAAAAAAAAATTATACAAATCACTTTCAACCAAGTTTCAACTCGAGAACTTATTAATCAATATAATAATAATGTTATAAATCAATACCCATTTATATTATATATCATTGTTTTTTTATCATGTATATCATTCTCTGGTGAGGTTTTAGTATATAAATAAATGGATAATAAACATGACAAACAAAATTATCATAAGTATAATAAATAAAAATTATTGAACATTAAAAGTGTTGTGGGTACATAGTTGTATCAAATAAATAATTTCATATGTAAGCGGAGCGGCATGCACATCTAGTGTGTTATAAAAACTCTGTATAAAAATCCAAACTTGAATATTGACGACGGCATAAAAAAAGTGTTTTTTTTTAATTGAATCTAACAGAAGAATCGTGTGAACATTAATTTGTTTTGTATAAAAAATGACAAAATGAATGCATATAAGTTTACAGAGAGTGAGCTATTTATGCATTTTGATAAGACTTAAATAATTTCGTTGAAAATGTAATAAATAAACTGTTATTTGTTATTTCAGTTGAGTCTGACCGTATTCACGTGTGGATATTGCTTCTATAGGATTCACAGGATGCAACAAGATGGTCAGGTCAGTTACAATCAATTTTATTTAATGCTTGCTTTTAAGCGAGTTGTTAAAACCAAACAAAAGTTACAACGTTATGCTCAAACGTCTCTAGAATTCGATTCGATATCATTTGTAGTATTAGCCCTGTGTTCTGGCTATAGATTGTTTAATCAATCCGTTAACTCTAAATCTCTGTAGCGCTAAAATGTAGTATTTTCAGATGCTTATTGAACTTTCTACCATTTTTAAATTAAAATAATGTACCATCAAGTTTGATCAATTCAGACAATTATATTTGGAGATTCCAAAAAGAGACATTAGTTTCTATGTTTGTTTCAGATATCTATATTATTAAAACCGAGAAAAGTATTATTTTCACATAAGAAAGAGGGAGATAAAAACACTGAGTTACGGTAGGTACATACTATATTTTCTTTTACTTGTTGAAAATTAAGATGAATGATGTGCTATGTATGTCCTTTTCACTTTTTACAATGTGTACTTTAAGAAGAGTCAAGATCACTTAATGAGAATGGAGAGGGCTATGCTCCGAGTTTCACGAAGAGATCCGCAGACAAACCAAAGTTGTAATGGGCTGGGGACATTGCTCGCAGAGCCGATGCCCGATGGGCCTAACGGCCTCTCGGATGGCCACCACGTACTAGCGGACGTAGGCCCCCAACAAGGTGTACCGACGACCTGATGGAGGTCTAAGGAATCCACTGGATAGATCTTTGGGGAAGACCTACTTCCAAGAGTGGATGTCTTTCGGTTATCATAATGGACGAAAAAAAACCCAGCAACAGCATGGCAGACTAAAATTTTGTCAAAAAATTTGACTTTATCATAGTTCAATATTAATTCTCGCATATCTGGTATTTATTTCTCATTCGTCTATTTGGTTGTTTGGTACCTAGATATGACTTCATATAACAACGAAGTATATATTTCAGAACCGTAGTGGCGTATCAGAATCCTTTCACCGGGGACTACTGCGTACACAAGAGTAGAGTCGGAGCTAAAGGCTACGTGAACGCGATCCCGACGCTGGCGCTCGCGCCTACGCCGACGCTCCACTCTCCCGACAGCGGACTCTCCGACGAGTACGAACCCTTGAACCTTGACTCGATGGACTCGGAACCGCAACCAAGCAGCTTCGCCAACATGCTGGCTGACGGAGTACCCGCGTCTGTGGGCAAGGTGAGAGTTTCCTCCATACATAATATAGCAATGAACAAGTTTTAACAAACAATATACACGTAGAACATATCTCCGCGGTATAGTCGGAAACACATTCTAAATTTTCCCGTTGTAATATTTTTTTGCTTTATTATTGCTTTGTTGGCTTAGTAATGCGGTCGGATTCCTTGTTAAAGGACGCGTGTTCAAACCCACCTATCTAACTCTAAAATCAGGCTGAGCTTTTGGTGAAGGAAAACATCGTGAGGAAACCATAGCATGGCGGTAGGACATTATTTATCATCGGTTGATAATAACATGCAAACTCTAAAATATCCTCATGCTTTAATGAAAGGTGATTCACGAAAACAGAAAGAACACTCGGTGATCTAGTCAATTCTTAAATAAAATAAACACTGGATAACAAATCAAAAAGCTTTAAAGTATCAGTCTATTAAATCGATATAAATAAATTTACAAAACTCATTATTTCCAAATCAAGATATATTGGTTGCGTGTTCTATCAAAAGGATTTTAATATTTTACCGATAACTTTAAAATCCACTTTAAAATATACATTAAGTTTGAATTCGAATCGCTTGCTTAGACACGATAACTTACATTTAGTCAAGATTTCAAATAATAAAAAGTGATTCTGTATAAAACTAAAAGCGATCTCATTCCGAACTAATCTGCTTATTTGAATAACAAATTTTATTGGAACCAAGAGATATTGGTATTCGCGGTGCAAGAATTTAAAAATCGATCATTATTATTTTCTTTGTTTTAAAACTTTATCATAACGTTTGAATACGATTTCATTTAATGTTAAGTGACGAAGTTAAAAGGCTTTCCAGGAAAAATGTATTAATAACTATCCAGATGGTTCATAATTATCATAATCAGGTATTTTTAAGTTCATTGTGAAATTTGAAGGAATATGAACAAACTCTTAGATTGCTCTAAACTAACTCATTACCACCATATTTTAATTATAACACTATGACATTTATTACAATATTATAAATAGCGACAACTACCATAGGTTTCATGCTGAGGATTGCTAAGAAATTTAGATTAACAACATCACAAAGATACTACTTATCTCTAAGGTCTTTTTTTTTTTGACGGAAGGAAATGCATTTACGCACTACCCTTACCTATTGCATTAGTGAGACCGAAGTCCCCCAATGCAATAGGTAAGGGGGCACGGAGGGACGACTCCGTGCCAGTGTGGGATTCGCCCGGACGTGAAGAGTCCGGAAATACCCACTAAAACCCCCCGGGGCCATCCGCCGCATTTGGGATGGGGGCGACACGGGGTGGCTTTCGCAAGCTTCGCGTCGCAAGCAAGCACCGCGTCGCCGCAAGCACCGTGTCGCTATCTTTAAGGACCTAGATACAGTGTCGCTAGAAATGACGGTTTGTTTATGTCTTAGTGACAAAAGAAAAAAAAGATTTTGCAGATTATCGATATAAAATGAATTTATTAAAATTCCAATCTATTACCTCCGTAAATGGACCTTAACGATGAGAGCTTTCAAAGTGATTAAGTTTATCTTACTTGCAGGGGTATAATGTAAAATTAATGACTATAATATAATTTGCATAGATAAAGATATCCAGAAATAAATTACCACTAAGATAACTGTCTAATAGGTGTTTGATAGGATTTAATATATATATCAATGTACTCGTATTTTAAAAGAGAAGTCAAGATGATAATCCTTATAAACTTTTGAATTAATTGCCTTCTTATATTGTATGTATTTTTACATTGTATAGGTTTAGCGCTTTGACCACATTTCCACGTGATGTTAAGTGATGATGTGTTCCACTATGGTAAACACACTAACCCTAGAGGTACTGGTTCTCAAGTAATGCTGCCGAAACACACCTATTGCTACATGGCGATGGGTGTTCAAACTAGAAAGAGAGTACTGCCATGCTATACGAGTAGTTCCCTCACGATGTTTTTCTTCACATAAAACTAAGGTCATTATAGAGTTAGAAAAGTAGGTCTGAACCTAGGTCCATTGAATTTAAGCTTAAAATCGACTGGCTATTTATTTGCAGGTTCAAGAGGTCGAAGCAAACTTGATCACGAACCGAAAACACGAGGACAACAGCGTTAATAAAACATGGAATTGGAACTACACCGAGTATCAAATATAAAATAAGATAAAACTAAACTTCGTCTCTGCTATTCTCCTGCTAACTATTTATAATTCACTCTTATTATCTGCTATCAGCATCTTTTATTACAAGGTTATTTTTTTCTTTGGTACTAGCATTTTCAGGTTTATCTATTGAGTTCGCAAACCCGATGGCAATATTATTATAGTCTTCAATTGAATTCTTTGTTGTGTTTTCATTATGTCTTGATGGCTTCTGCTGTCTGTTTGGATCACCTTTACACCGGTACTCGGTTCTATTCCAGGATAAGATTTTCTAATCAATTTTAGTAGGTTTCTTTGCAAATCTAAAAACTCTTGCTAGTGTTGGAACATTGAAATGTATCATTATGCAACAGTAATTTGTTCTCGAGGTAACACAGGATTTCAAAACCTTAAGAGCTTTTATATCTATCTATATTTAACAGACTTCAAAAAGGAGGTTTTCAACTCGTTCTCAAATTTTTTTTAATCATTGGAGTACACCCCCGAGTTGGTTCAAATCAGGATCTGATCAGTGGAACTCGCGGAAATCAAAAAAAAAAACCTCAAATATGATAGATACTTACACGTGCTTCATATATTCGTTTACAAAAAACTATTAAGTAGAGTTCACAGCTATACCCAAAATTACATATACTGTATTAATCTGCTTCTGTTTACTTCAATATGTCCTTTGCTGTAATATTATTAATAATTGCTGAGTCGGTGCCAGCTACAGTCAACCAATGCACTCGTTTATAAATGGAAATAATTGTCTAAACTTTATTACGTTTATATATAAGTTAAATAAAGGTCTAGGGTGATTATAAACAACAATTAATCAATATCGAATATAATTAGCGATGTACATTTAAACCACTTTGCTATCCGTAAACTGACATGGATTTCAAAATTATGAATGGTAATAAAACAAAGGATATATTGAAGTAAACAGCAGAAGATTAATAAAGTAATTATGTATTTACTGTTTAGTGCATTTTTATAGCTTATTCTTTTCATACCCTTTCCGTGTGCGACCCTCGTATACATAGTGATTACTGTTAGATTTTTATCCCTTTCGACATAAACGTAGTGTGATTGAAGTGCATTTCTTAATATATATATTTATATACATATATAGAGTAAACATCAAAACATAGTTCAAAGTAAAAAAACAACCATAGACCAAACCTAAGTAAAATATAAAGCTGTCAAAAATTTATTTATGGCACAAAGTTCCTAACGTTCCTAGACAAACTAAAAATAAACTAATAATAACATTATAGTCTTTACTAATAATCGGCAACAATTATTCCGTCATAAAGATTCCCTTCTCCTCATCGGCTTAATTAATATATTAAAATGTCATTAGATATGAAGGGTCACCGCTGCTTTAATCTATCGCTGTCGTCACTTTACTGATCTAGTGAAGAAAAGCAGACAAGAGACTTAAATTACCTATTGTATGTATTTTATATAATATGTATACTGTATGTACGGCGTTCATTAAATGTGCACGTGATTGTGGTTTAAACTTTCAAAGAATTATAATAAGTTTTATTCTTTGTTGAAAAGTTTTCAGCATTGTTATAATTTAATACGAAACACAACTCAGTTCGTCTTAATAACCAAATAATTAAATATCTATTTAATAAGAGATCGTAAAGTAGATGCCGGCAGGATTCTGCTCAATTACAATAAAGTATAATATTATAATAAAAAGCAAAAAGTTTTAAGATTTATTAATTTGTATATATTTTAATATAAAAGATAATGTTAAAGTAAGGCGTCGGTCATATTTCAACGGCGCACGCTCCCAGGAACCGCTCTGCTGACATTAATCAGAATTAACGGGCAATCTGTTGTCCGAATTTCAATTATAAAAACATTTTTTTTTTTGTTTCACCCTAATCCTAAAATAAAGGAATAAGTAGTCTTTACATCACTTTTTTTTATGCCCGGTATGTTATAATGTATATTTTTTGAAAAAATCATCTATTGCTATCAATTTTGACATCATAGTTTTCAATTCAGTTTAATGTTTCACCATATGAATCAAGTTCTAATTTGCAAAGGTCGATCATTATGTGAACGATGGTGTCGTCTGGGAGTTCAAGCCTTCTTTCTCTGTGCATCTGTTACATCTATTGAAACTATGAGTCGTATAGTTAAAAAAAAACATTAAAAAAAAAACCAGATCGATTTTCTTGCTGGTTCTTCTCGATGACTGGGTTGTTTTCCGAACCGTTGGCAGTATTTTGACGTTCATAAGTGCCCTATCAGGGTCTAAATTGAATTAAGTATTTTTGTATTTATCGAATGTCACATTTTTTGCAAAAATGGTACATATCTATAAAATTTAATAACGCATTTTCTATCCATTTTTTATTGTAACACCATATCGATACCGATTATCTACCTATTTTTATCTTTTACCTTTTCTCTTACGATATATGTATGTCGCATTTTATTCGTTAAATTCATGTATTTTTTATATAAATTCCTTGATCTCAAAGTTTTAAATACAAAATAAATGAATTAATTCGGATATAGCAGCTTATCTTTAAAACTGATCATCTTCTCATTTCATCAACCTACTTCATATTCTAAAGATTATTATTCTAGCACTAATTCTAAACGTTTCATATACACAGTACATCACCAATAATTCCAACAAAACATGTTTTGAGCTTTTATTTTTTTATCACTCTTCAAATTTTATATCTACGTTATTGAAGCGATCTGCACGCGTAAACGCGTAACACGATGAAACACATATGAACAGTGGCTATTGCATTTTGACTACATTCATCTTAATTTTATTCCCTCTTTGGTATCTCTCCTACTTTAGGTTTTCTTGTTGCCGTAAGCAAAAGTAACCTCTGAAGTTTAATGAAATACTTTTTTAGAATAATCATTTCCACCTCATTCATCAAGCTTTCATTTAATTCGGCAACTCATTGTACTTAAAAGGTTCCCTGATTGAGTTTTCTTGCTGAAAAATACCTTTGTATTAAAAACTCGTCTAAGAACATTGTTAAGAGTCATTTTGAGATTTTAATAGTAGTATTTTATTACGTTCCTATAACTTTACAAGCGGTAATACTTGAAAAACATAAGTTTCAAACTTTTATCTTTATATTTTTTTACGAATACTTCGTAAAATCCTTAACTGATAGTTTAAAATTTCATTGCAAAATCTGCCAACAATTTTGACGTAATATTTGAAAGAAAAATTAGAAAACATTTTATAACTTCTTTAAAGTATTTTTCAGTTAAATATATAAGAACAAGCGTCTTGTTTTCATTTTTACCAAAAGATTCAGCGTTTAATTACCTACTCCAAGATATAAAGCGTGTGTTTTAAAATTTGACCGAAGACTTAAATTATATTACAAATCGTCCAATTTAAATTTCTTATTTTAAGTTTAAGAAAAAGGGTTAACTTTCACTCTTGTGCCAAATTTAAAAAAATATAAATTAAGATGAATTATTATACGTTAATAGCTTCAAAAGTTTATAATATTGTTATACGTAATAGATGCTCATTTATAAAAAATAACTAAACATTAAAAATTGTGTGTTGATAATATTGTAATTATCGATTAAATGAAATTTCAATAATATACACTTTTTTTTATTTAATTAAAAGTCGTGGTAGCTCACCATATTACTTCAAACAATATCATTCGTACCTTAACAAACAACTTTAAAATTCACATGAAGGTAAGTAAAGTGTAAAATACCTAGATTATTTGGGTACGTACGAGTATTTCGGAGAATCCAGCCTCTTTTAAAGTCTTGAACTCGTGAATTTCCAGGCGAAAAAGTTGAACCAATTCTATCCGAGCGTCAATATTCTTTTAAAGTACATATATATATGATGTCAGCAGTAGGCTAACTTCGAATTAATTATTTATTATTTTGCTTGTACTGATTTTGAAAAATTATAATTTACATAATCAAGATCATCTGAGTTTCATTGAAATTCGTCGAAGTAGAGCTTGCATCACGTAGGTATACAAAAATTTAAAAACTTACAGAAATATGTCCTGACATTGATTTTAAAGTCCATCTAGTGGATTTTCTAGGTATATTTAATTTACATACATTTTGATTCTTATCAACGTCCATCAACAGGTTAGAACGAAGCCAGTTTACAATCAAACACGTTTCGTATTTGTATGATAGTTACCTTCACTACTAATTATATTTGTTTTTTTGGTGAAATGTACGGAGCCGATGTAAACAGTAACACTGTGGCGCCCTTCTTTCTAAAGATCTAAAGATGGATGGGATGGATGAAATTAAAAACAGCCGTCGAAGACTGGATGACGAAGGAGGCAAATCGAAAACTATGGAAGAACTTGGTGGAGGCCTATACCCAGAGAGAAGCCATGTCCTAAACACACCTTTTTTAAATGTATTTTGTAGTATTATAGTTTAAATTTAATGTAATGTGCATGGAAATAAAAGTTTGTATTATTCTTATTATGCTACTTACCTTAACATTTCATTATCTCTATCAATGTTTTAAATAAATCGGTACAATATTCACTGTTATTAAAATATCATACTACTGTATATCATACTACACTACTGTAAATTATAATTTTCTATATTATATCAAAACATGGTCAACATTTATTTTAACTTGCATTTTGCCAAAATAACGAATGTCCACTTCAGAATAAAGAAAATAATGTGTATGAAACCTAATCCATTTGAGTTGAAGCATACCAACAATATTGGGTCTAACAAATAGATCTATTTTTTATTAATAAATTAGAAACTTCAAATATTTTGTTAAAAAATTTAATGCATCACTGCTGTACTGTTTCTTTCATGCTTGGCAAGTCTAATGCAACTCGACACAGCTATGTTGACTCTACGCCTCATTCCACAAACATTTAAGATTCACTCGGTACTGGAAAATCTAGAGCTTCCGATCGCAAGGCCTCCTAGTGAGCGCTTTACATGAATACTTTCTCGATGTCATTTATGTTTTAAATAAACTGCAATCCATAATAGTTTTAACTGTCATACCTTTTTTTTAAGAAATTAATGTTTCATACGACAACTCTGCTGACTTCTATTTAAATGCTCAAGGCGGAAACTGTTTAGGCGATATAAAAAGGATTTTAGCTTACCAGAATTACCTAGGTCCGTGCGGATGACCCAACCGAAAGTAGACCCGCGAATAAAGACAGTCCCAGTAAAGACTGTCTCCCAGGTGGCCTCATCAGTGTGATGAAGTTCGGGGATCCCGCCCCTTCCCCTCTTGGCTTAGCAGAGTGTTGCCATCCAAGCGCAAAACTTCCCAGATACCATGACCCATTCAACGTACGTTTTGACCTGGGTCTGAGGAAGCTTTTAAATTCTTCCAGACCAAGCAACCACGGAGACCATGCCATTTCGGTTTCCATTTGTAACGAAATTGACTCCTTGAATTGTGGGACTGCAGAAGCTAGAGGTCACTCTGATCACATTTCCTGTTGTATTCTGTAACCTAATATAAATAAGTGATAACAATCACAAACATGTTGCTAGAATAAAAGTTAGGACTTGATTGTATCGCTTTGTGATATACTAATGTTGTAAATACAAATATATAAGATTTATTAAATAAAGGATTTTAGTTGTCCTCGATTTATAAACCAATTAACTACAAGATGATTAACTTTGTATTTTATCTTGTGTTAACTACTACCTATGTTTACATAAAATCACTGTCAAATATTTTTTTTACAAAATAAAATCAAGGCGGTTACAAGTCACTTTAAAACTTCCTTTTTCCCGATCGCAATAACATTCCATCGCGGCGGATGTGTAGACGTGCGCGGCCATTGCCTCTCGGCTTCCGATCAGTATAGAATTTATGTTTTCCGGATTACCGACTTCACTACAATAAGTGGCCATGAAAACAACTAATCTTATTTTATATTATTTTTTACGTGAGGAAATTAATCATGCCTAACATCCGACGGTGTTTCTCCCACTCCTACGGTCTAACCAAGAAATATGCTTAAAAATATATCCACAGCTACAGCCGATGTGACTTGTTCCCAAAGGATCACCGCTGGTTTAGGCAATCGCATAACTACAGAATATACTAAAACAAAACGCATCATATTATTATTTGTTTTCGATTTGATTAATTATTATCAACCTAAGGGACCTTGAGAACTTACCATACTCTCGAGGTCAATCGCTTAAGGAAGCACAGAGATAACAAAGTGATACGGACCTCGACTTGGGCTATTACTCTATACGTAAATTCTGATTAATTAGTTCTAGCTATACCTGTGTTAAAGAAAATTACAGATCTCAAGGTCCATTACAGAATCCATACACGTATGTGTAGTGTGAAGGAGTGCGGGCTGTAATGTAATGCGTATTATGCTAGCGTATGAAAGTGTCACTGTACTTAATTTTACTGAATTTCGTGTCTCACAAATTTTTTTGACATGTTCTCAAGTTTCTAAATCGTAATTTCTAAATTGTTGGGAATCATGAGAAATTTGAATTATTTTTTCAATGATTATCTTTACAGCTAATTTTGTGGCCGTGCACTGATCACCGGGAAAAAGGAGTCGTCTTATTTTTCAATGAAATACCATCAATAAGTGATTTAGCGCTCGTTGTACAAAAGATAAAAGTTTTAATAAGGACAAAAGACAGGATTCATAAGTGATATCATCATCTTAAAAGGCCATTTCAGAATTGAATTTTCAATATGAAAATGAATAGAATGATTTCTTAAGCATTTAATGAAGATAAATATTCTCTGAGAGAGGACAATGAACATTTCGTTCGAGCAAATGTGTAAAATGCTGACAGTCATACAGAAAAGGCGTGAGAATTAATTTTCGATTCTACAAATTCAAATTAATTAATGTAAATTCAGCTATTATAGAATGCCAGTGAACATCTATTTTATTTTTTATGATCTCACTCAATTTGTGCTGAATTACCTACTGGAGGTTGCTTCTTTGGTTTTTTTTCGTTTTATTCAGAGATTTGTAAATATACCTTTTGAATGAGTCATTTAAACGAAATATGGTACCATCATTTTAATTTTTTTTGATTTTAGAAGAAGCAGTAACATAAACTTTGCATATACAATATCATGGAACTCAATTAGGTTTACTAATGCTTGGTGTTAGGTCAATAATAGTGTACGTTAATTTCATATAAATTGTACATTCTAATTGTACATTAAAAACATCTTCTAATTCTAATTCGTTTCTTGGCTTTTCAACAAGATTTTAATTTGTACATAGATTTACAAACTAATGGGTCCTCGCAAATATCCTTCATTTCATACCTGCTGTTCATCTCATAAAGCGCAGTGAATTCTCCAACTGAATATTTAAAGTTCTTGAAAAATCCACTCCAGTTACGGTTCACAATGGCTGCACCTGTAAAAGCTCCGGTAAGCTACTTTTATTCATGAAAAATGTACAAAGTATTAATGATGCACTCAAACTGTTATATTCACTTTATCCTGTTACTATAAGGGAGGTTTTGTGGGAACACGATTTAAGTTTTATATTTCTGCATCTTACAACAGATTAGGAATAGAGAACTAGAGTGTTCTGTTATGCGAATTTAATTGTTCATAATTAATAAACTTCTAAGTTACTATTAACTAGTGGTAAGTTCTGGAAAGAAAAAGATCGATTACATAAGAAAATTGGAATAAAAAATAGTAAGGAATGAGTAGAGGAAGATATGAGTTCGTTATTGAAATAAATTTTTTACACCAATAAAGTGACAAACACTCATACAATCCACCTGATAGTAAGTGGTCACCGTAGGTATTACATGCGCGTTGATAATTCTTTAAAAACTTTTTCACGCTCCTCTTGAAGGGTATTCCTCGAAATAAACCCCTGGGAGCTTATTTCACATGAACATCTTTCGCAGGGGGAAACTCCTCTAGAACCGCACTTTTCGGAACCATTTAGGCTCCAATATATGAGGGCGAACTTCTTCCCGATGGTGAGCCGTACGACGGTAGAAGGTAGGTATCGGTATTATGTTGAACAATTCATCAAAAGTCAACTCATTCTCCAAACGGTAGGACATACATAAGGAGTTGTAGCGACAATATTATCTACACAGATTCGGGGAAGTGTTCAACGGTGCACCTTGCACGGCCACCGGAGTTTGTTAGTTAAGTTTCTGTTCGACCATCCCGGAAAGTAATTTTAGTGTTAGTCCCCGATTCTGTGTAGACAATATTGTCGCTACAAACACAGTCCCTCCTGAGACTTAAAATAGTGAAGTGAATGTGGCTTAGATATTTTGGAATCTCGTAGAGGCATAGGGCAGTTTATCGCATCCACCATGGAGATTTTTTTTGATATGGTGCCCCCGTGACTTTCCAAACCCCGCACTTTACGCCGTAGAATTGATGTTCATTCCCAAATTCTTAAACGCAGCTCAGACTCATTTTAAAATGGGATAACTAGATTTAGCATGCACTACATTCAATCTACACCATCCAATACTTAAAACAAAAAATTGTGACGAAAACAAAACAAATGTACTGTAAAAATATTTGGTGAATAATACAAAAAAATCGTAAAAATATTTATGAAATAAAATGAAAGGTATCAATTAAGTCTTTATTTGTTAAACCATAAATTAAATGTAAAGGCAATACTATCTCTTGCATCGACAAACGCGTTTGAGTGCTCTCTTGACGCCGGCTGCGTAGTGGATCACTTGCTCCTGTTGCAATAAGAAAATTCAATTGTAACAATGAGAATAAATCATTGGTAATTTACTCAATTATGAGAGATATATGATCTACTATATATAATTTGGATACCATGACGCGTTTTGAATATTACAATGATCTTTAATTTTTGATGGAGGAAAATATCGCAAAAAATCATGGTGTTACTGCATATTCTAATACTTGGATAGTAAACCACAATCCATTAGTTGACAATTTGTAAACTCCTAAAACACTCCTAAACACCTATAGATATTTTGGCAACTATATTCGATTACCAGGATTAACGTGATATCATCCTTAATATGTCGATTACTCATAAAAATGAGACAATAGGAAAAAAATGAAAGCTGGTGTAAACGCCAGGTTAGTAGTACTCAAGGGGTTAAAACCATTTTCAAAAGCGTCTTTGATACTGATTATAATAGTGAACGTGAGTTGAATCCAAAACTCTTACCTCGTATTATGAATCAAGAATTACAACCATTAACACATTAGCATCTATTAGTTTATTGACAAACCTGCATAAGATTGAAGCACATGGCTACCAGCGCCATTCCCAGCATCAGGTACATTGAACAGACGATGAACGAGGTTTCTATCCGCGGCGTGTACACGCGCTCTCCAGGAACGAAGTCACCAAAACCGATGCTAACACATACACAAAAAAAAAACATATTCTTCAATAAAAGAAGTGGATGCCAGAACGAATTATATACAAATCAAATTAAAGATATTTTATTTCATTTAAACTCTGATAATGTAAAAATATGATAGTATTTTCTATTCAGAGCAACATAGTGGAGAATTTGAATTTAATAACAACAGTCCGTTCACTATTAAAAGTCCCTTCTTTCAGGAGTTGGTAGCTCTGACTGGGAGGGTTGCATGTTTTCCTACTTAGTGCCTCCCAAAAATTAGGGTAAACGAGAGTAGTTGGATAAACAGTGACTAATAATTATTTGTGTAACTAAGATTAAGTCAGTTTCATGTATGCAGGTGTTACTCACTAACGTTTATATGTAATATCCACTAAGGGCAAACACGAACGTTTTCGTTAACGTTCCGTTAGTGTACATCATTTTTTTTTATTATCTATAGTTAATTGAGGGTCTAAAGTTCACCAAAACCATGTTAATCCCGCCGTTTCTTCAGTTCAGTTGTTTCTTTCAGTTATGCTTCGGCCACATTCCATCAACAATTGGTATACATCTTCAGGTAAGTGTACATTATATAAAATAACATTTTAATATAAACGGAAATATTCATCCTCGATCGTCTGAATAGCTTCATGATAAACTAATTTTTAAGCAAGGAAATTTTACCTCGATTAATCTATAGGATAAATTTTATTCGTACACATTCTGTGAAGTGCCATAATAAAGTAGTGCAACACATAAAAAAACATCTATTCTAAATAAACTTCATTTTTACGATAAACAATCTTACAATCTGAATGATCTAAAGAACCGTCACTCTCACTAGTCAAGTTCAACCATGTTACCTATGATTTTTTATGTACTTGTGTCTTTAAACTACAATATCACATCTCTATAGTAATAACTTCCATTTTGAACTACATTTTTTCTATTTGAATTCCATGATTTTTTCTCGAGATTGAGAAAATATAATATATTTATCAAATTATACGGAGTTTAAATATAAAGGTATGGCAACTTGATTTTACTAACTTGTCATGTCAATACACAAGATCGTGAAATAATCGGAAATTTGTTTGCTTTTTCCCCTTTTACAAAAAGCACGAACCTTCAATACCATTTCTCTTGAACTACTTTTAAAACGTCTGGGGCATGCTTAAGGCAATAAAAACCCTTATTTCTATTCTAAAATCACAGCACTTGGATTTGACAGAATCGATTGACTTTCCAATGTCGGCCTGTAGTGCCAACATAAAGGAGAGGGAGTCAAGGGACAAGTTATAGTGTACGAACTGTATATTTCAGCTCCGAAAGCTGTTACCTTTAGGACACTTTGATTCAAAAAAGTATAAGTTATATATTACAGATTATTTATCTACCATAATAAAGTAGATTCTAGTGTTGGTTTTTCTTTTTTTGTAGTTGTAAAATTTGCCCAAATATGTAGTAAAAATAAGAAGAAACATCATGAATACAGGAACGATACAGGATTGTTACGTCATTAAATCTCAATTAATCTCATCAATTTCAAGTATAAATAACAATAGGTATGAAATAACAAAGCAAAATAGGACAAGTACAAACCTGCTAAGAGATATAAAGCAAAAAAATATGCACCGTCGAGTTGATCCCATTTCTCCCACATACCAAATATCATGGAACCAAATATTATGTAACTGAAACAATATAAATATTTAGAAATACATTTATAACAGAATGACAGAATTCCTTTTTCTATAAACTACGATATTATATCGTGGGTAAATTGACAGGTAATTGACAATCTGTCAGACGGTATTATTTATGAAATAAAACATGAATTTGCCTTCACGTTCTAACGATTTCGATTATGATAAAAACCAAACATTTTTCAAGTAGAAGTAAATCAACATGAGTAAACTAAACTCAGTTTTTTATTTGATTTTATTCATTTGATTTCCTGTATGGTGCCGGCTAAGAATAGTACCACCCCATATCTTCCCGCAAGGGTCGTAAAAAGTGACTAAGGGATAAACTAGGTGATGGGCAGCAGTTTCCTCTGAGTAACACACATACCTACTGCGATCGCCAGCTCGCCTGCCAAGTGTGCCGATTATGGTAATCCCCCCCCCCCATTTCGGAGAAGACCTGCGTCCAGCAGAGGACGTTTTACGGTTGAATCAATCAATCAATTTTATTAATCTTTTATACCTCTCTATGCAATACAGACACACGCCTGAACACCATCTTACTAAAAGGTAAATGTAGAACAGGCTACCGGATCGCGGTTACCTAAAAACTATTAGTTTAAAGTTTTTTTTTTACAAGATATAGGCTCAATGCTTTAACCATAATCTCACCTGATGTTAAGTGACGATTTGGTCCAGGATAGTAAACACATTAAACCTAGGTACTGGTTCTCAAATGATGCTGCTGGAACACACCTATTGGTATTTGGCGACAAGTTATCAAACCTGAGGATGGTAGCTATCCAGGCGGACATATTTAGAAAATACTCTACCACCATGCTATGGGCTCCTTACGATGTTTTCCTTCACCGAAAGCTCAGGCCGATTTTAGAGTTGGATAGCTGGGATCGAACCCGCGTCGTTTGACGTAGAATCCGACCACAATAGACACTGCGTCATCATCGCTTCAAGCAGCAGTATCTCAAGTTATGAAAATAAGTTCCCAATCCTAAGTTTAGTTAGGCAAAACATACGGTGGAAGTAATTTCTACCCCTTAATTGTTCTCAAACTGCCATACAGTTTGGCAGAAGTAATAAAATGTAAATTTGTATATATACCATAAATAAACCTTATGGTAATTCTATTTTAAAAGCAAACATACCCGACCATGATAGAGACGCAGACGCTGATGGGCACGGTGATAGTTTGTGCGTCGAAGGTGACGTCACTGAGTTGGCTGGTGATGTCACTGTCTGGTCGGAGCGCGGGCGGCGGCGCGGCGCAGTCTCGGTGCTCGGGAACCGGACATCTGTACCGGGCGCTCCCGTACTCTCCCATCGATATACTTCTCATGTAATCAGCACGTCTTTAACACAACACAAGCCGTACACTTTAATCAGTCTATTTTTATTTCCGACTCTACCATCACTTCTCTCGCCATTGTGCCTATCACCGCGTTAGCACTTCGCGTCACCACTAGTAATCTTAAACCACATTGTTAATTAACATCGGGTGATACTGTCAAAGCGCCTAAAAATTATATTACATCGATATATGTTATTACTTATTGAACATTAACCGCAAATGAGTCTAAGTTCAAAGTTTGTTAACTGTCCCGTATGACATGGACAAACTGTCCAAATAGGTAGGATCAACTTCGAGAAAAAAGGCAATCACCAAATCCAACTCGACTGGGTTGCGTTTGAATAGTTATGCAGAACTATCCGTTTGAAAAACCATACTGTAAAAAAGTCTTCTACAAGTGTATGTTGTCAGTAATAACATACGGGACTGAAACGTAGTCGCTCGCAATGGGTCTAGTGAGAAAACTCACAATTACGCAAAAGGTAATGGAAAGGGTTACGCTATTAGTTTAACTGCATTAGAAATGAGGAGATCCGCAGAAGAACCAAATTAACCGGCATAACTCGAAAAATTGTTAAAATAAAGAGACAGTATATTAGTAGATGGAGTCAACATAAAAATCTAAGTAAAGTAAAAAAGAAATGAACTAATGGAAAGTATTGAAGCAAATAATAAGTTGACGATCTAATAAATATCTTACCTTGGAGCAGTCCGTGGATAAGATGCTCGATATTCTGGAGTCATGTCTGAGTCTGAATATCTCCAGGCTGCGGGTCGTTCTATACTTTCAGGATCGCTGATATCGATCTATTAAAGCCAAATAACTTTATTCAAAATAAGAATATTATGTTTATTTATTGCAACTAATTACTCGATGAAATCTTATCAAAATTTCTCCATATTTTCTAACTGCATTGAACATTTTGTAAAATGACTATTAGTAAAAAGTTAAAATTGTAATAATTTTGAGTGAAACATTATTATACCAATGAAGCTACTTGAAATAAATTAACATTTCTAACCCTGGAAACACGTCTTCTTGTAAACCCGGGACATCCCCGGCAGAGGCAAGCTAAAGCATAGATACATTTGAACCAACGCGCTAGAAGTTGCCCTGCAAAAAAAATCTTAAAATAGTATGTTGGCCTATCAGTTATTTTATCTTCTAGACTTTTTATAATTGTACAGCATTGTTATAATGTTATTTATTGAATACACATTTGCTTAAGCAAATGCTTGGGACTAACTTTTAAGGAAAATACGAAATTGTCCATATGTATAATGCGTGAAGATAAGATAGATAGAATTGCGAGACACCAAAACCCATCAGAAACAAAGGTTTTTATTTTTTTTAATAAGCGGTAATTTTATTGAAGCCTGTAAGTTTTCACCCTTACTTTGATCCAGTTGTAAAAGTTTAATATTTGAGTATAACAAACATATTAAGTAACTCCAAGCGTGTACTTAGGTTTGCTCAGTAAATAATTTAGCATATAACTTGGGTTCAAAGTAAACTTTATCGTGTATACAGTTTAACTTATTTATGTAGCAACTTCTCGGTTTTAGGTATTATTTCTAGAAAAAGTACTTGTTGAATCTTAAAAAAATAAAGAAATTATGTTGATACCTCCCTCGCATTAGGTCATATATATAAATCTGTAGTTTTTCAGGAAATCGATTTTTCTACGACCGGGAACATCGATATGTTGTGACCATTACCGGCCGATGAATTATTGTAATTCTGTTTTCAGTAAAACGTCAGAAAAGAAAAAACCTCAATTTCATTAAAACTAAGTTACGACTATAGGTATCGAAATAATAAATAATAGGTTGGGGATTGAAAATATATGAAAAATACATTTCCCTTTTACAACAAACAAAATGAGAAATCTATGGAAACGATATAAAATTTCCTGCCTATTATTTGATGAAATATACCTACCTACTAAATATATATAGAAATATATCTTCAATAAATGTATAGGATTTATAGAATCTATTAAAAAGCAGACTGTTTATTGTATAAACAATTCAGTACACTCTAAGATAGAAGTAGAATAAACTTACCAACATTACTCAGATAAAGCAGAAAGAGAGGCATTCCCAGCAATGCGTAGAGAATCGTTACTACTTTCCCCCAATTCGTTCTGGGGGACAAATGACCGTAACCTAGAAATTGGAGAATAATTTCTAGTTAGACAACTAAATTTACTTGCTAAATAATGTAAGACATAAATCATTGGATTATTGGGTAATGAATTTACTGTTATAATGAAAACAAAACGATATTTTATTAGCTGTAAAAGAAATGCATAACCGCATTAACCTTGCATATTTCATAACAAAACTTGCATTAAAAGTGATGCATTTATTTAATAATTCAGGGAAAATATTTAGAACTACTTTCTTTGATTTATTCCTAAAGGAAAATGGGAATAGATACATCTTTATTATTAACTAGCTGTGCCCGCGATTTTGCTCGCGTGGAATTGAGACAATTATATTGTAATAGACAATCTTTATTCCCCAACTAGATGCAATCTATCTCATTGCCAATATATTCTCTATCTATGCCCTGTCCCATCCTCCCCATTCCATCCTTATTAGATTTTATTCTTCTAATCCAAATGATTGATTTTTTAGATAGCACACAAACTGTCTAAATAATTAACATTGGATAGAAGACTTGACCGTAATAGAGCTTGATAGGAAAATCGTCTCTGGTTAAATCCCCAACCACATCGCAAGACTGCATATCCTGGTTCTACACTTTAGTGTCAGTTATACGATAGGTCTAAATACACTGGTGATTAACGATAAGATATATTAATGTGTCGATTATCCATAAAATGAGACAATAGGAAAAAAACGGAAAGGTGGTGTAAACGCCAAGTTAATGCTCAAAGGGTTAATGACAGATGTTGCGTTTAAGTTATACTCATATTCTAAAAAGATATCAATAATTTACATGCACTTTTTAACTTCCTTAGCATTAAAAGTATCTCTTATAACATTTTTGCGTAGCGTTTTAAGCCAATGGCATATTCTTTTGCCTACCTATAGTGGTGATAACGGTCAGAGAGTATAGAAAAGCTGAGGAGAAACTCCACTGCTTGGAGGACCTGCCTCCGTCCCAACCGTGTCGAACGGCAAATACGATCTTCTTCTGGTATTGTTGCAACTGTTCGCCTATTCTGTAACAGAATTTACAGATGAGAGTTATTCTTCACATTTAGCACATTACTACCTCCCTCCATGTCTTCAGTGAAGATGAGGCAATTTACGTGAAATAGTTTACATGTAGCTTGAAACCCAAGTCAATTTGAAGTTCAATTTTGCGAGAACATTAATTTGAAATTAGAAAAATATGCAGTTATAATTGTATACACGTTATGTTGGTAAAGTTGGATTTGCCATTAATTATGAAAAAAAAAAACTGTTTTATTATGATATTTAAACAAAAGACTTTACCTCTCTTTAACAGCGGTTTCATTAAACAAATTCAATGCTAATGTTACATTCTGCCACAGGTACTCGGCTGTGTTGTTCCTCTCTAACGCCATATGTGTCACCATTTCCTTCTCTGTCCCACCCTCTATAGCTTGAAACATGATTGAACCTATAAATACATAATAAACAATAGCAAATAATTCTTCTTTCACATTGTATTGTATTGCGGGGAGCTGCTGGAAATGTTTGGGTGTTCTGAGGTTTTGATGCCTAGTTATTATTATAGAATTTATATAATTTCAACATATAGTGCATACAAAAAAATATATAGTGAGTGCAAGGCTAGCGCTAGGCGGTCCAACTGAAACTGCCTTCGCATAAAACATTACGAGGTGACGTGCCGAGCGGACTGTACTGGGACTGAGCTGAGGGGCTGCGTCGGTACAATTGGCTTCTAACTACGTTAAAAACCTATAATCCAGCAATCCAGATTCATCTGTACGCGATATATCCTACTCAATAAAAAACGTGAAAATGCCTAAAGGTTGATGTGATTTCAGATCTTAATGACTATTGAAAAATACATTTATAAAGGACTTGGCGCAGCTCATCATTACACTTTGGTTTGAAAAGGGTGATTGTTCCAGCAAGTTTCATGGTAGTTAATACTAAACTTAAAAGTTACGCATACTTTATGAAATGTTTAAGTTTGTTATGAAATTATTTGTTGCTTAATACTTATCAAAAATTAAACGCTATTTTGACTTTAATTCCGCACTCTGAACGGGGCAGACGTCACTTAGTACATTAACGTTGCTTTTCTTAGCATATTCGTAAAATGGCGATTGTTCTGAAGAATCATTGAAAGTAATTCTCTCTTCTTCCTTCCTTAACAATGTACGCGTTCTGGTATTCGAAACCATAGATTTAGTAACCACCAACTTAGTACGAAAAAAGACGTTCACAACGTTCTTGCCGTGCATTAAATTTTTTGAATAGTGCCATTAAACACCGGGTATTTTAAGCGTAATGTGAAGGGGTATTTCTGTAGGCCAGGGTGTAAACAATTACAATTCTTCGATGGTTGGCAATGTTTTTGGATTATATTAGGCTTTGCTGGTAGGTACTTACCCGTATTTCCATATTAGATATTCCTATAACCCAAAAAATGCGATATTATTGGAACACGTTAAACAAAGACTAGAACTTTCGAGAAATAATCACGTCTTTAAAAAAATGAACATATAGAATGATATATTTTGTACAACCAATAGATCTAGTAATTTTGTTTCTTCGTTCATACACATATTTATTCATGGATGAAATCATTTTAAACGTTTCTAATATTATTGTAATAAATGTAAAAGACACAACCAAAGTGTCAGAACAACGATAGTATATAAAATGTGATGATAATAAAAAAAATTTAACACTGCCTACGCTCAAGGCCGAATAATTGATTGAATTTCCTTGAAAACCAAAGAAATGTAATAATATTTTCAAAGTACAAAAAACATCTTTGATCCATCACTACTACGAATCTCTAGCACTTGGCACAATTTATCATCGAGCAAAAAGTGAGATGGAGATTATGATGCGACATAAGGTAAAAGTTACATCAGCTTTTTTATCAATAAATTGTAAAAAATATAAAGTTCTTTTAAAAAAGTGAAGTTTCTACGAGAAAATTCAGATACTATTTCCTTGTTATAGAAGTGCATGAGATGTTAAAATTCTTTGGTCACCGCCCTAAAACTTTGTATGAAATTATCTCCAAATAGATGATTTATAAATTAGTTAAAATTGTAGTTATTACAATGATTTACGTGACACATTATTATGTCACACCTTGTCATTACAAGTGATCTTTAGTCGAAATTTGACTATAAAAGAGTGTGTCTACAGACTACACTAGTCAGAAGTTAAAAAATATAGCGTGCTTATTAGTTTTTTGCTTCCTTACTACTACTTTTATCCATCTTTTAACATTCAAAATTTCGACAATAATTCTGACAATAATATTCTAATAATATTGTTATTACTGCGGAATTTTACTACCATCGGTCGCAAAAACGTTTCACTTCAAAAATAAGTAAATCATTTACGTAGTTCCTTCGTTATATCTAATTACTAATGAAAATACAGACGGAGATGTAGCTTATTCACATTTCGATCGAATACAAATCTCTTTAAATTCGGCACATTAGTCAGTTGCCATTTGTCAGTGCGAAATCTTAATTCTATATTCTAAATGTGTCCATAACCTAATTTTTATTGGATCACAACGTCAAGCATTCAAACAGGTATCTAGACTAAACAGAATTAAAGAAAGTCTTCAGGTATAAATTATATTATTTTTTTGTTTATTCGATTTCAGAAAAATAGACATTTCATCTGATATTAAGTAAAGTATCGTCCAAGAATGATTGACAATAACAGATAGAAAAATTTATCTAGAGTCGGCATTATCATACCGGCCTCCATCTACCACAGATGAAGCCTTTATGTAACCTGTTGTCCTATTTAAAGATAAGAATTACTGCGGTATTCATTTACCAAGCTAAATTGTTAAATGCCAATTACTTTTAGCAAGTGATAAATGTTTCTATAACTATATTTATATTAAAAGAAGTTTTGAAAGTGACACCAGCGGTATAAAACTTGAAAAGAAATCGTTTGTCGTGGTATGGACACATTATGAGAAGAGAGGAAGCGGATGTGGATAAAATAGTCATGAATATGGATGTGGAAGGAGGGAAAAGTAGAGGAAGGTTAAAGAAAGTGTGGGTGGAGTGTGTGAGGAAAAAAGGATTAAATGTAAAGGTGACGGCTGATAGGGACGTATGGAACTGATCCTAGTGAGTTTGAACAGGGCTATATGAGAATGATGAAATGTCGCTATAATTACAACAACCTAATAAATCGTGAAATATGTGAATTATCATGATCGTGAGTATTTATGGTATGGTATGGTATGGTATTTAACTCTAATAGGACGACATGAAATAATACACACACAAAATAACGATTATTGCAATATATACTATATAGAATAATACTGACTGGTTTATATTTCCATCATACTTTAATACCGAGTCAGGAGAGTCTATAATTATTCTATAGGATTTATAATTTATTTCTATGAAAATCTAAATTTATAAATTGTATTAACGTTTTTTTTACACGTCGTTCATAACGACAACTTTAAATAAATACACGGAGTTACATAGAAACCCTGAAAGAAATTACAGACATTCATATCAGCTAACAATTCGAAAATGAATAACATAATAAAGATTGTGTTATATAAATGTAGTTTTAAATACACTATATAATTTTAGTAAATTTATAGTTCATGAAATTATAATGAATAAAATTATTTGCAAAATTTACATTGTAATAATTGCTATCTAACACTGCTAATTGCTGCATCTTAACTTACTGATCTCGAAACGTGAAAGACAATCGCAACTAATTTAACATTTTATATTGCCGTAAGATCGGACATATCTGATTTAAGGGATCTAAAATCCATGTGAAATAACGCGAATTGTTATTGTATCGTAAAACTTTAGTACCACATGTCGAGGACAGACGAGACAGCTGAGTGGTTACGAAATGAGACTTCTTGTTTCTTGTCGAATGTAATGGTATTTCCTGTTACTTCTTAATATGTAGTAGATACGATTTCGTCCATTAGATGTAAGTGCAAACTTCTATTTTTTCTACAGTATGGTGATACTGTTAGAGATTCTTTTTTTCCTCTGCATGCTTATATTCTATACTACTATATGAGAGGTGAAATTGATTGTTATGGATATTAAAAACCACTATAACTTTTTTTTAAATTATTTTACCTCTTAAAACTAGATATATAATAAGTATGATAGGCTATATTTTATTTATTTTTTTAACTAGAGATTTCTATGAATCCGTGCGAACGAATCGCTAGTCATCTATACTAATAAATAAAATTGAATTATTGGTTTGTAATATACAAATAACATTTTTTTCCTAAATTCCCACTTTACTATTTTTAATTTTTTAATGTATATACCTATACCAAAAATACAATTTTTTAAATTTTTGTCTGTCTGTCTGTTTGTTCCAGGTAATCTTTGGAACGGCTGGACCAATTTTGACGGGACTTTTTTTGGCAGATAGCTGAAGTTGTTCCGCGTAACTGTAGGCTACTTTACATTTTTCTAATATAATTAGGGTTCTGCGTTAAAAACTAAAACTCCTGAAATTGTGATTAAAATACGATTCAATGCACAGTCTTATTGGCAGGTATTATGTACATGCACGCATACTTTGTTTAAGTATTTGTTTATTTACTTGACACTCTTATGAAGTAATAAAATCGCCTAAAAACATTATAATAACATTAAATAATTATGTATGTTATGATTAATTTATGGCTATCATTGTTTTATATGAGCACCATAATTATATATGTGTATTATTGATAAGCTGGTTTCTTTTTTTTAATCATTGATATGTTAATGATAATTTGTACCGTTTATCTTAATGACTATTAGCTGTTTTTAACTTTAACAATAAATGTAACTTGATAACAACTATTACTGCCGCCTGAGATACAGGTAGTTCAGGTGGCAACTTTATTTATTCTTTTAAATTATTTGTATTTATATGTGTAAAATAAGTGCTGTAAATACTTACATGCACTCATACTCCGCTCTAATCTGATAAACATGAACTAAACAATTTGGATATACGTTATCAAAAATAATTATCTACTATTATAAAAGTAAAGTGCTGTAGTAATAAATACTGAGGTTTATTAGATTTAGTGAGCTTTTTATAGATATGATGAAATTGATGAAATATATTTAGTCCAGATTTGTTGCAACAATCATTTTATGTGATTTGCATGTATTTCGTATGTAGTTTACAGTTGAATTTCAACTGAATTCATCATTACTTAGAAACAACATTAATTATTATATATTACTTTGTGATACAGGGTCCCTCTAGTTATCTCCAGCGCGTGTTAGTTCACTGCTGGATATAATCTTGCCTCAAAACGTACTGTTATTTACAATCCAATCTCTCGCGTATCTAATCGGTACTATCCATTCTCTGTCTATTATCTATACAATTTATCCATCTAGCTACCAGGGATCTCACACCATATAATCCATTATCCACATATTTATATAAATTAAAATTATGATAATATCTATTATCGAATGCTTTTACGCAGATGAAGCTGTAAATAATTGATCGTTCCTTAAATAATAAATCTGTTAGATATTTTATTTATTTCCAAAGTAAACAATAAAGCGGGAAGAACTTAAACATTCCCTGAAGCACACTCAACAGTTATGAAATATTTACGGATAACTTCAATATTTAATATGTAAACATGAGTTTGAGCTGATAGACAAAGTGCCTCTGTTTTACGTAAACATTATGATCTAGACATAGCGGCTGGTTTGAGTTTCGTCTGGCCAAGTACCTATTGAGTTGGCAACTAAATTCCCGCCAATATCTACAGATTAATACGCAAAATATTTATATACCACTTTACGAAAATTACGAGTACGGAGGAATAAGAGATTTGATACATTTAAAGTTTATATGTAGAAGGAGTGCACAAAGGTAATATTTTTATGTAATATACTTGAGAAATACATTTAATGCCATCAAAAACAAAAACTTGTAAAAACCAAGTCTCGGAACTCAGTTCTTCTATCGTAAAAAGTTATGAGATCCAAATAATACCAAGTCCATCTGTCATAAGTTATTAAGTAATTAGCTAACCTAACAACATCTTATAGTAACCATATCAATATTTAAAAATGTTTATGTTTTAAATAAAATAGATTGACTTGGCAATCCCATGAAAACACAATGTATCTCACAAGTAATACATATAATTATATTAAATAAGATTGTTTAGTGCGATTACCAAGTCAATCAATTTTTTTTAACCTAAAAGATTTTTATAATTTATATGGTCACTATAAGATGTTGTTAGGTTAGCTAATTACGTAATAACTTAAGACAGAAGGTACCTTAAGTAGGGATTCAATAAAGTAACCGACTTGATATTACATGGATCTCACAACTTTCTACGGTAGAAGAACTGAGTTCCGAGACTTGTTATTATTATAATGTTTTTGATGACATCTCATTTCTTTTTGTAGATACTCCTACTTTTTCCTTTATGGTAACATTTCTGGTACTCGACTATAGCAAGTCTAATCTCATAGGACGACTCAATATTTCCATACATAGAGAATGACAAAGAATGAAATAAAACCGAACCATCGCTAGGTATAGGGACAACCCAGTGTGGGCAAGGATGGTCATTCACATACAGTATTTCCGAATCCATTGCGGATACTAGTACTGGTACGCTAGAGTTTTTTTTGTGCAGGAATACGATTAACAGTAAACGTGACTTTAAAGTACTTATTAAAACATTACAAGTACACTGATTCATTGTATGCATATCATGCAAATGTAACTATGTAATCCTATACATTTATCTATGTATCTAGAAAACTAGACCGAAATTACAAAATATTTTACTTTTTGCTTGATTTATACAATAAACACTAATTACATTCTAAATTTGAAGCTTCTATGTCTGCTAGAAGTGCTTTAGAGTTTTGATGATCAGTCAGTCAGTGCGTAACAAATTTAAGAAATTTTGACTGGTTATAATAATTAAACTACTGGTTCAAATTGAATGAAATTTGGGTTTATACGATGCCTGGTTGGTTACTGAAAATTTAGGCTTCTAGTTTGGCCCACAACGAAGTTATAGGGGGTCGAAAATGGCCTGAAGTCCTTCGATAAAAGGTTAGTACGGCCGTGCCGCTATTTTTTTTAAGCGTTCACTCAACTTAGAGAGCACTGCCGTGCCTCCTGATTAATAAAATAATAATTACACATACTACCATGCGCTTACAATACACACATATCTGTCATTTTCCCTTACGATTATATTATATTATACCAACGCTTTAACAATCACGTGTCATTGTCAGATTTGATTTATTTACCGCGTGAACAGAATGTTTACCTTGGAAGAAGGTTTTACTTTAATATCAGTAATTCATTACGAAACAAATATATTTATATGATTATAATTTAAACCCTCTCCGGTAATTTAAGCTCATCGTCAAGTTATTCGACAGTCACATTTGATAGGCTTAGTTCCGCTGCTTTTGCGGTTCAAAAAATTTGCCAATTAACGGAAATTGCTACTGCTAGGTTAGTCTACTTTGCTTACTTTCACAGCTTAATGTCTTACGGTATTTTGCAGTGGAGTAAAGTAGCAGAGGTAGACACTTTTACGTTAAAAAAGAGACCTGTTCGAGCAATATACAATATAGGACCTCGTGAATCTCTGAAGAACAAGTTTCAAGAATATGATATCTCAACTTTGCCCTCCCAATACATCTTCGATAACTTAATATATGTTCGTAAAAATTTGGACAAGCTTGATCTAGTAAATTATCGTCATAATTTTAATATTATAAATAAAGACAAGTTGGCTGTCCCACGCTTTAGGCGAATTAAGTCTAATAAAAGCTTTATAATCTAATAGTATTCGGTTTTACAGTAAGATCCCAAATAACATTACCGATTTACCCGACAATAAGTTCGCCTTAATTTCACAAGGTTATTCAAGATGGATAAACGATAGTGATGTCTGGAATTTACACACTCTGTGTTTACATCTCTGTGCATTTGCTCACAATGTTTTTTTTTATTATTTTGATAAAATTTTCGTCACTTGAACGAATTTAAGGACACCGCAACTGCAAGATCTGTCTGTCTGTCCATTAGTTGGTTTATAACTCGAGAACAATTGAAGCTATTAACACGATTCTTTTTAAAATGAATAAGTATATTATCTAGCCAAGTTTCAGTATTACATTTTGTATTTTGCATAAAAGTGAATTAAGGCACAAAAAATTACCGCCAACACTTTCTCTTGTTTTAACAAACCCTTGAATAAAAAATGAAATAAATATATAAACTGCAACGATAAATTAAATAAAGAACCAAAAATGAATTTTTCATTATTTAAAAACTAGATATAATACTATGTTTGCACGCGCACGTGAGTGTGTGAGTTTCATTATAATAAATTTAATAGAAATTTTTGTAAGCGTGTGCACAGAACCGCGAGCAAAGCTAGTTTTTAATGGAAATCTAACGTCACATTTACATAATGTCGAATTACCTAAGTTTTCCGATGTATTATTAACGTTTGACGAAAGAAACCTCCAAAGGAAAAGATTTATTTTAATTAAATAGGACTGGACCTAATAAGAAGCAATTTAAATGGTTTCAACACTGACTAAACTAAACTGACTAAACGCTGTTGACCAGAAGAGGCTTGACAACTTCACTAGACTTTGAGGCCAGCGCTTAAGACACTCAGCCTAAATATGGTAGCCAGCGCAAGGGCACTAAAATGGTACGAATCTCGGCTTGACCGTTACCCGTGATAAAAGTTTCCCAGAATTTGCCCCGTGCAAAACATAACTGTTAGTAAACCTGTAAAGAAAAAAGGTCCCTTATAGAACCCATGTAGCTAACGTATAGTATGCAGGTATGTGTGCGCAGTATGGTGGGTGTGATGCTAGTGCATGCGGTGATAATTTATTGGGCTGATAGCGACTACAAGAGCTTTTCCATATGAGGATCGGAGCACGTATTGTACAACTGCCGGAGGGAAACCCAGAGTGATCTGTACACCAGAGCAATGTTTCTATTGAAGTCGTTGGGTCGACGTAAGCCGAGCGCGACATGTTCTGTATTAAAATCGGGTTGGCGTCACGACCCGCTCGCTATGTGTTGAAACCATAATGATGCTCAAAGTCAAAATTACAAAAGGCGCAGTCCCATAGAACTGATATTATATTTTATAAAGAACCATTGAGGCGTGCCACCATTCAACCTCTCTAATGACGTGCGGTTACACACATAATTCTATTATTGGGAATCGTTGTGTCGCAGCTATAGGTTATTATGCCCTTTGAGTTATGTTTCTCAATTGTTCGACTGATGGGGGTTAGAACGAACAACCGTTTTGGTAAACGACTAATGTGGGGCACGTTTTTGTACATGCAGGCGACAAACCTGGTTTAGGTGACAGGGTTTTCCTTTATATTCATCTTCTCCTAGAATTTGGTATTTTGATTATTTGACATTTATTGAGATTTTATAATTAATATTTACTAAGAATATTTAATGTTGACGCCAAAGTGTTGTTAAGTTTTAGGTCTAACATTGATAACAATTCTTTCTCTTGATCGATTGATTTTAAGTATAAGTTGACGAGTGATAATGGTTTGATGAAGTCAGTGATATGAATTATGGCCATAAGATGATGGCAATAGTATTTATAAATGTATGGAATAGATGTAGTAAGAAGTAGAAGTATATAAATTGTATTAGGAAATAAGAAGGCAAACGAACGAGCCATAGTATGTATAGTATAAAAGAGCACACAAAAATGGCTATTTAAATTAAGAAAAAGAAAAGAACAAGCTAAATAAACAATGAAAGAAAACATTTTAATAAACTTATAATATGATAAGAATTTTCATGCCAGCGTTTTTTGTAATAATTCACTTGTTGAAAAACCAAAATATACATACATTATATAAATATATATGTATTTATATAATGTATAATATGAATAGAGTTTATTTGGATTCATTAAAAACACCATAATAATAAAGTGTATGCGTAAGAACATGTATACTATTACTATAAAGAGGTAAATTCCACGCGAGGGAAGTTGTGGAGGAAAGTATATGGTTGCCGTTTATTAAAACAAATGATAGCTCGCAATTCATAATAAACGTCACGTGTCATAATTTATTACATCTTTATTTCAAACTATCTGGCGCCTGCCACTTCCGGCTGAAAACGCTTTTGAAACGCATTGAGAGTATGTCTTTTAATATTTTATTTTATCATATTAATTTTACGATTACTACTAAATGTGCATTAAATATGATGATATTAAGTTTTAATCCTTTTGCAAGTTTCTTCTTTTATGAATCTGAAAATTACATTCAGATTGGATCACTAGTCGGCAAATGATACAGGTTCGAACATAGAAGGTTTACGTTATTATTATATTTATCTATTTATACGATAATTAAACTGTAACTAAGTCAAATATGTGCATTAAATATTTATAGCAAATTATAATCGGAGTGGACTTTGTTATTAACTAATGTTATAAGGTAACATCTAGGATAATTTTTGTCCCATAAAACGCAAGGAGTTCTCCAGGATAACGGATAAAAGTCAAAAAAATTATTAACGAGTAATTTCGGGAACGGCTTGACAGATTTTGACGGGACTTTTTTGGCTGAAGTTACTCCAAGTAACTTAGGATGATTTTAATTTTCTAAAATTATTAGGTTTCCACGCATAAAAATTAAATAAAATGCAGAGTTTTAAAGGCAAGTATTCGAATTTGTGAGACATGTTTTTGCTTAATATTAGTATAATAGTAAAAAAAAAATTTGAAAAGTAATTAGGATACCGTGTCAAAACAAAATTATATAATGCAGTGAATATTTATACAAAACGCGGCCGAAGCCGTGGGCTCACAGCTAGTACGAAATAAACTCAAGGGATATTCTTCTACCAGTATATATAAAAAATTCACCGTGTTCCAATATAGGTGGATAGAATTTCCTGGATATCGGTTGAATGGTATATAAATTAAAACGCTGCAGCACGTTTTGGTAGCGAGTTGATACAAAGAAAATAACAAAAATATACATTCTTACCAATTTTCACTTTGATCTCTTGAATGTTATTGGAATCTTTAAGTCTCAAATAATATACAAATATCTGATTTTATATAAACAGATAAATCGACGGTCCCTACGTATAAAGCGGCATGTCTAAAAAAAAACGAGGTTCACAAAAGAGCGTAATGAATATTCAAATCACTCTAAAAATTAATCTATTTACATTTTAATATTTATTTTTTTTCTGCAATGTTTTATTCGATTTTTATGGTGGAAGTCTATGGTGCTATTCACTTTATTTATATATATATTTTTCACGTTTTCATGAAAAACCTGATAGATAACCCTGTCGATCAAATCTCGGTCAAATGTCATTTTTGACATGTATCATTGTACGTAGGAATCGTCTAAATATAAATTATCCCTTAAATCAAATATTACATTAATCACCGTACATGTATGGTAACAAGCGTTAGGTATATCACGTTTAGAAATCAGCTAGTACGTCTTTAATCTCAAGCGGTGTGATAGTTTCTGGGTCGTCATAATCATATTCTTAAACCCGACCCAGTGACTTGTTCGTGTCTGGTTTTGGGATCATCTAGAAGCTGAAAGGCATAACAGGACGTGATAATGGCTAACATGTTTATATTATACTGTGTTTATTATCAGGAAATTAGAAAGAGGATACGATTAATCGTATCGCATTTAGGTCATAGACTCTTACTCCAAGGTGAACCGTTCCACGACCTTACGACGTTTAATTAAAGCTAACTGGTCGGCGCGTGCTACCCGACGCCCGACGAAAGAGCGGTTCCAAGTAAATCAGATTGTAATGGGTTTATTGTCATGTAATGTGTTTACATTTAGTTTCCTTCACGTCAATACCGATGTTATTATTAATAGACTAGTTTATCCCGTGGCTCCCTTTTTATTCGCTACATTACCTTTATTATTATGTAAAGAGGTAAAATTGATTTTTTGTTTGTTATGTGTAAATTAAAAAACCACTTAACTTATTTCATAAATCCTTATAAATGCATATATATTAATTAGAAATCCTAACGAAAACTACAATAGTATAAAAAATTTGCTTGTTTAAGTCATTAGTACTCAAACTATTAGCAATTACGTTATGCGCTGCAAAAAAACTATTGAGAATACATAATATTTTGTTAGTAAATATTTTAGTACTCGTTATTACCCACAAAAAAGTTCGAGGTTATAAGGTAGTTTTTTTTTTAAATCAATGATTAAAACAAATATAAAATGATCAGTCCGTACGAGATCGGGGTGGGTCGCTAGTGGATATAATACTCGAACTGTGAATTGTTATGTATAATACTACACAAATTATACGTGAATAGAGATTTTCGATAAATTCCAATTAAAAAATATTGTTTTTCAATACATTTCTCGAAAAGGGTAAATGTCAAAATATTACTACCGGTTCGGAAAACAGCCCAGTTTGAACAATCAAATCAACCGTTTTTATGAATGCTCAAAAATGATGTAATTTCCACGCGTCACCATCGTTCAATTCATAGTTACTAATAGTTTTTAATAGACGCATAGAGAAGAGTGTCAATTCCAGACATTACCATCGTTCCTGGAACCATGGATGATATTTGTAATAAGCTACCACGCTAATAAGCGCGTATTGTGTCATGTTAGGACTAATAGGGGTCTCATGATAAAGATAAACTCACCGGCGATCGTGTAAGCGACAACGAGAACAATAACACCGACATTGCTGAATAGGAAAGCGAGAAGGCCTCTCACATAGGCCCTGACTCTGGAAGCGAGCCTGCGCTTACGGCGCGGCATTGCGACTCATCTTGACGGCCAACTGTCTCCGCCCATCATTAACACGGTAGGGTGCTCCGCCTCATTGATAATCTGGCGAGGAAAACAAATGAAACTACTTAGAAAAATGCCATACATATTTATGATTTATAGCTAACTTAACCATTTACTTTATTAGTCAGAGCGAGATGCACGAAATAATATGATTTGATAAAAATAACATAAAACTTAATTTATCTACTATTTCTTCAAATAAACAACGTATTAATAATATGTGAATTGAATTAATCTTAGACGTTACTCATTTTGTTTGTTTGGATAAATGGGTTATTTTTCATAAAATGTTACCCGCGGTGTAATAATTAGACGGTGAAGTCAAATTTAGTATTAATTTCATGCAGCATGATCCTGCCTGGTTCCAATTATTAAAGGAAATATGCATAATGCGTCACTAGCAAGGTCTCTATCACCCGTACATTCAGGGACGAATACCATTCAGTCATGGACAAAAGTGTGTTCATGATTATTGCCTAAATCAATTGCTAAAGATATAAATGATAGTAAATAATTAAAAAAAAAATCACATATTACATATTTTATTAAATACTATAAACACTCACTGAACGACATGTTCCCGTTACTTTTCCAGTTTACTCTCAAAAATTAAGTTGATAATCCAAATTTACATAAATGTAAAAAGTGTAAAAACAAATAACGCATGTGTTAACCAAAATCTTACGCTGATCCTGGGCTACAACTACTATGATATCGTTAACAAAATACGAAGCTAGTCACTATGGTTTCTGAACAACCTGTTTCATAATCACCAATTATTAATGTTTCTTTCTCTTGTATTATTTCATTCTCGTGGCTTCTCCTCAACTCACTTAGGGGTGTCGCAGTGTGCCTTCTTTTTCTATATATCAATCACTCCTTTATTTCCTCCTTTTGTTTTCATATCTTTGTTCACGCACTCCATTCACCAACTTTTATGCTTTCATTTCAGGTTTTCTATCACTGGCACCACTTGTAGACTCCCTTTAACACACTCATTCATAACCCTGTCCACTATTGTTCCATCTATCTCAACATTCGTATCTTTGCTACATCCAATCCCTCCTCATCAACCTTCGTATTAATCCAACACTCCGTTCCATATAATATGGTAGCTCTTATATTATTTCTCATCCCACATAGATATGGATTAATAGCAGATAAATTCTAATACAAGTGTGAAGAAAAATTAACTTTCGGAAGCGTCGAGTGTAAATAGAGCGAAGTCTTTTTTATAATTTAAAACTAAATAAAATTTCACTGCATATAAATTTCACTGAGAAACAGATGTTCAAACATCACGAATATTTCTTATTGCAACATAAATAAATATATCACGTCGGTACACATCATAATTAAACATGTGAACGGGGGGAAAAAAGTGTTAAAAAAAAAAAAAAAAAATCTTCTCTCTGACGCCATACTGGTTCATAATATAACGTCCTAAAGACTATCTGTCATATAGTAAGTAAGCCATTTCTTTTTGAACTAAATAATGTTCTTGATCTATAGGGCCTTGACAGTTTTACTCTGATTTTGTGATGACCACTTAGAATAAATAGGTACTGGTTAGCGTTGTTAATATAAGTTAAAATATTTTGCCTACAAACTCAACTTCAACGTCAACTTACAAGAAAATAATTTACCACATAGTACAAACTCACATGTACTTAATCTGATGTTAAACAAAGTACAGTCCAGGAATGATGACGACAACTTAAGGTCTCATTACGAATCTTCTAGTCCGAAATCCCCCAATGTCTCAAGAGAAAAGTCTTTGATCAGTGTGTGTTCCCAGTGATGACTTACAACACTGAGACGTGGTCGCTTACAATGGATCTAGTTAGAAAGCTCAAAGTTGCCGAAAGAGTAATGGAGAGGAGCTATGCTAGTTTCAATACGTAATCGGATTCGTCACGAGGAGATTCGCAGAAGAACCAAAGTAACCGAGATCGCCCGGAGAATTGGTATACTTAAGTGGCTGTGGGCTGTGCTCGTAGATGCCCAACGGGATCAACGGCTTCTCTAATGGCTACTAGTTACCGGAAGACGCAGCGTGGGAAGGCCCAAAGACCTGGTGAGGTTGCGTGAGTCCACTGAATGCGGGTGGCGCAAGACCGGTCGTTGTGGAGATCTTTGAGCCTTATGCCCAGCAGTGGATTTCTTTTGATTGAATAGATGGATGTAGATGATCCCGAAACGTAATGCACTGAAAAGTGCCACTATGGCGGATATTTTATTTCGCATATGCTGTGTAATCTTTTGGTGATCACGTACCTATGTTACAACTAACCGTTACCGTCTAAATAACCTAGAAAATCAGTGTAATATTGTTGTAATACACTGATTTTGATATCGGCTAAAAATTAAAAAAAAAAATTACAAATAACAATACTTTTAAATAAGCGTTATAATGAAATCAATGCTGATTCTTTTTTTGTTCTTCTAAACCGCAAGTTTATTTAAACAAAATATCTGTGAGCTCGCTGCTGGTTTGTTTACTTAACCCTGGGATCACTTTTGTTCTGGTGTTTGTCTACAGTCTGTATCGATATTGGGATGCGATGTTACTAGGTTATTATTCTTAAAAAAGTAAATATTTTTTGCCTTAATAGTAATAATAATAATAAATGGCAAATGTTGCTACATAAAAAAATCCATCACCTCTTCCGAGGGGTGAATGTTGCAAATAGTTATCAGGATGACTGTTCACCCCGGTAGGTGTTATATATTCCTTTGTAACCCCTTTTTAATTTATTTTTGAAGTTACATTTCTTTTGGCGCGTTAGGGAAAAATGATAGTAGTAAATTTATACGATGCGCGCGCAACCGTCACGAACAACCAACAACCTAAAGTTAGCTTTTAACGTTTTCGTTTTTTCTAGTATTATGTCAAGGAAGTATAACTTGTTACGTGCGTAAATAAGTACACACACACTTTTTTCGTATATCTCTGTTGCTAATTTCCGTGCCTGCATAGGAAACTACTTGATCTTTCAAGTAGTATACGTGGGCCTGGGTTAATGTACACACGAAACCACAACATATTATACCGCAACAAGAAGACTACATGCTCTTACGTTGGTGTACCTACAAAACTGGCACTTTTTGTTTTTCACCGCAATTGATCGACATTGCTATACAGCCCACACATCGCATGGTTACTGAAGAGGTGATTTGCGGACCCAGAAACGCAGCATGCCCTGCTCAGTTACGTTGAGGAGCCAGATCAGTTCATTTTCCTACATTGTCTTCCGCCTTAGCAATGCTCTACTACACCATTTAGTCGCCGCGTTAACAATGACTACATAATTGTAGATAAATATTTTAGTAATTTAAGCTAACTAAATTATTAATTTTAAAACTTTTAACAGCCTCGCCGTGCGAGGTCTTAAGAAACTCCGCCGGAAAACTGTAATAAGTTCAATAATACTACAATGGCACGAAATTCCTCTAAGTCTGTATCCGTGTAACACATATATAAATTATACGTGTATTTATTTGATTTATATAACAATTCTTAACACGTAACATTTCACAAAAATATAAATTAAACATTTCAATACAATTATTTTACTAAATTAGACATTATTTCACATTTAAACATGGCAACACCGTTCTAGGAATTAATTAAACCATTTAAACATAATTTAAAAAAAATCGGTTCAACAGCCTATTTATCAGGTCTTAGCTTATATTAAGATCATTAATCTAACCCCAACACGTCGGCCGTGCATCAACGCAATTTGTTTATACACCTGCTTTCTCTTAAAAATTTAAAGAGAAAAAATATCGTGTTCTTTAATAGCCTTTTTCGACGGACGTGTTTTTTTTTTAATTACCGTTCTGTATTTTCCAAGTTTCTGCCAACGTCAAACGAGGCGGAGAGCCAAGATTTTTTGAGTTATATAAGTTTTTTTTTTCTGTCGGCTGAAAACGGAAACCTTCCGCGGTTTTCATTTGATATCTTTTTCCGTAATAAAGTCACCTGTTTGTAAACCGCAGCAGATGTGATTTTATTCAGTTTTACGTATAGAAATAAGATTGAAATACTAGTGATTTGTTAAACACATCTGTAACCGCAAATGAATTTCATTCTAGTTATTTTTCATGACTAGCATATTTTCTGAATAATGGCTTTGACGTACATGAACATCGAATGGATAAAGTTTGGCTTTTACAAATTATAATAGCAAACGTTTATGTTTATACCTTAGTATGCTTGTTACTTGAAAAACATTGAACCAATTTACATGATGCGATCCAACTAGAAAAAAGCCACCAACGGACGGACTGAAAGAAAATTCCAAGATTTTCAGTCTAAGATTAGTTTGCAGAATATATTTGTCTCCACTAGTCTAATACGTATCGACTCTATATCCTATAATGGTTATTATATGAGTACAAGTGTATAAATAACATTAAACACACCTTGTCTGTCCTAGTTACTATAACGTGTGCTCGGATCTATACTGCAACTGTCCACATTTATCTCAGGCGCATCGTTTGAGTAAACATTATTCATACTGTCGAAATGAAACATACAACATTATTATACATAACTACTATATATATATATAACTACTATTTTTATACTACAATATTATGCAATGCAAACGTAGCTGTCTGTACGTTTTCATGCCGAAACTAGAAATATATAGATTCTGATAAACAGATGGACAAGGGCATAGGCCACTTTTGTCAACAAAATAAAACTTGAAACGAGTGAAACAGGGAATGAATAATTGTATGGGAAACCGACCATTTCTCAAGTTCAGCGGCATATGGGACTCTTCAAGTGTAACGAAGCAAAAAAAATAATATTTTTGAGTCTTCACTCCGCCTTGTCAGCAAAGGCTCTTATCACCCTTCCCTCAATGATAAAATAGGCATTGGAATAGTTTTGAAAAACAAACATAAATAAATGTGTAAAAACAGTCTACCTAACCCCAGTTAGTCCATATGTCACTAAAAATAGCAGATTATAAACATCCCTTCTCGCTATTGATGATTATAAAATACTATACACCTATTTGGTTAGATATAAATAACTAATTTTTCTACGTTTTTGACACAAAGATGGATATTTTTTAATACCACGCATGCGAAGCCTTGGCTACAGCTTGTATAGAACATTTTGTGGTATAGCAGAAGAATGTAATGTGAATAAAATCTATATACCCTAAGATCACCAATCCCAGCTTCTGGAGCGGGTTGTTAGCTTGTTACAAACCGGGTCTCCCTGCGAGAATGGCACGAGACACGCTTCGATTTCTAACTGGGAAAGATCTCCCTACCGCTTCCAGCGCAATACAGAGATACCACGTGACAGAAATACATGTTTGTGAAAAAAACCTTAAACTTCTTACGTGTCATATGTACATCAAATTACTTCATAATGAATAGGATTTATCTAGGCTGTTTCTGCGAATTTGTTGCACGAAGACGAAGTCCGACCCACTTTGGTGCCATTGTGCGTTGCTTTTCTCTCGGCTGACGGCCCTCAATTTTCGTTTTCGTTTGAAAACGTTACATCCATCCGATAAAGATCAGAGTTACGCGTCATATCGCACCTAAAGACGTTTTACTTCAAAAGGAGTAGAGCCGCCGGGTCAGCTTACACGCATAATATGTGACATCTTATGGTTGACCTAGTTTCAATAAATGATCCGCCATTACGGCCTAGCGCAAATGCCGCGCGCTTCACGCGACCAAACTTTTGTCATTCATTTAAAACTCCAAACGAGAAGCCAATTAGCCGGCTTTGTAATGACAGCTGTCAGGCTGACGTTGACGTGCGAATTTGCATACATCTGTCAATGACTTCACGTTTTAACCAGACGGGAAATTCATAAAAAGAACTGTTAATATTTCGAGAACATTGGCTATAATGTTTATTACGGTAGTGCAGATGGCATAATCAAGTGCAGTCACAGACAAAGATATTTAGAAGGGGAGTTTATTCAAAATTATGTGTAACCTAGCTTTTTTTATTTAATTGTTTAGACGTTTTAAGCAGGAAATTAATAATTCTTTAAGGCTTCCGTAAATCGAACAGCTGGACTTTTTTTGGTAGATAGCAGAAGTTACTCCGCGTAACTTAATCTCTCAAATACCAATAAAAATTAGACAATAGGGAAACAATTAGAAGCTGGCGTACACGCCAGGTTAGTACTTCATCGGTTAAGCTGACTTAATTTTTCTAAAATAATTAGAGTTCCGCGTAAAAAAATACTCATGTAATTGTGAATCTACTCCAATTTAATGCACAGTTTTACTGGCAGGTGTTTGATTTGTGACACCCCGTGTCGCCCCCATCCCAAATGCAGCGGACGGCCACGGGGGGTTTTAGTGGGTATTTCCGGGCACTTCACGCCTGGGTGAGTCCCACACTGGCACGGAGCTCGTCCCTCCGTGCCCCTTATCCATTGCATTGGGGGACTTCGGTCTCACTAATGCAATGGGTAAGGGTATGCGTAAATGCATTTCCCCCGACAAAAAAAAAAAAAATGGTGTTTGATTTGTGAGAAGCAATTTTGTTTTTTGTTAGCACCAAAAATAATTTTAGGAAAATTACTAGGGTTCCACGAAAAAGAAGATAAAACACCAGAAATTGTTCGAAGAAACGATTTAAATTACATCACCATCAAAACATTATTTTCCAATGTTCCGAAGATTAAACGGAGCAAACAGACAAAAATGTAAAGAAAATGTTTTTTGGTATATGTATTTAGTTATAAATTGTTATTTTGATATTACAGACAGAAACTTCAATTAAATTTATTAGTATATATAATTATTTAAATAGAATATCGATTCTAGAGTAACATAGAACTCATTGACACTCACAACGAAATTCATTAGTACAAACGTCGAACGCGTGAATATATTTCACATAATTTTTGTCAATTTTTTGTTGATAACAATAATTATTTAAAGAGAAATATTTGACATTTTGTCTACCAACAATATCCCTTGGATCTTTGTAAAATTACCTTGAGTCGAACGGTAAAAAAACTAGGCAGCCATGGGGATTGCCGACAGAAGTAAAAACTTTGAAAAGCCTGTTTTTTTTGTTGTTCTTAAAATTATATTTTAGTTAGGGCAATACAAAAGCTTAGGAATCTACCATCATACTTAATCCTTTCCATCAGAGATAAATAGTAAAACTTTGGCAAATGCTTCTGCGACAAAATGATAATAAAAATAAAATCTAATAAGAAAACTTTCTATATCGTTGACAGCGTGTGCTTGGCGCAATTTTGATTTGTCATGTTGTCGATCTTATTTTTAATTCGTTATCTTGCAGTATTTGACTATATATTATGTAGTTTTGGTGGCACTTTACGTGATATATTGTAGTTATGATGCACAGGTATTGTGAAGTGAAAATAATGACATGGAGCGTGAATTCTGAAATGCTTTTTGTTCCCGCCATTTATTGATAGTGTTCCTTACGTCTGATTTGGCTACATGGTCTACTAGTATCTTTACCTTTTCCTTAAGAAGGAATAAATGGAATAAAAGAAGTGGAGTTTTTGGCGGGACCTCAGTCTAACATGTAGCAGTTGTTTTCTTTAATTCATAGAACTTGTGTATTTGACTATATAGCATGTAATCTTGATGGCGTTTTGTGTGATATAGTTTAGTTATTGTGTTCAAGTTGAATTTATTATAGAGGATAACACGTAGCATATATTTCGAGGTGCCGACAAAGCTCCATGGAAAGTTCTAGAAGGATGAGCCTCAGTTTTGCTGGAGCTTGATAACGCTCATACAAGATTGAAAATACATCTTACCTATATGACATTGGCACTAATTGTTTGAACACAAATTGCCATAATCCAAGAAGAAGAAATGGATAAATAAAAATGTTGACAGTAAGTTGACAGCTAATGTCACATTTCTGTTTGCATTAGTAACGCGAATCTATAAGTTTTCCCCTACCGAGAATTGCTTAACGCCGCTAAAGAAGTTTTCACTTTAAAAACACTTCACATTCGTGAAATTTCTTCAATAGTTAATTTGAAATTATGCTGAGTCCTAGATGTTTAATTATTTTAACTACGTCGTCTTTGAGGAGTGTCAGACGAATACCTGGTACGAGCTGGTACAAGGATGTTGATGACGTCACCATTTATACACTCTAGCATCATATCATTAGAAGAACATTTTTGGTGCTTTTTTTTTTTAATTCGGCAAATTTTGATCTCCGAGAAATGGAGAAATGTCGACTGTCATACTGTCATTGAGTGTCAAAACACACCATATATTTAAGACTTTAGTTTTACTTGTTACCTTATTTGCTTTGAACATTTGATGAAACGTGTGTATTTGATTGATCGATTTATGTTAGTTTTTTTCGATTACGATCGGCCACCGGAAAGAACAGTCTAGACGCACAGATTGACATATGTAAAACGGATAGATACATCATTTTATATTTTATCATATCTATGAAGATGCTACGTACATATTGCGAAATTAAAACATAGTTCTTTGATGTGAGACGTCATTGCGCCCACGCGTGATTCTGTGATACGGATTAACCATACGGCCATTACATTAGCGATTTTATAAAATATCACATTAAGTAATTTTTTCGAAAGATTGTCAAGCGTGGTAAAACCGTGCTTCTCTGCTCCGGTTCAAAAAGTGTAGTTAGCATTACATATAGAACACACACCGGGTATTTCGCAAAACTAGAGATTAGAAATCTACCAGTAACGGACTTCAGCACTTCGTGCCAATATTAAAAGTTTCGCCACACAGTTGGCTGATCGGGACGCCAACGCGCTTTTACTATAGAAGACTCGTGTCGACGCAATGTCTTCTATACAAACATCACCCTGGCGTCTTGATTCGCCTGCTGTGTGGCGAAACTATAAGGTTGGTTGGTTAAACATTGCAAGCTGTCTCGGTAGCTCTGTTTATATGAACTATATTTTTAAGAATCTTTTGTTAATGTGAAATAGCTATTATATTAGTGCACCTAGGTATTGAAAACGATTAGTATGCCGTGACGGCATACTGCATGACGCTCTCTTATACCGTAGCGTAGAAGCCAGCACCGTCGAGTACCTTAAATTTGCGTCGGTTGCTTTGCGTACGTGTGCCTTTCTATTCGACTATAATATACTTGACGCATTCACCAATTCTATATGCCTAAATTTTATTTTATATTTTTAAATTACCTATATCATTATGTCTCAAGTGTCTCAAGACGAAGGTCTTCGACCAGTGCGTGTTGCCAATGATGAAATACGGCATTGAGGCGTGGTCCCTTACAATGGGTTTAAAAAGGAAGCTCAAAGGGCATTGGCCTGGGTACATTGCTTGCAAAACCGATGCCCAATGGGGTCAAAGGGTTCTCAAATTCACGCACCGGAAGACATAGCGTGAGTAGGCCTCCCCCAAGGTGGACCGACGTCTGATGAAAGTCGTGGAAATCCGCTGGATGCGGGTAGCTTAAGACCGGTTGTTGGGGAGATCTTTGGGCGAAACTTATATCCAGCAGTAGACGTCTTTCAGTTGAATGGATGGATGTCTTTATTCGTTTTCATTACTCATAATTTCTACATTCAAATTTCATATCTGCTGGGCGTACCGTGTCTGCCATCTATTTTTAAATAATATGGAATAGCAATTCTCAATTGGATTATATATTTTTAATTTTTATTTGTGTAAGTCTTACAGAGAGCCTGTTTGTAGTTTTTTTCAACTTAATTCATTTTTATCTTCATTATTTGTAACATATGTATATTACGTAATAAATACTTAAACCTTGAAAGATTTCATATTACTTAATAATAGCGTAAAACATTTTTATAGTTTTCGATTTATTAGCCTAAATAGGTAGACAGAGCTACATTGCAACGTACAAATACTGTGATCCAAATTACTTACACAACGAAATTCATTAGTACGAATGTCGAACGCATGAATATAACTCACATAATTTTTGTCACATTTTCGTTGATAACAATAATTATTTAAAGTGAAATATTTAAAATATTGTCTACCAAAAATATCACTTGGATCTTTGCAACATTACCTTGAGTCGAACAGTAAAAAAAACTAGGCAGCCATGGGGATTGCCGACAGAAGTAAAAACTTTGAAAAATACTGTTTTTTTTTGTTCTTAAATGATATTTTAGATATGGCAATATAAAGCTTAGGAATCCATCAGAGAAATAGTAAAACTCTGGCAAATGCTTCTGCGACGACATGAATATAAAAATAAAAACTAATAACAAAACTTTCCATGTCGTTGACGGGAGGTGTTTGGCGCGATTTTGGTCTACGCGATACATAAGCAACAGCGGAAGGGGTTTAATAAACTGAAGACCTGCAAATTCTCTGGCCCCACACCGACATCCATAGCAACCAATGACGTGTTACTACGTCGCAGTGTAAAAAAACAAGATTTACGACACGACATCAAGGTTCTATTCCGGACGTAATTTATATGCCGATAACAAAATAAACAGTAGGGCGACTTTGTGTTTTTATATTTACCGCAAACCGTAAGAATGGCCCGGCTGTCGTAAACTAAATATTTACTGTACTATTTTTAGTCATATTTGTTGTTGCATCTTACGGAATACTTGCATTTATAAGAGACTACGTCTGTTTGTACGTTAGTTGGCTTATAATTCGAGAACCACTGAATACATTTATACGATTCCTGTTTTATAATAAATTTTACTCAATTTATTTTGTTAAATCAAGTAATGGATATATGATTGATTCAACGAAAAGAGTTCACTGCTGGACACAGGTCTCTCCCAAAAAAGGGGAAATTGCCATAATCGCCACGCTTGGCTGGCGGATTGACGATCACAGTTAGGTGTTTGTGATGCTCAGAGGATGCTTACGACACCCGCGGGAAGACATGGGTACTATTCTTATCCGGCACCATACGGTGGATATATGGTCAAGTTATTAATTATATAAACCAGACATACATTTACCTACATACATACACAGACATATTACTACACAGATAATATAATCCAAATAAGGGGCCGTCCATATATTACATAAGCAAAATTTGCTTATATCTGACCCTCCCCCTTCCAACACCCTTCCCTTATCCTTGTCAGCAATAGTAAGAAAAGCTCTTATTCTTCTTCTATATTCACGGGATATTCCAATATTTTTTAATGAATATACAGGAAAATTAACGGAAAGCTTTCCTTGCTTTTTTATAGCATTTGATTTTTTTATTTATACCTCTCTTAAAGGGTGGGTGTATTTTTTGAAATTTTATAAATTAAGCATTTTATTTTTATCTCACGTTTCAGGATAGTAAATGCAAACTTTTTGGCGATTTGGAAGCTAGCCGCTAATGCAGTTACACACAGGTACAGTGAAGTCGAAAATAATTTCGTCCCTTTTGAATTATTTCTTTTTACTTTCGAAAGTATTCATGAAATAACCTCCCGATGTTATTTCAGTCATTATAGATATATCTTACTTTCATTTTGAGCATGACAGATAATTATGGAAAACTTAGGAAATGTCCGATCATCATACAATGGTTTTTTTTACAAGGATACAATAAAATATCTTTAACATGAATGACAAGGTAATAATATCTAATATAGACAGATTCTCTAAAGCTCATATCATATTTAAAAACAATGAAATGAATGTATAATTAATAACTTCTATGAAAAAACCTAGATCCTTCCACAATTACTATTAATTTTAAAACTAGATTATAATCGTTTCAACAATAATCAGATGACGCGCTTTAGTGTCTACATAAAATAACATAAAAATACAAGATTTATATTATTATAATACTAGCTGTGTGCCCGCTTCTCCGCCCGTGTTTCATATATTCTTTACACCATAATATAGTTTGTAAATAATAATCATTGGAAAATAATGTTTTTGATGTTGATCTCAAATTAATTGTTTTTTTTTTCACAATTTCATGCGTTTTAATTTTTTTACACGCACCCTAAATCATTTTCCTGAAAAACATTTTGTAGGTACTAGGAGAAAACTAAAATATTTTTCATACATCCAAGGACTTACCAGTAATTTGTTTTTAATACGGAACTCTAATCATTTTCCTAAAGTTATTTGATAGAAAGCAAAGATACTGCCGGTACAACTGTTTCATTGAATTGGATTTTAGTCACAATTTCAATAGCGTTTTAATTTTTTTACGTGGAACAATATTTATTTTCGAAAATAAAAGTAAACAAGTTACGTGGAGTAAAAGGCTCGTCAAAGTCTCTCCAGTCTGTCCGGAGATTAGACGGAACAAATAGACAGACAGCCAAAATTAAAAAAAAAAAACGTGTTTTTGGTATAAGTACCCTACATTCATTCATATGTATAAATTCAAAAGTAATTATTTGGATATTACAAACAGATACTTCAATTTTATTTATTAGTATAAATAGTACGTACAATATTACAAACTTTTCATAACAACCTAATAAATATTTCACAAAATTAGTTTTAAAATAATATTATTTATATGACAGATACGGACCGAGAGCCGAGGATAAGGTGCATCCGCTCCATTAACATAATTCAGAAGCAAATTATATGCTTACACTTTATTAAAAGACTTCAAGAAAGAGGTTCTCAAACCGTCTGTATGTTTTTTTTTTTTTGTTTTTAAGCGATTTCTCCGTCAATTGTGAACCGATTTGTAATTTTTATTAATTCGAAGGAGTACACTCCCGAAGTGGTCCCATTGGCACCAAGTCTGGATCTGATCAATGGATCTCAGGGAAATAAAGAGAAACTCTCGAATTCTATAAACAGTTATGAATTTGTATACATATTTGTTTCTATATCTTTTTAAGCATTTGCGTATTGCAGTCATTATCTTATTTTGCTGTTCTGGTTATGGAATGTACGACATTTTTTTACAAATAGGTGTAGAATTTTTTGTTTGTACTTTATTTATATGTACTTTTTTATTATATAGAATTAATAAAAAGAGGAAAAAAAAATAGATATTTTTACGAAAATATTTTTTTAGAGAAAAATCAAATCTTACCTAAAAATTCATACTTAAACTAAAAAGTGAATAAACAAACCTTTTTAAATTAAAAAACAAAACCAACTGGCAACTTCAAAAGAATATACTATAAAAGTTCACTAAAAAGTGGGTGCCAGGTAATTAATGTACCTACTCATTTATAAATAGTAATAAATGCTTAAACTTCATCATAATTAAGGTGATTTTAGGGAACAATTAAAAAAACGAACATAATAATTAATATTATTAGATATTATTAGAATTACTAGATAGAGACGTAGATTAATATAGGTTGTAATTATTTATTTTCTTTTTAGTGCATATTTATAGTATTTTTAATTAATAATTTTTGTTTAAAAATATAATTTTAATTAAAAATAAATAACTTTGTTATAATGATGTACTGTTTTATTTACTATAGTTATTTTGTATCTATGGCTATTACAAAATCATTTCGTCTAGTGTTTATGTTATAAATGTTACCTTTTAATTATGTACTTTCTGTATTTATTAAAGAAATAAGATGAAATTTACAAGGAGTATGTTATATGTTAAAGTAGCTTTTGTTTTTTTCTTAATTCACTTCCAGTGATTGACTTTATATTATGTAATTTTAGAGTCGTTTTACATGATACAGTTTACGTTATTGTGCACAGGTGAATGTTGTTAAAAATAATGACGAAGCATTAATGGTGTATTTCACACAGATCCCGCCAAAAACTCCATCTAAATTATAAATCAATTGTTGAAGATATAAGACTGACAAATACTAATAATAATAATATCATTAATAATAAAAATAATATCATTAAATTACTTATTTAGAGTTATTTGAAGTGAATATCTATTAATAAATACTGGTTATTTTCACAGGCTCACTAAATTTCTATTCTTTTGAATAAAACCAAGTAACGCAATGGTTTTCAACTTTGTGTCGACTCCATTCGTTATAACTCACATAACTTTTTTCATTTGTCATCTAATTAAACATAATATACCCACCCATAAACACAGCCAGTGAATAAGTCTATGACATAATAAATTATCATGTAAACCTATTCAGTGATTCTCGTGTTATAAGCCGATTAACGAGTGGATAAGCAGATATATTGTCTTATATGATATATTGTACGGATATAGTTTCTCGTTGTTTTGCAATCTTAACTATCTTAAGGTCACATAACTTCTACTACCTTCACATAACTACTACCTAAGACCTTCTACTATCAATTTTAGTATTAGCGTTTATTTTTCTACACCTTATAGATGTTTATACATAATTTCAGCTGATATTAAGTGGAAATGTATAAATGGAACGTAATAACTAACGTTTTCCGTCACTGAAAGCTCAGGGTAAGGTTCGAATCTGCGTCAATTGGTGCCATGTCTGAACATATTACTTCCATAGCATGGCATGGTGGTAGGGCATTTTCTAATGATGCCCGCCTGGGTAACTCTCAAGATTAAAAACCTTTCGCCAAATACCATAATAATAATAGGTGTGTTTCGGCAGCATCACTTGAGAACCAGTACCTCTAGGCTTAGTGTGTTTACCATCCTGGACCACATCGTCACTTACCATCAGGTGAGATTGTGGTCAAAGCTCTGAGCCTCTTCCGTGTAAAAAAAACCACTAAACTATCATTACTTTTCAAAATGTTTCGTACTTTCAATTTACTCCTAATCTTAATTAATTAACAGACTTTAATAAAATTATTTTGCTATAGCTGTTCTAAATTATTTTTCCTCTCCTCTCTGTGATACTTCGAGACATCCACCGTAGGTACCTACTTGTTACATAAAATCTTGAATGACACTACATAAATATTCATGAGTTATGCAATGTTATTAATTTTAAATGTGTGATATTAAAAAAAACCCGCATCATAATAACTTCCAAATAAAAAAATAAAACATTTTCAAATAACTCACCTTTTAGATACTATAAACACTCAATATTTTTCTTATTTATTAATAATAACAAAGTTTCCATCACCAAAATAATTTTAATTATTAAAAGTCGATTATAAAATCTCAGTCACTCCACATACTAAACGATTCTAATATTTATAAAAAAAAACTAAAAAGAAGTTCTTATTTCAAGTTCAAATAATGAAGAAAAATATTTCTTTTGAGGGAAAAAAAAAATTTACATCGAACGAATACTATTTCACTGTAATATAATTTTGTGAACACGTTTTTACATAAACAGGTGAATCGCGTGGAATGTACGATTAGACAAGTTGCTCACGCGCGGACTAACCAATACACCAAACGTACCGGGTTCGGTTTATACGAGGCCAAAGATTAATTAAGAACACAGACGGGTTTGTACATCTATACACAAATAAACAAATATTAAGTGTCTGTTTGTAATATGAAAATTACAACATTTTTTAATGTTTTTTTTACGCGATATAGGTACAGTGCTTTGATCACAATCTCACTTGATGTTAAATGACGATGTGGTCCAGGATGGTAAATACACCTAGAGAAACTGATTCTCAAGTGATGCTGCCGGAACACACCTATTGGTATTTGGCGACAGGTTTTCTGAGGACGACACTTGAGGGAAGTAACTATCCAGGGCGGGCATTATTATAAAATGTCCTATTACCTTGCTATGGATGTTTTCCTTCACCGAAAGCTCAGTCTGATTTTAGAGTTGAATAGGTGGACTCCAACACGCGTCCATTGACGCGGAATCCTGCCACACCATCAACTGCGCCATCATCGCTTCAAATCGTTTGTTTGTCCAGGTTAGCTCCGAAACTTTTATTTTATGATAATAATTAGGGTTCAGTGTAAAAAATTAATACTCGTGAAATCGTGAACAAAAACCTATTGAATGGATAGTTTTACAGGCAAGCGTTTGAATTTGTGAGAGATTTCTTTGTTTTCTGTTAGTACTAAAAACAATGCATAGCATAGCTTAAAAAATAGCGACCGTTTTTTAAACATTATTTCCAATGATTATTTTAAAACTATATTAAGCAGTGGAGAATTGTGCGGAATACAAAATGTGATAAATGGGTGGAGCCACAGGTACACAGCTAATATTTCAATATAGTAAAAAGAAATGTACTTTCTATTTAAATGACCACAATCACCACCTGGTGTGGAGTGATGATGTGCTTTCAGATGACATCACACTTAGCCTAGAAGCACTGATCCTCAAATCGTGTCGTCGGAAGACATACATCTTATACATCACGGAAAACTTATACTTCACATATTTTCAACTAGGAGCTGATAGCCAATGCTTTAACACATAAACGAGTTTTCGCCCGTAGGTCCAATGTTCATTGCTTAAAATTTAAAGAAAATATAACTATTTCCAAACTTTTTTATAACACTAAAGCTTATATAAACAGACCTAAATAAAAAAAGCGGTTTTATCTTTGTCTATTTATGTATAGTTTTTAAAAACTATGTACTTTTTCTATTTAGAATAAACGCTAGCGTCACTGTCGCTTTTATTTACGCGCGACAGCTCATTACACTTGCGTTAACAAGATGCCGACAGGGACCCGTCGTCTAATAGGGCATTAAAAAAATGTTTCTCACAACAAAAACTTTAATAACAGCCGTTTTACATAACAATGAAGTATAAGAACGCTCATTCAGGAGTTTCATTATGAAAATCTAGCATAAAAAGAAAGATTTTATAAATTTATTTATGTTTGTTGATTTCATTATCTTGACAAAGTCGATAGAACCAAAACTAAACCAACCACCACCAATATATTGGGTTATAACAATTTGATTATCATGAGATAGTCTGTATCTTATGTTAAGTGACGATATGATTTAAGACGGTAAACGCATTAAGCTTAAAAATACTGATTTGCAATTGATGCTGCCGGAACACACCCATTCGTATTTGATGATAGGTTTTTCAAACTTGATGGTGGTAGCTACCCAGGTGGGCATTAATAGAAAATACTTTACCATTATGCTATACACTATGTACTATGTACACCAATTGCGCCATCATCGCTTACAATTATTATTAATGCTTTTATTAGTAAGGAAACTACCTATATCAGAGAACACGAAAATAATTATTCATTCCATTTTCTGAAATATTATCATGATCACACTTTCTCGAAAACGAATACCATTTAATTAAAGTAGAAAAAAATAATACTCCCGTCAACATATATCGTGCGTATTATCTTTATATCTTTAACACTCACTATATAGTTCTACCCGTCATTTAATATTCAAAATTGTGACATAAAGAATATTGAAAGCTCATCCGTACGACACTATCTTGAAATTTTACTCTCACCGTTCGTCAAAACCTAATCCATTATAATAAAGATCGATACAGAATGCACATCTGTAATTAACTTTATCTTTGAACGGTCTAGTCTAATATTAGGTGCGCGTGCGAAGTCGGTACGTTGCGTTTTTATTGTACGTCGTTCGAAGCCGATGTATTTCTGGAGTTCGTCTCTATCAGCGCAGAGAGACGCAGCGCCGTTCACGTATACAATGTCTTTGACACATACGTACAGGGAGATGACACGTCTGTATTGTGTATAAAAAAATCCTATCTATATAAAATAAGACTAAACAAGTAGGTATCTTTGGAATCATGTCGGAGATGGGACCGCGCGGATAAGACTAGCAAGGAGAATGCTGCGTCCCGTGCTTACCTCAATAATCCCTTGAAAACGATTATATTTACCGGACTATAATCAGGCAGGCACCATATAAAGCAAGTATTTTTTTCAAATGTGGTGATGTCTGGAAATGACACCCTTCTCTGTACATCTACTATCTAAACTTTGTAACTATGAATTATATAGTACCATAAAAAATATATAAGTACATAAAAACCAGATTGAGATTCTTGGCGGCTCTTCTCGATGGTTAGGTGTTTTACCGTATTGGCGGGTGGAGGGGGTATCGGGATGCCCCCCCTCCGGGTGGATAACAAAAGAAGTGGATAAATTGAGCCTGTCGCCGAGGTGACATGGAGCATACTAGACTAATCCCGTGTCGTCCCAGGGTGGCGGCGGATGGTACGTCGGGGTGTTAGTGGCTATTCCAGGCGCTTCAGCCCGGGCGAGTCTCATATGCCCAGAATTTCATTTTTAATAGTTTTTAGGAACAGTTTTTTCTTGAAAACAGGTTGACTTATTTCGTTGATTAGTTTTATATTCTATAGAAGTTTCTTCGCATATTGGAAGAAAGACTGAATTTAATAATTCAGTTCAGTTTTATTTAATTTTAAGAATTTAACTCAGTTTATTACACGACACTTTTCTGATACGATACTACACGAAGTTCGATGGGACGGCTAATATAAAATAATAATAATTATTATCACGTTGTTAATTTGAATTTCTAATCTTTTTTGTCTTTTCAATGATTAATCTTTCCCAGATCCGTCGTGTACCTTTATGAATATAATATATCTTCAAAGACAATGTTCGCCAGTTTACTATTGTCTCTCTTCGGTTAGTACCCTTATCAATCCTTACATCCAACGTAAATATTATGAAAACGGTATTGTGTTTAAATTAATTTTTGTAACAAAAACTCTTTTAAAGTTCTACCCAAAAATAAAACATAAAGCAAAATGTTTCATTTAATTATTTTTACAATTTCTGTTATAATTACTTTTTTTTTAATTACATCTATAATCATTACAATAAAAATTAATTATTAATAGTAATTTACAAATTTAATCTTCCTTCGTTGACTTATAGATCAGAAACTAGGACCCAAAACTATACGCTTCTGTTTTTAAATAATACTACTCCGTCAAAAAAGTACCGAGAAAAATATCAATAATAGACAACATTTTAGTTATTCGTCTAAATTTATTTTATCGCCTTCAAAGTATGCTCCTTAGCCAAAAAAAACACACGAAGAAGAAGAAGAAAGTATGCTCCATCAGAAACGATACACTTACGCCAATGAACTACTATCCAATTATCAAAACATTTTTAAATGCTTTTTCCGGAATTGAGTTTAGTTCTCGTTGTGAATTCTCCTTTATGAAAACGGGTGCCATGAAGTGGTAATTTGAGATTAGGAAAAAGAAAGAAGTCGGTTGGAGCCATATCTGGTGAAGAAGGTGGTGGCTCGACGGTATTTGTTGAGTTTTCGTCCAAAAATTCGTTCACAATGATGGCATTGTGCGAAGTCGTATTATCGTGGTGCAAAATCCAATAATTTTCTTTCTACAAATCTGGCCTTTTTCCACGAATTTGCTCTTTTAAACGACGCATAACGCTCAAATAATTTACTTTATTTGCCGTTTGACCTTCCGGTAAGAATTCCGAGCGCACAACACCAAACACACACAAAGAAAACACTAAATAGTCAACATGACTTTGACCAACTTTGGCGTCGTTTTTTCGGTTTCAATTCAGTTGGAAGGCGCCACTCCTAAGTTTGTTGACTAGTTTGCATGTGAAACTCGTAAACCTACATCTCGCATCACTAACAATGCGTTTCATGAATGTTGGGTCGGAATTGACTCGTTTTAGCATGTTGTCAGCGACTCTTATGCGATTGAGTTTTTGGAGAAAATAAGGTTTTTTGGGATTAGTCGAACGGCAACATGTTTCATACCCAAGTGATTATTTAAAATGATACGGATCGACTCGTGAGACACAGGAAGTTCAGCGGCTATCTCTCTCAAACTTGAATGAGGATTTTCAGTCACTGTTTCCTTCACTTTTGCGATGTTAACTTCAGTTGAAGACGTTGATGGCCTATCAGGGTGAGGCATATCTCAACCGCTTTTGCACTTTTTGGACTCACAAGCACAGAACTCGTAAGCACGTGTTTTTGATAAAGTCGATTTATTTCACCGGTAGCCTTCTGTAACATTTTCAGTGTCTCCGAACACGAAATTCCATTAGCGATGCAAAATCTAAGACAAACTCTTTGTTCGATGTTTCTGTTCATTATGAAATTCCCAATACACACTAGATATTACCTAACTATACACAGCACTGTATTTAATTTTAATTGAAATGATAGATGCAACTCAAACTCCTCGCCAAAATGAAAAACAGTAAAAACAAGAAAAAAAATCAAAAAAATTGAATTTGGAACCAATAAACAAATAATCCATTCCCGTTACTTTTTATGCTGAATGTATATATGCCGAACTACAAGTGAGACAAAAAAACGAGTTGTAGAGATTTCGACTTAGACGGAGGGAATATTCGACTTCTAGAGATTAAGATTTGTTTTAATTCAGGGAATAAAGAGTTATCTATATCAATAAATAAAATTGAAGTGGCTGTTTGTAATGTCAATTTTTTTTACTAAATAGATATATAGATATCTATAACAAAAATACAAATTTTGTCTGTCTGTTTGTTCAGGGAAATGTCCGGAATGACTGGACGGATTTTGACGGTCCTTTTTTGCTAGATAGCTGAAGTTACTTTTCAGGTAACATAGGGTACTTTTAATTTTCGAAAATAATTAGGGTTCTGCATTAAAAAAATAACCCCCCAAAAAATTGAACAAAATCCGATTCACTGCACAGTTTACGGGCAAGTGCTTGAATTTATTACAAATGTTTTTACTTTATCTTACTACAAAAAACATATTAGAGTTCCGTATAAAAAAAATAAAGCGCAGTGAAGAACAAATGATATGTAGGCGCAGCCGCGGGCATTCAGCTAGTTAAACATAACTACGATACATTATGTATTAAACGATACTGCTTCTATAAACATTTTTTTAATCCGTTTTTTTGCTTTACATAATTTGTTCATTGTCTTTCTACTGTATTGTCTATAGAATGAAGAGCAGAAAATTGATTTTCATCCGAGTTACTGATTTGCTTCACAAAATTACATAAGACAATGCTGAAATAGTAATACTGTTATTGTACCTTTTGAAAACCCATGGTGTATTATTCTTGTTTTCTGTGTCCTTAATTTTAATTAACTATCTTGCAGTATTTGGACTATGTATTATGTCATTTTGATGGCATTTTAATGTATCGAGTACCTGTAAAAATAAGACAATGGAAAGCTGGCGTACACGCCAGGTAAGTGCTCAAGGGGTTAAGTGATATATTGCAGTTATAATGCACAAGTGTTGTAAAAGGAAACTAATGACACGGACCGTGAATTCTGAAATGTCCCAATCATTCCCGTTGTGGTTATAATAGAAGGCCGCCATTTTGTTATCCTCATTTATTGATGGTTATCTGAACATTCTGACTTGGCTGCATGGTCTGCTAGTACATTTGCCTATTCCTTAAAAAGCAATAAATGGAACAAAAATAAATTTTAGTAAGAATGTCAATCGATTATAAATTCATGTAAATTGATAATTGTGTAAAGTTAGAAATACTAATAGCAATGAGTAGGTATATCTTTAATTATTTAAATTTATGTTTAAATCGATTTGTTTTAGTGGACTTTTTTTAGCCACAAACACTAATGTCATAGACAACTGTCAAGTCAAAGCGGCAATCGCCCTGCTGTTCTTTTCCTTTTGACGTTTCGTGCAAGACGAACATTTTGTTTTCGGCAATACACGTTTCGTGTCTTAGCGACTTAAAAGTAAGTGTTTTTGTTCAAAATATTGTAAAGATTTGAAATAACACAATACGGAATGTGTGTGTATCACAACCATTGTGAATATATAATGATTTTGTGGAAGATTCATTTGGATAAATAAAATACGCGCTAACCGCGCCACAAACATTACATGCATTATAATGCTTTTTTATTAACCCAAACGAAATACTAAATTATCGCGTTGTTTATATAGGTTTTTTGAACTTTATATGTGTATTCCGTCTGTTAAAATCATAAAATTTTATCAATAAGGATGTAAACACAATTAGGTTTGTGCATACAACTTTACCAACGCGTAGTTTTTAGTGTATTTTAGCTGTTATGGCACGTGTTAATAATGGTAAATAGATCTATCTATATCGCGTTTATTATAATGAATATATATTCCATAAATATACGTGTGATTATAAATTCTAACCTACAATAAACTTAGTAATTAACTTTTATATACTATATTCTTTCAGAATGCGTTACGTGGCCGCGTATTTACTCGCCGTGTTGGGCGGCAAAGCGTCCCCAGCTGCTGCTGATGTCGAAAAGATCCTCAGCTCTGTGGGGATTGAGGCAGACTCTGAGAAACTAAAGAAGGTTATCTCCGAGCTCAATGGCAAAAATGTTGAAGAGTTAATTGAGGCCGGTGAGTGAATACTTAATTTTTTTGAGTTGGATCTAAGGATAATAATCATTATTAGTGTAAAGTAAATTCTATACACCACATTTATTTATGCTGATCCATATCTTTCCAATTATTGACTGTATTGTAAATCATTGCACTCGCTAATAGAGATTTGGCCTTTTACAAAATGTTATTTATATTTGTGAAACTGTAAAAGCACTTCTCGCCAACATTGTAGTCATAAAATATGAATCTTAAATATATATGAAAATTGTTGATTGAGCAGATTTTTCAGTTCACATAATGATTGTAAATAGGTTAATGTAACTTCTTTTCTCTGGCAATTATTCCAATAATTTGACAAACCTGTCATTTTAAAATGAAATCTATCTGTGTAATAACATCATAGTATAAATAGAATTAAAGTTCAAAATTCCTGAGATTAAATTTAAGTAGATTTGGAAACTTTCCAGTCGAATTAATATTTTACCAAAAACTTTATCACTATGCTATGTTGGAGCTTGTAATAATACATTTATGCTTTTTTTAAAACCTGTATTAGTTACTTTATGGGTGTCGTCAAAGGTAAATTCTTTTCATTTTTAATGCCCATGATTGAAAAAAATAACGGATCAATGCATGTGTAGGTATTTATAGATTAAGACCAAATGGTTTAGAAAAAAGCCCACTTTTAATTTTCATAGGGCATAGTTCTTATGTAGTAATGTAAGCATACTGCCTTAAATGAATTCATATTATTGCATCACTTTAAATACAAGTGATCTAGGTAAAATATGAGTAATTTCAGCTATCTATCATAAAAAGTTCAGTTAAAATCTCTCCAACCGTTCTGGAGATCAGCCGGAACAAACAGACAAAATTCTTAAAAAATTCGTTTTTGGTGTATCTATTGTGCATACATTCATATTTATTTAGTAAGAAAATTATTTTGACATTACAAACAGACATAGTTTGATGGATTACCTAGTATAGATGAAAATGCTGAATGGAATTGATGGACAAATATCAAATGAGGAGATTAAGAATATCATAGTTCATCATACATTTAACATTTATTGTTGAATTGACCTATAACTTTATATTGTATATATATAAAAAAGTATAAAGGTATAAACATTATGAACTAGATAAATATATATAGAATTGGGAATGCAGTCATGAAGAAAGTATGATGATGCAATCTGTGTGCAATGCAAGTCTGTTTAAAATGAAAAATAAAATTATTCTTGTTAATTTATTTACATTAAAACTCACAGCTCCTATAAAAAAACACATATAAACTAAACCGATAAATAAAATAAAGAGCCAAAAATGAATTTATAACTATTTAAAAACTAATTATCAGACAATGTTTACATGTATGTGTGCGTGCGTGTGTATGTAATGTGTATAAATGTAGATAAATTTTCTGTTAATTGTTTACTAAAGAGATTTTCATTTGATTTCTAAAACTGTTTTTAGATATATTTTTGTTTGAAGCTAAATAGATCTATATCACTGATATGTTTATTATAAGTATGCGGAATTCTGCTCATCAAGTTATTGAACCCATAGTTTGTTCAATGCTTGAGAATATGAAATAGTTGTGTGTGTCGAGTATGTCTGCCTGAACATACATCATATAATAGTAACATGTCTTGAAGGATTCGCCCATTACGTAGAGATAGTAGCTTATGTTTTTAATAATAACTTATTAAAACTTACTAAAATATAATATGCAAATTACTTACTTCTGATTTTATTCTATCTCCCTATTAGTGTTAGTTTTATAATTTACATAATAATAATACTATGTGGCTTGTCAAAATGTTTCTCTATTCTGTTTCCCAAAATATTGAAAGTTAAACTTTTATTATGATGATATTTAAAACAACACCATCTTTCGTCTGAACGACATTGCTGTTAATATTTACTCTGATGTATCCTGCATAGATAGCATGTGAGGTTTGTGTCTGCGGGCTTAGCTAAAGCGTGTTGTTGCCGGCAGGACGCGGCAAGCTCTCTTCCATGCCGGCGGGTGGCGCCGCCGCGCCCGCTGCGGGAGGAGCCGCGGCGCCCGCCGCCGCTGCTGCCGAGGAGAAGAAAGGTAACACACGACACGACTAATCTATACGTAAGCGATGATGCCGCGGTGGATAGTGCGCCCGGGTTCGATCCCACATATTCGACTCGAAAAACGGCCTCAGCTTTCAGTGAAGGAAACCAATAGCATGGTGGTAGGAAATTTTCTTATAATTCCCACCCTCAAGTTTGAAAACCTTTCACCAAATATCAATAGGTGTGTTTCGACAGCATCACTTGGGAACTATCCTGGACTACATTGTCACTTAACATCAGATGAGATTGTGGTCTAAGCACTGAGCCTATTATGTGTAAAAAAAGGAAAATAAATCTCACGATGATATTATTAATATTAACTATAATTACTTTTAGTGAAATGATTTGTAATATGTTGTACTTTGCGTTTCAAATAAGAATGTGCTTTCTTTCTTTTTTTTAATGAATTACTAGACTAATTAATATGCGTTGTTTTAATGAACCATACACACGTATATAGTTTTTTTCATTAACTATGACGTGACAATATGGCGCAGGTCCATGTACGTTCTTATTTGGAATGCATGTAAATACTGTTAATTGTAGGCTAAGGAAACGTACATAATAAGATAAGCTTAAAGGATGTGTACAGCGGCCATAATAAGTTTAACTAAAAAAACTATAAATAGTCTGATATAATAATTAAGTATATTCTTCCTTTTTGTTTTTTAATTATTTATTTCTTTGTTCTTAAATTAGTAACTAAATAAGGAACTGTTTTTAAAATAAAACTTTGAATATTCTTTGCTGATTGAAAGGTATTCTCATTTATTAAATTGTAATATTTCTCAAAGCTAATGAAAAAGTCTGAAGAAAATTGGTATTATGTATTTATAATACTAAAGTGTCCCAAAGAAAACAAGATATTAAAAAAAAAAATTATAAATCAATCACTGTTATAAAAACAATTTAGAACCAGTTAAAAATGTCAATAAGAAAATGATAAATTTTTCTACAATAATGATGATCTACAAACAACACCATCTTTCGTCTGAGACACAGTGCTGTCACTTTATATCAACTGATTTATTGTCTTTTGTATATAATATAAGTTTGGTGTTTTTTTGACTGTTTATTTATTTATGTGTCTTTATTTGTACTTACAGAAGAGAAGGAGGAAAAGAAAGAGGATTCTGAATCGGACGACGACATGGGCTTCGGTCTTTTTGACTAGTTTCATTATAAAAGTGAGTCAGAATCAAAATGTTTTTCATTCTGTTATAAAAATACTATTAAAACAATAAAAAAAAACCACAATTTGTCTCCCTTGAAAAGTGAAAATCTGAAACATACAGAATTCGGCACAGATAATGTAGGGTGGATGCATTTACGCACTACCCTTACCTATTGCATTAGTGAGACCGGAGTCCACCAATGCAATATGTAAGGGGGCACGGAGGGACGAACTCCGTGCCAGTGTGGGACTCGCCCGGAAATACCCACTAAAACCCCCCGGGGACCTACTTAACACCCACCGCACTTTCTGAATTCTAGTCATAATCTGAATGTACGTTCTTCAAATAATCTTCTCCTTCTGTGTCCTCATACCTGCGGTTTAGTACATTCTTCCTTCCACATCCAATCTATTCTTCTATGGAATGCACTTCCCTTGGAAATCAGGATGTCCACGAGCCGTATGACTTTCAGACCCAGGGTACGGCAACTCTATACTAATTTAGCAGAAATGTATTGTATGTATGTGGTATGTATTTTATTATATTGGTATGTATGTATGTATATAATATTACATTTGTATACAGGTATAATAATATTAATACTTAGTTTTGCACCTACCTTTGTTACTTCCTTCACCACCCTAAGGTTGACTGGGAGAAAATGCCTAAGCCATTAAGTCCGCCTTTGTACGTAAATGTATGCAAGAAGTGTTAAATAAATAAATATATATGTATAATTTTAACTTGAAAACTGATATAATTTTTTTGCATAATATATGTCCATATGCATAAACCAAAAATTCCTTTAACATGAAATTGAGCACCCTTTTTCCTATGAATTTACTCAACGAATTTGCAATAAATATAAACAGAAACACCACAGTAGTCTAGAATTCTTAATTTTTCCTTGATTCTTAGAAACTCCTTTTTTTTTTGCAGTCTACTCGCTATTCTCTTTTGGATTCAAATAACAGTATGTGTAAAACTGGATGCATTTAAGAGAAATTTACTTCTTTTTTGTTTAATTTAATAAAAAATTTAAATTTCAAATTATCAGGTAACTTTTTAATTTCTCTAAGTATGTTCGTATGTGACGTTCAAACTATTGGATGCTCATAGGGATCGTTCATTAATCACGTTAAAACTAGGAGGTAGTTTGAAAAAAAACAACACCAATGCGGTTAGAGAGGGTAGTGCAATTAAATATTATATTATTTTTGTACACGCGATGTCTAAACCGAAAAAAATCTAGTATCAATTTAGATTACATTCGTATTTAAAGTGTTATAAATTCTGATTTTTTTAAAGATCTCTTGATACACGTGATTAATGAACGAGCCCTTGATTCGCCTTAGGCGAAATTAATTTCATATCCCACACATAATAAAGTTGTATTCTATTTGTTTGTTTGTTTGTCCACAGAGAGTGGGTGTGGACGCGGCGCTGGTCGTTTTATTCCAATTTATATTGTAAGAGTAACATGACGGCGAATATGTTTCTATGAAATATATTGGTGGTATATTTTTATCGTGTTTCATTGTCTTTGTATCCCCATACTTTTAATTTATATGTTATGTAAATAAAAAAATAGATAAAATTGATCACAATAACAATTATTATATTCAGAAAAACACCGTTATTTGTAAGTTGATACTTTCATATATATATACATACATATACATACATAAATGGTTTTAAATGTTCTCTAAACAAACGGTAACCTTAGATATTATCTATAACTAGACGACTTTTATTTAGTGTCAAGGATTGATGATTCCTTAGTGTCCTTTGCGTTGGCACCGGGCCGCAGTGACTCGTTGACACGTTTCATGTTTTCCATCATGAAATAGTCGTTATTCATCTTCATTCGCAACGCCATTTTGTCTGTGATAATCGACACAATCATTTTAATCTGCACTTTGATGGTAAATAAGCCTAATATAAATTAATTGCAAACGCCATACAAAAAAATCTTGCCTATAAATTTATATATGTACAATGACGTCACAGATTCTTACTATTAGTTTACATTTAAAAAATTACGTTCAGTTAATAAAATATGTTCTATTTTCCACTTTAAATTGGGCGAGTTCATTATTGAACTGTAAAAGGCTACATTTTAAAAGGTAAATAAATACTTTTTAACTGATATATTATTTACGTTAACTTATATAAATAATTGGTTAAACAAATAATTTCTAGATATTTTAATAAAGCCTCATATTCATTATCTATGTTATGAATATTGTAGTACAAAAATATATATTAATATTATTGATAATATATTCTAATTGTTCAATCATGACCACTCTTGAGAATACTTCCATTTTATTTGAAAAATATTGTAAATTTATCGACGAATTATCGGCATTTTTCTCTTTTTCATTATTTCCGCAATATGTTGAACCTTCTTAAAATTTAAATGATTTATTTATAAAATTTTATATCAATATTTTATCGTTGAATCTCACTAAAAATTCGCATTCAAAAATTATTACTATTAAATTGAACCCTTAAAACACTAATGAAAAGATTTTCTAAATGAAATTAGGTTTAGTAATTTTAATATAAAAATACACAATACTCTAAAAAATGAATATATAAATGCCTTATTTTATTTATTCACATTACAATGAACTATATTTTTACAATATTAATAAATTCTAATGTGTATATAGTAAGTAGAATAACATAATTTATGGTTTTCATAACAATTTGAAAATATAATAAAATCTAAATTCAATATAATGATTTTAAAAAAATCAGCGTTTTTCTAAACAATCACTATATTCATGTAAAGGATGTTTTTATAGAGTTATAAAACTTTAAATTGGCAACACTTTTTTAACTGGCAGCCATTTTGTTAGCTGTCAAGTGATTTATTTTTGGTTTGGCATTTTAACATGAATAAACTGACGCTTGAACAACGCTTCCAAATTGTGCAAATTTATTTTGCAAATCTTGGTTCTGTTCGAAATACGTATCGCACACTTATGTAGTAAATTTATAAAAAACTAGTGGTCGAAATTCGACCGCAATCATAGAATGTTTCAAAAAACTTGGTCATCATGGGTGCTCGGTAGATGTAAAATAATAGACATAATTTCCCGCCATGGCATACGAATCGGTTTAATTTCGAAGCCGTGAAAGACAATAGATATTTCACATCAAAACATTAATAAATAATGGCAGTCTTTGAGATACACAAATTTTGCCAATCTCAATTGGAAAACTATATTATCTATCTTGTATAATACTTCTAAGCTCTTGCAAATCGGTGGCCCATCTTGCTAGGACTTTCTATGGAGTTTTAGTGGCACATCAGAATAACCATTCTACGTTATTATTTCCGATACATTTGTACATAAAACACCACCAAAATTACATAGTATTTAAGTAATACATAATAGTAAGAAACTCATTTTCAAATATTTTGCAGTGGTTAGTTTCACACAACACATATCAAACAAAAACGTAATAATCAAAACTCACCTCTGCATTCGTTGATAATTTCGGTGTTCCCGCCAGCTTCCTTCGACAGAATCTCAGTAGGAAGAAACTTTGGCAACGTCCCGGACGCGGTGTGATGTATATGCACTATTTCCAGTAGTTCAGACTTGACACACTTTCTCAGTATAGACATCAGGTACTTCCAAAACGATGGCACGTTTAGAAAGTGTATAGCTTTCATTTGCACCAACATGGCTTGCTAGAATTTGAGTTGAAAAAAATATTTAATCGTGATAGAGGAAAATACTGCATTTCTCGGAGTTTAAAATAATGATTATCTAGTTGGGCAAGCCCAAACATTCTTCTAAGGAGTCTTTGTAGTAGATGTATTCTTAGTATTTTTATTAATTTATTTATTTTGTCAAAGTAGCTAATATGTATAAGCTTACATATTGAGAAAAATAGTAGATAAGTCCATAAAAATTACAACAGTAAGTTATTTCTTAAAATATTTTATCCAAACCGATGAATATTTAAAAGTTCAGAGTTTCTAATTAAAATGTAAAACTTAGTACAACTTCCCTATTGTCATAAATCACCTCTAGGTAATGCAGGAATTGTTGTATAAGACCGAATTCCATTTTGAACATGTGGCCAAGCTTGAATCCGTGCAGATCGAAAACAATAATGAAGCCGGGCCAAGTGCCTTCCTCGTACTGCCATAGGTCAAGCATCATAAGTATTGCCCTGGGAAAATAATACTCCATGAGTCCGTTTTTTAATTCCATCTATTTTAGGCAGAAATCCTTGAAATAACAGTCGGTCGACCTTTTTTGTACAGGCAATCTTCAGTGAAACGTCAGTTGTTTCAATTGACGTCTTAAGAGATTCCCCTACGCCGTTTCGATATATGTGTGAGGTTTTACAAGACTCTATGTTGAATTATTTAAAAAATTGTAATTTATTAAAGTAAAGCAAATGTTACTTTTAGGAACATATGCATTTACTATTTCTTGTGCGTAATGGTTTGGGCACACAGGAGACGCCAGCGCAATTTTAATATAGAAAAGCTCGGCTCGCATCGACGTCACAGCCGAAGCCGCAGCGCAGGAACTCCAAATAGCATTATACGAAATACCTGATTGGCAAGAAAATGGAGGATGAGAGCGAACGTGAACAAAACCCTAGCCCTCGTTACAAGAACGAGACGCCAACCACCCCGTTTAAACCTCCAAAATCAACCGATTCCGTAGGCAACCAAGGTCAATTACCTGGGCATCACCGTCTACTACAACTTGACTTATAAAAGTCATGTCGAAGATGTAGCGAAGACAAGATTAGCAAGAAGGACGCTACGCCCAGTATTTGTATCAAGATTTCCAATGAGAACCAGAATAGGTATATATAAGACCTACATAAGATCTAAGTTAACGTACACCGCTCCGGCATGGTTTAGTCGCCTGACGGAGTTCAACACAAACAAAGTTAAGAGCGCAACAGAACATCTCATTATGTTTAATCGCGAAAGCTCCGAGATACGTGAGTAATCATGTAATCACTCGCGATTTAAGAGTTAAAAGCTTAGACGAATTTACAGTCAGATTAACGATTAATGTGTTCAGAACGGTGAATAAATCTGCGCACGCCCATCTGCAAAATATCACGCCGCTACAGGCCAGGTCTCCCAACGAAAGAGGAACTACAACAGGTAGACGCCTTCCTCGTAGAAAGCCGCAATCGCAAGACCTATTAGAATATCTTCACCTAACTGAGATGGTGAGGATGGCGCCAAGAACAAGCGCTAACATAGAAAAACGTCATTAAAAATAATCAAAACAAGAAAAGCAGACACAACTCGGAGAGTGATCCACTAAGAATGCAAAGAGTTTATTTCAAACAAACAGTCCTGTTTGTAGTAACAGGCAGAGCAGAAGCTACCGCCATAGAGCATAGCCCTGAAGCGATTACCCCACTGGCATAAAAGGGTGAGACGAATAGTCAGTCAGTCGGCTCGCATCGACGCGATGTTTTGTATAGAGACATTGGGCTTGCGTCCCAACCCGGCCACGGTGTGTTGCAACAATAAGGGGGATTAGCGGATGAAGACCAACGAGAAACTGAAGCGAACCATAGACATTTTCTTTTGGTTCCATTTATTCCTTTTTGAGGCAAAGGTAAGTCAGGCAATCAGGTTTAACATAGAAACGCTTCATACAACGCTGAAACAAAATAAATGGAGGTCTTTTGTTAAAGCTATTTCAAGGGAATGGGTGGTAGAACTCGAATCTCAAATCCTTGTTCAATTCAGAATTCAAAAAGTTCACTTGTGTACTAAACTATGTCACGTTAAATACCATCAAAATAGCATAATAATAAATAAGTAGTATAAGTTACACTGCTACTGAATTTGAAACGATGATACCGCAGGTGATAGTGCGGCCGGATTTCGCGGTAATGGATGCGGGGTTCGAGCCCACCTATTCAACTCTAAAAATCAGTCTGAGCTTTCGGCGAAAGAAATCATCATGAGGAAACCATAGCATGGTGGTAGAGCATTTTCTAATGACGCCCGCCTGGGTAGCTACCACCCTCAAGTTTAAAAACATGTCGTCAAATACCAATAGGTGTGTTCCGGCAGCATCACTTGAGAACCAGTACCTCTAGCCTTAGTGTGTTTACCATCCTGAACCACATCGTCACTTAATATCAGGTGAGTTTGTGATCAAAGCACTGAGCCTATACCGTGTAAAAAAAATGAAAACATGATAAAACAAAATCGCGCCAAGCACTTCCGAAATATAGGTATTGATATGTTGCAATGAGTACCTAGTGGTGTCCAATAACCTAAGTACGGAAACTACCTAATTCGTTTTTACAAAACAAGTATTCATTTAATATATTAAAGCTCAAAACCGACGAGCATATTGTATAAAATTAGAAGAAGCGAAAGACGTGTGTCAAGATCATACTCTAATCAAGAGACGTAATCTATGTACGAGTAAGTATAATAGAGAAATACCATACCTCATGGAATCTTGCATGACGAAATGCTTGGCATCCGTATCTAGGAAACGACCGTAGAATACAGCCTCCCCATCATTTTCTCGTAGTGTCAATTGTTTAAACACACTAAAAGCGATAGTAACATTGTTTAATTAACGATCAAGCTGGTAAAAGGAATTGAAATTTTAAAGTAATTTAATATATCAACGTGATTATTCAACTTCGGAATGCCAACATCAAAATAAAAGTTTCTTGTTTCCTTAAAGTATTTTTTACTTCATTTGTTATAAACCGACCACAAGCCGTGGGCGTAGAGACAAATTTTCTAAGTTTGAAGCGTTGATGGACGCAGATTTCGAATCTACTTATTCAACTCTATAATGACCTTTCGGTGAAGGAAAACATCGTGCAGACACCATAGCAAAGTGGTAGGTAATTTTCTAATAATGCCTGCCTGGGTAGCTACCACTCTCAAGTGTGAAAACCAGTCGACAAGCATCAGTAGGTATGATCTAACAACATCACTTGAGAGCCAGCTAGGTTTAGTGTGTTTACCATCCTGGACTACATCGTCACTTAATCGTCATTAAGTGAGATTGTGGTTAAAGCAGAAAGCCAGAATAAAAAACATCGCAACTCATAAGCAAATATTTTGTATTATTTCAAAAAATAATATCCAATTGTTTAGTAATTTATTAGATTATTCTGGCCGAGAAAGACTTTCCCTTGTCCTCATGCTTCTTTTCTAATCAGGATCCCAAGTTTATGTAACTTACTACCAATAAAATGTTTTTTTTTTTTCTGGCAAAGCATAAAAATAGGTAAATTTGACATCCTCATATATAGCTATTTGATATAACGATTTCAACCAAACAACCCACACCCCTAGAATCTTACGACGGACAATGACAAAAAACAATGGCGGGATCTCAGTCTGTCATGTAGCAGTTGTTTTCTTTAGTTCATTAAGTTTGCGTATTTGACTCTATATCATGTAATCTTTTTGGAGTGTTGTGTGTAATATATAGTTTGGTTGTTGTGTAGGTACAAGTTAAGTTTATTATGGAAAATAACCGTAGCATTTATTCTAAGGCCGACAAAGCTCCATGGAAAGTTCTAGCAGGATGACCCACAGTTTTGTTGGGAGCTTGGTAAAGCTGATACGACATTCTAAATAGATCTTACCTACATGACACTGGCACAAATTGTTTGTACACAAATTGCCATTATCTATAGAAGGACACAAAAACCAATCACGACGAATTCTTTTGACGTTTCGCAATAATCTATTTGGTATTCAATAACGTATACGCCATCGATTTGGTTAATTAAGTGAGTATAAACAAACAGAAGCTGCCAAAGCACGTGGATTTTTGATAGGTACTAAACTTAGATATTTATTTTTGATAGCTATCTACTCATACACAATACGTAGATTTTCAAAACATTTTGACGATTGTTATAAACGCAGTCATCAATTATCCCTTATGATTTTATGTAAATTTAATTAATTGAATTTATTAAGAGTTAAGTATTTTGTTAAAACAACTCGTGTTTGCATTTTTGAAGAAAAAGTTCTCTAAACTGAGCTTCTTTCCTATTTTCGTCTTTGATTCATCCCTAATCTATCATCTAATAATTGACACACACATTCAACATTTCCTACACACATACATATACACTCACATCCATACACGCGTAATGTATATTGTTTATAAAATGTAATCTGTATTACTTCTTAATTGGCACTTTAAAATTATATTTTATGTTTTTTATAACTATTGTGAATGTGCTGTGAAGTTCTTATACATAAATAAATAAATAAATAAATAAATAAATAAATAGAACTGGAAGACATAAGGAATGAGCTGACGGAAATAGTAGTAGAAACTAAAAAGCAAATCAAGGAAATAGTAAATCAGGTGTTACAATTGACGGAAAGACAAGGTTCAGAGTGTAGTAAAGACAACGCGGGAAGTCCTAAAGATGAAAACAGGAAAAGAGTAAGGACTGAACAAACATACTCAGTCATAGTCTCCTCCAGTGCAGTTCAGGATACTAGCGGGGAAGTAATAGAGAAAATCCGGAAAGCAGTTAGAGCGAGAGAATCGGGCCTTCAAATAGACCGGATTCGCAAAGTCAAAGACCAAAGGGTAGTCCTGGGATGCGGCTCAAAACAAGAACTCGAAAGAGTAGCCAGGTGCCTACAGGACTCACCCCAAGGCCTAAATGTTGAGGACGCGAAAAATAAGGACCCCCAAATAGTACTAAAAGACGTACTCAACACCAACTCAGATGAGGAAATCCTACTCTCGCTCAAAACACAAAACCAACATCTGTTTCGGAGTTTGACCGAGGAGGAGTACAGGGCGCGAGTCAGATATAGGAAGCGGGCGCGGAATGAGGAGACCTCCCACGTCGTCGTACAGGTCTCACCCAAAGTTTGGGGGAGGCTTGTCGACGCGGGGAAGGCCTATATCGACGTCCAGCGCGTAATAGTCTTGGATCAGACGCCCCCTCCCCAATGCTTCCGATGCCTAGGATACGGTCACGGCAGGCGGGCTTGCAGGGAAACAGCGGACACCTGCAGTCACTGCGGTGAGAGCCACCGTAAACCGGAATGCCCACGATGGAAAAGTGGCGACGTGCCGGCCTGCCGAAACTGCGCCAGGGCTCGGGTTGCTGGGGGGAACCATAACGCCTTTGACGACTGCTGCCCGGTGCGGTTAAAATGGGATACACTGGCGCGGTCCAGTGTTGCCTATAGCTAGTACACCAACTTAACGATGGGAAACGGATTTTGGATCAGGTGGAAGTAATACCCATTGCCCCTCAAATTTGATGAACAAATAAGATGGACAATAAATAGTTGACCAAGATGGCACATCCAAATAGCGGACTCAAAGGCAACTTACTGGAAGGAATCAATGAGTCGCGCGGAGAAATGTTGAAGCCGAAAAGTCAATTTAATAAGAAGCCCACCAAGTCCTTAATGTCTATAAGCCCATGCTCTACACACAACACACGCACAAAGATATTCATAAGTGTGAATATGAGATACACAGGAACATATGGATAACAACATACACAACAAAGAAAAGAAAACAATAAACATCAAGTTACAAACACAATTATCAATGTTTACATACATCGATAAAATAAATAGACATACAAGCACTAAACAACAAATACACCACATACGTGCACAATATAACGCAAAACAAAACATGACTAAACACCAAACACATGCAAAGCTAGATCTAGGTCAACACTGCCGCCCACGATATAGGAAATAAAGTGACTAACACATATAGCCCGGTCGAACTCTAAATAGATGCAAAGAATGAAAAAACTAGGAAGTAACAAGTAAATGATGATAACAAAGTCTCTGATCACCACGTCAGGGGAAGATCTGGTCGTTTCTAATTCAATTTAGAAACATTCTAAAAAAAAAAAAAAAAAAAAGCCGGTGGAGTTGGCCTGAGGGGCCTGGGGGGGGGTAGCCAGGCGCGGCTGCGCCTTGGCTTGGGGCCTAGGTGCCCACGGAGCCAGAGGGGCTGCGGGGCGGGGGGCGGCGGGACGGGTCGGCACCGCGGAAGGCGACGCCGACGTGCCTGGGAGGCACGGGAAAGACCTCAGTGTCATAGGCGGCACTTGAGGTTGGAGGTGGAGGGGGGCAGCGTTCCTCTGAGGAACGCGTCTACCGCCTTTGTTAGGCTGGTTGCGTCTTACCTTGGGCGCACACGGGCACCCTCGGTAATTGGCGGGATGACCCTGCTGCCTGCACAAAACGCAGCTTGGAGGGTCGGAAGTGTCCTTGGGACGGGGACAGTCGGGGGTGAGATGATCCCCGAGACACTTGACACATCTCGGAGCCATATAACAACTCCGAGAACTGTGCCCGTACCCCTGGCAACGGTGGCATTGCGAGGGGTAAGATTTCTTGTGTGGGACTTCCACACAGATGCGGGAGAGGCCGCAGAGGGTCTTCAGACCGAAGACCTTCTTGCTAACCTCGTTGGCGGGGAGTGATACAAGGACCATGTTATATGGTCTCCTGCCTCGCTGATCGTGCATCCGATGCACTTCAGCGTCGGGGAAACCCTGCTCCTTAAGGGAGGCAGCGATGTCATTACAAGAGAGTTCCTTCGGAACTCTCTTGATCACAACGCGGAGGGACTTCTCCTCCTCCAGCGCGTGCGTGAAAAAAAGCGTATTGCGCCTCACGAAGGAACCGCGTGAGGTCGCGGAAGGTGTCCGTGGTCGACACCTTCACCATGATACTATCGCGAACATTCGTCGCGGTGGTGAAGTGGATCTTGCGGCTCGCTAATGCCGCAGAGATTTTCGTCCAGGACGCTTTGTCCTGGATTGTGACAGGGGGGGGGGGGGACGCACCTTCCTAGGCTGCACCTGAGACGGTGCAACCGAAGGCTTGGACGCTGCCGACTTCGCGACAGGCAGCGGAGTCGGCTGCCGTGACGCGTCCTCTACGGCGAGGACTTTCGGGACTGATTCGGAGGGCGGCGGAGGAGGCCGGCGCCTTCCTCTTATTTTTCCGCTTGGGTGTGGTGAACTCACCCCCCCCCAGCGGAGGGAACGAAGTGTCCATCTCGTCCGAGTCTGACCCGGACGACGATTGGACTGCAGGAGCGGCGAACCTGGGCATCAGGCTCGGATGCCTGTCTGCCTGGCTCGGGGGGGAGAGCGGGGAAAAGCTATTCCCCGTACTAACATTAATAACGTCCGCTGAAGGCGGGCGGAAGGGGGACCGCGAGCGCGACCGGGATCGCGACCTGCAATCCGAGAACGATGAATCCCTACGCGAGTGAGACGCGGGCGGAGTACGCGGACGCGAACGCTCCGGGGCGTTTATATTTGCGACAGGTTTACGCACTTTGGGACCCGACGCGGCGGTTGAGGACAACTGCCTCTTAAAATTTTCGAATTCTCGGGCTAGTTCAGGCGATCTTTCGCACAAAACCCTAACAAAACGGCTTAGGAGCTGACGCTCCGCAGCCAACGAATCGGCGCCATCCCGCGATGGCAAGAGGGCAGGGGGGGGGGGTGGGGAGTGAACTACCTCCCTGCCTGAGGGGCAGGGGGGCGCGCCAAAAATCTATGAGACTACGCGAGTCTCGCAAGTGACCGTTGAGTCGAAGTGCAATGACTCAAGGTAATTGGGAGCCTACGGAGCCTAGGGGGAGGCCCTAACAAGCCCTAGGGCCGAGGACGTGGGTCAGACGCCCAAACAGCACCCAGGGGATGGATTTGACGCAGGAGCGGAAGTCGGGTAAGAAAAAAGGAAACCCGGCGTGATCACACACCGGATTCCGGTATTTGGTGACCCCAGAAGGGGGTCCCCAGGGAACCTGCTAAACCCTACACCACCTTAGGTTGGCACCGTTAGGTTTCCGGTGATGACCACAATCAAGAGAGAGTGGGTTTTAATAATGTAAGCGACACGTATCCTCACCTTAAGGGTGAGTATACGTAAAACGCGCGCATACTGAAAAGTACGTTTTTCGAAAAAATACACGAAGTTATAAATGAGATTTATAAAATCGAGTATTTAACGCTCGCAAAAATACCGCAGCGCGGGAAACCCACACCGGGTACACGAGGTGGCGCGCGCGCTTGCGTCACCTCAACCGTTAAATAAATTTAACGGCTGTTGCTACGCAAGCGAACGAACTTCGAAGGCGGCGATAAACGAAATCGAACACGTGAAACGTATTTGTGCGAGCGACCTTAGCGTGCGTGCGCACACTTCGGCTTACCAAACGAGAATCATAACTCCGGAACCAACAGGTGGTTCGTTAGCAATCGCCTGGTTGGTTCGCGGAATGTCAACTAGCACCTTGCGGCGTTAGTTGATCGGAGCGAAGCCGGGGGGGTGCTCAGGTATAGCCCGCCCCCAGTTCCCGCGCGTACACAACTTTTTTCGCGAGCCACCATGTCGTCGTCCTCCAGCGACGACGGAAAAGGCCCTTATCAGGGCCAAAGAAGCAATAGGAGAAGAGGAAAAAAGAAGCCAGTATCATCGGCGCGAACCACGTCACGCCAAGACATCTTGTCCAAAGATGACACCGCAACGACCTCAAGCCTGCCTACGGACTCCGACGAAGCCGTTATAAACAAGACGCCATACAGCCTGTCTAAGGAAACCGTGCTGCAGCACGATCGATACCTGCGGGGGGAGGCAATCCCCCCCCGCCCCTCAAGCAACGCCGCCGAACGCAGCCGCCAAGTGCTACCACCTGCGGGGGTTGAGGCAAGAACTATCTTGCCTCCCCCCGCACCGACGAGCGCAACGACGAGCGGCAGCCGGGTGCTGCCATCTGCGGGGGTCGAGGCGAGAAATATCTTGCCTCCCCCCGCACCGCGAAGCATACTTACGTGCGACAGGCCTGCGGGGGTTGAGGCAAGAAACATCTTGCCTCCCCCCGCGCCGCCGAGCACAAACATGAGCGGTAACAGGCCACAACCTGTTGCCGCAGCGAGGGTGAGGCCGGAGCGGCCTCCCCCCGCCGCCTGTCACCTTCTCTCGCGATCCGCGTTCGAGACCGCCAGCAGAGTCCCTATCTATCCCAGCTGCAAGCAATGTGTGCGCGCAGCCGACGTCAGACCGCGCGGGACCTACGCCACCCGCCCCGGCAGCCGAGAGACGGCAGCCGTCACCCGCAGCGTCCTCACCAACTACCATCCAGGAGAGGGACACGGTCGTTCTCGCCCAGTTGGTCGAGACGGGTCTCCTCTCCCTGGGGATGCTGCGGTGGATGGCGTTGTACCTCCGTGTCTCGGAAGCCGAGACGGAGGGACGCACCCCCTGCGCGGAGGACGTCGCAGCACTTCACATGGCTGCAGCTGGGGTCACTGCACCCCCCCCATACCCGCAGCAGTCCTCGACCGTAGCCCGGTCGGCCGCGGGCGAAGGAGGAAGAGGAGCGAGGGAGAGGAGGAGGACGAGATGCGAGCGGGTAGGAGGACGCGCTCGCTACCGTCCCCCACCCCCCCGCTCCACCCAGCCAAAAACGTCAGCTGACCGCGTGGGCAGCTGCGGAGCGCATGCTGGCCGCGAGGTACGCCGGCTCAACGGTCCCAGCCGGGACCGGAGAGCCAGTACCTCCAACCTCTGCGGCCGCCCCCCGCTCCCGCAGCGCCCACGCCTTCACCAAAAGCGACAGCCACCTGTCGCCGCACCGCAGCAACCAGCCGCAGCCGGGACGACGCACGCGACGCCGACTGGGCGACCAGGGCCCAGCAGAGCGATGCCCGTGCGCAGCGTGCCCGGACCGGCTCAACAGGCGGCACAGCGCGCTCCCGCACCGGCACCAGCCGTACCAGCACCGCGAACATTCGCGGCGGCGGTCGGAGGACAGCGTCAACCGACGCCAGGGACGTCGGCACCTCCGACCGCCCAACGCCAGCAGCAGCAACAGCACCAACAGCAGCCGCAACCGGACGCACCGAAGGGGCCTTCAGCCCCCAACGTTAAGCAGGCACCGGCACCCAAATATCCTCCACTGATAGTGGAGCGTCTGGAGGCCAAATTGGCAAAAACATTTCAAGCTGCTGACCCAACAGCTCGGCAGAGCACCGAACGCGCGCCCCTTTGGGACAGGGGTGAAGTTCGTGCCGGAGAGCGTTGACGAGTACCGAGCGGTACAGCGTTACCTCACCAAGGCGGAGTGCGAGGAAGGTATAACCTGGTTCTCGTACTCCCTGCCTGCCGAGCGAAGCCTCAAGGTGGCTCTGAGGGGACTACCCTCAGACACGGACCCCGCTAACATCATTGCCGCCTTACTGGAGCGAGGCTTCGAACCCGAGTTTGTTAAGAACATCATGGCGCGTGGAGGTCGCCCGGGATCCGTATTCCACGTCGTCCTGAAGCGGACACCGACATCCCAGGATATCTACACAGTAAACGAATTACTGTGTATGAGGGGGATTAAGATAGAAGCCTGGCGCGGTAAGACTGGTCCCGCCCAGTGCCACAGATGCCAACGATTCCGGCACAGCTCGATGCAGTGTCATAGAACACTCGCTTGTGTCCGGTGTGGAGAACCACACGCTGCACGTGACTGTGGTCGCTCAGTTGAAGAGCCACCGACCTGCGCCAACTGCGGAGGACCTCACCCTGCCAATTATAGGCAGTGTCCGGTCTTCCGTAGGGAAGCCAGGTACCGGACGGCTGGCGTTATTACGCGCACTGGCGACCATATCTCAGGACGCGCGACGAAAGGGTCAGCACTACCTCCGCTGACAACAGTAGGGGAGACGGCGTCAGCGTCGCTGATGGCGCCGGCCAATGAACCTACTAGTCGCGGTGCGACGTCTGGTCCTGGGAAAAGACGCCGACGCCAGAAAAAGAAACCCGCGGTTCAGGATCGTACTGCGGGTGCGTCGAGAGATAGACCTGCCCCTCTGGTACCTCCATCCCCCCCCCCCCCCCGGCTCAGCAGCTGGACACTTTGACTGCGACCCTCGGTGTCCTGCAGGAGATCTTGTCGGCCGTAAAGGAGGGTGAGAAAGGTCAGAAGGCCCCTATTGGGATTACTGAGGCTCCTTAATCCCAATGCTTGAATTAAGGGTGTGCCATTGGAATGCCCAGGTGCTCACGGGGAAGAGAAGGCTACTCATAGCCTTCCTCCGCGAGCAAAATATTGACGTGATGCTGATATCGGAGATTTTCCTGCGTCAGGGCGAAGAGTTTCGGGTCCCTAACTACTTCGCATACAGGAAAGACGAGAGGAGTCCGACGAGTGGCCGCCCCTACCGAGGACTTCTAGTCCTCGTCATGAGGAATGTCGTACATCAGCCAATACCCTTTAAAGAGTACCAGTCACTCTACGCTCTGGGGGTATTGTTGCACGTCGATGGTCGGGATTTGAAGGCATACGCCATATACCGACCATTATACCAATCCACACAGACGCTGGAAAGAGATCTTGAGGAACTAATGGCAGGAGGTACGCCAACGATCTTGGCAGGAGATTTTAACGCGAAGCACACCTCCTGGAACTCCTCATGTAATTCGCAACCTGGTCGACAACTCTTGAAGCTTGCAGAAGACTATAGCTTTGATATCCACGGCCCAGATGAGCCAACACATCATAGCCCGAGGTCGCAAGACGTTTTGGACATAACGTTAACGAAAGGGCGCTTGAATCCACCGAGGCAGACAGTACTGCCGGATCTACCCTCGGACCATAGACCTGTCCTTCTCGAAGTCTCCGAGTCATCTACGCGAGTATTATTCCCAGCATCACGTACGCGGATTGATTGGGCAATATTCGTGAAAGAACTAGAGAGCACCACACCGACGCGAAAGATGTCCACGCCGGAAGATGTGGAACGGATGACGGGTGAACTCACCCATTGCATCCGCAGCGCCCGAGAAAAAATCTACTCGCACCATTCCGACGGGGTCGAGGCTCAAACCTCTTCCCCGACGGATTCAGGATCTCATAAAAGAGAAACGAGCGCTGCGGAGGGAGTGGCAGAATACCCGTTGCCCCTTCACGAAGACTAGACTCAACTCGACGGTGACACGAGTTAAAATTGCCCTAGATGACCATGCAGCCGAAGCGTGGGAGAACCATATAGACGAGGTTATCACGGACAGCTCGGTCCCCTCAGTACACCGTCTATGCAAGAAGCTATCGAGCACACCTGAGCCGGTCCGCCCCTTATTGGGCGAAGATGGCTTCCCACGCTTCACAGCAACTGATCGGGCGGAGATCTTTGCTACGTGTTTGGAGAAACAGTTCTCCCCGAACGACGAAGCGGACCTTCAGCACGTCTTCAATATAAACCGACACATAGACAGATACTGGGCTGAGCCTGTAGTCGGCGGCAGCCCGGCAGACGCCCTGTTCTTTGACCCGGCCGAAGTAAATCGCGCGATCGGGAAACTGAAGCCCAGGAAGGTCCCCGGTGCGGATAACATTACCGCTACAATGCTGCGACACCTGCCGCTGAGAACACTCGCGGCGGTGACGCGGTTATTCAACGGTATTATCCGCTCGGGGCACTTCCCGAATGACTGGAAGCTCGGACTGGTCCGCATGTTACCGAAGCCCAGAAAGAACCTGCAAAGACCAGAAAACTACAGGCCAATCACTTTGCTCAGCACGCTGTCTAAGGTGTTCGAGAGGCTCGTGCTGGCCAAGATGCTGCCGCACATGAACCTGAGAGCCGAACAGTTCGGGTTTAGAGAGCATCACTCTACTGTTCTCCAACTCACGAGGGTCATTGACATAATAGATACCGCAAGAAAGAATAAACAATACGTCGCAGTTGTACTACTGGACATGGAGAAGGCGTTTGACAAAGTATGGCACCAGGGGATGCTATACAAACTGTTAACGACCACCACGATCCCTAGGAAGATTCTCCATGTCCTGAAGTCTTTCCTGGAAGACCGCCGCGCACAAGTAGTGGTCGAAGGCCAAGTGTCTCGGGAGTTCCCTATGAGAGCCGGAGTCCCGCAGGGTAGCTGCCTCTCTCCTAGCTAATACGCAGTCTATACAAACGATATGCCCGTGCGCGGGTTGACAGAACTCGCACTATTCGCTGACAACGCCGCCTACTTTCACGTTGATAACACGCCATTAGATGCGCAAATCAAAACCCAGCGTTTACTTGACACCATTCCTGAATGGCTACGGAGATGGAGGCTGCGGGCCAACGTAGGGAAGACACAGGCACTCATGACTAGAGTGATGATGAGTAGATTACCACCTTGCTTGACGCTCCAGGGAAAGACTATACCGTGGAAGGAAGAAGTCCAATACCTGGGAGTCACTATAGATCGAAACTAGACTTTTTCAAGTCATGTAGGAGATGTGATCACGCGGACAAGAGCGGCGAGGAGAATGCTGCGTCCAGTGCTCACCTCAAGGCTACCCTTGAGAACGAGGCTTGGTTTGTACAAAACCTATTTGAGGTCACGATTTACCTATGCCGCCCCTGCATGGTTCAGTCGCTTATCGGAAACGAACAAGAAACGGCTTAGAGCCCAACAGAGCATCTCGCTTCGCATGATCGCGGGGGCACCGCGATACGTTAGCAACCACGTAATTGCGCGTGACTTACGTGTAGAGAGCCTGGATGCGTTCATAAGCAGCCTTGCAACCAACATGTTCCGCCGAGCGGACACGTCGGCGCACGTTCACCTCCAGAACATCGCGCCGTTGCACGCTAGACCTCCCGACAGACGGAGGGGAAGAGGTGATCACTTGTCGTTAATATATAGGCCTCAGGCGCGCGATCTCATACGCCGGTCCTCGCCTAGCTGAGTAGGTAGTTGAAGGAGGACCGTGTTTATGACCCGTATAGATCGGGTGCATCTCCCTGACCCCTCAGAGTCCGATCGATAGCAGGATTAGCTCCCAGAACTCAGAAGATTACTCCACGAGGGACGCACCTGTGTGCCTCACCCAGTAGACTTGTCCGTAGGCGCGGACAAAGGAGAGGCCACCGTCGAAGGGAATAGCCCTGATGCGGTTTCCCCGTGTCCCCTATTAGTTCGTAGTTTAGTTTGTTGTAAGCGTAGTTTGTGTAGTTTTTTTTCTTGTTTAGTTTTTTTGTTGTTTTATTTGTTATTTTTTAATTTTATTATAGGGTGTAATTTAGTTTTAATTTACATGTTGTAATAATTTATTAAATAAAGATAAAAAAAAAAAAAAAAATTAAAAAAAAAAATGGTTAGGGAAAGACACACGACACGCCGCTGCTAGACTGCTTGAACAAGGGAGGAACACGAGAAGAGTTGCTAGTAGTAGCTAGTGTGCCGTTAGATGTTGATGAGGTCTCTACACTGGGATTTCTTCCGGTTGAGAAGTCTGTTGAGAACCGTATACTTTTAAAGTCGTTATAGGAGATTGGTAAATCTGAATTGTCTAGTCTAGCAGTTTTACACGCCCCGGTCTGATCGTATTCACTCTTACACCAAACTGGTCCCAACTCTAAGGCAGCACAGCGTGTGAATTGGTTCTAAGCAGCTTTCCCCACGGCATTGGCTACATGCGTCGGACGAGGCGTACTTATACTACCTACACTGGATATATTAATAATATTACTTTTTGATTCAACTATGTAAGGAAGAGCTAATTTTGTCAACTGTACAATAGATGGCAAATTAGTCGCCATAATTTCGTCGTATGATTCTGATTTTCTGATGAGTTTTCTTAGAGTAGACATTCTCTAGCGACTTTTTCAAGTTTATTTATATTTCTACAGACAATAGCCACTTCAGCACCTGCTTTAATAAACTGTATGGTGGTACCAGCGCCGATGCCGGGGCTCCCGCCGGTTACAAGAGCTACTTTACCGTTGAAAGACATAACCACAGAATAATATTACGGATTATTATTATAACCAGACTGATGTTGATACTGAAAGAGAATTCCTATTAAAATGTGTTGATATGAAAATATTTCGTTCCTAAATCTTGATTTCACTTGCAAATGAGTTTCATAAGATTTAGAAAACATTATTTAAGTTACTATAAGAACTGGTATGGTGATTAGCAGCATTTTATATCTACGATGGCGCAGTTGTATTACATATGACTGTCGTTATGAGGTCTCGGGTTCGATCCCCGGGTCGGGTCAAGTGATATTGTGCTTTTCTACTCAGTATCATCCTGGAGTCTGGAATTTGTGCCCGATATGGCGACAAGCTCGCCCCCTGTCACATCTGGGATGGAACTAAGCTCGGCAAAATATGGGTGGTGTAGTTCGCTATTCATCTCTGCCTAACCCTTCGGGGATAGCAGGCGTGAGCATATGTATGTAGGTATGTATATCTATGATTATTGATCGCATGCTGAATTAACTTAAGTAAAAAAAAATTGATGTAGAGAAATGTATTATAGTATTTGAAAAATATTACATTTTAAGATGTTTAATATTTATACATATGTAGTATTGATAAGATAACAAAATGTCTAGTGTTTGAATAAAAGGTATAAACACTTCGGTATTATTTTTTCTAACCTATCTAATGCTATTAACCGGAAGGGCCTTTACAGAACTCTGTGGGCGAGTGCTGAAGGCACTCAGCTGCAAAAGGTAATTAAATCGACCACTTCGATTTGAACTCGTCGTATCTATTTATAGCATATTCTGCCTCATGTTCCATGTTTTCCGCTTTACTAATTGACATAGAGGCCGTAAATAATTATAATGTAAGTATTGTTATATTGAAAATTTTATAACAAGTATTCGATTCTTTAAAACACCACAGAATATCAATTCGACAAAGTATTTCGCCTTACATTGGACTGTTATTAACTTAAAAGTGAAAAAAATATAAATGTTTTTGCAACATTATGGTCGTGAATCGCAATTAAGTTCAATATAATTTGTTGCCAGTACGCTATTAAGCAATTTAATGAGTAACTAAATTAATGAATACATTTAAAAAAATCTAAAAGTCGACCACGATGGAGAATAGCACTTTTGCCAAGCTGGACGGAAAATAAAGGAAGTGGCCCGACCTGATAACAGGTCGAGTCTGCCGCTAGGATGACACGGAGCATGCAGGTATGATCCCGTGTTGGCCCAGGAAAGCGGCGGACGGCACCTTGGGATTATAGTTATTTCCGCCGCTCTACGCCGCTCGAGTCCCGCATACCCCCTGCCAACTTAACCGAGATGAATTTACTTTCCGCTTAAGTTGGTAGAGGGACGTGTTAATGCATTTCCCCACGGGAAAAAACAAAAAATAAAGACCCGGGATGGAATGCGGCGTCGTACACTTTGTGTACGTTCCCGAGTCCGTCAACAGAGCCCCGCTCTGAGAGGCCTGAACCTACTGGAAGTGGAGCAACGAATACACTAACGTGTATGCCCCGTTCCTGTTCAGAAGAGGGTTGGAGAGTACAGTGGGCTTTTAGTCGGTAGAAGGTCGACATAACCCACTCTTCGTTGCAAGTTTTAACATAACTTGGTACGTGATCGAGTTCCCATAAGAAACAACCGTATTACCAATTTTATGAAGACTTTTCTTGAGACCATACTGTTTAACAATGTGGGCACACTATTTCTATAACGTAATTTTCTGCTTAATAAGTATTCATTATTCGTACGAATAGTATAGGTGTCAATACTATCAATGTAATAACTATAAAATTTATATCACTTTTATTATCATTACGAACTAGCTGTGTGCCCACGGTTGCGTCCGCGTTTCTTCTATTCTTCACTGCGTTTTAATTGTTTTATACGGAACCCTACATTTTTTTTGATAGGTACAAAGATAAAGCAAAAGTATTTTCGTAGATTCAATCACTTGCTTGTAAAACTGATCATTGAATCGTTTTTTTGTCCGAAATTTTTTGTTTCATTTTTTATTTGTGGAACCCTAATAATTTTCCTGAAATTATTTTTAGTACTTATAGAAAGCAAATGTACTTCTCACGAATTTAAACACTTGCCAGCGAAATTATGCGTTGAATAGAATTTTATTCGAAATTTCATGAGTTTTCTTTTTACGCGGAACCCTAATTATTTTCGAAAAAATAAAAGTACATTAAGTTACGCAGAATAACTTCAGCTATCGACCAAAAAAATCTCGTCAAAATCGGTCGAGCCGATTCGTAGTTTTTACCCGGAATTTATGGTATTTTTGGTACAGGTATCTTACATATATTCATATGTATTTATTAAAAAAAAAATATTTTGACATTATATACAGACACTTCAATTTTATTTATTAGTATAGATTAAAGCAAACTTGTGGTTTGCAATTATTATGTATTTAATGTCGAAATAGTCTGGACAGTGATCGACTTCATTTTTTTTTTTTTTTTTTTTTTTTTTTTCGAAACTAGCTAATGCTGTTGGCCGGAGGGGCCTTTACAGCTTCACCGAACTTTGGGGGCGAGTGCTGAAGGCACTCAGCCGCAATAAGGTGACTAGCTCAAGGGTTACCAAAGTGGTACGAACCTCGGCTTGGCCGTCACCTGAGTGTAAAACTCTCTCGCGAGTTTGAACCTAGCTATTCCCTACATTTTTTATTAATAATAAAAAAAAAAAAAGGTTCCTTATAGGACCTATGTACCTGCATGTTATGTGCAAGAGTGTGTTTGCAGTGTTGTGCGTGTAATGCTCAATGCATGGGCAGTGTCACTGTATCGCGCTGGCGGCGACGTCAAGAGCCTCCCCAGTTGGGGAACGAAGCACGTCCTGGGCCGCCGCCTGAGGGGGACCCGGAGAGTGTGCGGGAGCAAAATTAGCCGCCTGTCCCCGGCGGCGGGAACGGCGGTTACGCGGGCGTGGGCGCTGGCACGCATACTGAATCGGTTGGAAAGGAAAGATCCTATTTTCGCACGTGATTTTATCATCGGGATCGGTGAGAACGTTACGCGGTCTCCGAAGCGGTTTCGGAGCTAGCGGGTCGGAGGAGTACGCGACGGCTTTCGCTATGAGCGGATTCGGGTGTGTCTCTGCGCGATCGAAAAATGCGCGACACAGGGATTTGATAACAGAGTGAATGGATGGTAGATTGAGGTCTCTGTGGATGTCCACATCCCTCTCGTACCACCGGGCACCTACGGCTCTCCTGGTGAAGCGGTTCTGAACCACTTGGAAGGAGGCCAGATCTGTATAAGCGAAGGCAGGGGCGCAATAAGTGAGAATGGGCCTAACTACCGTTTTATATAATGTAATTTTATGGCGGACGGCCATCTTACTACGAGCGTTGTAAAGAGGGAAAAGACGTCCCATAACCATGTTGGCACGGTTTCTGACTTTCAAAACGTGAGATTTGAAAGTCATGTGGGCGTCTAGTGTGACACCGAGGTACTTGACCTCGGTCGCCCATGGGATCTCTACTCCTAGATAAGTGACTGGACGAGGAGGGTCAGATTTCTCTAAGGAGAACATAATCGCGGTGCTCTTTCCCGGGTTAATCGCTATGCGCCACTTAATGTACCAAAGGCTTAAGATGTTAACAGCCTTTTGGACGCGGGATCTGAGAGTGTCTCTTTGTCTGTACGAATAATAGATGACCGTGTCATCGGCATAGAGACCTAAATGAACCTTACTAGCCGCCACTCCTTCGAGCGGGTCGTCTTTCAGGTTCGGATTTAGGTCTGGTAAGTCCGCTATGTAAAGGTTGAAGAGGACAGGCGCCAGAATGGAGCCCTGGGGGACTCCTGCGCGGATCGGGCGGGCTGAAGAGAGAGCGGACTCTACTCTAAAGCGGAAACTACGATTCGAAAGGTAATCGCGTAGGATGTGTACTAATGTGTCAGGGACGCCTAACCTAACTAGTTTAAATACGAGGCCGGCATGCCAGACCTTGTCGAATGCCTTAGCGACGTCGAAGAAGACAGCAAGCGTACGCCAGGGTGTGTTTGGGGTTCGATGAAAATTTGACAGGATGTGCTCCGTGAGGCGTTGCACTTGGTGCGCGCAAGAGTGTCTGGCTCTGAAACCAAACTGTTCGGGAGGCAAGAGATTTTTGTCCTCTATCACTACGAGGAGTCGGTTCAGAAGGATCCGCTCGTAGAGTTTACCTATTGAGCTTAGCAAGCTGATTGGGCGGTAACTATCGGGAGACTTGGCATCTTTGCCAGTCTTGTGTATACCTATCACTATCGCTTCTTTCCAGGCGGCTGGAAAGTGGTGGTTTTTGATGGCCGCATTGAAGATGCAGACCAGTAGCGCGATGAGACGGGGCGGAAGAAGCTTAAGCACTTCATTCCTGATCCCGTCCGGACCGGGAGATTTTCTAGGCTTAAGGCCCTTAATGGTTGTAATGACCTCATCACAGGTGACAGGTGTGAGGGGAACAACCGGGAAAAGAGCGTCTAGGTCCTGTACCGAGGACTCTACTTCGGAGACGTGGAGGACGTCAACGTTGTCAATGACGGGGGAACATTGCTGCTCGAGGCTATCGGCTAAGCACTCGGCTTTGTCGTCATCGTCAAATGCGGGTGGAAGACCCTGAGTGTTTCTGTCCAGGGGGGGCATACTAGCGACGGAACGGTCCGTCTTCATCGATCGTGCAAGCTTCCAGTACGCGAGGTGGGAAGGTACCAGCTCCTCGAGGAAACTGTTCCACCTGTTATCACGGAGCTGATCTATGCGGTCTTTCACCGCTCTACGCAAGGAACGTAAGCGTGCACGATTTTCCTCAGTCGGATACGCGTCGTGGGCACGGGTCGCGGCGTTCTTCTGGGTGAGCAGAGCTCTCACGTCATCAGGGAGTATAAAGCGGCGATCGTTCGCCGCTTGTACCTCTTTCGAGGTCTCCCTGATTCCGGTGTTGAGATGCTCAACCAGAGAGGCGATCGCGAGATCCGTGTCCGCAGGCGTATCCAGTACGTCGGGGATCATGTCGAGCGGGGGGGAGGACTGATGGTCCTTGAGATATCTGCCGAGTTTGTAATAGTCCGCGACCTTTACAACTGGCGGGCTAGAGTCATCCGAATGACCTAACTGTAAAATGACTGGGCGGTGGTCGGAGTCGAGTTCGTGTACGACTTGTATGAGACGCACAGGAAGCCGAACCCCTTTAAGAATAGCTACGTCTAGCACTGTCGTCGGGCGGCAGTTCGGCATGAAGTGGGTAGGCTCTAAAGGAGCGATGACCTCAAAATCGAGCTCATCCATCAGCTCAGTAAGAGCAATCCCATTACTGGTATTACTCGAACTGTTCCAAAGGGTGTGCCCGCAATTGAGATCACCCGCGATAATGACGGAGTCTCCGAGAGAGAAAAGTTTCCCTAAATCGGAAGCTAATATGCGCTTATTGGGCGAGAGATATACAGACACCAGAACGATCGACTGATGGCCGGTCATTCCGATTCTGCATATAGAAACCTCTAAGTTTTCTAGCTCAGGAGGGTCTAGCGGCGTGCAATACAGAGACCGCTTATAATAAATTAAGGTACCACCGCCCCTAGTTGGGGGCAATCTATCGTTCCGAACGATATTATAATTCGCGATCTTTGGGCTTCAGTAGGGTTTCCTGGACAAGAAACACGTCTATTTGACGATCGCGGAGGAAATTCGCGACGAGTTCACGCTGCGGAACTAGTTTCCGCGCGTTAAAGAACGAAAGAGACAAACCGCGTGGCTTTATCTTAGCCATTGATTACGGGTGTTGGGAAGCGCGTGCCAGCCCTTGGAGGGTCATGGCGATGGCGGGAAACCGAGTTATAGCGTCTAACTCGGCGTTTCCGGCGCCGCTGTTCAACAGAGTGTTGAACGCGACGACATCCTGCACGTCGTGGACGCGCAGGAGGAAGAGAACCCGGTCTAGGCCGGTGGAGTGGGCCTGAGGGGCCGGAGAGGTAGCCAGGCGCGGCTGCGTCTTAGCTTGGGGCCTGGGGGCCCACGGAGCCAGAGGAGCAGCGGGCCGGGAGGCAGGTTGACCTGTTGGCACCGTGGAAAGCGTTGCCGACTTGCCTGGAAGGCACGGGAACGTCCTCGGTGTCATAGGTGGCACTTGAGGCTGGAGGAGGGGGGCGGTGTTCCTCTGAGGAACGTACCTACCGCCCTGTCTGGGGTGGTTGCGCTTAATCTTGGGTGCGCACGGGCACCCGCGATAGTTGGCGGGGTGACCCTCTTGTCTGCATAGAACGCAGCTGGGGGGGTCGGTGGTGTCCTTTGGACGGGGACAGTCGGGGGTCAGGTGATCCCCGAGGCACTTTACACATCTCGGAGCCATAAAGCAGCTCCGAGAACTGTGCCCGTACCCCTGGCAGCGGTGACACTGCGTGGGGTAAGACTTTTTGTGGGGGATCTCTACAGAGATCCGGGACAGGCCACAGAGGGTCTCCAGGCCGAAGACCTTCTTACCCTCTTCAGTGGCGGAGAGGGAGACGAGAACCATGTTGAATGGTTTCTGCCTGTCGTTCTGAGAGTACATGCGATGTACCTCAATGACAGGCAGGTTTTGTTCCCTAAGGGAGGCGGTTATCTCGTCGCACGAGAGTTCCTTCGGAACTCTTCGCATGACGACGCGCAGGGATTTCTCCTCCTCGAGAGCGTACGTGTAGAACGCGTACTTGGCTTCGCGGAGGAACTTGGTCAAGGCGCGCGGAAGGTGTCCACGGTCTGGACCTTGACGAGAATACCATCGCGAAACGCTTGTCGCGGTGGTGAAGTGGATGTGGCGGCTCGCGAGAGCCGCCGAGATCTTAGTCCAGGACGCTTTGTCCTGGATCGTGACGGGAGGAGGCGGGCGAACCTTCTTAGGCTGAGCCTGAGAGTGTTCGGTCGCGGGTTTGGGCGGCGCCGGTGTTGTCGGCGCGACGACGGGCAGCGGCGTAGGCTGCCGGGGTGAGTCCTCTACCGCGAGGATCTTGGGGGTGGAGGCTGGCGGCGAAAGCGGCGGAGAAGCCGCCGCCTTCCGCTTGTTTTTTCGCCTTGGGGTGATGAACTCATCACCCCCCAGCGGGGGAAACTCGACGTCCATATCGTCAGAGTCTGACCCGGACGACTGGACGGAGGGCTCGGCGAACCTAGGCATGAGGCTCGGACGCCTGTCTGCCTGGTTTATGGGCGATAGCGGGGAGAAACTGTTCCCCGTCGGAACATTAATAATGTCCGCTGAAGGCGGACGGTATGGGGATCTCGAACGCGACCTACAGTCCGAGTTAACGGACTCCCTATCTGCGAACGACGCGGGCGGAGAGCGCGGACGCGGACGCTCCGGAGCGTTAATATTCGCGACCGGCTTGCGGACGCGTTGGGAAAGCGTGACGGATGGTTGCGGGAGCGCGGCGGACGGCTGCGGGAGCGCGACGGACGGGGCCTGCGAGCTATTTCTAAAACTCGCGAATTCCCGAGCGAGTTCGGGAGACTTCGCGAGTAACGATTTAACAAAGCTAAGGAGCTGACGCTCCACAAACAAAGGGTCGGCCATCCCGGGACGGCGAGAGGGCGGGGGGGTGTACTACCGCACTGCCGGAGGGGCAGGGGGGCGCGCCAAAAAAAAAAAAAAATCTAAGAGACTACGCGAGTCTCGCAAGGGACCTTTGAGTCGAGGTGCAATGACCCAAAGGAGATTGGAACCTACTAGGCCTAGGGGGAAGCCCTATCAAGCCCTAGGGCCGAGGACGTGGGTCAGACGCCCAAACAGCACCCAGGGGATGGATGTGTAGCAGGATCGGACAATCGGGTGAGACAGAAGGAAACTCGGCGTGATTACGCGCCAAGTTCCGGTATGCGGCGACCCCAGAAGGGGGTCACCAGGGAACCTGCTGAACCCTGTGCACCACCTTTAGTTGGCACCGTTAGGTTTCCAGTGGCGACCACATCCAAAGGGAGTGGATTGTTTGGTTTGACCACGATTCCTCACCCTAAGGTGAGCGAACGTATGCACAGTAAATATACTTCGTACTGAAAAGTACGGTTGTCTTCTATAATATACGGGGTACCGAATATTATAACAAGTCTTCACTCGTAGTCGCGGCGCGATGCGTATCTTCGTGACCCTTTCCGAGAAACGGCGCGTTCCAGGTAGTCGGCTTCACAATAGATGACGACCGCGGGACGAAGCGGGCGGGGCGCAGGGGCGATCTGTCTCGGCGAGCGAGCGGACCGGCATGCGTGTGCACGCCTCGGCTGACCAAGCGAGAATCCTGATCGACTTCATTGACTAGGACTGGATATTTCTTCTGGGATATTACAAAAAAAATCATGGGGCTAGCGACTGAAGTGAAAACTCGAAACCAATGGAAAATCAGTTTTTTTATACTTACTTCAAGTTAATTAATTAAAAACGAGATCTACACGCCGAAAACTTTTAGTTAATTAGTTATACTGTCAATGATTTAGTACTGAATAGGTTGGTACCTACTAGTAAAACAAAGTGTGAAAATTAGCTTGCCCACGTGCAACACGTTGATTGCAATATCAAGATAGATTAGAACTTAGTAGGTTTAGGTAATAGTGAATGTAATGTGTTCTTGGGCGTCACAGTTGATTAACTACAATAGGGTCCACACAAAAACTTAGGCAGGAAGGTTAAGTTCTGGTGTATTTACAATGCATAAGACTCATCAGTTAACTCATTTAGTTTGATGTCGTATGGTATTTTGCTATAAGGAATAGAAGAAAGTAGATAATTTGTTTACAAAAACGAGAAGTTCGACTAATCTATAGTATGGGACCTCGCGAATCACTTTAAAAATGTTTCAGGAATATAGTATCTTAACTTTGCCCTCTCGATATATTCTTTGTAATTATTATAATGTATGTCCGCAAAAAAAAAACAAAATCTTGACCTTGACAAACGATCAGCATAATTTTTATACAAGAAATAAACATAAATTAACGGTTCCATGTTTTAGACTAAAAATATTGTTTTTCAAATAACCGTGTTGGGTTTTACAAATAAAGCACAGTACCGATTTAACGGACAATAAGTTCAGACACCATGTCAAGCAAGTTTTAATTTGCAAAGGTTTATTTATTATAGGGTGGATCATTATGTGAACGATGGTAATATCTGGAAATGACACCCTTCTCTGTGTCATCTACTAATAAACCTTGTGGCTATGAGTTGTATATTTCTATAAACAAAAATATTTAAAAAACCAGATCGAGTTCTTCTCTATGACTGTGCTGTAGTCAAGTTCAAGTATTTTTTAATATGAATTATAATCAGTAATGCCGGACATAAAATTTTTCTTAAAAATTACTTACAAACATATACCTACTTGACATGTCATTATTACTATTGCGTGAATAAGTATCTTTATATTTATACGTACCTACTATTCTAAACGTTACTTTAACGTATCTTAACTTTAATACATGTTGCTCCTATGATACATCTAAAAAAATCAACAAACGAACTGTTCCATCGAATATTTTCATAAAAATGATTTTTGTAAATGTACAAACACTTCGATTAATATAATACATAATAGCATTCTGAGTCACGTTCAATGTTATTCCCCGCTTTACAAATAGGTATAGAACAGTGTAAACAATTATAAAGTATGACGTCATGTAAATGGTTTCGAACGTTTGATAATTATTTCCGTAAAGCGTTACAATATGTGTCCAATTTCGACTGTCTATTGTATATGGCTATTATATCGTAGTATGTTTATTGATGTAGATTATGTTTAGTGGTAGAACAACCATTTTAACGAACGACCTGGGTCTATTCACTTTGATTTTAATGCTATGCCTAAACGCGACATTAAAAAAACGTGAGTTTATTAAAATATTATGCTTAATAATGCAATTCAGTTTAATATCGATATTATTGTCTTGTTAAATATATCTTTTAAGCTTGACTGTGTCCGGGACACAGTGAACTCACAGTAGGTGATTCTCAACCAAACCAAGTCGAGTCTTGTCTTGATTTTAAGATTAGATTGGATTTTAAGTACAAAATAAGATACATGGCTTCTAGTCTTTTTTTCACATAAAATAAGCTCAGTTCTTTGACCACAATCTCACCTGGTGTTAAGTGGATCACAGTCCAGGATGGAGAAATGTTTTGATCCCAACCGAGAAAAGACATGGAAAAGAGAAACTCAATGAATATTTATTATTGGATAAAATAAACGCAGGTAAATCCTACAAAGTACAGAAAACAAATACATTTTTTCAAATATTTATTTATAACAACATTGTTGTTATCTGAACTTTACGACTACGTTTCACTATAGTGAAATTTAATGTAATAAACAATAAAATAATCACTGATCGAAACGCATTCACACAGATTTATCTATTTGTGAGTTATTTCAAAAATACTCCGTTATCTGAAAGGTAGTCAGATCCTGTAATACCGCGCGCCTTATCACTTGCCAAGAATAATATCAAATCAGCGAGTTCTTCTGGTTCACTATATCGGTTTAGGGCCGTATTTTTTTTGAAATCCTCCCAGTCAGCTTGAAAATCTACGGTTTCTAGAATATCAGTTTTAACAGGACCCGGGCTCACTGTGTTCACTCTGACACCGTGCGGCGCTAGCTCTAAAGCAGCACAACGCGTGAAATGATTCAAACCAGCTTTGGATATGCAGTAAGCCGTTAGCGCAGTACTGATTTGTTTAGCTAAATTACTCGATATGTTAATAATATTACCTTTTGCTTCAACTATATGAGGGGTAGCTAAATTGGTTAACTGTATAACAGCCCGTAAATTAGTCGCCATGACAGTATCGTATGCTTCCAGAAGGTTTCCTTCAAGTAGACTACCCAGCTTTATCATTCCTGCGTTGTTCACAAGAATATCAATTTTCCCAAAGGCGTCTATAGTTTTACTGACTATTGTGCTGACTTCGTCTTGGTTGGATAAATCTGCTTTGATGATTAACGGCTTTTTGCCATTAGCAGCGCATTTTGCAGCGACTTTTTCAAGTTTTGTTACATTTCTGCCGACGATCGCTACTTGGGCGCCTTCTTTAGTAAACTGTATGGCAGTAGCGGCGCCGATCCCGGAGCTCCCTCCGGTTACAAGAGCAACTTTGCCGTTGAAAGCCATAACAAGAATGTTGTTGAGGCTGGAAACAAAACATATATAAATGTGTAGATAAGCTATCACATTTTATTTATATACTAGTTTCACAATATTTAGAAAACATTAATTTTGTTCGTATAGTAACAACTGTGATAACAAGACAAGACATTTTTAATCTATACTAATAAATAAAAAAGGGGGTCTGTTTGTAATGTCAAAATATTAAATAGATATGAATGTAATTACGGTACTTATATCAAAAATACAATTTTTTTAATTTTTGTCAGTATGTCTGTCTTTTTGTTCCGGGTAATCTCCGACACGGCTGGACGTATTTTGACGTGACTTTTTTTGGTAGATAGCTGAAATTACTCAGTGTAACTTAGGAAACTTTTCATTTTTAAAAAAAAATTAAGGTCCTTCGTAAAATAAAATTAAACCCCATAAAAAATTGAATAAAATCCGATTTCATGCACAGTTTTAGGGGCAAGTGCGTGAATTTATGAGAAATATATTTACTTTATCTCACTACTAAAAAAGTTTAGGAAAATAATTAGGGTTTCGTATAAAAAAAATAAAACAGTGAAAAAGATATGAAACGTGGCTGCAGCCGCGGGCACATAGCTGATAATATTAGATAAAATTATGATTCATTGGTAGGATAAAATAAGCCACTACATTGCACAATACAAGTAAAAAAAACGATTATGTAATATCTAAAAAACAGGTTTCTCTGAGCAGACGTCACCGGCGACGGCTGGCTAATAAATTACATCTACTCGTATACTTAATTATCACTTCAAGTATTGTTGGAAGAATATATAATACCTATTATACACCTGTATTAAAACACCTGTATTAATATAATACACCTGTATTAAAACAAATAACTATATTGCACAGTAAAGAATACACCCTCGATAATATTCTATTACATAGTGGGATCCTGTAATAATAGGCTCTTGGTAAATCGTTTTTTATTATTACACCAAATGTTGTCTAAAGCAAAACAGCGCGTGACACAGTTTAATGGCCTAAATTTAAGATTTAATGCCGAGTTTCTACTAACAATATGAGATATAAAAATGTTACTAATGAGACGATCCGCTATTTGGGATCGATCAGGAATGATACGAATTATTTTTAAAAGTGGCACTTGCTAATATTTAAAACCCTCTTAAGTTGTCAGTAGAGTGACAGTCTAAAGTCAAGTTATGAAAACTTAATAAAACCAAATAAAACTACCTACTACACTTTGCAGTGTTTAAACTGGCGATTTTTAGGGCTAGCCCGATTGTCCTCTAACCAATATTAATAACACACCCCAATTCTCACGTAACTAGTAAAACTGAGACGAATTCACATAGATATGATTTTAACAAATATTAGACCATCATTCAAAGAGAGTTCGGTGACTGATATCTGAAATGGTTTATACAGTAAACTGTTTCACAACAATATTTGATTACGTTTATATGTATGTAAAACATATCACAATCTATGGCAAACTTCTAGCAATCAGGATAACAATCATAGTATCAACATAGCACTCCATAGCATGTCTAGTTGTAGTCATACTCTTCTGTTCTGTCTCTTCTCACATTTAAATTAATCGCTTAAAGAAGCTTCGACTTTGAGTGGACTAAACGCTGTTGACCAGAGAGTCTTGAGAGCTTCGACCGACTTTTGAGGCGAGTGCTTAGGCGAGAGAGTTGTAGCTAGCGCAATGGAATCAATACGAAAAATGAGTCTGCTAGCCGAGACGTAAATTTCTCGAAATTTGCCCCGCGCTAAACCCCGCGGTAAGAGAAATTACGGATGTTAAAAGGATATCCTAGCGGCATTTATTCCATACAAACGTAGTCCGTAGTTACCCCCCTGGATAATAGCATTATGGTAAATATTTGTGTACCAAATAATATATACCCACCACCGCCATGCCCGTACGCTTTGATTTTTTCCTAAAATAGTTATTGTAAAAACTAGAAACCTTTGAAAAAAAAAAATAATATGGTCGAGTTTTACCGTCATATTCAGACGCTTTACAAACAAATTTGATGGATAAAAAATTAAAAAAAAAGCAAATAGTATAGGCATAGTCAGTCCTTATTTTTTTAAAAGTAAAAGCAAATTAAAAATCGGTTCAGTTTTGGAGGAGAAAACAGGCAACCACAAACTAATGTTTTCGTCTATTTTGCATTGGTGAAATTAGCCTGCGCTGCAGTTGTCCCTTTCGTGTTTTATAATTCTTTTTTTGGGGCGCAACGCGATCTCAATAGATTTCTAAAATACCTACTTTTCCGACCGCATGCCCTCTTAAGGTCCCTTATAGAACCTATATACGTGTAGTATCTGAGAGTTCTAGTCCATAACAGCAGAGGCTCAGGACGCGTTTCAATCCCTACGTTCGCCACCGACGCAATACCGACACTTTCATGCACTAGCATAACTTGCACTATACTGCACCTCACACCCTAACACACTAGACGCATGTACATCGTTTCTTTAGGAGACCATGAGATCCGTTTATTCCCTTAACCATCGTAGGTTCAGGACGGGGGAAATATGGAGAATTTACGTTTCAGGTAGCAGTCGTAGCCGAGGTTCCTACAACTTTGGTACACTTGCGCTAGAAACCACTCTCCCGGCTGAGCGTCATAAGCGCTCGCCTTAAAAGTTCGGTGAAACTCGATAAAATATATTGTCAATTTACATCTAGTAATTTGCTATGACTTTACTTTACTTTACTGTTTTGTATTTGAGATACTTTCCATTTGAGCAGCCATTTTTTGGCTGAAAGATCTTATTAACTTACAGTGCTTCTACCATCCCTAAGCTTTACTCTGTAAGAAATCTCCATAAAAAAACTATTGCATTGAAGCACCAGTTCTTATAGCAAAGAGCTAGTAAGACTTCAGTAAGAGTTTTTCAGCACCAACAAAGTTATTACTCTATTAAAATTTGCACACTTAAAGTTCACCCTAACAAACTAATAATATTCTCAGCTTCATTAACTCTTGTGTAAACTGAATTCCACATGTTTGTTGGTTATCTAAACCTGAATAATTAATTTATATAAATGGTGAAATCAAATTACCTTCACCATTAACTAATAGGTTAAAGTATTAGGTTCACAAACCCGATATCACACCTATGGTGTGTGCTTTAAAAAAGTCAACACACCTCACAGAAAAGTTAAATTGATTTATCATGTACTTTTTGTATGGTTAATTTATTATTTATATTCTGTTTAATTATAGAAACCTCTATATAACTGTATACATATTAGGTCACATGACATCTCTCTGCCTATAAATTGGTTTATAAAATTATAACTCAAGAAAATATTCTTATTTATTTCTATGCGGGTTTGAACTCACCTATCCCACTCTAAAATCAGCCTGAGCTTGGGGTGAAGGAAAATACAGTGAAGAAACCATAGCATGGTGGTAGAGTATAGATTTAATTCGGTTGCAGTAATACAGGACTGTCTGAGCCTGCATTGCTCCTTTTTTCAAATAATAATAAAGGGTATTTTTTAATAATGTTGTGGTAGACCTCAAGTAAGACAACCTGTCAACAAAAACCAATAGGTGTGTTCAGAACCAATCTATCTAAGCTAAGTGTGTTTACCTTCTTGGACCACATTGTCACATAACATCAGGTGAAATTGTGGTCATAGCATTGAGTTAGTACTTCAGTAGTACAAGGAAAACATTACATATAAGGATAATGCCAATAATTTTAAGACCAAAATAAATTCTATAACTTTTTTGCAATGTATAGCTAAACTATTGAATATTTTAGAGATGTGTTTGATTTCAAAAATAATCAAATTAAAAACACACTTTAATTCTCATCCATATTTTTAATGTGTATTAAGAATTTGTAGTGATTTAACAAAGTGATTTTTTTTTAAATTATATGTCATATCAAAAATAATCCTATTGTTATTGTTAATAATTGTATTGTGAAGTTGATTTTGAAGCTTTCTATAATCTGAAAGGTAGTTAAGTAACTATGTAAGTAAGTACTTAAACACAAAGAGCAATTTTTCAGAAAAGTAAGACAAATTAATTTAACTTTCTTTTTGTAGATAAACATATATTTTATTATAATAATATACAATAAAGAATGTTATAAGAAAGAATGACTTACACAATTTATATGTCACCAGGATTATTTTTTTGATGTGTAAATTTGTTGCAGTAGTGCCCAAAAAAAGATAGATATCATATCTATAAATTGAATTTCAATTTATTATATTGCAGATAAACTGCAATGTCAAAAAGACCTAAATCTTCATAAAAACCTGTATGTATATGGATGTGATAAGTAGGCATAAAGTTTTTGTTATAATAATGAAAGTGGTTAAATTACTAATTTGTAAATACTAAAATAATTATACACATAAGGTTTTTATTTTGTATAGCTGATATCCTGTATTGTGCAATATATCTAAACATATTGCAACATGACTCGAAACTCTAAATACTTCGGCAAAAATGCGCATGAAAAATGTAAGTAATTTTCTCTGGTGTTTGTGAGTTTCCAGTATATTATATATTTCCTTAATACCTATACTCATAAGTAAATTACAAATATTTAAATTGTTTACATTTTTGCTTTCATAAAAATAAGTAAGTAACTGATTAAGTATAACCCACATAAATTGAGCAATAATAAACAGGAAATTCTTTATTGGATTCGCCGATTTCACAATATTTTAATCTCGTCTTATCAGATTACACCACTACCAACTATGCTCAACCTACACCAAACGCGTAACTTAACCTTAGTAACTGCCTGTAATTTGATTTAAATTATTTACTTACAAATTTGTAACCTCCAATCAAATCTCGGTCACGACTCACTTAATAATGTCCGGCAGGCCCAACGCAACACACACACGTTACGAATTGGAACTTATCTATCGAAACCACATATTTCTATAGTTCTATTATCCAATATTGAATATCAAAATAAACAAAACCTATGCTAGGGATGCCATCTAAGATCGATTAATTCGATCAATCGATTAATTTCAAACTTTAAAATTGATGTCTAGCACTAAATCGATCCAGTGAATCGATCTCAGAACCTAGGTAAGCAATGTTAATTTTTTTTTTGGTGTATAAGAAAATTATTCACAATTAAAAATGTATCTTAAAACAAATATATGTATGAATGTTTCACTTAATTAATTAAAAACTAAAGAGAGCGTTGTGATCAGTTCGCTTCTTTATGAGATTAAAACTGTCTTTTTGTATACTATTAAGATGGCAGACAAATATTTTGCTTGATGGTAAGTAAACACTTACAGTGTTTTTTGGACAAGCGTCCAAAAACGTCATAAGCACTACATCAAAAATATTTAAGGTGTACTGCCCACCATAAAATATCTTCAGTTTATACCTTTAACTTGGATATGCTTGTAAGAAATACAATTATTTTAAAATTGTAATGTATATGCCATATGTAGGATATTTAGATATAATGCATTTTGTATGTACCCCCAATTGACACAATAAATCAGTCTTGCATGATCCGTTATTGTTTCATATTTACCAACGTTGAAGATGTTCCGTCTTTCATCGGAAAACCCTCGATCCACTTTGTATGTGCATCGATGATAAGGAAATATTGATAATCTTTATGAAATAAAAAACCAATATGCTACCTTACCCACGAATAAGGTTCTGAAGGAACGTGGGCCGGCGCATCTTGCACTGTGGGGCACGCGACACACGACCGAGCTTACTGCTCGATGTCGGAATCAATCGACGACCACCATACATAGCCGCGCGCGATTTGTTTCATTCGAATTATACTAATGTGGCCGGTGTGAATTTTTTTAATAATTTGTTTCCGTAAACTGACTGGTATCACTACACGGTATCCTCAAACAATGCATCCATGATCTAAATGTCAACTGTCTTTGCGATAAAAAAACGGTTTTTAATTTACCGCTCCGTTGCTGACGGCCACACACTCATGATATATGAATATATTTGACATAATTTTAAACCTTTAGTTGTCTCCTTCGCCACTTCGGCTTGACTCAGAGGAAAGCTGTCCTCAACATAATGTATGTAGGAAGCGTCTACGTCTTCCTCCCTCTCCCTAACGTGTTTAAGTAATGGGAGTCGGGAAAAGCAATCTGCATTAGTTTTTCTCAGTAGGTACAAATTCTATGTCAAATTCGTATGCTGCTAAACGTACCGCATACCTGTGTAGTCTACTAGCAGCTGTTTGAGAAATGCCGTGTTTCAGACCAAATATATAAGTTAGCACTTTATGATCACGGCGTAAGATAAATTTTCTACCGTATAAATAAGAATAATGTTTTGTAACACCATAGACGATAGCAAGAGCTTTTATATATATATACATATATATATATTTATATATATATATACAGAATATGTTACTACGTGCGTTGTGATAGCATTGAGAGAGCCGCAGCTTTCATCTACAACGAGTTGTAAGTACGCGCTTTTTAAGTCTAATTTCCTAAAGTGTTCACTTCCGCTGAGCGTTGCAAATAATTGTTCTAAACGCGGTAATGGATAATGATAATCTTTTAACTGCTTGTTGACTGTAACTTTGTAATCACTACATAAGTGTAATGAACCGTCGCGTTTTATGATCGGTACAATAGGACTACCATAATCGGATCTTTTCACTTTATTTATAACGCCTTCAGGCACTAAACGTTTTAATTCCCGTTCTATCGGAATTCGTAAAGCCAGTGGTAAAGTACTAGCTTTATAATAAATTGGTTGCTGGTTATCTTTTAAATCTAATTTTATTTTAGCCTTACAAATACCTAATTCCTATTTAAAACCTTCTGGGAATTAATTCTTTAAATTTACGATTAATGAATCAGTGGTGTCCTCTATTCTAAATAAATTTATAGGATTTTAATTTTCTTAACCATAATTGTCCAAGTAATGGCGGACCAGAGTTATCAATGACGTAGATCAGTAACTCCATTGATTCGCCACCTCTCCTGACTTTAACATCTACATATCCGAGCGGAATAATTACATCACCACTGTATAAATGAAACATATTATTTACTCTGTTGATTAATCAATGTGACAAATGTATATCATAGTAAACCGCGCTGCTGGCCGCGGTCTCGGCGTGCCGTTCAGCTACTTCCTATGCAAGCGCCAACTCCACCGCCTCCTAATAATCCAACGTAGGTTCCACAGACAAGCGAAAACACATTTTCTTGCTATGTAAACCCGAGACAAATTGATCTCGAATATTTTTTTCTAGCATATTGCCAAAATTACAACGTGTGGCGAGGTGTTTTAAACTTTGGAGAAATTCAATAATAGATTCTATTTCTGCTTGCCGCCGTTGTCGAAAAACATGTCTTTCAGCTATTTTCGATCTTTTCGGTTCTAGAAGGATACAAATTGTTCAAATACTTTGTTCTCTGGATACTCAGGCGCACAAAGGTCACAAATTAGGTCGTATGTGGCCACTCCGACGTGGCTAACAAAAGTGGCGACTAGTAGTTCACTACTGATATTATTCAGCAAAAAAAACTGATGCACAAGTCGAACATAAGCGTTCCAGTTTCTGCCATCGTAAAAATCAAATTCATGTAACTTTCCGAAAGGCATGATTATTATTTTAAACCAAAAACACCCGAAATCGTCGCCAGTGAAATGTATGCGTAATGAAACAATAACGAATCATGCGAGACTGATTTATTGTCTCAATTGAGGGTACATACAAAATGCATTATATTTAAAGATCCTACAAATGACATATTACAAAAATGATAAAATATTGATTATTATGGTATCCCGTTTGTTTTGTCTTATATGGATATACTTATACATATGCAAATATAGAAGAGTTTAGTATCTTTTTCTTTTGTTGTTAAATTTCTATTTACGGGCTTTAGTGCTATCATTAAAAAAATCTGAAAGAGTTTTTACCTAATTCAACTTTAAATAAATAATGATTATGGTCTTCCTAGTTAGGAGTAAATAAAACAAACCGAAAAAAGATCGATATTTTAGCTGTCGTTTTTTATGAATAGATTCATAAAGCTTCAATTCGAATCGATTTAAAAATTGATATTTTACAGAAAGAATTCTATCCTTAACGTCAATGCTGACAATAGTGATGGACTGATGTTGGACTTTGACAACAATGCGACGTTCACTAGTTCTATCTGTTAGAGATGGCCATAACTATTATATATTAAATTTGTAATCGAATCGGTGTACATTATTTTCTCATACAAATTGATAGTTATAAAACAAATTATCTAGGTACTATTCTTGGAACGCATATTATTGAAATTAAAACATTATTTCTTCAGTCTTAAAAGATATAAATAGTAATAATTATTCTCGTCAGTTTCATTACTTAAATCGTTGATTGAGAATAAAAATGTATAAGTCTAAACCAGTAAAGTTAATCAATATCGTAAATTTTATTTAAAGATAATTATATTTCAATGCATTAATACAATTTCATTTATTTATGCGGAACCTAAGTATTTTCGAAAAATAAAGCCTAAGTTACACGGAGTAACATCAGCTACCTAGCTGTCAAAAAAAGTCCCGGTAAAATCGGTAAGTTCGTTCAGGGTATTAGCCAGACAAAAATTTTATAAATTGGGGTTTTGGTATAAGTACCATATATACATTCATATTTATGTAGTATAAAGCCGTTATTTTCATGTTACAAACAGACATAGACATAGTATAGATAAGTAGAGTAAAAATAAAACAGATAGAGTTTCTTTGCTGGCTCTTTTCGACAGGGATGTTTTCCAAACCAGTGGTAGTTTTGACGTTTAAATGCACCTTCTCAGTGTTTAAACTGAATAAAGTATTTTTCACTTTAGTTTTGAGTACTTATGGAGATGTTTGTAATAAAACTAATATTTTTTCCAATCGTTAAATTAAAAAATAGTAAATAAAAAGTATACCAAAACCGACATTTTACTACTACTATTTTTTTTTATTAATATTGTTATTTACGAATACTATTATTGTTATTCCTTTTTTACATTTGTATCGGATACATCACATGAAACAGTACGAGTACCTAATAAAACTAAACAACTATTTAGGTATTACTCATGTTTTACAAAATACATATAGGCCGTACATAAGTAATGTATGCCTTAATTTTATTGTACAAGTTCTATTTATAGTGCAAAATAAAATATTTATGAAGTGTTTTATTTTGAAAATAAAAACCCAAGGCATAATTTTTATTACTCTTTAACCGAAGGAATATTAATTTTACTTCACAGCGCCCTCTCATAACAGATTACTATATCAATAATCAAGTACAATTTTATGTTATTGTTGTAATAGTACGAATAGATAGCGCTTTAAGGTATATAAATAATTATGGTAGACTAGGGTTAGTCCTGACAAAATAAATTCTCAGTTTTTATTCACCTGTAAGTTGTGATAGTATTAAGATAGCTTCTATCCGATCCTAGAATATCCCAGCTGACTGTATTATTCCATGGTCTTAATCGTCTAAATACATTTAGAATAATTTATAAACAATAATATATTTTTAACTAAACACAACACATGTATAAACTTATCTTCTGAATATTTTATCTATACATATAAAATATCTTATTAGGCTTGGCATCAGGCCCATTTATTTACAAAGGGTGGTATTACGTACACAGTAGTCTTGCTCAAAATATGGCCGGGCGCGGATTAGACCTGTAGCAGTTGTTTTGCTGAGGGGAACTAAGTGCAGTAAGCAGATTCGGGGAACTGTCTCGTTCGGTGAAATCACATGTATCATTTGTTTCATGTTCGCGCCATTAGAGGACAGGACATGGTCACAGGACATAATTTAAGTATTTTTTAACCGTTTATCAGTTCTTTCAGACCGTATAGCGAAGCAGACAGTTTTAATTTAAAACTTTTACTTTAAAAATGTCATATATTGATTCAGGTTCACATTTTTAGGCTTTTAATCAATAATTAATATGACATTAAAATGTTTAATACTATATAGGAACAGTGCTGTGACCACAATTTTCAATCCAGGGTGGTAAACACGCTAAGCCTGGAGGTACTCCCTCTCAAAATGATGTTGACGTAACATACCTATTGGCATTTGGCGGCATGTTTTGAAAGTTAAAGTTATTTATTTCCTTAAATACTTATTATATTTTATAAATGTCTACAAACTTGTCTATTTTAATAAATCTGTGGGCTCAATCTGTACGTGAATTTTATATCTGATATTTCTTTATTAATTTGCAATGTGTTCTTGGCTTGACCTGTTTCAATAAATTTTATATGCTGAAAATGTAATACGTCAATAAGCAATTAACAGGCTACAAAAGTTAATAGTAGAACTTTAAGAAATAATAAATAAACTAAAAGACAACATAAAACGATTCAGCTATTTTAGGTAAATACCTAAAAACGATATTAACCAATTATAGGTACATATTTAACAATATATACAACGACATGTTATCCAATTGTAGATATTTTATAAGGTATTTAAGGAAAGCAATTAACGAACATCTACATCAATAGTTAAGATAATTTATGACTAATTTTGTTTTTAAGTATTGATTTACAATGACGTAGTTGCTAAATGTTTTTTAATTTATTATTCAAACTTCAAATGTTTAAAACTTTTTAATAATTGTAATCACTATATGTATCTGCCACTCAATCAGAAATTTAATTTGAATACCTATATGATTTAGATCCCGGCTAATCAGCAGTATCGAGACGCCAACTTTTTGGTTGTCATGCACGTCACTTTCAATTCAAAACACAACCGTTTGTACTATCAACTGTGACACACACCCACCAAATACCGTTCGGAACATTTATAACCAATTAATAATCATCATCATCAGTGCGTATCCATCATCATCGTGCATGTATTCGCGCGTTCAGCGAATAAAATTCATGATATTGGAAGTTCAGCGGCCAGTCTGATCAAGGTACGTGCATTATATATTTACTCTGATTAGATGAATCTAAACTGATCAAAGTCTCGTAAGGCCAGTTCAGGGTCTTTTCAGAGGAGCAGTAAGCCCCACTGCTATTTCGGCGGTGTTTATGCTACAATAATATATATTATAAAATATAATAGGTGTACAAGAAGTGTACACTATGCCACTAGGTTTAATGATATTATCGTAACTGATACATCAAACTTATTAATAATTAGTTGCCTAGTCACTTTTTTCGAATATATGATGAAACCATTAATTTCTGTATTCGAAAAATCTCTTTTAGGTAATCTGAGATTTTTTTGTCTCTTATCTAAATGTACATGTTTGTTTTGTGTCTGCATAATGAAACTATAATCACAGTAATGAAGCCAGAGCATGATGCTTTAAATTTTCTATTATTGATTTGGGTCAAGTTGATCATATACGTTAAAATATACGAGTAAGTATATATGTAGTCAGATGTTTTCGCTTAGATTGCCAAGCTAAATTATTCAAACTACCCCATGTAAAAGAAATAATTTAGGTTTCTATGCCGATGACACAGTCACTTATTTTTCATATAGACGTAGAGACATTCTCAGATCCCGCGTCCAGAGGGCTGTTAACATTTTAAACCTTTGGTACAAGAAGTGGCTTATAGCGATTAACCCGGGAAAGAGCACCGCGATTATGTTCTCCGTAGAGAAATCTGACCCTCCTCGTCCAGTTACTTACCTAGGAGTAGAGATCCCATGGGCAACCGAGGTCAAGTACCTCGGTGTGACACTAGACGCCCACATGACTTTCAAACCTCACATTTTGAAAGTCAGAAACCGTGTAAACATGGTTATGGGACGTCTTCTCTCTCTCTATAACGCTCGAAGTAAGATGGCCGTCCGCCATAAACTTACTTTATATAAAACGGTAGTTAGGCCCATTCTCACCTATTGCGCCCCTGTCTTCGCTCACACAGATCTAGCCTCCTTCCAAGTGGTTCAGAACCGCTTCACCAGGAGAGCCGTAGGTGCCCGAGGGTACGAGAGGAATGTGAACGTCCACAGAGAACTCAACCTACCATCCATTCATTCCGTTATCAAGTCGAGTGTCACGCATTTTTCGACCACGCAGAGACACACCCGAACAGACACAGCCGTCGCGTACTCCTCCAACCCGCTAGCTACGAAACCGTTTCGGAGATCGCGTAACGATCTCACCGATCCCGATGATGATATCACGTGCGAAAATAGGATCGTTTCTTTTCGACCGATCCAGTATGCGTGCCAGCGCACACGCCCGCGTTACCGCTGTTCCCGCCGCCGGGGACAGGCGGCTAATTTTGCTCCCGCACACTCTCCGGGTCCCCTTTAGGCAGCGACCCAAGACGTGTGTCGTTCCCCAACTGGGAAGCCTATTGTCGTCGCCGCCAGCGCAATACAGTGACACTGCCCATGCATTGAGCATTACACGCACAACACTGCATACACACTCCTGCACACAACACGCAGGTTCATAGGTTCTGTAAGGAACCTTTGTTTTTTTTTATGCTAAATAAAAAATGTAGGGATTAGCTAGGTTCAAACTCGCGATAGAGTTTTTACACTCAGGTGACGGCCAAGCCGAGGTTCGTACCGCTTTGGTAACCCTTGTGCTAGTCACCTTTTGCGGTTGAGTGCTCTCTGCACTCGCCCCCAAAGTCACGGTGAAGCTGTAAAGACCCTTCCTGTCAACAGCGTTAGCTAGGTTCGAAAAGAAAAAGAAAAAAAAAACAAGTATGTCAATCTTTCCAAAGGCGTGGACAGTTCTACTGACTATGGTGCTCGCTTCGTCGTGGTTAGATAAATCTGCTCTGGTGATCAAGGGTTTCTTGCCGTTGGCGGCACATTCTGCAGCGACTTTGTCGAGTTTAATGATATTTCTGCCGACTATAGCTACTTGAGCGCCTTCTTTAGCAAACTCGATGGCAATGGCAGCACCGATGCCGGAGCTTCCGCCAGTGATGAGAGATACTTTACCGTTGAAAGCCATAATTAGACTGTTCTTTGAACAGTTAAAGTATCTTATATAAGTTGTAACGGATGGACACACGAGTATGAGCGTGCGTTTATACTATTACGTAGACTGCTCTGCCACGCCCTATCAGCATAGAAACAGGATGGTATAAGTTTGACAATTCTGTATGCCGAAAGGGACGCAGTAGAGCACGTGGACCGGGTCGTTGGCGGGAAAAATGCAACAACGCAGTATAATTTCTATTGTACACACTTTTTATTCTCTCACTAAACTATTACAAAGAAATCACTTGTCTTGAACTTAACTTTCACTTTGAAGATCGCGACGAGACGACTACTAGCAATTCTTCTCGTGCAACCCTGAACAGCTCAGCAGTTTAGCAGCGGCGCACCGTGTGTTTCCCTAACCATTTCTTTATTTTTTTTTTTCCTTCATCTTTATTGAAAAAAAATATTACATTATGTAAGTTACACAGTATAAGTTACATTCTATAATACACTTAAAAATAAGAATAAAGAAAATAAAAAAAACATAAAAATACACTTAACGAAACTACACAAACTACGCTTACAAACTAAACTACGAACTAATAGGGGACACGGGGAAACCGCATCAGGGCTATTCCCTTCGACGGTGGCCTCTCCTTTGTCCGCGCCTACGGACAAGTCTACTGGGTGAGGCACACAGGTGCGTCCCTCGTGGAGTAATCTTCTGAGTTCTGGGAGCTAATCCTGCTATCGATCGGACTCTGAGAGGACAGGGAGATGCACCCGATCTATACGGGTCATAGACACGGTCCTCCTTCAACTACCTACTCAGCTAGGCGAGGACCGGCGTATGAGATCGCGCGCCTGAGGCCTATATATTAACGACAAGTGATCACCTCTTCCTCTCCGTCTATCGGGAGGTCTAGCGTGCAACGGCGCGATGTTCTGGAGGTGAACGTGCACCGACGTGTCCGCTCGGCGGAACATGTTGGTTGCAAGGCTGCTTATGAACGCATCCAGGCTCTCTACACGTAAGTCACGCGCAATTACGTGGTTGCTAACGTATCGCGGTGCCCCCGCGATCATGCGAAGCGTGATGCTCTGTTGGGCTCTAAGCCGTTTCTTGTTCGTATCCGATAAGCGACTGAACCATGCAGGGGCGGCATAGGTAAATCGTGACCTCAAATAGGTTTTGTACAAACCAAGCCTCGTTCTCAAGGGTAGCCTTGAGGTGAGCACTGGACGCAGCATTCTCCTCGCCGCTCTTGTCCGCGTGATCACATCTCCTACATGACTTGAAAAAGTCAAGTTTCGATCTATAGTGACTCCCAGGTATTGGACTTCTTCCTTCCACGGTATAGTCTTTCCCTGGAGCGTCAAGCAAGGTGGTAATCTACTCATCATCACTCTAGTCATGAGTGCCTGTGTCTTCCCTACGTTGGCCCGCAGCCTCCATCTCCGTAGCCATTCAGGAATGGTGTCAAGTAAACGCTGGGTTTCGATTTGCGCATCTAATGGCGTGTTATCAACGTGAAAGTAGGCGGCGTTGTCAGCGAATAGTGTGAGTTCTGTCCACCCGCGCACGGGCATATCGTTTGTATAGACTGCGTATTAGCTAGGAGAGAGGCAGCTACCCTGCGGGACTCCGGCTCTCATAGGGAACTCCCGAGACACTTGGCCTTCGACCACTACTTGTGCGCGGCGGTCTTCCAGGAAAGACTTCAGGACATGGAGAATCTTCCTAGGGATCGTGGTGGTCGTTAACAGTTTGTATAGCATCCCCTGGTGCCATACTTTGTCAAACGCCTTCTCCATGTCCAGTAGTACAACTGCGACGTATTGTTTATTCTTTCTTGCGGTATCTATTATGTCAATGACCCTCGTGAGTTGGAGAACAGTAGAGTGATGCTCTCTAAACCCGAACTGTTCGGCTCTCAGGTTCATGTGCGGCAGCATCTTGGCCAGCACGAGCCTCTCGAACACCTTAGACAGCGTGCTGAGCAAACTGATTGGCCTGTAGTTTTCTGGTCTTTGCAGGTTCTTTCTGGGCTTCGGTAACATGCGGACCAGTCCGAGCTTCCAGTCATTCGGGAAGTGCCCCGAGCGGATAATACCGTTGAATAACCGCGTCACCGCCGCGAGTGTTCTCAGCGGCAGGTGTCGCAGCATTGTAGCGGTAATGTTATCCGCACCGTGGACCTTCCTGGGCTTCAGTTTCCCGATCGCGCGATTTACTTCGGCCGGGTCAAAGAACAGGGCGTCTGCCGGGCTGCCGCCGACTACAGGCTCAGCCCAGTATCTGTCTATGTGTCGGTTTATATTGAAGACGTGCTGAAGGTCCGCTTCGTCGTTCGGGGAGAACTGTTTCTCCAAACACGTAGCAAAGATCTCCGCCCGATCAGTTGCTGTGAAGCGTGGGAAGCCATCTTCGCCCAATAAGGGGCGGACCGGCTCAGGTGTGCTCGATAGCTTCTTGCATAGACGGTGTACTGAGGGGACCGAGCTGTCCGTGATAACCTCGTCTATATGGTTCTCCCACGCTTCGGCTGCATGGTCATCTAGGGCAATTTTAACTCGTGTCACCGTCGAGTTGAGTCTAGTCTTCGTGAAGGGGCAACGGGTATTCTGCCACTCCCTCCGCAGCGCTCGTTTCTCTTTTATGAGATCCTGAATCCGTCGGGGAAGAGGTTTGAGCCTCGACCCCGTCGGAATGGTGCGAGTAGATTTTTCTCGGGCGCTGCGGATGCAATGGGTGAGTTCACCCGTCATCCGTTCCACATCTTCCGGCGTGGACATCTTTCGCGTCGGTGTGGTGCTCTCTAGTTCCTTCACGAATATTGCCCAATCAATCCGCGTACGTGATGCTGGGAATAATACTCGCGTAGATGACTCGGAGACTTCGAGAAGGACAGGTCTATGGTCCGAGGGTAGATCCGGCAGTACTGTCTGCCTCGGTGGATTCAAGCGCCCTTTCGTTAACGTTATGTCCAAAACGTCTTGCGACCTCGGGCTATGATGTGTTGGCTCATCTGGGCCGTGAATATCAAAGCTATAGTCTTCTGCAAGCTTCAAGAGTTGTCGACCAGGTTGCGAATTACATGAGGAGTTCCAGGAGGTGTGCTTCGCGTTAAAATCTCCTGCCAAGATCGTTGGCGTACCTCCTGCCATTAGTTCCTCAAGATCTCTTTCCAGCGTCTGTGTGGATTGGTATAATGGTCGGTATATGGCGTATGCCTTCAAATCCCGACCATCGACGTGCAACAATACCCCCAGAGCGTAGAGTGACTGGTACTCTTTAAAGGGTATTGGCTGATGTACGACATTCCTCATGACGAGGACTAGAAGTCCTCGGTAGGGGCGGCCACTCGTCGGACTCCTCTCGTCTTTCCTGTATGCGAAGTAGTTAGGGACCCGAAACTCTTCGCCCTGACGCAGGAAAGTCTCCGATATCAGCATCACGTCAATATTTTGCTCGCGGAGGAAGGCTATGAGTAGCCTTCTCTTCCCCGTGAGCACCTGGGCATTCCAATGGCACACCCTTAATTCAAGCATTGGGATTAAGGAGCCTCAGTAATCCCAATAGGGTGGCCTTCTGACCTTTCTCACCCTCCTTTACGGCCGACAAGATCTCCTGCAGGACACCGAGGGTCGCAGTCAAAGTGTCCAGCTGCTGAGCCGGGGGGGGGGATGGAGGTACCAGAGGGGCAGGTCTATCTCTCGACGCACCCGCAGTACGATCCTGAACCGCGGGTTTCTTTTTCTGGCGTCGGCGTCTTTTCCCAGGACCAGACGTCGCACCGCGACTAGTAGGTTCATTGGCCGGCGCCATCAGCGACGCTGACGCCGTCTCCCCTACTGTTGTCAGCGGAGGTAGTGCTGACCCTTTCGTCGCGCGTCCTGAGATATGGTCGCCAGTGCGCGTAATAACGCCAGCCGTCCGGTACCTGGCTTCCCTACGGAAGACCGGACACTGCCTATAATTGGCAGGGTGAGGTCCTCCGCAGTTGGCGCAGGTCGGTGGCTCTTCAACTGAGCGACCACAGTCACGTGCAGCGTGTGGTTCTCCACACCGGACACAAGCGAGTGTTCTATGACACTGCATCGAGCTGTGCCGGAATCGTTGGCATCTGTGGCACTGGGCGGGACCAGTCTTACCGCGCCAGGCTTCTATCTTAATCCCCCTCATACACAGTAATTCGTTTACTGTGTAGATATCCTGGGATGTCGGTGTCCGCTTCAGGACGACGTGGAATACGGATCCCGGGCGACCTCCACGCGCCATGATGTTCTTAACAAACTCGGGTTCGAAGCCTCGCTCCAGTAAGGCGGCAATGATGTTAGCGGGGTCCGTGTCTGAGGGTAGTCCCCTCAGAGCCACCTTGAGGCTTCGCTCGGCAGGCAGGGAGTACGAGAACCAGGCTATACCTTCCTCGCACTCCGCCTTGGTGAGGTAACGCTGTACCGCTCGGTACTCGTCAACGCTCTCCGGCACGAACTTCACCCCTGTCCCAAAGGGGCGCGCGTTCGGTGCTCTGCCGAGCTGTTGGGTCAGCAGCTTGAAATGTTTTTGCCAATTTGGCAGACGCTCCACTATCAGTGGAGGATATTTGGGTGCCGGTGCCTGCTTAACGTTGGGGGCTGAAGGCCCCTTCGGTGCGTCCGGTTGCGGCTGCTGTTGGTGCTGTTGCTGCTGCTGGCGTTGGGCGGTCGGAGGTGCCGACGTCCCTGGCGTCGGTTGACGCTGTCCTCCGACCGCCGCCGCGAATGTTCGCGGTGCTGGTACGGCTGGTGCCGGTGCGGGAGCGCGCTGTGCCGCCTGTTGAGCCGGTCCGGGCACGCTGCGCACGGGCATCGCTCTGCTGGGCCCTGGTCGCCCAGTCGGCGTCGCGTGCGTCGTCCCGGCTGCGGCTGGTTGCTGCGGTGCGGCGACAGGTGGCTGTCGCTTTTGGTGAAGGCGTGGGCGCTGCGGGAGCGGGGCGGCCGCAGAGGTTGGAGGTACTGGCTCTCCGGTCCCGGCTGGGACCGTTGAGCCGGCGTACCTCGCGGCCAGCATGCGCTCCGCAGCTGCCCACGCGGTCAGCTGATGTTTGGCTGGGTGGAGCGGGGGGGTGGGGGACGGTAGCGAGCGCGTCCTCCTACCCGTTCGCATCTCGTCCTCCTCCTCTCCCTCGCTCCTCTTCCTCCTTCGCCCGCGGCCGACCGGGCTACGGTCGAGGACTGCTGCGGGTATGGGGGGGGTGCAGTGACCCCAGCTGCAGCCATGTGAAGTGCTGCGACGTCCTCCGCGCAGGGGGTGCGTCCCTCCGTCTCGGCTTCCGAGACACGGAGGTACAACGCCATCCACCGCAGCATCCCCAGGGAGAGGAGACCCGTCTCGACCAACTGGGCGAGAACGACCGTGTCCCTCTCCTGGATGGTAGTTGGTGAGGACGCTGCGGGTGACGGCTGCCGTCTCTCGGCTGCCGGGGCGGGTGGTGTAGGTCCCGCGCGGTCTGACGTCGGCTGCGCGCACACATTGCTTGCAGCTGGGATAGATAGGGACTCTGCTGGCGGTCTCGAACGCGGATCGCGTGAGAAGGTGACAGGTACGGCGGGGGGAGGCCGCTCCGGCCTCACCCTCGCTGCGGCAACAGGTTGTGGCCTGTTACCGCTCGTGTTTGTGCTCGGCGGCGCGGGGGGAGGCAAGATATTTCTCGCCTCGACCCCCGCAGATGGCAGCACCCGGCTGCCGCTCGTCGTTGCGCTCGTCGGTGCGGGGGGAGGCAAGATAGTTCTTGCCTCAACCCCCGCAGGTGGTAGCACTTGGCGGCTGCGTTCGGCGGCGTTGCTTGAGGGGCGGGGGGGGATTGCCTCCCCCCGCAGGTATCGATCGTGCTGCAGCACGTTTTCCTTAGACAGGCTGTATGGCGTCTTGTTTATAACGGCTTCGTCGGAGTCCGTAGGCAGGCTTGAGGTCGTTGCGGTGTCATCTTTGGACAAGATGTCTTGGCGTGACGTGGTTCGCGCCGATGATACTGGCTTCTTTTTTCCTCTTCTCCTATTGCTTCTTTGGCCCTGATAAGGGCCTTTTCCGTCGTCGCTGGAGGACGACGACATGGTGGCTCGCGAAAAAAGTTGTGTACGCGCGGGAACTGGGGGCGGGCTATGCCTGAGCACCCCCCCGGCTTCGCTCCGATCAACTAGCGCCGCGAGGTGCTAGTTGACATTCCGTGAACCAACCAAGCGATTGCTAACGAACCACCTGTTAGTTCCCTTCACTTCCCTCGGTTTCCTCGAACGCTTAATGTCACAGGCCAATCCAAATTTTTTTTTAAGCGTAGCACACTAGCGCGAGCCGCGGGCGCACGGGTTACATATATTTAATACCTCGTATGAGAGAAGTCCGTGTGTCCCGTCTCGCTCGCACTCTGCATGTTTCTGATTGACCACCGTAGTTACTGTAAGCCCTACGACTAACGAGGGATCTTTTAGAATTTAAGTTTCACTATATGTCCTCAGAACAAGCGAAAATCAGGAGTCGTGATCGGTAAGCGGAGGTGTGCGCACGCATGCCTCGTTCGCTCGCTCCAACTCGATATCGATTTTTTCGCTTTCGTTTCGTGTCGTAGGCGTGTGTCTTCGTGACGTCAGTGACTGGTTTTCAGTAACCGAGGTGACGCAGACCTACTTCGCGTCGCGTGCCGACTTGTAGTAAGTTTAATATTCGGTGTTGTAAATTTATTTACAACATCGTTTATTTCGAATATCGTACGTTTTAGTACGCGCGCGTGTTACGTATATTCACCCGTAAGGTGAAGATACGTCTTTTCTTAATTGTTACTTTTTGACTTTTGAAGATAACTTTCTTCGTAAGATAGTGTTCACCACTGGATACCTAGCGGTGACAACCCAAGGTGGTGCGGGGTTATCAGGCGTGCCCCAGAGACCCCCTTCAGGGGTCTCCCTATACCTGACATAGTTTCGGTGCGTAGTCGCGCCGAAATCCTCAGTCACACCCTCCCATCCCGCCTCAATCCATCCTCTGGGTGCTGTGTGGGCGTAATCTCGATTTAGCCGAGTTACGTTCTCGGCCCTAGAGATTGATAGGGCGTCCACCTAGGCCTAGTAGGTACCAACTCTTTTGAGTCATTGCCCCTCGACTCAAAGGTCCCTCGCGAGGCTCGCGTAGCCTCATTAGGTTTTTGGCGCGCCCCCCTGCCCTTCAGGCAGGGAGGTAGTTCACCCCCCTGCCCTCTTGCCGTCTCGGGATGGCCGATTTTATGACAACGGAGCATCAGCTCCTTAGTTTTGTTAAGGTTTTGCTCGCAAAGTCTCCCGAACTCGCTCGGGAATTCGCGCATTTTAAAACTAATTTGCCAGGTCCGTCCGCCGCGCTCCCGCCTCGTGTACGCAAGCCAGTACAAAACATTAACGCTCCGGAGCGTTCGCGCGCACGCACTCCACCCGCGTCAAATTCTGGAAGGGAATCGTCCTTTTTAAAGAGGCGGGCTTCGCCCCATCAGGGCGCCCGTTCCTGCTCTAGATCACGCTCGCGCTCTCGATCGCGGTCTCCCCCTCGTCCGCGCTCTGCGGACATCATAAATGTGCCTACGGGCAACAGGTACTCCCCATTGTCCCCCCCGGATGAGGCCGACAGACGTCCGTGCCTGATGCCGGACTTTACACGTCCTGCTCCTCCATCATCATCCGAATCAGACTCTGATGATATGGATGTAGAGTTTCCACCGCTGGACGACGGTTTCACCGTCCAACAGCGGAAGTCAAAAAGGAAGGCGACTGCTTCTCCGCCGCTCCCAACCACTGGTCCTAAGCTCCTCGCTACTGAGGACGCCAAGCAGCAGCCCAAACCGGTACCCGTCGCGGTATCAGCTACACCCAAACCCGCGGTACAATCCTCACAGGCACAGCCTGTAAAGATTCGCCCGCCTCCACCGGTCACGGTCCAGGACAAGGCGTCCTGGACTCGTATCTCTTCGGCTCTACAAAGCCGAAAAATCCATTATACGCATGCCACCAGCGTCCGTGATGGTATAATGGTTAAAGTCCCTACTATCAAGGACTTTAAGGACCTTACCAGCTTCCTTAGAGAAGCGAAATGCGCGTTTTTCACGCACGCACTCGAAGAGGAGAAGTCCCTTCGAGTAGTGATTAAGAAGGTCCCGAAAGAGATCTCGTGCGAGGATATCGCGGCCTCACTTAAGGCCCAGAACATCCCCGTGATAGAGGTTCACCGAATGATAGCCCCCCGAGACAGGAAACCATACAATATGGTCCTGGTCTCACTGCCAGCCACTGCAGAGGGTAAAGAGGTCTTCAACCTCAGGACCCTCTGTGGGCTCTCTGGCATTAGCGTAGAGCCACCCCACAAAAAGTCCTACCCGACGCAGTGCCACCGCTGCCAAGGGTACGGTCATAGTTCTCGGAGCTGCTTCATGGCTCCGAGATGTGTTAAGTGTCTGGGTGAGCATCTCACCCCAGACTGCCCCCGTCCTAAGGACACCTCCGATCCCCCCAGCTGCGCCTTATGCCGGCAGGAGGGTCACCCCGCGAATTATCGTGGGTGCCCGTGTGCACCCAGGGTGAAGCGGAACCACCCTAGAAAGGGTGGTAGGCAGGTTACCCAGGGGAACCCTGCTCCGCTTCTCGCTCAGCCTCAAGTGCCATCAATGACACTGAAGGCTTTCCCATGCCTACCAGGCACGTCGGTAGCGCCTTCAGCGGTGTCGACCCGTCCGTTTACTTCCCGACCCGCGATGGCCCCTCTGGCTCCGTGGGCTCTAAAACCCCAAGCCGCGGCGCAACCGCGCCAGTCCGCTCCTTCTCTGGGCCCTCAGGCCACCCCATCCAATCTCACTGGTTTAGACCGAGTGTTTTTCCTCCTGCGCGTCCATGACGTGCAGGAGGTCGTCGCTTTCAACAATTTGTTGAACAGCGGTGCCGGAAATGCCGAGTTGGACGCGATCACTCGGTACCCAGCTATTGCCATGACCATCCAAGGTCTGGCCCGTGCCACATGCCACCCTTAATCAATGGCTAAGATAAAGCCTCGCGGATTGTCTCTCTCTTTTTTCAACGCTCGGAAACTCGTCCCGCAGCGTACTCTAATCGCGAACTTCCTCCGCGATCGTCAAATAGATGTGTTTCTTGTCCAGGAAACCCTCTCCTGAAACCCAAGGATCGTAATCCTACGATTGCGAACTACTGTATCGTTCGGAACGATAGATTGCCCCCCAGAAGGGGCGGTGGTACTCTCATTTATTACAAGCGGTCTCTCTACTGCACGCCGCTAGACCCTCCTGAACTCACAAACATGGAAGTTTCTGTGTGCAGAATTGGTATGACTGGCCATCCGTCAATCGTACTAGTATCTGTATACCTCTCCCCCCCAATAGCGAACTCCTACTATCTGATCTAGGGAAACTTCTCGCCCTCGGCGACTCAGTAATCATCGCAGGTGACCTCAACAGTGGGCACACGATCTGGAACAGCTCGAGGGATTCACCTAACGGGATCATACTCGAGAGTCTGGTACCTGGGCTCAACTGTGAGGTCATCGCTCCTTCAGAGCCTACCCACTATCAAGCGCACTGCCGCCCGACAGTGCTAGACATAGCGATTCTGAAAGGAGTCTCGCTACCTGTGCGTCTTATACAAGTCGTACACGAACTTGACTCCGACCACCGCCCAGTCGTTCTACACTTAGGTCAACCGGATGGCTCTAGTTCGCCAGTTGTAAAGGTCACAGACTATTACAAGCTCGGCCGGTATCTGAAGGACCATCAGTCCTCACCTCCATTAGATAGGATCCCTGATGTACTGGATACGTCTGCGGACGCGGATCTCGCGATCGATTCCTTGGTTGAGCATCTCAACATCGGAATCAGGGAGACCTCGAAAGAGGTGCAAGCGGCGAACGATCGCCGGTTCATACTCCCTGATGACGTAAGAGCCCTGCTCACCCAAAAGAACGCCGCGACCCGCGCCCACGACACGTATCCAACTGAGGAAAATCGTGCACGCTTACGTTTTTTACGTAGAGCGGTGAAATACCGCATAGATGAGTTCCGTAACAATAGGTGGAACAGTCTCCTCGAGGAGCTGAAACCCTCCCACCTCGCGTACTGGAAGCTTGCACGATCAATGAAGACGGACCGTACCGTCGCTAGTATGCCCCCCCTGGACAGAAACACACAGGGTCTTCTACCCGCATTTGACGATGACGAAAAAGCTGAGTGCTTAGCCGCTAGCCTCGAGCAGCAATGTTCCCCCGTCACTGACAACGTTGACGTCCTCCACGTCTCCGATGTAGAGTCCTCGGTACAGGACTTAGACGCTCTTTCCCCGGTTGTCCCCCTCACACCTGTCACCTGTGATGAGGTCACCACCACTATTAAGGGCCTTAAGCCCAGGAAATCTCCCGGTCCGGACGGGATCAGGAATGAAGTGCTTAAGCTTCTTCCACCTCGTCTCATCGCGTTACTGGTCTGCATCTTCAATGCGGCCATTAAAAATCACCACTTTCCAGCCGTCTGGAAAGAAGCGATAGTCATAGGTATTCACAAGCCTGGAAAAGACACCAGGTTACCAGATAGTTACCGTCCAATCAGCTTATTAAGCACAATAGGCAAACTCTACGAGCGGATCCTTCTGAACCGTCTCCTAGTTGTGATAGAGGACAAAAATCTTTTGCCCCCCGAACAGTTCGGTTTCAGAGCCAGACACTCTTGCGCGCACCAAGTGCAACGCCTCACGGAGCACATCCTGTCAAATTTTCATCGAACCCCAAACACACCCTGGCATACGCTCGCTGTCTTCTTCGACGTTGCCAAGGCATTCGACAAGGTCTGGCATGCCGGCCTTGTATTTAAATTAGTAAAGTTAGGTATCCCTGACACGCTAGTTCACATCCTACGTGATTACATTTCAAATCGTAGTTTCCGCTTTAGAGTAGAGTCTACTCTCTCTTCAGCCCACCCAATTCGCGCAGGAGTTCCCCAGGGTTCCATTCTGGCGCCCGTCCTCTTCAATCTTTATATAGCAGATCTACCCGACCTAAACCCGAACCTGAAAGAACACCCGGTCCCAGGCCGAGAGTGCAGTAAGGTTCATTTAGGTCTATACGCCGATGACACGGTCGTTTATTTTTCTCATAGACAAAGAGTTATATTCTTAGAGCCCGCGTCCAAAAGGCTGTCAACACCTTAAGTCTTTGGTACAAAAAGTGGCGCATAGCGATAAACCCGGGAAAGAGCACCGCGATCATGTTTTCCGCAAAAAAAAAACGACACCCCTCCACCTCCCATTAAATACCTAGGTGTAGAGATCCCCTGGGCTACCGAAGTCAAGTACCTCGGTGTCCGATTAGACGTCCAAATGACTTTCCAACCTCACTTTAAGAAAGTCAAGCACCAGACCACCATGGTGCTAGGGCGGCTTTTCCCCCTATATAACTCCCGGAGTAAGATGGCTCTCCGCCATAAAATTACTCTGTATAAAACCGTCGTCAGACCGATCATGACTTATTGCGCCACCGCCTTCGCCCATAAAGACTTGGCTCCCTTTCAAGTGATTCAGAATCGCTTCGTAAGGAAAGCCGTAGGTGCCCGAGGGTATCAGAGAAATGTGGACTTACACAGAGATCTGAACCTACCCTCCATCTATTCCGTAATCAAGTCCCAGTGTCGCGCCTTCTTTGATCGCGCAGAGACACACCCAAACCCGCTCATATCGAGAGCTGTAGCTTACCCCGCCGATCCGTTAGCTCCGAATTCGCTTCGGAGACCGCGAAATGTCCTTACCGACCCCGACGATAAAATCACCGCCGCAAATAGGATCTTTCCCCATCACCCGAGAAAACATGCGTGCCAGCGCCCACGCCCGCGAAACCGCCGTTCCCGCCGCCGGGGACTGGCAGGTAACTTTGCTCCCGCACACTCTCCGGGTCCCCCTCAGGCGGCGACCCAAGACGTGTCTCGTTCCCCAACTGGGGAGGCTCTTGACGTCGCCGCCAGCGCGATACAGTAACACTGACCATGCATTGAGCATTACACGCACAACACCGCACTCACACTCCAGCACATAACACGCAGGTACATAGGTCCTGTAAGGAACCTTTTTATTTTTTTTTATTTTAATAAATAAAAATGTAGGGAACAGCTAGGACACAACTCGCGAGAGAGTTTTGAATACTCAGGTGACGGCCAAGCCGAGGTTCGTACCACTTTGGTAGCCCTTGAGCTAGTCACCTTATTGCGGCTGAGTGCCCTCAGCACTCGCCCCCAAAGTTCGGTGAAGCTGTAAAGGCCCTTCCGGTCAACAGCATTAGCTAGGTTAGAAAAAAAAAAAAAAAAAAAAAAAAAAAAAAAAAAAAAAAAAAAAAAAAAAAAAAAAAAAAAAAAAAAAAACTCAGAACAAGCATCAAATAATCAGAATCAGAATTATAATAAATTAATTAATCATATAAGAATCAGTTAATAAATAACTTTCAACGTGTACCACGACTTTCCCTCCAGTCATCCTTCAACTAGCGAGAAGCAACTAAATTGGTGACCCCGAAAAACAAGAAGATGGCACTGAACGAGGGAACTACTGAAGAAGCGCGTGCACTGGATCTGAACCCTACAACCCAGCAGTCAAGTTCAAGTTCAAGTTTGAGTGCGATACAACTCGCAGTATTGAGCAAGCAACTTGAAAAATTAACACTCGAAGTAGCGGAGCTGCGGGGACGTGCGACATGGAGGCATCACTATCACCGTCCTGCTCGCTCACGGTCTAGTTCGCGCAACAGGAGCGCCGCCAAAGTAAAGCCTGGCGATGACAAGTGGGAATGCAGATACCACTATCGTTTTGGAGATAAGGCAAGACGATGTGAATCACCGTGCAACAGAAAAAACAAACTCAACAATACGTCTTTAAACTAGAAAAGACACCGACTGTGGCGAGCGTCGGTGTCCCCAGCAAAAGCAATCGCCTATGTGTTCACGATCGCAACACTCACGAACGTTTCCTCGTGGACACAGGAGCAGACATATCAGTTCTTGCTGTACCGAAGCACACAAGACGTACAAGCCTTAATACTTTTAAGCTATTCGCCGCAAATAACTCTCCAATTGATACCTATGGAGAAAAAACAATAACACTCGACTTGGGACTGCGACGCAATTTCACATGGAAATTTATTATCGCCGACGTGAAAACTTCGATTTTGGGTGCCGATTTTCTACGCCACTACAGACTATTGGTTGATCTTCACAAGAAAAAATTGTTCGATGAAGTAACCAAATTATCGATCGACACAATTAAAATATCTTCGACTACCGAGTCTGTCTACTTGATTAGCTCCGAACAAGATTACTACGATATTTTGAAAAATTACCCAGACGTATTACGCCCAATGTCGTTGAAGCAACCACCCAAACATGAAACAGTTCATCACATTGAAACCACGGGCCCGCCATTGTACGCGCGTGCGCGCCCTCTGCCGCCGGAAAAGTACAAACTTGCCAAAGAAGAGTTCGACCGCATGACAGAGATGGGTATATGCACACCCTCTAACAGTCCTTACATGTGGTTAAGAAAAAGGATGGCGGAATGCGTGTATGCGGTGACTACAAACGGTTAAACTCTGTAACACAGCCGGATCGTTACCCCATACCACGCATACAAGACTTAACCTATCAGCTGCTGCAGAACAAAACAATATTTTCGAAGCTTGATCTCAAAATAGCATATTATTGGATACCTATCAATGAGGAAGATAAAAAGAAGACAGCTATCATAACTCCGTTCGGATTATATGAGTTCAACTGCATGACCTTTGGCTTACGCAACGCTAGTCAAAGTTTTCAAAGATTCATGCACGAAGTCTTGCATGGAATAGAAGGATGTTTTTGTTATATCGATGACATACTTTTATTTTCTACGGACGAAGACTCTCACAGGGAACTCTTACATACAGTTCTAAAGCGACTCGAGAAGTATGGTGTCACACTCAACGTAAACAAATGCGAATTCGGATGCTCAAACATCGACTTTCTCGGCTACGAAATATCTGCGAACGGCATTAAACCTACTGAAGAACGCACAACAGCCATATCCACGTATCCCAAACCAACAACAATAATTGAATTACGACGTTTCCTGGACATGATAAACTTTTATCGTGACTGCCTGCCTCATCAAGCTAACTTGCAACATGAACTCAATAAATACCTGCACAATGGAAAGAAAAATGACAAAACTGTAATCGACTGGACGCCCGAAGCAGACGAAGCTTTTGTTAAATGCAGGCAAAGCATAAAAGAAGCAACGACGCTAACGCACCCAATCCGCGGTTGCGCCCTAGCGATTATGACCGACGCATCCGATCACAGTCTAGGAGCCGTACTACAACAAAAAATCAACAATGTTTGGAAACCGATTGCATTCTTTTCTAAAGCGATGAGCGAGACGCAAAGACGCTACAGTGTGTACGATCGCGAACTTTTAGCGATGTACATGGCTGTAAAACATTTTCGACGTTGGATAGAAGGATCGGAGTGTACTATTTACACTGATCATAGACCACTCTCTCATGCACTTTCAAGATCCGCAAGTAGCAGCGACACACCGCGACGTGAACGTCAATTGCAATTTATAAGCCAATTCTGCACAAACATTGACTACCTGAAGGGAACAGAAAATACAGTCGCAGACGCATTATCTCGCATTGAAGAAATTAATTGTCCATCCATAATCGACTTCGACCAACTAGCGGTCGATCAAGAAAATGATGTCGAATTAAAAAATCTGAAACAACAAACAAACTTGAAGTTCAGCGAATTACCGTTACCGGGACTTAGACACGCAATCACGTGCGAAGTATCTACAGCGACGCCTCGTCCTTATCTACCCGTTACATATCGCCGAGTAGTTTTCAAGACTCAACATGAAATATGTCACAGCGGCATAAGAACGACTCGAAAGCAAATAGCATCGAAATTCTTTTGGCCCGCTATGAACCAAGACATATCAACCTGGGCAAGAGCCTGCCTTGGTTGCCAGCGTGCTAAAATTCAGCGTCACGTCATCACGCCTCTATCAGAGTTTCCACCGTCACAGCGCTTTGAACACATCCACATCGACATAGTCGGACCAATGCGACTATCGAATGGCTGCCAATATTGTGTTACCATCATAGACCGATGTACCAAATGGCCAGAGGCAATACCAGTACAAGTGATCACAGCGGAAGTTGTCGCTAAAGCACTGTACGAACACTGGATTGCCAGATTTGGATCTCCACTGCGCATCTCGACTGATCAAGGACGCCAGTTCGAATCATCTTTATTCAACGCTTTGATGAAAAAGTTCGGCATAACGAGAATACGAACTACGGCGTATCACCCGCAAGCTAATGGTCAAGTGGAAAGATGGCACCGTTCATTGAAGGCTGCGCTCATGGCGCGCGGCACTACCACAAATTGAGTTGAAGATTTACCCACTGTTTTACTTGGGCTAAGGAACGCACTAAGAAGTGATAATAATCTCAGCCCTGCCTTAATGACGTACGGAACAACACTACGTATGCCATCAGATTTTTTCGTACCGACTCAGGCGAAAATCGACGATGCAGACTACGTGCGTCAGCTCTCGGAGACCTTAGTGTCACTCACACCAACGCAACGACCATCAGCCAGTCATCACACACATTCATCCACAAAGATTTGGCAACATGTACCCATGTCTTTGTTCGGAATGACGCCGTAAAGAAGCCTCTCACACCACCTTACGATGGACCTTTTGAAGTACTTGAACGACATACAAAGTATTTCAAAATTCGACTACCATTACGCACAGCTGTTATCTCGCTAGACAGATTAAAACCGGCTTACACACTCAGTGGAGACTACATGGGAACGAGCGCAACGGAAACCACGATGGCCTCCACAAACTCTCGTCAAAATCAAGCCACAGTGGACTCGAAAACAAACCAGCCTTACGTCACTCGAAGCGGTCGCGTCGTAAAGAAGATCGTACGCTTCGCTTGAGGGGGAGTGATGTAGAGACCTCATCAACATCTAACGGCACACTAGCGCGAGCCGCGGGCGCACGGGTTACATATATTTAATACCTCGTATGAGAGAAGTCCGTGTGTCCCGTCTCGCTCGCACTCTGCATGTTTCTGATTGACCACCGTAGTTACTGTAAGCCCTACGACTAACGAGGGATCTTTTAGAATTTAAGTTTCACTATATGTCCTCAGAACAAGAATCAGAATCAGAATTATAATCAATTAATTAATCATATAAGAATCAGTTAATAAATAACTTTCAACGTGTACCACGACTTTCCCTCCAGTCATCCTTCAACTAGCGAGAAGCAACTAAACTAGACTTGGTGTTGTTCTTGGCAAGAGATAAATCACGAGGCATTACAGGATCTAACTGCGTGATATATAACGGGGTACTTAAAATCATAGACTGTCTTTCACTTGTGAATGAATTATAAAATTGTTGTTATAAAAGGTAAATAGACAAATAAATGTTTTAAAAACATGCAGTCACTCAGCAGCAAAAAAGTAACTAACACAAAGGCACCAAACTATTTACAAAATATACGGGGCAGTGAAAGGTGGGTTAAGTCAGATTCAAACAGATTAAAGCATATCGGTATTTCTGCAATTACTTATTTTACCATAGCAAATCTAGTACAATTCCTGGAAAGTTATAAGGTAAGCAGCATTACTCGCAAGGTAATAGAACTCTGTTGGGACTGTAATCCTATTTAATGTTGAATTTTACATCGTTTAAACATTTTAACAATTAATTCTCGAAATAATATTTGAAGACAAATTGGAGCAAAGATCAAAAGTAATATGTTAGAGATACATAAATTATAGACGTAACTTTTTACTTCAGCTGTATTGATGCAATGTAAAAATTTATTTTATCAGTAGTACCTAGCGATGAATTCTTATTCGATTAATAACCGATAATTAATAATTGTTTTTAACCATGACTTGCAATAGATATATAAAAAATATAATCTCTATTGCAGATTAAAATTATTCACAAGCCTCTAAGTATGATATAACAAGTAATTGATTGGTTATCAAAATACTTATATAAGATACAACTATGGCTTTCAACGGTAAAGTATCTCTCATCACTGGCGGAAGCTCCGGCATCGGTGCCGCCATTGCCATCGACTTTCCTAAAGAAGGCGCTCGAGTAGCTATAGTAAGCAGAAATATCATTAAACTCGACAAAGTCGCTGCAGAATGTGCCGCCAAAGGCAAGAAACCCTTGATCATCAAAGCAGATTTATCTAACCACGACGAAGCGATCACCATAGTCAGTAGAACTATCCACGCCTTTGGAAAGATTGACACACCTTTTTTTTTTTTGACGGGGGGAAATGCATTTACGCACTACCCTTACCTATTGTATTAGTTAGACCGAAGTCCCCCAATACAATAGGTAAGGGGGCACGGAGGGACGAACTCCGTGCCAGTGTGGGACTCGCCCGGGCGTGAAGCGCCCGGAAATACCCACGAAAACCCCCGGGGCCGTCCGCTGCATTGAGGATGGGGGCGACACGGGGTGGATTTCGCAAGCACCGCGTCGCCCCCTGCAGCGAACCCACCGGAAAGATTGACATACGTACTTGTTTTTTTTTCTTTTTGAACCTAGCTAACGCTGTTGACCGGAAGGGCCTTTACAACTTCACCGTGACTTTGAGGGCGAGTGCAGAGGGCACTTAACCGCAAAAGGTGACTAGTACAAGGGTTACCAAAGCGGTACGAACCTCGGCTTGGCCGTCACCTGAATGTAAAAATTCTCTCGCGAGTTTGAACCTAGCTAATTCCTACATTTTTATTTAACATAAAAAAAGGTTCCTTACATGACCTATGTACCTGCGTGTTCTGTGCAGGAGTGTGTATGCAGTGTTGTGCGTGTAATGCTCAATGCATGGGCAGTGTCACTATATCGCGCTGGCGGCGATGACAAGAGGCTCCCCAGTTGGGGAACGACACACGTCTTGGGTCGCTGCCTGAAGGGGACCTGAAGAGTGTGCGGGAGCAAAATTAGCCGCCTGTCCCCGGCGGCGGGAACGGTGGTTACGCGAGCGTGGGCGCTGGCACGCATACTGGATCGGTCGAAAAGGAACGATCCTATTTTCGCACGTGATATCATCATTGGGATCGGTTGAGATCGTTACGCGGTCTCCAAAACGGTTTCGGAGCTAGCGGGTTGAAGGAGTACGTGACGGCTGTGTCTGTTCGGGTGTGTCTCTGCGCGGTCGAAAAATGCGCGACACTCGGACTTGATAACGGAATGAATGGATGGTAGGTTGAGGTCTCTGTGGACGTCCATATTCCTCTCATACCGTCGGGAACCTGGGATGGGATGGGATGGGATCTCTACTCCTAGGTAAGTAACTGGACGAGGAGCGTCAGATTTCTCTACGGAGAACATAATCGCGGTGCTCTTTCCCTGGTTAATCGCTATGCGCCACTTCTTGTACCAAAGGTTTAAGATGTTAACAGCCCTTTGGACGCGGGATCTGAGAATGTCTCTACGTCTATATGAAAAATAAATGACCGTGTCATCGGCATAGAATAGAATAAACCTAAATTATTTCTTTTACATGGGGTAGTTTGAATAATTTAGCTTGGCAATCTAAGCGAAAACATCTGACTACATATATACTTACTCGTATATTTTAACGTATATGATCAACTTGACCCAAATCAATATTAGAAAATATATAGCATCATGCTCTGGCTTCATTACTGTGATTATAGTTTCATTATGCTGATACAAAACAAAAATGTACAATTAGATAAGAGACAAAAAATATATACCAAATTATCTAAAAGAGATTTTTAGGACATAGAAAAAAAAATGTTTCAGCATATATTCCAAAAAAGTGACTAGGCAACTAATTATTAATAAGTTTGATGTATCAGTTACGGTAATCTCATTAAACCTAGTGGCGTAGCGTACACCTATTATATTTTATAATATATAATATTGTAGCATAAGCACCGCCGAAATAGCAGTGGGTCCTTCTGCTCCTCTGAAGAGACCCTGAACTGGCCTTACGAGACTTTGATCAGTTTAGATACAACTAATCAACGTATAGATATAATGTACGTGCCTTGATCAGACTGGCCGCTGAACTCCCAATATGATGAATTTGATGCGTGAACGCGCGAATACATGCACGATGATGATGGATACGCACAGATGATGATGATTATTAGTTGGTTATAAATGTTCCGAACGGTATTTGGTGGGTGTGTGTCACAGTTGATAGTACAAACGGTTGTGTTTTGAATTGAAAGTGACGTGCATGACAACCAAAAAGTTGGTGTCTCGATACTGCTGATTAGCCGGGATCAAAACCATATATGTAGGTATTCAAATTAAATTTCTGATTGAGTGGCAGATCCATATAGTGATTACAATAATTAAAAAGTTTTAAACATTTGAAGTTTGAAATAATAAATTACAAAAATTTAGCAACTACGTCATTGTCAATCAATACTTAAAACAATTTAGTCATAAATCATCTTACGCAAACGTATTAACTATTGATGTAGATATTCGTTAATTGCTGTCCTTACATACAATATAAAATATCTACAATTGGATAACATGTCGTTGTATATATTGTTAAATATGTACCTATAATTGGTTAATATCGTTTTTAGGTATTTACCTAAAGTGAGCGTGGTTAGCTCGGTGGACTAATCCGCGTTCTCTTAGACGGTACGACTGAAAGGTCGGAGGTTCGAACCCAGGGTGGGTAACACATTTTTCGACGCGGTGCTTGCGAAAGACACCCCGTGTCGCCCCCATCCCAAATGCGGTGGACGGCCCCGGGGGGGTTTTAGTGGGTATTTCCTGGCGATTCACGCCCGGGTGAGTCCCACACTGGCACGGAGTTCGTCCCTCCGTGCCCCCTTACCTATTGCATTGGGGGACTCCGGTCTCACTAATGCAATAGGTAGGTAAGGGTAGTGCTTAAAGACATTTCCCTCCGTCAAAAAAAAAGGTATTTACCTAATAATAGTTGAATCGTTTTATGTTGTCTTTTAGTTTATTTATTATTTCTAAAAGTTCTACTATTAACTTTTGTAGCCTCTTAATTGATTATTGAGATATTATATTTTCAGCATATAAAATTTCATTTAAATAGGTCAGCCAAGAACACATTGCAAATTAATAAAGAAATATCAGATATAAAATTCACATACAGATTGAGCCCACAGATTTATTAAAATAGACAAGTTTGTAGACATTTATAAAATACAATAAGTATTTAAGGAAATAAATAACTTTAACTTTCAAAACATGTCGCCAAATGCCAATAGGTATGTTACGTCAACATCATTTTGAGAGGGAGTACCCTCCAGGCTTAGCCTGTTTACCAGCCTGGATTGAAAATTGTGGTGACAGCACTGTTCCTATATAGTATTAAACATTTTAATGTCATATTAATTATTGATTAAAAACCTAAAAATGTGAACCTGAATCAATATATGACATTTTTAAAGTAAAAGTTTTAAATTAAAACTGTCTGCTTCGCTATACGGTCTGAAAGAACTGATAAACGGTTAAAAAATACTTAAATTATGTCCTGTGACCATGTCCTGTCCTCTAATGGCGCGAACATGAAACAAATGATACATGTGATTTCACCGAACGAGACAGTTCCCCGAATCTGCTTACTGCACTTAGTTCCCCTAAGCAAAACAACTGCTACAGGTCTAATCCACGCCCGGCTATGTTTTGAGCAAGACTACTGTGTACGTAATACCACCCTTTGTAAATAAATGGACCTGATGACAAGCCTAGTAAGATATTTTATATGTATAGATAAAATATTCATAAGTTTATACATGTGTTGTGTTTAGTTAAAAAATATTATTGTTTATAAATTATTCTAAATGTATTTAGACGATTAAGACCATGGAATAATACAGGCAGCTTATTCTAGGATCGGATAGAAACTATCTTAATACTATCACAACTTACAGGTGAATAAAAACTGAGAATTTATTTTGTCAGGACTAATCCTAAGTCTACCATAATTATTTATATACCTTAAAGCGCCATCTACTCGTACCATTACAACAATTACATAAAATTGTACTTGATTATTGATATAGTAATCTGTTATGAGAGGGCGCTGTGAAGTAAAATTAATATTTCTTCGGTTAAAGAGTAATAAAAATTATGCCTAGGGTTTTTATTTTCAAAATAAAACACTTCATAAATATTTTATTTCGCACTATAAATAGAACTTGTACAATAAAATTAAGGCATACATTACTTATGTACGGCCTATATGTATTTGTAAAACTGAGTAATACCTATATAGTTGTTTAGTTTTATTAGGTACTCGTACTGTTCATGTGATGTATAACGGTAAAAAAAGAATAACAATAATAGTATTCGTGAATAACAATATTAATAAAAAAAAATAGTAGCAGTAAAATGTCGGTTTTGGTATACTTTTTATTATTTATTATTTTTTAATTTAACGATTGGAAAAAGTATTAGTCTTATTACAAACATCTCCATAAGTACTCAAAACTAAAGTAAAAATACTTTATTCAGTTTAAGCACTGAGAAGGTGCTTTTAAACGTCAAAACTACCACTGGTTTGGAAAACATCCCTGACGAAAAGAGCCAGCAAAGAAACTCTATCTGTTTTATTTTTACTCTACTTATTTATATATGTCTATGTCTGTTTGTAACATGAAAATAACAGCTTTATACTACATAAATATGAATGTATATATGGTACTTATACCAAAACCCCAATTTATAAAATTTTTGTCTGGCTAGTACCTTGCACGACTGGACCGATTTTTCCGGGACTTTTTTTGACAGCTAGGTAGCTGATATTACTCCTTGTAACTTAGGTTTTATTTTTCGAAAATACTTAGGTTCCGCATAAATAAATGAAATTGTATTAATGCATTGAAATATAATTATCTTTAAATAAAATTTACGATATTGATTAACTTTACTGGTTTTGACTTACACATTTTTATTCTCAATCAACGATTTAAGTAATGAAACTGACGATAATAATTATTACTATTTATATCTTTTAAGACTGAAGAAATAATGTTTTCATTTCAATAATATGCGTTCCAAGAATAGTACCTAGATAATTTGTTTTATAACTATCAATTTGTATGAGAAAATAATGTACCGATTCGATTACGAATTAAATATATAATAGTTATGGCCATCTCTAACAGATAGAACTAGTGAACGTCGCATTGTTGTCAAAGTCCAACATCAGTCCATCACTACTGTCAGCATTGACGTTAGGGATAGAATTCTCTCTGAAAAATATCAATTTTTAAATCGATTCGAATTGAAGCTTTATGAATCTATTCATAAAAAACGACAGCTAAAATATCGATCTTTATGCGGCTTGTTTTTTTTTATTTTTATTCCTAACTAGGAAGACCATAATCATTATTTATTTAAAGTTGAACTGGTAAAAACTCTTTCAGATTTTTTAGCCCGTAAATAGAAATTCAACAACAAAAGAAAAAGATATTAAACTCTTTTATCTTTGCATATTTATAAGTATATCTATATCAGACAAAACAATTGGGATACCATAATAATCAATATTTTATCATTTTTGTAATGTATATGTCATTTGCAGGATATTTAAATATAATGCATTTTGTATGTACCCCCAATTGAGACAATAAATCAATATCGCATGATTCGTTATTGTTTCATTACGCATAAATTTCACTGGCGACAATTACGAATGTTTTTGGTTTAAAATAATAATCATGCCTTTCGGAAAGTTACATGAATTTGATCTTTACGATGGCGGAAACTGGAACGCTTATGTTCGACTTGTGCATCAGTTTATGTTGCTGAATAATATCAGTAGTGAACTACTAGTCGCCACTTTTGTTACCCACGTCGGAGTGGCCACGTACGACTTAATTTGTGACTTTTGTGCGCCTGAGTATCCAGAGAACAAAATATTTGAACAATTTATACCTTCTAGAACCGAAAAGATCGAAAATAGCTGAAAGACATGTTTTTCGACAACGGCGGCAAGCAGAAATAGAATCTATTATTAAATTTCTCCAGAGTTTAAAACACCTCGCCACACGTTGTAATTACGGCAATATGCTAGAAGAAAATATTCAAGATCAATTTGTCTCGGGTTTACAAAGCGAGAAAATGTGTTTTCGCTTGTTTGTGGAACCTGCGTTGGATTATAAGGAGGCGGTGGAGTTGGCGCTTGCATAGGAAGTAGCTGAACGGCACGCCGAGACCGCGGCCAGCAGCGCGGTTTTTTTATGATAAACATTTGTCACATTGATTAATCAACAGAGTAAATAATATGTTTCATTCATACAGTGGTGCTGTAATTATTCCGCTCTGATATGTAGATGTTCAGGTCAGGAGAGGTGGCGAATCAATGGAGTGACCGCTCTACGTCATTGATAACTGTGGTCCGCCATTACTTGGACAATTATGGTTAAGAAAATTAAAATCCTATAAATTTATTTAGAATAGAGGACACCACTGATTCATTAATCGTAAATTTAAAGAATTAATTCCCAGAAGGTTTTAAATAGGAATTAGGTATTTGTAAGGCTAAAATAAAATTAGATTTAAAAGATAACCAGCAACCAATTTATTATAAAGCTAGTACTTTACCACTGGCTTTACGAATTCCGATAGAACGGGAATTAAAACGTTTAGTGCCTGAAGGCGTTATAAATAAACGATCTAGGAAAGATCCGATTATGGTACTCCTATTGTACCGATCATACAACGCGACGGCTCATTACGCTTATGTAGTGATTACAAACTTACAGTCAACAAGCAGTTAAAAGGTTATCATTATCCATTACCGCGTTTAGAACAATTATTTGCAGCGCTCAGCGGAGGTGAACACTTTAGGAAATTAAACTTAAAAAGCGCGTACTTACAACTCGTTGTAGATGAAAGCTGCGGCTCTCTCAAGGCTATCACAACGCACGTAGTAACATATTATGTGTATATATATTTACTTACTATCGTCTATAGTGTTACATTATTTTTGGATCGGCCTCGCGATTACAGCGCTCGAGGGACAGTGTGAAGTGCCGGGAATCAACAGGTGCTTTATTGTACAAGCACCTGGTTGGTTCTATTGGGAAGACACCAGAGGGACGATGCCGGGGCCAGTTCGACGAGAGTGACTGCCCCCATAATTCCTGCGCAACCGCGATCCAGAAGACGCTATGTCTTCGCTAAGCTCTAGCGAAGACGAAAAAGGCCCTTATCAGGGCCACCAACATCCACCATCAACATCAGCAGCTGTCGCGGCGAGAAGAAGGTCGCCAAGGAAGAAGAAATCTGCTGCATTGTCGCGACCTTTTTCTCGTCGCGACAATAACAACCTGACACCAACGACCACCACCAGCAACCCAACGGACTCCGAAGACGCCTCTACGAACGTGACACCAAGCCTGACAAGGGACAACGTGCTTATGCACGAAAGATACCTGCGGGGGGAAGTAATCCCCCCCCGCCCTCCAAGCAGCGCCGCCGTTCGCAGCCGACAAGTGCTGCCATCTGCGGGGGTTGAGGCAAGAACTATCTTGCCTCCCCCCGCACCGATGACTGCAGATACGCGCGGCAGCCACCATGAGCCGCCTTCTGCGGGGGTTGAGGCAAGAACTATCTTGCCTCCCCCCGCACCGCCGAGCAGCGCTATGAGCGGCAACCGCTCAGTGCTGCCATCTGCGGGGGTTGAGGCAAGAACTATCTTGCCTCCCCCCGCCTCACCTGTCATCAACGTTCGCGATCCGCGTTCGAGGTCCCAAGTTGAGCCTCTGCCCACCCCGGCCGCTAGCAACTTGTGCGAACAGCCGACGTCCGGCCGCGCGGGACCTACCCCGTCCGCTCCGACGGCCGAGAGACGGCCGCCGTCACCCGCAGCGTCCTCACCAACCACCATCCAGGAGAGGGACACCGTCGTACTCGCCCAGCTGGTCGAGACGGGTCTCCTCTCCTTGGGGATGCTGCGGTGGATGGCGCTGTACCTCCGTGTCTCGGAGGCGGAGACGGAGGGACGCACCCCCTGCGCGGAGGACGTCGCAGCGCTGCACATGGCGGCGGCCGGGGTCACTGCACCCCCCCCCCATCCCCGCGACAGTGCTCGACCGCAGTCCGGTCGGCCGCGGACGTAGGATGAAGAGGAGTGAGGGGGAGGAGGAGGACGAGCTGCGAGTGGGTAGGAGGACGCGCTCGCTATCGTCCCCCACCCCCCCGCTTCACCCGGCGAAGAGACTGCTGACCGCATGGGCAGCTGCGGAGCGGATGCTGGCCGCGAGGCACACCGGCTCGACCGTCCCAGCCGGGACCGGAGAGCCAGTACCTCCAACCTCAGCGGCCGCTCCGCTCCCTCAGCGCCAGCGCCACCGATCATCGCGGCAGCCACCTGCGGCGCAACCGCAGCCACCTGCGGCCTACCGGCCGACTGACCCGGCCGAAACCGGAACTGCGCGTGCGACGCCGACCGTACGGCCTGGACCTAGCAGCGCGATGCCCGCGCGCAGCGTGCCCGGGCCGGCTCCACGGGCGGCACAGCGCACTCCCGCACCGGCACCTGCCGTTCCAGCACCACGAACATTCGCGGCAGCGGTCGGAGGACAGCGTCAACCGACGCCAGGGACGTCGGCACCTCCGACCGCCCAACGCCAGCAGCAGCAACAGCAACAAACAGCAGCCACAGCCGGACGCACCGAAGGGGCCTTCAGCCCCCAACGTTAAGCAGGCACCGGCACCCAAATATCCTCCACTGATAGTGGAGCGTCTGCCAGATTGGCAAAGACACTTCAAGCTGCTGACCCAACAGCTCGGCAGAGCACCGAACGCGCGCCCCTTTGGGACAGGGGTGAAGTTCGTGCCGGAGAGTGTAGAAGAGTACCGTACGGTACAACGCTACCTCACCAAGGCGGAGTGCGAGGAAGGGGTAGCCTGGTTCTCGTACTCGTTGCCTGCCGAGCGAAGCCTCAAGGTGGCTCTGAGGGGATTACCCTCAGACACGGACCCCGCTGACATCGTTGCCGCCTTACAGGAGCGAGGCTTCGAACCCGAGTTCGTCAAGAACATAATGGCGCGTGGAGGTCGCCCGGGTTCCGTCTTTCACGTCGTCCTGAAGCGGACACCGACATCCCCGGACATCTACGCAGTAAATGAATTACTGTGCATGAGGGGGATCAAAATAGAAGCCTGGCGCGGTAAGACTGGTCCCGCCCAGTGCCATAGATGCCAACAATTCCGGCACAGCTCGATGCAGTGTCATAGAACACTCGCTTGTGTCCGGTGTGGAGAACCACACGCTGCACGTGACTGTGGTCGCTCAGTTGAAGAGCCACCGACCTGCGCCAACTGCGGAGGACCTCACCCTGCCAATTATAGGCAGTGTCCGGTCTTCCGTAGGGAAGCCAGGTACCGGACGGCTGGCGTTATTACGCGCACTGGCGACCACATCTCAGGACGCGCGACGAAAGGGTCAGCACTACCTCCGCGGACAACAGTAGGGGAGACGGCGTCAGCGTCGCTGATGGCGCCGGCCAATGAACCTACAAGCCGCGGTGCGACGTCTGGTCCTGGGAGAAGACGCCGACGCCAGAATAAGAAACCCGCGGTTCAGGATCGTACCGCGGGTGCGTCGAGAGATAAACCTGCCCCTCTGGTACCTCCATCCCCCCCCCCGGCTCAGCAGCTGGACACTTTGACTGCGACCCTCGGTGTCCTGCAGGAGATCTTGTCGGCCGTAAAGGAGGGTGAGAAAGGTCAGAAGGCCACCCTATTGGGATTACTGAAGCTCCTAAATCCCAATGCTTGAGTTAAGGGTGTGCCATTGGAATGCCCAGGCGCTCACGGGGAAGAGAAGGCTACTCATAGCCTTCCTCCGTGAGCAAAAGATTGACGTGATGCTGATATCGGAGACTTTCCTGCGTTAGGGCGAAGAGTTTCGGGTCCCTAACTACTTCGCATACAGGAAAGACGAGAAGAGTCCGACGAGTGGCCGCCCGTACCGAGGACTTTTAGACCTCGTCAAGAGGAATGTCGTACATCAGCCAATACCCTTTAAAGAGTACCAGTCACTCTACGCTCTGGGGGTATTGTTGCACGTCGATGGTCGGGACTTGAAGGCTTACGCCATATACCGACCAAATAACCAGCCCACTCAGATGCTGGAAAGAGAACTTGAGGAATTAATGGCAGGAGGTACGCCAACGATCATGGCAGGAGATTTCAACGCGAAGCACACCTCCTGGAACTCCTCTTGTAATACGCAACCTGGTCGACAACTCTTGAAGCTTGCTGAAGACTATAGCTTTGATATCTACGGCCCAGATGAGCCAACACATCATAGCCCGAGGTCGCAAGACGTTTTGGACATAACGTTAACGAAAGGGCGCTTGAATCCACCGAGGCAGACAGTACTGCCGGATCTACCCTCGGACCATAGACCTGTCCTTCTCGAAGTCTCCGAGTCACCTACGCGAGTATTATTCCCAGCATCACGTTCGCGGATTGATTGGGCAATATTCGTGAAGGAACTAGAGAGCACCACACCGACGCGAAAGATGTCCACGCCGGAAGATGTGGAACGCATGACGGGTGAACTCACCCATTGCATCCGCAGTGCCCGAGAAAAATCTACTCGCACCATTCCAACGGGGTCGAGGCTCAAACCTCTTCCCCGACGGATTCAGGATCTCATTAAAGAGAAACGAGCGCTGCGGAGGGAGTGGCAGAATACCCGTTGCCCCTTCACGAAGACTAGACTTAACTCGATGGTGACACGACTTAAAATTGCCCTAGATGACCATGCAGCCGAAGCGTGGGAGAACCATATAGACGAGATTATCACGGACAGCTCGGTCCCCTCAGTACACCGTCTATGCAAGCAGCTATCGAGCACACCGGAGCCGGTCCGCCCCTTATTGGGCGAAGATGGCTACCCACGCTTCACAGCAACTGATCGGGCGGAGATCTTTGCTACGTGTTTGGAGGAACAGTTCTCCCCGAACGACGAAGCGGACCTTCAGCACGTCTTCAATGTAAACCGACACCTAGACAGATACTGGGCTGAGCCTGTAGTCGGCGGCAGCCCGGCAGACGCCCTGTTCTTCACCCCGGCGAAGTAAATCGCGTGATCGGGAAACTGAAGCCCAGGAAGGCCCCCGGCGCGGATAACATTACCACTGTAATGCTGCGTCACCTGCCGCTGAGAACACTCGCGGCGGTGACGCGGTTATTCAATGGTATTATCCGCTCGGGGCACTTCCCGAATGACTGGAAGCTCGGACTGGTCCGCATGTTACCGAAGCCCAGGAAGAACCTGCAAAGACCAGAAAACTACAGGCCAATCACTTTGCTCAGCACGCTGTCTAAGGTGTTCGAGAGGCTCGTGCTGGCCAAGATGCTGCCGCACATGAACCTGAGAGCCGAACAGTTCGGGTTTAGAGAGCATCACTCTACTGTTCTCCAACTCACGAGGGTCATTGATATAATAGATACCGCAAGAAGAAACAAACAATACGTCGCAGTTGTACTACTGGACATGGAGAAGGCGTTTGACAAAGTATGGCACCAGGGGATGCTATACAAACTGTTAACGACCACCACGATCCCTAGGAAGATTCTCCATGTCCTGAAGTCTTTCCTGGAAGACCGCCGCGTTCAAGTAGTGGTCGAAGGCCAAGTGTCTCGGGAGTTCCCTATGAGAGCCGGAGTCCCGCAGGGTAGCTGCCTCTCTCCTAGCCTCTACGCCGTCTATCTATACGAACGACATGCCCGTGCGCGGGTGGACAGAACTCGCATTATTTGCTGATGACGCCGCCTACTTTCATGTAGATAATACGCCACTAGATGCGCAAATTGAAACCCAGCGTTTACTCGATACCCTTCCTGAATGGCTACGGAGATGGAGGCTGCGGGCCAACGTAGGGAAGACACAGGCACTCATGACTAGAGTGATGATGAGTAGATTACCACCTTGCTTGACGCTCCAGGGAAAGACTATACCGTGGAAGGAAAAAGTCAAATACCTGGGAGTCACTATAGATCGAAACTTGACTTTTTCAAGTCATGTAGGAGATGTGATCGCGCGGACAAGAGCGGCGAGGAGAATGCTGCGTGCGTCCAGTGCTCACCTCAAGGCTACCCTTGAGAACGAGGCTTGGTTTATATAAAACCTATTTGAGGTCACGATTTACCTATGCCGCCCCTGCATGGTTCAGTCGCTTATCGGAATCGAACAAGAGACGGCTTAGAGCCCAACAGAGCATCACGCTTCGCATGATCGCGGGGGCACCGCGATACGTTAGCAACCACGTAATTGCGCGTGACTTACGTGTAGAGAGCCTGGATGCGTTCATAAGCAGCCTTGCAACCAACATGTTCCGAAGAGCGGACACGTCGGCGCACGTTCACCTCCAGAACATCGCGCCGTTGCACGCTAGACCTCCCGACAGCCGGAGAGGGAGAGGTGAACACTTGTCATTAGTATATAGGCCTCAGGCGCGCGATCTCATACGCCGGTCCTCGCCTAGCTGAGTAGGTAGTTGAAGGAGGACCGTGTCTATGACCCGTATAGATCGGGTGCATCTCCCTGACCCCTCAGAGTCCGATCGACAGCAGGATTAGCTCCCAGAACTCAGAAGATTACTCCACGAGGGACGCACCTGTGTGCCTCACCCAGTTGACTTGTCCGTAGGCGCGGACAAAGGAGAGGCCACCGTCGAAGGGAATAGCCCTGATGCGGTTTCCCCGTGTCCCCTATTAGTTCGTAGTTTAGTTTAAGCGTAGATTGTGTAGTTCTCTAATTGTATTTTCTTTTGTCCTTTTTTGTTTTGCTTTTTATTTTGTAATTTTATTATAGGATGTAATTTAGGCTTAAGTTACATATTGTAATATTATTTTAAATAAAGAATGGAAAAAAAAAGAAATAAAAAAAAAATATGACTAGGGAATAAACACATGACACGCCGCTGCTAGACTGCTAGAGCAAAGGGAGCACACGAGAAGATTGCTAACATTATTTTTATTTATACGGTAGAACATTTATCTTACGTAGTGATCATAAAGCGCTAACTTATATATTTGGTCTGAAACACGGCATTTCTCAAACGGCTGCTAGTAGACTACACAGGTATGCGGTACGTTTAGCAGCATACGAATTTGACATAGAATTTGTACCTACTGAGAAAAACAGTAATGCAGATTGCTTTTCCCGACTCCCATTACTTAAACACGTTACGGAGAGGGAGGAAGATGTAGACGCTTCCTACATACATTATGTTGAGGACAGCTTTCCTCTGAGTCAAGCCGAAGTTGCGAAGGAGACAAGTAAAGGTTTAAAATTATGTCAAATATATTCATATATCATGAGTTGTATATCAAAGACAGTTGACATTTAGATCATGGATGCATTGTTTGGGGATACCGTGTAGTGATACCAGTCAGTTTACGGAAACAAATTATAAAAAAAATTCACACCGGCCACATTGGTATAATTCGAATGAAACAAATCGCGCGCGGCTATGTATGGTGGTCGTCGATTGATTCCGACATCGAGCAGTAAGCTCGGTCGTGCGTCGCGTGCCCCACAGTGTAAGACGCGCCGGCCCACGTTCCACCAGTACTTATTCGTGGGTAAGGTTGCATATTGGTTTTTTATTTCATAAAGATTATCAATTTTTCCTTATCATCGATGCACATACAAAGTGGATCGAGGGTTTTCCGATGAAAGGCGGAACATCTTCAACGTTGGTAAATATGAAACAATAACGGATCATGCAAGACTGATTTATTGTGTCAATTGGGGGTACATACAAAATGCATTATATCTAAATATCCTACATATGGCATATACATTACAATTTTAAAATAATTGTATTTCTTACAAGCATATCCAAGTTAAAGGTATAAACTGAAGATATTTTATGGTGGGCAGTACACCTTAAATATTTTTGATGTAGTGCTTATGACGTTTTTGGACGCTTGTCCAAAAACACTGTAAGTGTTTACTTACCATCAAGCAAAATATTTGTCTGGCATCTTAATAGTATACAAAAAGACAGTTTTAATCTCATAAAGAAGCGAAAGAAACTGATCACAACGCTATCTCTTGAGTTTTTAATTAATTAAGTGAAACATTCATACATATATTTGTTTTAAGATACATTTTTAATTGTGAATAATTGAACCAAAAAAAAAAATTAACATGGCTTACCTAGGTTCTAAGATCGATTCACTGGATCGATTCAGTGCTAGATATCGATTATAAAAATTGAAATTAATTGAAGAATCGATCTTAGATGGTATCCCTAGCATAGGTTTTGTTTATTTTGATCACAGAACAATATTACTCCTACCGGATTTTGATATTCAATATTGGATAAAAGAATTATAGAATTATGTGGTTTCGATAGATAAGTTCCAATTCGTAACGTAAGTTGCGTTGGGACTGCCGGATATTATTAAGTGAGTCGTGACCGAGATTTGATTGGAAGTTACAAATTTGTAAGTAAATAATTTAAATCAAATTTCAGGCAGTTACTAAGGTAGTAGTAATAAACGCGTTTGGTGTAGGTTGAGCATAGTTGATAGTGGTGTAATCTGATAAGACGAGATTAAAATATTGTGAAATCGGCGAATCCAATAAAGAATTTCCTGCTTATTATTGCTCAATTTATGTGGGTTATACTTAATTCGTTACTTATTTTTATGAAAGCAAAAATGTAAACAATTTAAATATTTGTACTTTACTTATGAGTATAGGTATTAAGGAAATATATAATATACTGGAAACTCACAAACACAAAAGAAAATTACTTACATTTTTCATGCGCATTTTTGCCGAAGTATTTCTAGTTTCGAGTCATGTTGCAATATGTTTAGATATATTGCACAATACAGGATATCAGCAATACAAAATAAAAACCTTATGTGTATAATTAATTTAGTATTTACAAATTAGTAAATTGACCACTTTCATTATCATAACAAAAACTTTATGCCTACTTATCACATCCTTATACATACAGGTTTTTTTATGAAGATTTAGGTCTTTTTGACATTGCAATTTATCTGCAATATAATAAATTGAAACTCAATTTATAGATATGATATCTATCTTTTTTTTAGGCACTACTGCAACAAATTTACACATCAAAAAATAATCCTGGTGACATATATATTGTGTAAGTCATTCTTTTTTATAATGGTCTTTATTGTATATAATTATAATAAAATATATGTATTATGTTTATCTACAAAAATAAAGTTAAATTAATTTGTCTTACTTTTCTGAAAAATTGCTCTTTGTGTTTAAGTACTTACTTACATAGTTACTTAACTACCTTTCAGATTATAGAAAGCTTCAAAATCAACTTCACTATAGAATTATTAACATATAACATATAACATTAGGATTATTTTTGATTTGACATATAATTTAAAAAAAATCACTACAAATTCTTAATACACATTAAAAATAAATCGTTTTGAAATCAAACACGTCTCTAAAATATTCAATATATATCAAGTATTTAGTTATACATTTCAAAAAAGTTATAGAATTTATTTTGGTCTTAAAGTTATTGTCATTATCCCTATATGTAATGTTTTCCTTGTACTACTGAAGTACTAGCTCAATGCTATGACCACAATCTCACCTGCTGTTATGTGACAATGTGGTCCAGGAAGGTAAACACACTAAGCCCAGTAAGTATTTGCTGACAAGTTGTCTAACTTGAGGTCTACCACAGCATTATTAGAAAATACCCTTTATTATTATTTGAAAAAAAAGAAGCAATGGAGACCAAGACAGTCCTGTATCACTGCAACCTAATTAGATCGCTACTCTACCACCATGCTATGGTTTCCTCACTGTATTTTCCTTCACCGAAAGCTCAGGCTGGTTTTAGAGTGGAATAGGTGGGTTCAAACCCGCATAGAAAGAAATAAGAACTTTTCTTGAGTTATAATTTTATAAACCAATTTATAGGCGGAGAGATACCATGTGACCTATTATGTATACAGTTATACAGAGGTTTCTATAATTAAAACAGGTAAATATAAATAATAAATGAATCATACAAAAAGTACATGATAAATAAATTTAACTTTTCTGTGAGGTGTGTTGACTTTTTTAAGGCACACACCATAGCTGTGATATCGGGTTTGTGAACCTATTACTTTAACCTAGTAGTTAATGGTGAAGGTAATTTGATTTCACCATTTATATAAAATTATTATTCAGGTTTAGATAACCAACAAACATGTGGAATTCAGTTTACACAAGAGTTAATGAAGCTGAGAATATTATTAGTTTGTTAGGGTGAACTTTAAGTGTGCAAATTTTAATAGAGTAATAACTTTGTTGGTGCTGAAAAACTCTTACTGAAGTCTTACTAGCTCTTTGCTATAAGAACTGGTGCTTCAATGCAATAGATTTTGTATGGAGATTTCTTACAGAGTAAAGCTTAGGGATGGTAGACGCTCAACCGGGAGAGTGGTTTCTAGCACAAGTGTACCAAAGTGGTAGGAACCTCGGCTACGGCTGCTACCTGAAACGTAAATTCTCCATATTTCTCACGCCCTGAACCTACGATGTTTAAGGGAATAAACGGATCTCATGGTCGTAAAAAAAAACGTTGTACATGCGTCTAGTGTGTTAGGATGCGAGGTGCAGTATAATGCGAGTTATGCTAGTGCATGAAAGTGTCAGTATTTCGCTGATGGCGGGTGTAGGAACCACTTTAGTTAGGGATTGGATTGCGTCTTGGGTTGCTGCTGTTATGTACTAACACTCTAAGATACTACACGTAGGTATATAGGTGCCATAAGGGACCTTAAACGCATGCGGTCGGAAAATTAGGTAGTTCACAAATCTATTGCTACATATCGCGTTGCGCCCCAAAGAAAGAATTATAAAACACAAAAGGGTCAACTACAGCGCGGGCTGATTTCACCTATGCAAAATAGACGAAAACATCACTTTGTAGTTGACGGTTTCCTCCTCCAAAACTGAACCAATTTTTAATTTTCTTTTAGATTTATTTAATTTTTACTTTTAGAATAATAAGGACTGGCTATGCGTTTTGCTTTTTTTTAATTTTTTATCCATCAAATTTGTTTGTAGAGCGTCTGAAGATGACGGTAAAACTCGACATTTTTTTTTGTTTTCAAATGCATCTAGTTTCTATAATAACTAATTTAGGAAAAAAAAAAAACTTACGGGCATGGCGGTGGTGGGTATATATTATTTGGTTTACAAATACTTACCATAATGCTTTTATCCGGGGGGGTAACAACGGACTACTTTTGTATGGCATAAATGCCGCTAGGATAACCTTTTAACATCCGTAATTTCTCTTACCCCACCGTAAGTTTAGCGCGTGACAAATTTCGTGAAATTTCTCGGCTAGCAACCCCAAGTTTCGTATTGATGCCTTTGCGCTAGCTCTCTTGCTCTTCCGCCTAAGCACTCGCCTCAAAAATCGGTCGAAGCTCTCAAGGTTCTCTGTTCAATAGCATTTAGTCAACTCGAAGCCGAAGCTTCTTTAAGTGATTAATTTAAATGTGAGAAGAGACAAAACAGAAAAATATGACTACAACTAGACATGCTATGGAGTGCTATGTTGACACTATGATTGTTATCCTGATTGCTAGAAGTTTGCTATAGATTGTGATTTTTTTACATACATATAAACGTAATCAAATATTGTTGTGAAACAGTTTACTGCATAAACCATTTCAGATATCAGTCACCGAACTGTCTTTGAATGATGGTCTAATACGAGTATTTATGAAAATCATATCTATGGGAATTCGTCTCAATTTTACTAGTTAAGTGAGAATTGGGTGTGTTATTATATTTGTTTAGAGGACAATCGGGCTAGCCCTAAAAATCGCCAGTTTAAACACTGCAAAGTGTAGTAGGTAGTTTTATTTGGTTTTATTAAGTTTTCATAACTTGACTTTAGACTGTCACTCTACTGACAACTTAAGAGGGTTTTAAATATTAGCAAGTGCCACTTTTAAAAATAATTCGTATCATTCCTGATCGATCCCAAATAGCGGATCGTCTCATTAGTAACATTTTTATATCTCATATTGTTAGTAGAAACTCGGCATTAAATCTTAAATTTAGGCCATTAAACTGTGTCACGCGCTGTTTTGCTTTAGACAACATTTGGTGTAATAATAAAAACGATTTACCAAGAGCCTATTATTACAGGATCCCACTATGTAATAGAATATTATCGAGGGTGTATTCTTTACTGTGCAATATAGTTATTTGTTTTAATACAGGTGTATTATATTAATACAGGTGTATAATAGGTATTATATATTCTTCCAACAATACTTGAAGTGATAATTAAGTATACGAGTAGATGTAATTTATTAGCCAGCCGTCGCCGGTGACGTCTGCTCAGAGAAACCTGTTTTTTAGATATTACATAATCGTTTTTTTTTACTTGTATTGTGCAATGTAGTGGCTTATTTTATCCTACCAATGAATCATAATTTTATCTAATATTATCAGCTATGTGCCCGCGGCTGCAGCCACGTTTCATATCTTTTTCACTGTTTTATTTTTTTTATACGAAACCCTAATTATTTTCCTAAACTTTTTTAGTAGTGAGATAAAGTAAATATATTTCTCATAAATTCACGCACTTGCCCCTAAAACTGTGCATGAAATCGGATTTTATTCAATTTTTTATGGGGTTTAATTTTATTTTACGAAGGACCTTAATTTTTTTCAAAAATGAAAAGTTTCCTAAGTTACACTGAGTAATTTCAGCTATCTACCAAAAAAAGTCACGTCAAAATACGTCCAGCCGTGTCGGAGATTACCCGGAACAAAAAGACAGACATACTAACAAAAATTAAAAAAATTGTATTTTTGATATAAGTACCGTAATTACATTCATATCTATTTAATATTTTGACATTACAAACAGACCCCCTTTTTTATTTATTAGTATAGATTAAAAATGTCTTGTCTTGTTATCACAGTTGTTACTATACGAACAAAATTAATGTTTTCTAAATATTGTGAAACTAGTATATAAATAAAATGTGATAGCTTATCTACACATTTATATATGTTTTGTTTCCAGCCTCAACAACATTCTGTTATGGCTTTCAACGGCAAAGTTGCTCTTGTAACCGGAGGGAGCTCCGGGATCGGCGCCGCTACTGCCATACAGTTTACTAAAGAAGGCGCTCAAGTAGCGATCGTCGGCAGAAATGTAACAAAACTTGAAAAAGTCGCTGGAGAATGCACTGCTAATGGCAAGAAGCCGTTAATCATCAAAGCAGATTTATCCAACCAAGACGAAGTGAGCACAATAGTCAGTAAAACTATAGACGCCTTTGGGAAAATTGATATTCTTGTGAACAACGCAGGAATGATAAAGCAGGGTAGTCTACTTGAAGGGAACCTTCTGGAAGCATACGACACTGTCATGGCGACTAATTTGCGGGCTGTTATACAGTTAACCAATTTAGCTACGCCTCATATAGTTGAAGCAAAAGGAAATATTATTAATATATCGAGCACTGTAGCTACACAAACCAGTACTGCGCTAACGGCTTACTGCATATCCAAAGCTGGTTTGAATCATTTCACGCGTTGTGCTGCTTTAGAGTTAGCGCCGCACGGTGTCAGAGTGAACACAGTGAGTCCGGGTCCTGTTAAAACTGATATTCTAGAAACCGTAGGCTTTCAAGCTGACTGGGAGGACTTCAAAAAAAATACAGCCCTAAACCGATACAGTGAACCAGAAGAACTCGCTGATTTGATATTGTTCTTGGCAAGTGATAAGGCGCGCGGTATTACAGGATCTGACTACCTTTCAGATAACGGAGCACTTTTGAAATAATTAACAAATTGATAAATCTGTGTAATGCGTTTCGATCAGTGATTATTTTATTGTTTATTACATTAAATTTCACTATAGTGAAACGTAGTCGTAAAGTTCAGATAACAACAATGTTGTTATAAATAAATATTTGAAAAAATGTATTTGTTTTCTGTACTTTGTAGGATTTACCTGCGTTTATTTTATCCGAGAATAAATATTCATTGAGTTTCTCTTTTCCATGTCTTTTCTCAGTTGGGATCAAAACATTTCTCCATCCTGGACTGTGATCCACTTAACATCAGGTGAGATTGTGGTCAAAGAACTGAGCTTATTTTATGTGAAAAAAATACTAGAAGCCATTTATCTTATTTTGTACTTAAAATCCAATCTAATCTTAAAATCAAGACAAGACTCGACTTGGTTTGGTTGAGAATCACCTACTGTGAGTTCACTGTGTCCCGGACACAGTCAAGCTTAAAAGATATATTTAACAAGACAATAATATCGATATTAAACTGAATTGCATTATTAAGCATAATATTTTAATAAACTCACGTTTTTTTAATGTCGCGTTTAGGCATAGCATTAAAATCAAAGTGAATAGACCCAGGTCGTTCGTTAAAATGGTTGTTCTACCACTAAACATAATCTACATCAATAAACATACTACGATATAATAGCCATATACAATAGACAGTCGAAATTGGACACAAGTTGTAACGCTTTACGGAAATAATTATCAAACGTTCAAAACCATTTACATGACATCATACTTTATAATTGTTTACATTGTTCTATACCAAATTGTAAAGCGGGGAATAACATTGAACGTGAGTCAGAATGCTATTATTATATTAATCGAAGTGCTTGTACATTTTACAAAAAACATTACGAAAAAGATTCGATAGAACAGTTCGTTTGTTGATTTTTTTAAATGTATCATAGGAGCAAAATGTATGAAAGTTAAGATACATTAAAGTAACGTTTAGAATAGTAGGTACGTATCAATATAAAGTTACTTATTCACGCAATAGTAATAATGACAAATCAAGTAGGTATAGGTTTGTAAGTAATTTTTAAGAAAATTTTTATGTCCAGCAATACTTATTATAATTCAAATTAAAAAAAATACTTGAACTTGACTACAGCACAGTCATAGAGAAGAACTCGATCTGGTTTTTTAAATATTTTTATTTATAGAAATATACAACTCATAGCCACAAGGTTTATTAGTAGATGATACAGAGAAGGGTGTCATTTCCAGATATTACCATCGTTCACATAATGATCCACCCTATAATAAATAAACCTTTGCAAATTAAAACTTGCTTTACATGGTGTCTGAACTTATTGTCCGGTAAATCGGTACTGTGCTTTATTTTAAGGGCTTTATTGTAAAACCCAACACGGTTATTTGAAAAACAATCTTTTTACTCTAAAATATGGAACAGTTAATTTATGTTTATTTCTTGTATAAAAATTATGCTGGTCATTTGTCAAGGTCCAGATTTTGTTTTTTTTTTTGCGGACATACATTATAATAATTACAAAAAATATATCGAGATGGCAAAGTTAAGATACTATATTCCTGAAACATTTTTAAAGTGATTCGCGAGGTCCCATACTATAGATTAGTCGAACTTCTCGTTTTTGTAAAGTAAACAAATTATCTACTTTGGCTTCTATTCCTTATAGCAAAATACCATACGACATCAAACTAAATGAGTTAACTGACGAGTCTTATGCATTGTAAATTCACCAGAACTTAACCTTCATGCCTAAGTTTTTGTGTGGACCCTATTGTAGTTAATCAACTGTGACGCCCAAGAACACATTACATTCACTATTACCTAAACCTACTAAGTTCTAATCTATCTTGATATTGCAATCAACGTGTTGCACGTGGGCAAGCTAATTTTCACACTTTGTTTTACTAGTAGGTACCAACCTATTCAGTACTAAATCATTGACAGTATAATTAATTAACTAAAAGTTTTCGGCGTGTAGATCTCGTTTTTAATTAATTAACTTGAAGTAAGTACAAAAAAAACTGTTTTTCCATTGGTTTCGAGTTTTCACTTCAGTCGCTAGCCCCATGATTTTTTTGGAATATCCCAGAAGAAATATCCAGTCCCAGTCAATGAAGTCGATCACTGTCCAGACTATTTCGACATTAAATACATAATAATTGCAAACCAGAAGTTTGATTTAACCTATACTAATAAATAAAATTGAAGTGTCTGTATATAATGTCATAATAACATTATTTTAATAAATACATATGAATATACGTAAGATACCTGTACCAAAAATACCATAAATTCCGGGTAAGCTACGAAACGGCTCGACCGATCTTGACGAGGTTTTTTTGGTCGATAGCTGAAGTTACTCTGTGTAACGAACGTACTTTTATTTTTTCGAAAATAATTAGGGTTCCGCGTAAAAAGAAAACTCATGAAATTTCGAATAAAATTCTATTCAACGCATAATTTCGCTGGCCAGTGTTTAAATTCGTGAGAAGTACATTTGCTTTCTATAAGTACTAAAAATAATTTCAGGAAAATTATTAGGGTTCCACATATAAAAATGAAACAAAAAATTTCGGACGAAAAGACGATTCAATTATCAGTTTTACAAGCAAGTGATTGAATCTACGAAAATACTTTTGCTTTATCTTTGTACCTATCAAAAAAATGTAGGGTTCCGTATAAAGCGACGCGGTGCTTGCGAAAGCCACCCCGCGTCGCCCCCATCCCAAATGCGGCGGACGGCCCCGGGGGGTTTTAGTGGGTATTTCCGGGCGCTTCACGCCCGGGTGAGTCCCACACTGGCACGGAGAAACGCGGACGCAGCCGTGGGCACACAGCTAGTTCTTAATGATAATAACAGTGATATAAATTTTATAGTTACTACATTGATACTATTCGTACGAATAATGAATACTTATTAAGCAGAAAATTACGTTATAGAAAATAGTGTGCCCACATTGTTAAAATGTACGGTCTTAAGAAAAGTCTTCATAAAATTGGTAACACGGTTGTTACTGATGGGAACTCGATCAGGTACCAAGTTATGTTAAGACTTGCAACGAAGGGTGGGATATGTCAACCTTCTACCGACTAAAACCCTACTGTACTCTCCAACCCTGTTCTGGCGAGGAGCGGGGCACACACGTTAGTGTATTCGTAATTAAATTTTTATTTTTTATTTATGGTTTCCCACAACAATATGTAACTTGCGTAAAGTTTCTTTGAATTACCTTTTCTTTTTTTTTGTTTGTTATCTACTTAATACATTTTTTAACTTGTGTTATATTGCGAAATGAGAGTTGTTAGTCTACGAATGAATCATGATGTGATAAAAAACCGTAGATTAAATGATGCTTGTCACCACAACTGTGACTACACGAAGCAAATTCTGAATATTATGAAACTATTATATAAACGATGAGACATATGATCTAACTGATAGCTTATCAGCAAACAAACATTTTTTTTTTTCAGTCTTAACATCAGTTAGGTTATGTCTTTCAACGGTAAAGTAGCTCTGTGCCGGTAGAGATCGCAGACTTGGTGTTGTTCTTAGCAAGTGATACACCATGCGGTATTACAGGGTCTGATTGTCTTTCAGACAATGGAGCGCTTTTGAAATAATAATTAAAGCACCCAAATTAGTTGTGTTATTATTATATTATTCAACATGAAATTTCACTACGCTATACGAGTATTGTACGTTACGCATTATTCATTTTATTTATACTTCTATACTGATAAATAAAATTAAAGTGTCTATTTGTAATGTTAAAATATATGTATTTTACTAAATAGATATGAATGTATATACAATACCTATACCATAAATACAATTTTTAATTTTTTGTCTGTGTATCTGTTTCGATTCAATGCAGAGTTTAACTGGTAGGTACTGAAATTTGTGAGAAATATCTCTGGTTAATGTTAGCAGCAAAACTTTTTTGGAAAATAATGAAACGCGGGCGCATTGCGGTCACATAGCTAGTATAGTAAATAATGTGGAGTAAAAAACGTTTAGTAGGTACATTGGAAATAAAGGTACGGGTTTTTTTTTCTAACTAGCTAACGGTGTTGACCAGAAGAGCTCTTACAGCTTCACTATGTCTTTGGGGGCGAGTGCTGAAGGTACTCAGCCGCAAAAAGGTAACTATTACAAAGATTACCAAAGTGGTACGGAGTTTGGCTTGGCTGTCACCTGAGTGTAAAAAATCTCACAGAATTTGGAGCCTAGTTAAACCCTACGGTTTTGTTATTTAATAATAATAAAAAAGGGTTTCTTACAGGACCTTTGTACCTGAGTGTTATGTGCAGGAGTGTGTGTGCAGTGTTTGTAAACAAGGCCGGCATGCCGGAACTTGTCAAATGGTTTGGCGACGTCAAAGAAGGTACGGTTTCGCTTCTTATGGTAAAAAGGGTATCTTGTTTTAGGTTGTGCTAGTCTCCATCATGGTTCAGTTTTAGAATTTTTTTGATGTATTAATTAATTTAGTTACTCATTAAATTCCTTCATAACGTACTGGCAACAAATTATATTGAACTAGCGATTGACGGTCATAAGGTTGCAAAAACATTTAATTTTTTTCACTTTTAAGTTAATAACAGACAAATGTAAGTCGAAATACTTTGTCGAATTGATATTCTGTGGTGTTTTAAAGAATCGAATACTTGTTATCAACATTTTCAATATAACAATACTTACATTATAATTATTTACGGCGTCTATGGCAATTAGTAAAGCGGAAAACATGGAACATGAGTTAGAATATGCTGTAAATATGTGTGTCGAGTCCAAATCGAAGTGGACGATCTAATTACCTTTTGCAGCTGAGTGCCTTCAGCACTCGCCCACAAAGTTCGGTGAAGCTGTAAAGGTCCTTCCGGTTAACAGCCGTTGGAGCCGCGCATTTACTCATGTGGATAGGTTAGTTCGGGTAGGTAGTTTTAGTTTTTTTTGTTTGTGTGGAAATTATACCACGGTACACTTTGATTACGGATTTATTGAGATTAAGTTCACATACATTTAACAAAATGTCCACCATGACAAGCATAAAAAACGGAAGGAAGTAATAAAAGAGGTCGTGCGCATCGCATAAAAGATAATTGATATTAACTAACTAACTATTCTTCTCGCTTTGCTCTGATGCGCTCTTTTGTCAGTTAATGTTAGGCTAACCTAAGAGTGGGAGCTAAGCGGGGTAACCGCTTCAGGGCATAGCCCTATGGCGGTGGCTGATGCTCTGCTGCTCGTTACGACGAACAGGTCTCTTAGATGAGGTGCATTATATGCTGCCTCTGTGGTCTGCTTTTCCTGAGTTTTAGTTGTAAGCTTCTGTTTTCCTGATCTCATTTTATGCTTACTCCTTCGTCTCTTCACTACTCAGGTTGGTGAGGGTGCACGAATAAGTTCACGCGCCTTAGGTTTCTTACTAAACATGTTTGTGGCTAAGCTGCTAATATTTTTATCAAGGTTATCTACTCTTAGGTCGCGCGCTACCACGTGATTACTCACGTACCTCGGTGCGCCTGCGATTATCCGTAGCGTAATGCTTTGCTGCGATCTGAGCTTTTGCTTATTATATTCCGCAAGGCGACTGTACCAGGCCGGGGAAGCATATGTTAGTCGAGATCTAATATAGGTTTTATAAATACCTATTTTGGTTACTTGGTATATATATTACTATATCAACACATTTAAATAGGAATTCTCTTTCAATATCAACATCAGTCTGGTTATGTCTTTCAACGGTAAAGTAGCTCTTGTAACCGGCGGGAGTTCCCGCATCGGCGCTGGTACCGCCATACAGTTTATTAAAGCAGGTGCTCGAGTGGTTATAGTGGGTAAAAACATAAATAAACATGAAAAAGTCACTGTAGAATGCACTGCCTATGGTAAGAAACCAGATCAAAGCAGATTTATGCTTTCAAGACGAAGCAAGCACAATAGTTAAAAAAAAACTATTGAAACCTTTTAGAAAAATTTATTTTCTCGCAAACTTTGCTGAAATGGTAAATTTAGGATGTCTACTCTAAGAAAACTTTTTGGAATCATACGACGAAATTATGGCGACTTATTTGCGATTTATTGTACAGTTGACAAAATTAGCTCTTCCTTACATAGTTGAATCAAAAAGTAATATTATTAATATATCCAGTGTAGGTAGTATAAGTACGCCTCGTCCGACGCATGTAGCCTATGTCATAGGCAAAGCTGCTTCGAACCATTTCACATGCTGTGCTGCCTTAGAGTTGGGACCAGTTGGTGTACAATCAGTTCGGGGGCTGTCAAAATTGCTATACTAGACAATTTAGATTTACCAATCTCCTATAACGACTTTAAAAAGTATACGGCTCTAAACAGATATAGTGAACTGGAAGAAATCCCAGACTTGGTGTTGTTCTTGGCAAGTGATAAAGCACGAGGAATTACAGGATCTAACTGCGTTATATATAACGGGGTACTTTTAAAATCATAGATTAAGTCATTCACTTGTGAATCAATTATAAAATTAATTTTACAAGGTGTGATAAAAGGTTAATAGATAAATAAATGTTTTAAAAACATTGTGTAGTTTTATTTGTTCTCTAATATGTTGAATTTATTTAAAATCATTTTCTTAACTTCCCCTTTTTCTTTGTCGATCAACTTTCTTTTTTAAACTATTGACCGGAAGGGTCTTTACAGCTTTTCCGAGCTTTGTGGGCGAGTGCCGCAGTCACTCAGCAACAAAAAAGTAACTACTTAGTACAAAGGCACCAAACTATTTACAAAATATACTTACCTCCGCAAGGCAGTGAATGGTGGGTTAAGTCAGATTCTAACAGATTAAAGCATAGCGGTATTTCTTCAATTACTTATTTTACCTTGGAATAGCAAATCTAGCAAAATTCCTGGAAAGTGATAAGGTACGCATTATACCCGCAAGGTAATAGAACTCTGTTGGGACTGTAATCATATTTACTATTGAATTTTACATCCTTTAAACATTTTTATAAATAATTTTCGAAATAATATTTGAAGACAAATTCAAGCAAAGGTAATATGTTTGAGATACTTTAATTATAGACGTAACTTATTACTTTAGCTGTATTGATGCAATGTAAAAATTTATTTTATCAGTAGTATCTAGCGATGAATCATTATTCGATTAATAACCGATAATTCATAAATTGTTTTTAACCATGACTTGCAATAGACTTATAAAAAATATAATCTCTATTTTAGATTAAAATTATTCACAAGTCTCTAAATATGATATAACAAGTAATTGATAGGTAATCAAAATACTTATATAAGATACTTTAACTGTTCAAAGAACAGTCTAATTATGGCTTTCAACGGTAAAGTATCTCTCATCACTGGCGGAAGCTCCGGCATCGGTGCCGCCATTGCCATCGAGTTTGTTAAAGAAGGCGCTCAAGTAGCTATAGTCGGCAGAAATATCACTAAACTCGACAAAGTCGCTGCAGAATGTGCTGCCAACGGCAAGAAACCCTTGATCATCAGAGCAGATTTATCTAACCACGACGAAGCGAGCACCATAGTCAGTAGAACTGTCGACGCCTTTGGAAAGATTGACATACTTGTAAACAACGCAGCTATAGTAACTCCTGGAGGCTTATTGGAAGGTAACCTTCTAGAATCGTATGACTCAATCATGTCGACTAATCTGCGACCTATTGTTCAAGTGACAATGTTAGCTACCCCTCATATAGTTAAATCAAAGGGTAACATTATCAATATATCCAGTGTTGGAGGTATAAAAATGCCACCTAACCTTCCGATAACAGCCTACTGCATGTCTAAAGCTGCATTGAATCATTTCACGCGTTGTGCTGCCTTAGAACTGGCGCCGCACGGTGTAAGAGTGAACACAGTAAGCCCGGGTCCTGTAATGACTGATATGGCATATCCTGCAGATGTACCACCATCCCCGGACGACTTCCCAGACTTTACAGCTCTAAAGAGAATCAGTCAACCGGTAGAGATCGCAGATTTGGTGTTGTTCTTGGCAAATGATAAAGCACGTGGTATTACTGGATCTAACTACGTTTCAGATAACGGAATGCTTTTGAAAATATAATTACCCCTGTTAAAATAATTTGATTAATGCTTATTTTTGTGAACATGAAATTCCACGACAGTAAAATTTGATTATACAAGCCAGACCGGAAGTAATGGGAATATTGTTTTTGTTAGAAATAAAGATTTTAAAATAAAGTTTTTGGTTTATTTTATTTAGTTACTACTGTTCATTTAAATTAATAGAGAATAATACTAATTACGGAATTACTATTCAGACATACCATCCCCTATGATAGCCCAGAGGAGAAAAAAGGTCTTGAACTGTTTTTTTTTATACATATGTAGATAGTTCCATCTAGTGTATATATCCCCTTGAGCACTAACCTGGCGCTTACGCCAGCTTTCCACTGTTTCCCCATTGTCTCTTTTTATGGTTCTCGATTACATTAGATTAGATTAGACAACTTTTTAAATTATTGAAACGTATCAATTTAGACAATTTTGTTTAAATTAATAAATAATATCAGTGTATCGGTAGATGGTGATACTGTAGACCAGTGGTCGTGACACTTTTCTGGTCAAGGGCCACATAAGTCAATGTGAGGTTCCACTGCGGATCGAACTTTAATAGATTAGGTAGTTGATACCATCTGTTAATTGACATTTTTATGAGATGTCAAACGCTAGTTCTTCATAGGCTTTTTTTATGGAAATAACAACCTATTATATCTATCCTATGAAGTTATTTTAGACAACCTAATTCACTATTTGTAAACTCAGTTATGAGTCATTATCCACCAAACTAATCTACTAGGTTGCGAGCCGCATAATTTTTTTTTCCCAAAGGCCGCTGTTTGACTACCAATGCTGTAGACCATTTAAGCTTAGTTGATTTATTTTTTCTCGTACAATTTTAGTAGAATTTTGCATACAAGTATATCTATGATACATAATTAAACATTAAAAATATTGTATGATATTATACGAGCGGAATTTTTAATTAATTTACTTATATAATACTATCAATGACAATAATATTAATTTATTCTGACAAATATTTTTGTGCATTGATATTCTAAACAATATATAATGCATCGGATTACTTGAAGAATAAATTCGATCGTCGTTAACCTCTGGAGGTCGATATAGACAGTTCACTTTTTCTTTCATTGGTCTAGACTGTCTAGAGATAAACAACTACGTTTGCTTACAGAAGCAGTTTCTACTTACCTTGCCTTCCCTCCTTCATAAAAATATAGACACTATAAAAATATAATACGTTTACAAGTCACCATATCAACGTATAATAAGTAATCGATAACTTATCAAAACACACAAATAGGATTTCTTATCAGTTCAACCAAAAAAGCCTAGATATGACTTTCGCCGATAAAGTAGTTCTTATTACCGACAGAGGCTCCGGCATCTGCGCCGCTATTGCAAAAGAGTTTACTAAAGAACACGCTCCGGGGACTATAGTTGGGGGATGATTAGATAAATTCGAAAAGGTCGCTACAGGATGCGCTGCCAATAGTAATAAAACGTTGATTATCAAAGCAGAATTATCAAAACATGATAAAGCGAACACAATTGTCAATAGAACTCTTAAGAGAACCTTACGAGCTAGTGCCACTCTGGTGACTTTGGGTTCGTCGATTGTGTAGAAATGAAACGTTTAATCAGAAGGTTATATGGAGTATATATTTCTTTATACATATGAATACTTTTATACCCGAAAATGTGGATCTGTGCGAGTAAGAAATCCAATAGCTTGATCTTCTCTTGCATTGTGTAATTGTGCTTTATGGTCAACAGATGTTGTGTAGGGTTAATGCAGTCGCGTTAGCACCACCCGGCCGGCGAGGTTCATCCACTAGTTATTCTGCGCGACGATACCTTGTTTAATTGACTGCAGGTAGCGACGACGGGGTGTCGGCGTCTCTCTACCGCATCGCTTCCTGTGGAGAGCTTCCGCTCTTTTTCGGGACGACACGTACCTCTTTGTTTATATACGGTCTTAGTAATGGTATTTACGTAATTATTAATATGTAGCTATAGAGCAACTACAAAGTAATATTTTAATAATGGTTTACTCATAATATATACATGGGCAAATCATAATACCCGCGATGCAATTTCGAAAAGGGTCATCTAGTGTCAGACAACTGAATAATTAACAATCCAAAATAAACCAAAATAAACTGAATATAACATTGAGCAACTGTAATAATTTAGTTCTGAATATCAGATTAATAACAATTATCCTGGCCGTACAAAGTCGAACAAGTTACCTCGGTTTTTTAACTTCTTTCCGATTAGAGTAGGCAGAGACCATATTATTCCCCTTGCTACGATCTTGACACAAGTATTTCGCTTATTCTACTTTCATGAGCGCTTTCATACACGCACGTTGGTTACGGGTACTTTTTTGCCTTCGAATGTCTTCTATTTAGTCGAGATAGTTTCGCCCTAAGTTGACCCTTATCCAGTTCACTCAGTCACCCTCACCTTGTAATTTTATTTCGTCAATCTTCTGTCATCCATCCTATCCACGTGTTCAGACCAATTGACCTTTCCTTACATTATCCACCATTATCACGCCAGCTGTAATTCTTAGATTTCTCATCGTTTCTGACGTTATCTTGCTTCATGCTTATTTTGCTATATTCTGCTCCCACATACTAGCACACACCGATTCACACTCAAACTCTTCGCTCATTATCACAGTCACACTTTCTATCTTTCATAATCTTTGACTCGAAAGCACAGTCGCTTAAGAAGTGAGCGTGGTGCGTCATTCCCCCAAGCAGTATTATACAAGTTGTTATAATAAAAACTTATACATCCAGAAATAGGATATCGAAAAGAGCAGTAATGAGATTGTTGTAATTGGTACGCATGTTAGGCCACGTATTTAATAAACCGATTACCTACTCAAGTTATTAAAACAATTTCCGAACTATCTTCGTTAAATTGACGCAATCACCATTTTTAATAGGAGAACTGTACAAAACGCAATATATTGTACATATACAATTACAATACAATTGACCTACACAGTTAACAGATCCACTTCACTTATTTAATGTAGCTCATATATAATAGACAATATAGGAGATATTCTTTGTTATTTGAATTTATTAAAACGCCATCTCTAGATTGATGTGTTTTAATAAACACTTAATTGTAATACATATTGTGTGTACATACTGATAAAGATAATGTGAGTAGTTTGCTAAAAGATGACGCTGTGAGTAAAATAAAAATTGTAACTAGTTGAGTTTCATATGATACGTAACACAGCCAACTGAAATGTAATACCCGCACATTTTGCGACCCCAGACGTGTCTCGTTCCTCATCTAGGGAGGCGCTTGATGTTGCCGCCAGCGCCGATACAGTGACAATGACTATGCACTGGGCATCACACGTACAAGACTACACATAACACGCAGGTTCATAGGTTCTGTAAAGAACCTTTTTTATATGTATTAAACAAAAAATGTGTAGGGATTTGCTAGGATTAAAATTCCATGGGAGTTTTCACAGTCAGGTAACAGCCAAGTCGAGGTTCGAAATCTTGTGCTAGTTACCTTTTGCGGATGAGTGCCTTCTGCACTCGCTCACAAAGTTCGGTGAAGCTGTAAGGCCCTTCTGGTCAATATCATTCTCTAGGTTAGAAGAAAAATTTCAAAAGGTTGTTACAGGGTGAATCATTACGTGATCGATAGTGATGTCTGGAATTTACATCCCTCTCTGTGCTTCCGCTAACAATGGTTGTAACTATGATTTGAATAGTTTTTATTAAAAATAACATGGATATTTACATTTTGAATTTATAAAAAAAAGGAACCAGATCGAGTTTCTTGTCGGCTCTTCTCGACTGTGTTATTTTTCTAACCGCTGGTAGTGTTTGGCGTTTATAAGTACCTTATTAGTGCATAAATCAAATAAAGAATTTTTTGATTTGATTTGAAACGCACACTGTGATAGTAGTTTGATAAGAATCGGCAACTGAATCGATTTCTGATATCTTCAATATAGGTGATTCTATTCCCTGAAAATAAGCAGATTAATCACTCCCTCGTTGAAATGTGTCCAGCCGTCTCGTGACGTCACGTGTCTGTTGACATATTATGTATGTAGATTTGTAATGCGTCGTCTACAATGGGTAAAATCAAAGGTAACCAAAGACAAATTTAATAATTGATCTATGGTATAACGTATATAATTCTTTATTATATATACGTATATAAGTCTTTGGTATAACTAATTTCATAAATAAACAATATAAAACCACATACAAGTAAATGTTGTTTGTATGTATGATTATAACTGAATGTTGTAACTGAGGTGTTTGAGGATGTGCGGTATTCCTGTTACATGTTGTACGTAACTACAATTTATTCTTAAAATGAACACGGATATCACTTGTCTCATGTCGAAAATCATGTGTAATGTACGTAAACTTTGTGCAGACTCCTATAAAAATCGGTAACTCTACGCTCGTCGTTACCCGGATAAACCGTTCAATGTCCAAATTAGATAAGTTCGACTTCGAGAAAAAGTTTAATTGTCGAATCAAACTCGACTGGGCCGCATTCAGAAAGCTTTGCAAAATCTTCTCGTCCCAAATAATGTTTTGTTTTTTAAAGTATACATTAGATTAATTTTTTGTAAATTCCAAAGTGATATTATAATACTATAATAATATTTTTGTTGATAATGAATGTAAAACTCGAGTAATTCATCATCTCGCTACCGTTATCCCATTTACATCTGTGGTCGGTGCAAAGTGTCTTCCTCATCAAACCCTCTCTATTTGCAGTCATCTACGAATTCATTCCCTTTCTTAACATATCATCTTCCACACAATCCATACTTTTTTTTGGTCTTCCCCTTACTTTATGACCGTTCACATTCATATCTAATACCTTTCTTACAACATTATCTTTTTTTTTTGCGCATCACACACCTGGACAGACGACTGCTCCTTAACTTCTTTGTTTCTGGCGCCACTTTCAAACTTCCTCTAATGTTCATTCTTGTTACCCTACACATCCATCACACGGATTTGCGGACCACACGTAGTAACTGTGACCTGCCACCATTTTATCGAGTAATACTTGAGTATGAATATTTATGTTCATAAATCTAATTTGTTTAGAGTTATTTCTATGAATATTAAATTTTCTCAAATAATTTCTACAATTTTTAAGCATTATTATTTAATAAGATATTACTTATTTAGGTGCCTTCTTATTAGAGTGCCTTCAGCACTCGCCCCCAAAGTTACGATGAAGCTGTAAAGGCCCTTTCGGTCAACAGCATTAGCTAGTTTAGAAAAAAAAATCTTATGATTAACATAAAACTACAGGTGTTATTTTGTTTGGATTACTCATTAAAAAAAGGATTGTTTTCTTTCAGTACACTTTGTTATGATCAATATTTAGGGCACTTTCCTTTTAATTAGTGTATTTTCTATCCCATAATATATTAAACAATTAAGAATTTTATCAAAATCTATTCACTACTTTTTTTCGCGATGCCTGCACAAACAGATATAAAATCAGAAAAGCATAGAAAAGTTTTCTGTCATTTTCACAAATATAATTAGTAGCATACAAATATAATTAGTACATGGCATAGTAATAGATAATATGCTATCTTTATACATATCCAATGATTTTATTGAACACTTTTATTGTGTACAAGATAAACCACTGTAACTCTAAAACGTTATCAATAATTAAATTATTATTTTGACAGCGATTGTGGGAAATTTTAGGAATTTCCATAATATTTGTAATAAAGAATTAATTATTTGAAATAAAATGTTTACATATAGTTTGTGATAATTATCTGGCATTTGGGCAAATAGGTTGATTTTATAACCTAAACAGATTATTACTATATAGAAATAACTTTTATTAACCCCTTGAGCACTAACCTGGCGTTTACGCCAGCTTTATATTGTTTTCCTATTGTCTTCCTATTGTGTCATTTTTATGGGTAATCGATATAAATGATTGTTTGGTATAATTACTTATAACATAATAACCATAAATAATGGACGCCGTTCAGTTCGCCGCAAGACATGGAAGCACTCAGAATACAGGTCACAATGCTTATGCACTGTGGAAGATATTGTAAAAGGTGTTAAAAAGCTGCAAGCACTCGGACCCCACGGTCACAGAGTCTCGATTCCAAACGGCACAAATATGTATGTAACCCATTAAGGGCAGCGTATTTGCACCGCTTGAGATTATCCGCTGATCAAGTCGCTGTACCAGCTTTCAAAGAGGTAAATATGTAGTATCAATAATGATCTAAACTAATATATAATTTAATCTAGTTATTGGTCAATATAAAGAAAATGTTACAGGTTACAAAACAAAGAGGACAAGGTAAGTTTGGTTCTGTTGTTGTAGTCAACTTATCTAATAATCTGCTATAGACTAATGTTCCTACAGATATTCCTCTAGTTTCAGAGGGCACACTCCCGTCGGGCATATGGGATGCTACTTATTCCTCCTAGTACCCTCTTGAACTTTATTCTAGCAGGAAGGAAGACTCGTCAAAGGAAGAAAAACTCTATTTATTTACTAACTATTAACAAGAATTAAAAAATAGGGAACTGTTTTTTCCAGAATATTTAATTAATGATTACAGTCACATTTCGATCACTTGGCGAATACTGGTTAATACAATTATGTGTTTGTATAGTATAACTAATAACGATTTAGAGTGTTGATCTAAGGCGGCGTAAAAATCTATAATTATAAATTTACTTAAAACCATGGATGTCATTATATAAACCAAATAATTAAATAAAGAAGCAAATGATAGCTTATCAAAATACTTCAATAAGATTATTCTGACAGTTTGAACACATTCTAGACATGGCTTTCAAAAGGTAAAGTAGTTCTTATTACGGGCGGGAGCTCTGGAATCGGTGCCTCTATTGCCATAGAGTTTACTAAAGAAGGCGCTCAAGTGGCTATAGGCGCCAGAAATGAAGACAAACTTAAGAAGGTCGCTGCAGAATTTGCAGCGACAAGACAAGCTATTTGTAAAGTCAAAAAATCGTTAATTATAAAAGCAGATTTATCCAACCACGAGGAAACGAGCACAATAGCCAGTAAAATTATAAAAGCCTATGAAAATATGATATTCTTCTGAAAAATGCAGCAATATCAAAACCAGGAAGCATACTACATACTACAAATAGGGACATTTAAGAATCATATGACACAATTATGGCAACTCTTGTACATGTCATAATGATAGCTACTCCTCATATAGTTAAATAAAATAATAATAATATCCAGTGTTGGTGGTTTAAAAATTCCACTGAACTTTCGGCTAGCAGCTTACTGCATGTTTAAAGCTGCTTTGAATCATTTCACACGCTGTGCTTCCGCAAAACTGGCGCCGCTAAGTGTAAGAGTCAACGCAGTAAGCCCAGATCCTGTCCTAACTGATAGGGCAAAAAGTTCAGATTTTCTAACCTCTTTGGACGACTTCCTAATGTATACAGCTTTGAACAAATTTAATGAGCCGGTAGAAATTGCAGGTGTTATTCTTGGCAAGTGATAAGCCACATAGTATTACAAGATCTAACTATGTTTCAAATAACGGAGTACTTTTAAAATAGCTATCTGTGTAAATGCCCGTTGTTCAGTCAATATTTTATCATTTAACAATTTGTACCGTTACTGTTAAATAGAATTTTATTTACAGACCAAATAAAAGTAGTGATAAATAAAAAGTGATATAGTAATTATTATTGTTGGGAGAAATAAATGTTTTTCAAAATGAATCTTTACAAATATTTTAATTTGAGTTTGTAGTAGTTGTTTGTGTTCAATTTTTTGGGGAATCTATTTGTTGTTTTTCATTTCAGATTTTTAACCGACTTCAAAAAGGAGGAGGTTGTCAATTCGTCTGTATGTTCTTCTTTTTTTTTTGTTACGCGATTTCTCCTGTAATTATGGACCGATTTGAAATTTGTTTTAATCGAAAGAATGGTGATCCCATTTCCACATAATCAGGATCTGATTAGTGAAACTCGGGTAAATTGAGAAATCTCTCGAACTTTACAGACACACGTTTTTCATATATTCATAGTAAAAGTACATACTTAAACTAAAAAGGTAGAAAAAAACAAACTTCAAAAGAATAAACTATAAAAACGCACTAAAAAGTCAATAAATAATTACTTTAATAATCTGCTTCGTTAATTTGGAGTCGGTGCCAGCTAGAGTTAACCAGTGTACTAATTTACAAATGGAAATAACTGCCTAAACTTTATCACAATTACATATAAGACAAATAAAGGGCTAAGGTGATTTTAAAAAACAATTAGTCCAGATTGAATAAAATTAGCGACGTACATTTACACCACATTATTTTCCATAAGCTGGCACCGATTTCAAAAGTAACATACACGATCCATCCACGATTGATCCATCAAATAAAACTTGCACCAAAAATATACGTTTTGGCAGATCATACACGTGTAGGTACTGTTTAAATGTAAATAAGTACATAGGTTTTGTTCAATTGTTTTGCATTCTTTCTCATCAGTTTGGTTTTATTTTATTTACAATAAACCTATTATGTCAAGTAAACGTCACTTTTGTTTTGCAAAAATGTCAACGTCAAATATTTGCGTTTCGTTATTGCATGTAACATTTGCGTTTAGTTATTGTCATAAGAAGTCATTGTTTTATTTTAATACTTTATTATAGTTTACATTAAAAGGGAGATGTTACGATATCTATGATCTATTTGTATTTGTATTTAGTCTATAGTATGTTGTCTGTGCCTCCAGATGTATTTAGTCGTCAATAAAATCTGTACTGGTTACTCGTGGTCGTATTTAAATTATTCCCCAAATAAAGGCACAACATAATGAAGCAGATAAATAAAGTAATTATTTATTGTCTTTTTCCCATCCTCAAGTTTAATTTTTATTTTAAAAATGGGCGGCCAGTGCCAATACAATGAACAAACACGTAATAAATTTATCAAATAAACATTTTTAAATGCATCGGCCTTTGAAGACTGCCACAACATTTACAGATAGACATACAATAATTATTTATTTACATATAAAGACAAATTTAAAAGAACAATTACACAATAGTTATTAGTCGACAAAAATTCTAAATGTATATAAATTGCCAGTAGGATTCTATTTGGTATTCTGAGTGAGAACTTCTGCAATATTGGGGGACTGTCTATCAAACCATTCATAATTTTATAGAGGAAAGCCAAAAATAATCGCACTGTCCAAGCCAAGCACCTATAGATGTGTTCCGGCAGCATCACTTGTGAGACAGAACCTTTAGGCTTACCTTGTTTTACCGGGTGTAGTGGGAAAATTGCGTTACCCCGAAGTTAAGGTACAAAGCATTGTAGTCTTTTTGTCGGTAGAAGTTCGACATAACCCCCACCCATCGTTGCCCAACGGGGGTGGGTATCCTAGGAGAATTTCTCCACATTCTGTTCTCCACAATTTCGTTATATCTGCATTCGATCTGCCAATAAAAAAGACAATACCTACAAAAACAAGTCTAAGATTGATTGGCTCCCAAACTTGATCATGGTCATATTTCGCCTCTCCGGGGTCTGCGCCTTGGCCTAGGGATCGCTGGCTTACTATTATTAAATTATATTATTACTATCTGTGTTAGCGCGTATATGCTTTCATATACTAACGGACAGATGACATACAAATTACGCTTTTTATATAATGTGTTAACAATGATGTAAGAAATAACACGTTAAAGGTCATTTTTGTAAAGTTTTTTTTCCTATTATTATGATTGTTTTTCCCATATACTCATATATGTATTTTATTTGAAAACAAATTAACTAGGTCTAGAATTTAGTGGTTCTTGAATTATAAAGCCAACTAATGGACAGACAGTCAGATAGACGTTGCCTTTTATAAATCGTAAATACTACTATTATTACGTTTAATAGTTACTAATACTTTAATAAGCTATATAAGAGTAAAAAAATAGAAGTGTGATTCAACTGTATCAGATTCAACATCAGCACGATAAAACTAATTACGAAGGTTTTTCCCATTACAAGAGGTATTTCACAAACATAGAGTAATAACGCTAAGACGGATAGTTGCATACAAAAACTTACATAACATTGAAGCCGAAAAAAATATTTATCCGCGCGCAAGCGATACGGAAATGCGCACTCACAGGCACGCTTCGTGGTCTTTTAAGAACAATTTGAATTAGTTTCATTCATCGTGTGGGCAACTACAGCCGTTCTGAGTGTTTTGATCTTAAGTCACACTTACTAGGAAGGAATTGCAATTCTAAAATATATTGTGAAATATTAAAACCGATGGGTGACGACAATCATGAGTTAGACAATTTTTTTCGACAGCTAGTAAAACGATAAATATCATCTTATCACTCAATGATTAATTGATGTTACTGTAAATATTATTGTTACTCCTATTAATAGGATCTTGTTCTTTCTGTCTGTCTGTACACTCATAAGGCAAAAACTATTTTAGGGCGTTTAAATAAGCTAATGAATTTAAAAAAAACAACTCAAAACTTGTATGAGAATAAAGTTCGATCGAATAAACTTCGATCGAATAAACTTTGGTATGTAAGATTTGAATGAATAATAAATAAAGAGAGTACATTTCATCATTTTTGCAATAATAGCATTTAAATGCGGTAAAAAAGGCAATATATAAGGTGTTTAAACTTTAACAAATTAGTAGATTTTTGTAAAGTAGCTTTATTTTAAAACTTAAATATAATATAATGTTTTGTTTAATCTTATTATTTGGTAAATAAAAAAAAAAGTTCTACTTATTCAAATGTTCTTAGGAGCCAACCTAATCTGTTCAAGTTATCTGTGAACAGAATGTTATTTATATATTTTGTAATCTTGCCGACTGGAAAGATTTGGATTGGATATCATTTAGTCCAATTAAAAATTACAATTACGGGTGACGATGAATATAATTACTTAAAGATCAGTTATAGCAAGTCTGGTGCGCAACAGTGAGCTTTGGACAAAAAAAATGGACTAAGTATTAGGGTTTCCGTGCTCGACTAGGTCATGAATACCATTAAACATAATGAAAAATCAGACATTATGACCCGTTTTAGCGCAACACGTTCGGAAATTAGACAGTGTAGATCCATCACCTATAGGGGGTTTAAATCAATAAATTCCGATTTTGTTTGATTTACTAAATCACAAATGCACGGTATAACGCGTTCAATGTCTTATCGATGCGATGCAATTTTTAAGGTACGATTAATTCTGAATTACAAATTTTATAAAGGACTATAGAATCTTAGCTTTGCCCTCAAATGTATCTTTGATTATTCAATGTACTTCGCAAAAACTTAAACAAGCTCGATATAGAAAATGGCTGGTATAATTTGAATACCAGAACTAAACACAAATTAGTCGCCCTATAATATTCGCCCCTGAAAATACTGAAGTTAGAATTACCCTATGCGAGTCACAATTTTTTTCTAAACTCGATGATGATGACGTGGTTTACAATTATTGCATTCTTATAAAAAAAAGCGCCTTATACGAGTACAGTGGTACAGTGATATTCAATAACTTACTAACAAGTACCATCAAGACGATTTCCAAAAAAAACGTGCAGAAAAAAAAAAAACGAGACAAAGTTTTTTACCGGTTCTTCTCGATAACTGGCTTGTTTTTCCGATCTGGTAGTAGTATTTTTAAGTTCATAAGCGCCTTATCAAGGTCTAAATTGAATAAAGTATTTTTTGAATTTACTTATAAAATAAAACTGTAGAGGAAGAAAATCTGTAATATGTTAAACATATCTGACGAAAACCTCTCTCGCTTTAGAATAAATAACGGAACACATTTCTCTGATTTTATAATGTAGATTAATAAGGAGATAGATATTTGTAGAAAAAAAATCATGTGAGAACAAGTATAATATCAACCCAGCCAATGCATTTGTTTAAATATTTGATTAAAATCGGAAATTTTACAAACACGGAATTACACTCGGTAGGAGTCGCGGGTACACCTAGTTATAAATATTTGCTTTGTAGTTTTGATATAATTTTAACATCGACAACGAAAAAACCATTGTAAGCGTAAAACCCGAAGATTACATTTTGCTTATAACCATGACCAAGCACTTTACAAACCAAATATAATATATCGCAAAAACAATTTATAGCTAACAAGGACGCTTAAAAAGAGTTTGTAGACAATTCAAAATACAGTCTAGACATGTCTTTCAACGGCAAAGTTGCTCTTATAACAGGCGGCAGCTCTGGCATCGGTGCCGCTATTGCTATTGAGTTTGCTAAAGAGGGTGCTCAAGTGGTTATAGTAGCCAGAAGTATAGATAAACTTGAAAAAGTCGCTGGAGAATGCGCTGCCAAGGGAAAAAGAGCATTTATTATCAAAGCAGATCTATCCAATCATGACGAAGCGAGCCAAATAGTCAGTAAAACTATCGACGCCTTTGGAACAATCGATATTCTTGTGAACAACGCAGCTGTAGTGAGTACAGGGAGCCTACTGCAAGGAGACCTTCTGCAATCATACGACACAATTATGGCGACTAACCTACGACCTATTGTACAAGTAACAACTTTAGCCTCTCCTCATATAATTAAAGCGAAGGGTAATATAATAAATATATCTAGTATTGGAGGTGTAAAAGTTCAAGCTGACTTCCGTTGACAGCTTATTGCATGGCTAAAGCAGCTTTGAATCATTTTACGCGCTGTGCTGCTTTAGAACTGGGTCCGTTTGGTGTCCGAGTCAACACGGTAAGCCCGGGTCCTGTTATAACTGAAATGGCAAAAAGCTCAAATTTATTGTCCTCTTTGGACGATTTCCTAAAGTGTACAGCTCTGAACAGATTCAGTGAGCCGGTAGAAATTGCAGATTTGGTGTTGTTCCTAGCAGGTGATAAAGCACGTAGTGTTACGGGATCTAATTACTTCGCAGATAACGGAGTTCTTTTAAAATAGTTATAAATCTATAAATTCCTTTCAATGAGCGACATAAAAAACTGTAACAAGAAAATACATTTAAGTATTATTATATTTGTGACAAATAAATGTTTCTTTTTAAAACGAACGTCTATCAATAGTTTCATTTAAGTTTGTATTTACATATGTTAGCTTTTTTATATAATCTCCATCAACATCATCATCGCATCAGCCGGAAGACGGCCATTGCTTGACATAGGTGACCGCCAAAAATCTCCACAACAACGAGTGTTGTACCGACCGTATCCAACGGATTCCTACGACTTTCACCAGGTCGTCGGCCCCCTGTGTTGGGGTTTATATTATTAGTCAGTTTCTTGAACAGGATCAACAAGTTAAGAGTGAAGAATCGATTTTCTATTTATACCTAATATCATTCTCTGTGACAACGATAATAATGATTCTATTCATTTGAATCAGTAATACTCATTTTGGTAAAATGTGGTAACCCTGGCAACAATTCAGGTTATGTCAGAGAGTATTGATTTATATTTACAAATATATTGATTATATAAATTTGATTTGGTGCCATTATAAATGTTTAATCGTCGAATCTGTAAGTTATAACAAACAATTTTATACAGGGAATACTTTTTTTTCAACGTTGGAGAATGCATCCTCCTACCAGGTATCTGGGGACTAGCTCGGTGTGAAGCACCGGGAATACTCACTAAATCCCACTGTACCGTCTGCTGCCATTCACGGAGCGATACGGGATTGAAATGGTCCGCGTCGCTCCGGTAGCCGGCCCAGCCAAACGGCCAGGACCCATCTCTTATCTCAGGCACAAACGGGCCAGCCAGTACCGGGCTGCCCCCCTCCGTCTGTCAGCGACAACTCACTTTCCTCCCTCACGTGGCTCCTATTTTTGTACAAGTGTACTACAATTTGTACATCGCTGATTCATGGAGGTAGCAGAACACGTAAGAACCGCGCTCTATACAGGGAATACTAGTATAATGCAATCTATGAGTACACATACAAGATATGCAATTACATATATGTACAGGGTGCATGGCATTACAAATGCAAAGAACAGCAAATGAGAATCTTGCTCAGTTGCGTAATGGGACGTCAAAATTACACTTTCATAAATTTGAACTTTACAGAACACTGATGATAATAAAGAAAATAAAATGGGAAATTCTAGGCATGCAAAGTGTGATAACGGCTTAAAATAGTACCACCCCACATCGTTTCCGTGGGTGTCTTAAAAGGTGACTAAGGGATAAACCAGGGGATGGGCAGCATCATTCTTATCCTTATCCTTAGCCCCTTATCTTTGGGGGATACCTATAGTCGTCCAGTAGATGACCTACAGACGTCCAGTGGGCGTCCAGTAGTGGATGCCTTTACGATTAATGGGAGGGATGCAAAGAGAAATGAAGTAATTATCATAAAATCTAACGGCACCACCGTAAATGTATCTCAGATCGTTCAAAAGATTAATGTTAAACATTAATAAAGGACCAGGCAGCAACACTATACCACCTATATTTTTCAGAAATTGTGCGAAAGAATTAACGGTCCCACTAACAAATCTCTTTCAGAAGGAGTCTTTCTTAACATTTTGAAAAAAGCATCCAATTTGTACATAAGTAATTATCGACCAATCTCAATATTAAACACATTAGGCAAAATGTTAGAGAAAATCGTTTATGAACAACTTTATCACCTCATGGCTCCTTCGATCCCTAATAACCAACTCGGTTTCTTGAGGCATCGCTCTACAACTACTAATCTAAGTGAACTAAGTGAAAGTTATGAACGATGTACTTAAGGCTATGGAAGATGTCGCTCATATAGACGTGATCTACTAATAACATAATCAACGTCAACGTGCAGAAGTGTACCCAGATAACATTTCACTCGCAGCCGAAACCAGATTAATTTTACATATAATATAAACGGGAAGCTATTGCAGAAAAATAACCAAATTAGAGATTTAGGAATTGTATTAGATTCGAAGCTACTAATGGCAGAACACATAGACTATATCGTCTCTAAGGCACATAAAATGTTAGCTTTTGTTATCAGGACTTGCAAACTACTTAGAAATTTAAAGTGTATTATATCTATATACAATGCTTACTTGAGAAGCAACTTGGAGTACGCTTGCTGCGTATGGTCTCCGCAGTACACGGTGTACATTAATATAATAGAGACCATCCAAAGAAAAATTTATAAAACATTTAAACTTCAAAACTTTGTGTGGTGCATTACGAAAAGTACTGTGAGCTTTATGAACTGATCCCATTTGTGGGTCGTCGCGAGATGCACGACATGATGCTGCTGTACGGACATCGACTGTCCTCAGCTCTTGGAGGTGCTCTGTCTGAATGCACCGACTACACGCACTAGACACACGGCCACGCGACGCGACTGTTCCAGGTACCTCACGCCAGTATTTGTTACGCAAAGAACTCTATTATTAATAGAATATCATGTACATATAACAATAAAAACTCACAGATATATTTCACATATTTCATCTACAGATAGGAAAGTTTAAAAATAACATAATCAAAAACCTAACCACGTCTTTGCATCACATGTCATAACAGTTAACACACGCACACACGCTCCCACGCAAACATATACATCACAAACAAATATAAACAATGCATATACAAAACACCTATTTTTATGTTTTATATTTACACGGAGCGCAACGGAAGAGAAAAATACAACCAACAAACACGCTTGTGATATTTCAACTCCTTTATTCGTGTCGGTGTCGGTGCAGCCAATACTCGAACGTGTGTGTGGTAGTGTTACCCTCTTATGTCAATATCTAACATTTTATAAAGTTGTCACGTTGTAAAACTCTCACGTCATACAACTTGACATTTATTTAAAATTCCGCCTTTTACACCATTCCAACTTTGATCAAACTACATTGTCAGTCATTGTTATATATTTAATGATGTAATATTTATTTGATAATAATCCCCATTTATTAAAGTCTAAAAATTATATAATATTTTCAAATAATTCGAGCTGTCATGAGACTACAGCAGATTTGGCGCAACGGGCTCGTAGTATTGACCGCTCGGTTTATAAAAAACGATGTGTCATTTCCAAAGACTAGCATATAATATGGGAATGTGATTTGCTGCTTTCTTTTCGTCATGGAACTTGAGCGGGAAAGTGACGTATTTTTTTGAAATATTAGAATATTCCACATGGTGCTAGTATTCATCAACTTTGCAACGGCTAGTTGATTGCAGCTCCGGATTCAGTTTGGTTGCCGTATATTTGGACACAGACCGATGTTCGGGGTTTTGTGTTTTACTCTTACAATAACTCATTTCCTGACTTAACGGAATTGAGCCAACGTCCCACTGAGTGTGGTGCTCTGACCGAAGGGCCTGATCGCTCGCCGCTTCTGTCAGCTGCTCATCACCTCCTTTGGAAAGCCTGAGTCACAGCGTGGAGTCCTGAGGAGCTACTCGCGTAGTCTTTGACCTCAGGAGCTAAGAACCCTTCACTCTTTTTCTTTTTTTTGTAATTTTATAATTTAGTTGGTTGGTCGTTGTTATATATGAGGTACGAGTGAAACGGCAGCTAGTTGATTAAGCACTGACGTTTATTCAAAAAGAACAGTGAGCGCAGTCACTGTATATACATATATAAATATAGCTAACAATACATAACTGTCGTCCAACCCCCTGTATGAATTTTTTTCTTTTCTTTTTCTATATATATATTTTTACAAGCCCAAGCATATTCCACACAGATATTTTCACCGTAATTAATTAGCCGTTTCAGCCGGGTGAGATCTTTTTATTTGGAAACTCTTCAAGTTTATCTTCGTTTTTTTTATGTTAAATAAGTTTATTGCTGAAACCCCTGTGTTTTCTTTCTTTATACCCCAGGGTTTTCCAGGTAATAAAGTACATGCAGTAGGAAACTGTAACTGGCTGTAATATTGTGTAACCTTTTTATCTATGTATAATCTCAAAAATGCTGTTGTTTTCTCTCTTTGAATAAATAAATAAAACACTATACAACCACTTGGTACGTCGTTTTACGAGAGAAACGTTTGATTGCCTCCCTCTATGACACTCTAAATAAATAAAAGGCTCGCAAAAAGAGAAAACGAATTTACACGTTATCAAAACGGAGTCCTGGCCAGCAGAAACAGCCATGTAGGATAAAGGCCAGTATCACCGGCAATTTTCACAGCGCAGTACTAGTGCTGATCCTGAGATCTTACGTTCTCACCATAATCTCATAATAATAACATAAAATAAAAAGTATTTTATTTCTTGTTACAAAACGAATATGTAGCCCTAAAAATTATCAATAACTTAGTCAAAGTAATAGTATCAAATAAATAATTTAAAGTATTTAAAATCCAATAACCTCTCATGTTTTCAAGGTTTTCTCTAGACTTGTCCAACGGTCTCTGTTGTTGGCTTTCATCATCCAAGTTTTACCTATTAAATTTATAATATCATCTTCCCAACTGCTTGGGATCTTTCCCCTCCATCTTGCGGCCACTGAACCAGACCATTTAGTAAGCCGGTTTGTCCAGCGATCATCATTTGCTCTTGTGACATGTTCGGCCCAACGCCACTTTAGTTTTAGTGAAAAGGTATCTTGTATAATAAATGAATGTAGTCACATACAGGACCAATATGATTAATGATATATTTGAAATAAAAGAATTGCAATAACAATCAAGATATACAATACATATTCCATTTCTTTTTGTTTATTGATAACTCCTGTGTCATTTCCTGTGTCCTGTGAATTTCATAACCAATTAAATTATTGGTGTACACAGATTACTGAAGGCGTTTGGGTTAAATTGAAAGAACAACAATAACAATTTGTGTATTCATAACATGACATGAATCGGCTCCTTCTACCTTGCGGGTTGGTTCTCCAGCTTTAATTTAGCGGCTTTGTGCTTATCGGCGGCCTTCATTAATACTACTGTTGTCACCGCAACCGACTTTCCTGATATGTATTAATATTGCAATGCAATCTTTTGAGCTCTAATTGTAGAAGAACCCACCTTGAACTTTTGTTGGAGTGTGTACCTGATGTGTGTAGATTAGCCTCCATTCACTCAATATAACTTTGATACAAGTGTATCGTTTGCCACTTCCCGTATTTCAGTTGTTTCTTAGTATTTACCTCTTATGATATAGAGTCTAAAATAGACAGTTCAAATATTAAGGAGGAAGATCAAAATGTTGTGGATTAGTGGAGTAGTCAGATACAGATGAAAATTTAGGGAATATTTTATTAACAATAAAAAAACAGGAAAATTACTAAATTTATAATGACTTTATTAAAGTAAAGTATGACAATTAATTTTTAAATTCGGAAATAAAATATTGAAAAATTAAATCTAAATGGAATAAAAAAGGTTACATACAGATGAAATGGAAGAAAAAAGCTTGTATTCTCAACAGTAAATATGTTTAAAGAATTAGGAAATATCGAACAACAATATTTATGGCGTTAAGAATTTATATTGGCCAAAGCTGTATTGTATTTTGTACTTTGAGTTTAATTATGTAAAATAACGTTTTGATAGTGCTGTCCATTGAATCGTATTTTGTTTAAAATATCACGAGTTTTACACGAAACCGTCATTATTAAAAAAAATGATACTAAGAGTCGACGCGCGCATCTTGCTCTGCTATAGAAGCCTGAAGGCGAGACGAGGCGTGCCGAGGACGATGAGGACATCAAGTACTCACGCGACGACTATCGAGCACTCGCATTTAAAGGAGCTCCTCCGTGACCACCCGTGTTCATAATTTAAATTAGCATAATAATTAAAATAAACTGTTTTATACACGAGCAGGGTTCTTTATTTTGATGTCAAGCCCTCAGCTGAGCCGACATAATAAAGGCTCCGACACCAAGATAAAGTAAAAATATTTCTCATAAATTCAAGCAATTGTCCGTGTAACTGACCATTAAATAGTCTTTTTTCAAAACTGTTTTATTTTCTTTATGCGAAATCATTGTAATTTTCCTGAAATTGTTTCGGTACTAACAGAAAGTAAAGATACTTCTTACAAATTTAAAGACCTGTCAGTAAAACTTTGCACAGTATCGGATTTTATTCACAATTTCTTGAGTTTTGATTTTTTCTCGCGGTTTCCTAATATTTTTCGAAAAATAAAAGTTTGATAAATTACGCGGTGTAACTTCAGCTATCTATCAGAAAAAAAACCCATCAAAATCGGTTTAGCCATTCTGGAGATTAACCGAAACAAACAGACACACACACAAAATTAAAAATTGTGAGGATATCTTTTATAATATGTATGTAGTGAAAAGTTGTAATATAGACATTATAAACGACACTTCAATTTTATTTATTAGTATAGACTATAGAGTATAGATGTGTTTGAGATAAAATCCTTTGTAACACCAAATATTTTAGTTTCTTTATTACTTACATTGTTTGTTATTTTGACGTACTGTTTACGATTACTGAGATAGTCTTAGAATATTGATAAATGTGTACCTGTTATCCCTATCGATTCCAACTTTGACATAAGAGTTGGAGTACAGACAGTATCGAATACTGCTGGAATGTCTATAAATATAGCAAATTGAAATTCATTCAGTGACATGATAGTATTGCTGACCGTCCTCCGTAGATATGCCAGATATAAATTCATATTGTTTTTTAAAGAGTAAGCACCAAGGTTTGCTTACATTCTTTAAGTATGCTAGCAAGAATTTTATTCCAACCTATTGCACAATCGGAACGCATTGCTTCGAGTTTCATTTGATCAACTTCTAATATAACTAAGGAATTCGGTTGTGAATTTGGACGAGGAGAATATTAGGTACATATTACATATATATTCTCGGATTAATAAAGTTATAAAAGTGTCAGACTACGTGTAGTCAATTTCGTAGGTCATAAACTTTTGAAAATACAAAGATTCATGGTAAAAAGCAGGTTTTTAACGTTTGAGTCGTTCGAATTAGAACGGCGCCTGAGCGAAATTATTAGCAAGTCCAACGTACTCGTCTTTTTTATTATATTTAAGTACCTACTCTGTTATATTCATATGAGACAAGTACCTTGTACTTAAAGCAATTTTAAACCTTATATATACATATATGTAAGTAGGCAAAGAAAAAAATGTTTATTAACCAGTTATAAAAGGCGACTCGTCTAGAACTGAGAGTCAGAATCCTACATTTTAAGAAACCAAACACTGAATCGGCACCGATAAGAACATCCGACCACAGGTGGTTTTGTACCATATTAGTAGTTTTAAGAGGAATATAAACTGTCACACAACATCACCTGCTTAACTAGGTGTTTACACAATAGTGTTACAGTTGTTAATCCTTAATTGATAAATATATAAGTAAAATAATAATATAAATTGACATCTAACGGCAAAATCACAAATAGATTGTGGATAGCTCATCACAGCACTACGCAGTCACCCGATGCGTCGTCTTCGGAAGGAGAGCTTGATTGTCTACTTCTCCTATGATGGCTTTGGGCAAAATACGTTCGCTTTTTTTACGTGGGAATTGCATTTATGCATGCCTCCTGCCATTTCTTATCCGGGATTGAAGCCTCCGGGATTAGGATGCCAGAGAGGATTTTGGCATCCGCCAAAATACCCACAAAAACCCAAGGTATGATCCGCCGCATGGAAAGGAAGATATGGGATTGAGCAATATTGCTCCGTGTCGCCCCAACGACAGGCCCGACCAAAAGACATGACAAGTATAACTCCGTCAAACCGAACCGGGCCACTCCCTGTCTTTCGTCCGGGGGGCGCACGGTGCGAATCAGCCCCCCTCGCCGTCCGCTAACCAAAGGTCCAGCCCCTGTCCCTCCTCCTCTGATTCTTATATACAGATAAGGACTGAGGAGAGAGAGGAGGATATGTGGACCAGGCGGCTGGCTTATGGTGGTGGGAGGGCGCGGTCGTACCGTACCTCTATTACCTATTCTTTGACGAAGCGGGTCCCCTAAGAGATCCGTCTTCCGTTCCCTTCCTGCGATCTCCTTCTGCAGTATTACTTGCTCGCAGGTCTAGCTCACAGCATGACCCACCTCCCACCCCGGCCACCACACTGCGAGGCTGCTCGACCTACCCAGAAAACTCCACCAGAGTGTACTGCGCAGCGCTTTCTGCAGCCCCGCAATGGTGCCAGGCCGTTGTCGGGTCTCTCCTGGATATTTTCTGCACAGTTCCTCGGACAGTTTCTGCACAAGACGGAAAGTGAGGGAGCCGCGCTCCCGCATCATCCACTCCCGAAGGGCCGGGCGTATGACCACCACAGCGCCACGCCCGTGCCGAACATCCGCCAGATCCTCTTCCTAACGCCGGAGCGCGGCTTCCCTCGCCGACCAACCGACCGTTTACCGAACCAACTAAGCATACCTTTCTCTATCTTTGTCACTATATCCTCTACCACACCACCACAGCGTTTTCTAATCACATTATTCTGAACTTTATCAATCATCAATGAATAATGTGTTGTGTAAAAAAGAATAGTTTCAAAAACTAAAAAATCACGATTTTATAGCTAACCGAACTAAAAAGTAAAAAACAATTTTTAATTACAATTTAACAGAATAATTAAATTCAGAGCAAACAGCGTTGGGCAATTTGTTTTTTAATTTTTAGTTTGCTGACATGCGCAGTTCACGCGCTAGCTCTATCTCTCTTACGGAGGAGTATGTATAAAGGAATGTATTAATCCTTGCGGTCCTAATAAGGATAATGGGAAACTGTTACCAAATTATTGCATTGTAATTGGTTTTTTGATACGTTTACAAAGTTTCAAATTGATCAGACTTCTGGAAATTGGTGAAAATTATGCTCAAAGATTCTGTTACATACATACATAAATACAACCCAAGGTTATAAAAGCGTGTTAAAACCACAAGCAGAGTCGCATGTAACAGAGTTTTACACGTTTTAAGTACTTCAACACATAAAAACATCCACGCAAAACAAAATTATCTTTTTAATATTCATAATGACAATGAAAAAAAAATTATTGTTACACAACATTATCCAATTATTACAATAAACTAAATATGGTATATTACAAAGCGAAAAATAACGATTAATGACAGTAATACTGACTGATTTATATAAACTTATAATTTAATACCGAGTTAGGAGAGTTTTTAATATTTCATAGAAATTATAATAAAAGCTAGCTCAGCTAGTATTTAATAAATAAAAGGTTCCATGTAATATTAAATCATCGGAGCGTGTCTCTTCAATAGAGTTCTGTTCGTAACTCGGCGGCATCTCTGAATTCATTTTCAGTTTATTCTCCAGCGCGCGGTGTATCAAGAGTCCCTCGATCATAACCATTTAGATAGATTAGAAATTTAAGTTATATAATTAAAAGCACTTATAGACGACTCGGCTGTTTCGGAGTAATATTCGACCGTCCACTAGTGACTCCATGGAGAGGTCTAATTTACATTAGTGTTACATTTATTTTGATAACTTTTCTGTATATAGACCACAACTTGGTTAATAGTGTTCTTATAACTTAATATATACTAATCAATTGAAGTGTCTGTTTGTATTGTCAAAATGATTATCTTTTACTAAATAGATATGAATGTATATACGAATACTACACCAAAAATACAATTTTAAAATTTTTTGTATGTCTGTATGTTTATACCGGATAATCTCCGGAACGACTGGACGGATTTGACGGGACTTTTTTTGGTAGATAGCTGAAGTTACTCCGGGTAACTTAGGGTACATTAATTTTCGAAAATAATTAGAGTTCCGCGTAAAAAAATTAAAATTCCAAAAAAATTGAATACAATCCAATTTAATTCACAGTTTTACAGCAAGTACTTAAATTTATGAGAAATATTTTTACTGTATCTTAGCACTAAAACAATTATTAGGGTTCCGTATAAAAAATAAAACGCAGTGGAGAATATATGAAATGCAGGCGCAGCCGCGGGCGGACAGCTAGTACATAAGTGGATAAAACTTTCGGCCACTGATCGCCAATACTATCGCAAAATGGCTCGCGAAGCGATTGAAATTAAAAAACATCCAAATTTCAATCGCGAGGATGGATATAGGCTTTCCTCACCGTGGAATCCGGTGCTAGAAAATCTAAAGGTTCGTGATTTATCGTCACAGGCATCGTCGAAGGACACTGTTAGTGTTGTGTGTTGTGACTATAATAAATATAAAGACCAAACGGGGGTAGTTCATCAAAATACCCCTCAACGCAGCAGGCGACGCCGCGCACCGCCAGTCAGCCCGTGACCACGGTTGGTGACACCCAGCCGAAACGTCGGGATAGAAAAAAGCAAAGGTAACGCGTGAAAACTCGTTAAAATTAACTGAATTTAAATATGGAACGCGAAAACTTAAAAAAAAATTACAAAAGTAATTTAGAAACATAATTAGGGTACCACGTAAAAAATTAAACTCTAAAAATTGTGAATAAAAAGTACTGACAAATGCTTGAATGGAGTTCCATGGAAAAATCACGAAATTGTGAAGAAATACGATTCAATGGACAGCATCACCAAAACATTATTTTCCAACGTTAATTTAAAAAAAAAAAACTGTATTACGCAGTGAAGAATATATTAAATGCGAGGGAGCCGCGGGCACAGAGCTAGTCTTATGTAATAATGATAAACAGCTAAATGTGTTGTTAAGTTGTAAAACTCGAGAACGGTTAGAAAGGTAAATTGATTTGATGGACTCTTTTGTTATTGTTGTTTCTAATTTTTAGAACAAATGAAAGAACATTTTTGAATGGGATCCAACGGAGAACTTGGAAATTAGAATAGTGTTATATGAAAATATCAATTGAAAAAATTACGTTCATTTTAACTGATCTGTAACAGTCTTTCAGACTTCTCTGTAACAGGTTTGAAAACATACAACATGTCAGAATATAAAGATAGATTTCTTAAATTCAAACTCAAAAGTCTAGAAAACGAAGACCTGTTATTGACATATGTAATCTTTATAAAATTAAGAAGAATAAAATCAACAAAAATATTCTTGAAAAATTTCGTATCTAAATATAAAGATCCATATTTGTGAATTTATGTGAATATCTTCCGTCTTGTGCAGATACTATCCGGACACGGTTGTTTCGGGTGGTGACAGCAAGGTGCCAGCGCCTGCGGCGTTGTAGAGGATACCGTGCAGAACACTTTGGCAGAATGCGCTGTGTGGGTTGAGCCACGTCGCAATGCGGTCGCAGAGACGGTATCGGACCTGTCGCTGCCGAGTGTGGTGAGAGCCATGCTCGGCAGTAAGAGGGTCTGACACACTGTGGCCTCCTTCTGTGAGCAAGTCTTGCTGCAGAAGGAGGCTTCTTAAAATCTTCTTCGTTCTTCTTATAATCTTCGTAAAATTCTTTTTTTATTTATGACCAACATAATAAATATTATCAACATAATAAAAAAGAGAAGTTAAAGAGCAGTCATCTATTTTGGCATGGGCATGTGATACGCAGGGAGGAAGAGGATGTTGTGAGAAAGGTATTGGATATGAATGTGGACGGATATATGGGAATGGGAAGACCAAAGAAAAGATGAATGGATTGTGTGAAAGATAATGTATTTAGAAAGGGAGTGAACGCAGAGATGACTGCGGAAGACATGTTGAACAACATAATAAATATCAGAACTAGATCACAATGTAAACTTTCAGACATTCCTTCTTGATTTGACGCTAAAAATATTCTCTTACATTTATAAGTATGGGTCACATACTAAAGCGTATTATCTAAAGATGTTAAAAATATCGATATCGGTATTAGCATACAAGATACGTCACTAGAGGTAACGATATAACTAAAATATCAACTATACCTCATCACTCTTCTACATATACAGTACCTCACTCTCTTCACGCAAACCTCACTAAATAAAGTGCGAAAAGAACAATTGCTACTCGAGCAAATTTTACGTGTGATTTAATTTTTTTATTGACGAAATCATTACTTCATATTACCGTGTTTCCTTCTTCAAAACTGGACCGATATTAAATTTTCTTTAAGTTATAGAATTTTTATTCCTTTTTTGTTGTTGTTCATCAAATTTGTTTGATGAAAGTTAAAGTTATTTATTTACCATAATCCAGGGAGGAAACAGGTGAATACGTTTGTATGGAATAAAGGCCGCTCGCATATTCTCTTGAAAACACTTACCACTAAGAGAACCGGCAATGATAATAAGGGATCTAATTTAGTTTTCCTTAACATTTTTTTTTACTATAATATCTGTAATTAATGATAGGTGGTAGTTATCACTTTGCTTACCTTTCAAAATTTTGCGCAAATCATGATGTCGTGGCGTCACCAATTGGTTAAAAATATTTCACAATATTTTTTAACATTTCAATTCGTTCTTAGTAATTGTGAGTTTAATATAGAGCGTTGCTGTCCAAAATAAACCTTGTAATTAGAAAAACATCGGAAACATTTGATATGTCTAGTTCCTGCGTGTTGGTAAATAACTCAGTAAAGTAAATGTACACCTTTTCTCTGCTGGTACATTTTGAGCTACCAAATTCTACATAACATCCAAAGTATTCCCAATTTAAAATACGATAGATAAAGTTATGCCTGCCGTATGCCATATCGAACTTGTTTAAATTTTTGCGGACGTACATCAAATTATCAAAGATGAATTGTGAGGGCAAAATTAATATTCTATGTTCCTTATACTTATTGTTCAGTGATTCGCGAGATCCTAAACTGTAAATTGAGGCCATAAGGCCGGCCCTAAGGAGGTGGAGTAGAAGGAAGTGGGGGTCGGTCTGATTTAGGATGGCTCAAATTTTTACGGGACATGGGTGCTTTGGACGATACATGTTCAAGGTAGTTAGGAGAGAGCGAACCCCGAGGTGTCACCAATACGGTGCAGAAGAGGACACGGCACAGCATGCTCTTGAGGAGTGTGTGGCTTTCGCTGAGCAGGGGAGTTGTGGGCGACGACCTTTCGTTGGGGAAGGTGGTCGAAGGTATGCTCGCGGATGAGGTATGGTGGGGGGCAATAGAGACGTATTGTGAGGAAGTGATCCGGGTGAAGGAAAATGCTGAGCGGGTGTGCGAAGTGAACCCTGAAGCGGATCCTCTTAGGAGGCGCAGACAGCGTAGAAGGCGGAGGCGGTGCCCGTTCATCCTGGAGTAGAGGATTTGGTGAGGACATCCGTCCTAATGGCCACTAAAGAAACGCGGTGAATACTTGGTCATCCCGTGTTACTCCGCTTACAGTGGTGGGTGGAACCGGGGGGTTTAGTGGGTAGTGACAGCACTTCTCGTGTCGAGTCCCACACTAATTTTGGTGTGTCACAGTCACTTGCGTATGAGAGACTATCACGCATACCCCGGCTTCAGCCTTTCCCGGCGGTTCGTCCCTTTAGTTTAGGCTGGGCGGCTAGTGTATAAATGCATTCTCCTCGAAAAAAAGTCCCAAACTGTAAATGGCTCGAACTGCACGTTTTTGTATTATAATATGGTATCTATTTCAGCTGCTGTCCCTTTTAGCAAAATGCCGTAAGACATCAAGCTATGAAAGTAAGCAAAATAGACTAACCTAACCTAGCAGTAGCAACATTTTTTAAAAGGCGACTTTTACGAACTGCAAATGCCGCTGAGCTTAACCTTCTCGTCAAAGCTTTAATGTGTGGACACCATTGTAATTTACTATCAAGTGTACTACGTAAGAACACAGCATTATCAATATAGCCTACAAGATTCCCTTCTATCTTGATACCGCAATCAATTTACTTCACATTGGTATGATAAATCTGATACTTTTAGGTTTATTGGCATTTAGCAATAAATTATTTAAGACAAACATTTCAGAAATGTTTTCTAAGGTATTATTTAGTTGATTAACCTCGAATTCTTTTCTTTTCACCTTGAATATAAGTAAAGTGTCATCTGCAAATAGAACCATGCCAGCATAGTTACTAACCATTAGTTGTAGATCAGGAACAAAAACGGTCCCGAATCCTATTCAAGCTAATGATTTCGTGGAGATAATTGAAACGATGATAGCGCAGTGGATAGTGTGGCCGGATTCCGCGTCATTTGACGCGGTTCCAAACCCACCTAGCCAAGTCTGAGAATCAACCTGACATTTCTGTGAAAGAAAACATCATGAAGAAACCATAGCATGGTGGTAGGGCATTTTCAAACAATGCCCACTTGGGTAGCTAGCTACTGCCCTCAAGTTCGAAAACCTGTCGCCAAATAACAATAGGTCTGTTCCGGCAGCATCACTTGAGAACCAGTATCTAGGTTTGGTATGTTTACCATCCTGTACCACATCGTCACTTAAATTCAGGTGAGATTGTGGTCAAAGCACTGAGCCTATACAATGTAAAAAAAAAAAAACCATTTACGCTTACTTTTTGACAGCGCTCTGTTAAATAAGACTCTAGAAAGGCGAGAGAGGTTTCGTACCTTATGCAGAAAGGATTAAGTGTCATTAACAAATGGTGCAAGGACAACGAACTGAAGGTAAATGCAGACAAAACTGTCCTTGTACCATTCACCAAGAAAAGGCGTTTTGACCAATGAGTTCAACCCTCACTAAATGGCAAAACAATTAACTTCTCACCAGAGGTCAAATACCTGGGAGTTATTCTCGACCAGAAACTGACCTGGAATAGTCAACTTAGACATATAATTCAAAAGGCTAAAATAGCAATGGGAATCTGTAGTCGAATGGCCGCAAAGCGCTGAGGTTTAAATCCCAGACTGACTATAAGGCTTTATACGGCCATTGTCAGACCCATAATAACATACGCCTGCGTGGTCTGGTTCAAAAAGACACAGCAGCAATCGGTTTGTACCCGATTAGCTACAGTACAAAGAATGACTTCTATCTTAGTGACGGGAACCATGTTAACCACCCCTGGATGCTCTGTTAAATCTGACGCCCCTTTATCTGCATGTAGAAAAGGTGGCGAGGTTAACGATGCACAGAATGTACGCCCTCGGGAGGACAGAATGGATATCCCAGTCCATGAGATCAGTCATAGACTCAGTGATAGAAAAACACCAGTTTTAGGTATGATATCGGATACGATGATACCTGAAACCAATCTTCAAAAAATTATGATGTTGAAATCCCTCCACAGGACTCCTGGCTAAACCGTGAGATAACGTGGAGGGAAGGCAGCTTACTATGGTATATTGACGGGTCCAAAATAGGACAACGTAGGCTGTGGAATACATGGAGAGCGATCTAAGTTTAGTAAAAATTTATGTAAAATCTTGGTAGTTTCGCCTCCATCTTCCAAGCAGAAATATACGGCATTCTGGAATGAACCTGTATAAATCTGCTGAAAGCCTACGTTAACCATACAATATATATTCATTCGGATAGTCAAGCTGCTCTCTTGGCACTGGCTTCGGACAAAATTGACTCGAAGTTAGTTGCCAATTGTGTGGCAATGCTAAACATCCTTGGTAAGAATAACAGACTGATTTTAAGATGGGTCCCCGGGTATGCAGGAGTTCCCGGCAATGAAGCTGTGGATGCGCTTGCAAGAGCAGGGGCTATGGAAACACAATTTGGGCCTGAACCATTTTGTGGTATTTCAAAAAGCCTAGTTCGACTGACCATAAGGGACCTATACACCTATAAGGCTATAGAGTTTTGGAATAATTTGCCAGGACTAATTCATTCCAAAGAGCTCACCAGGAGATATACTCTACTTCTAGTAAGTGTATTAAAAAGCGGATCAAAATTGTACGATTTGACAACGAAATGCACGTTGTGACATCTGGTGACGAGATTAAAATGTCTACGTTAAAATCACCATAGATTAAGACTCGCTTTTTTGTAATAAATGATTTTACTAAAATTTCCTACATTATGTATAGAAATTTAAAAATATTCGAAGCTGGAGGTCTGGAAACATACAATATGATTAAATCTCCCATCTCTGCGCAAGTCACAAACACGGTCTATTAAGTGACTACATACATATATCTGTTCGGGTTTTAAATTTTAAATTATTTTTCGATAAAATAACATGACCACCGCCGACGGCGATTTTTCTGTTAAACACACTATCAACAGAATAGTGTGGTACATCAAACAAAATCTTATCTGGTTTAAGTCAGGTTTCTGTGAAACATTATATCTAGTCTCTCTTTATCTAATAATAAATCAATGTCTAATAATTTTCCGGAGAAGCGATTTGTGTTTTGATGATACACTGTAATGTAATGCTGCTTCTTTGCTGCTTCTTCTTGCTCAGAATTTCTTTCATTTCGAAAATTTTCGTAGTATTGCTCCATATTGGTTTTTTGAGGACATATTAATTAATAATAAGCACTGCGAGGATGGAGGATGGCTTGACAAGACTTGGAGGTAGAGAATATCACCCAGAACATTGAGATTCCGGATTCCCGTTGCGTGAAGCAGGCAGATGCTCTGCATGTCGGAAGTGGAAGAGATCTTCAGACGAGATTTAAAGGGTTCATGTTCGCATAGTCAGTTGTGAGGACTCAGTGAAGGAAGGCGAAGTCATCCGGGCGGTTTTCTAAAATACGGGTTGTGGAGTGTGGCTCGGGTCCATCTGCTTGAAGCAAAAAGGGTCTGTGCTGCTTCTGAACCAGGCACACCCATCCGGTCTATACGATCCGGGATTTGTGTCACAGTTGCGGCCAGTAGGGACACAATACAATACAATCAAATTTTAAGAAATGTTGTTTTTTTTCTTTATAAATTATTGTTATCCTTAGTGAAATCATCAGAAAAATAACTGATTATGTTGTTTATTTAGGAAAAAACGACGTTTCCCTGATTTTCGAAAAATTCGTAATTCCTATTCGAATAGTAAAATTGAATGAATATTACAAGGCCTAATTATTATGGACTAGAAATTTATCTTAACTGTTATCTATACTAATAAATAAAATTGAAGTGTCTGTTTGTTAGGTCAAAACTATTTTTTTTTCTAAATAGATATTAATGTTAAAATTACGATAACTATACCAAAAATAAAAATTTTAAAAAATTCATCTGTCCGTTTGTAATGGGTAATCTCTGGAACTCATGAACCGATTTTGACAAGACTTAATTTTCGAAAATAATTAGAGTTCCGCGTAAAAAAATAAAAGTCACAAAAATTCGATTCAATGCTCAGTTTCACGGGCAAGTGCATTTATGAATAAAAAATTTACTTTATCTTAGGACTAAAAAAAATTAGAAAAAAAAGTAGGGTTCCGTATAAAAAAAATTAAAACGCAGTAAGAACATATGAAACGCGGGCGCAGCTGCAGGCACACAGCTAATTTCTAATATTTATGATCAAATTGATAACACTGGTGTTAGTCTGTAATTATGAATATCTGTTATATTCCTACTCTTATGCACTGTTACATAGAAAAATCGATATCAACACTAGTCGCATTTAACCACAGACTTTTTATCAATAGTCAATCCTTAATAGTAATTCCTCCTAATCTATATCACGGTCTTGCCGCATATCTCTTTATAATGTCCAATTTTAGTGATTATAATATTTTGGGTAGCTGGTTAATTTTATTTTATTACGGGTAATTACGGGCACCAGTGTGGGGCTCACCCGGACGTGAAGCGTCCGGAAATACCCACTAAACCCCCCGGAGCCGCCCGCCGCATTCGAGATGGGGGCGATATGGGATCGCCATGGCATGCAATGGGCCTCGTCCATTCTTAATCCCAATGGGGATGGGGGGGAGAATACCGATGCCTGACCCACAGACTCTTTCCCCACCCACCTCTTAGCCCGCCTCTCAAAGAGAAGCAATTAACATCCGGGAGGGGAAAGGAGTGATTACTGCTCAAGGCTGTAACCACCTCTCCCCCCCCAACACCATCTCCTCCCAGCATCTGTGGTACGGAACCCCCTCGTCTCACCTTGTTATACCAACAAGACGTAGCGAGCAGAGGATCTGAGCCACAGCTGCCTACAATGACAGGGGAGGCACAACGTGCCCTCCCCAGCCATCTTTCCACTTCATCTCCTCCCCCTTCCCGGCCTCATGCCACCTACTTATTTCCCCAATAGGGCGCCCGCACTCGGGATGAGGGGAAGCAGTACGCTCCCCCCATCTGATGTTCATCATGTTTCCCCTCCTCCGCACATCGCACGCACTTCGGCTTTTCAGCCGGGCACTCCACCGCCTTGTGGCCAAGTGCACCACATGGGAAACACTGGCCCGCCCTATCCACCTCCGCTGTGCACATCGCCCGGGTGTGCCCCGTGGGACAGGCCCTGCATTTTGTCGGTCTAGAGTGGAGGTTGCAGAGTATAGCTCGGCTTGTCTCATCTTGATTAGGTAATTTGTTCCAAACTTTATTGGAGAGACCTTTTTCTTCCTAATGAACTTGGTAGTTGGTAGGCGTAGTGCGTAAATGCATTTCCTTCGACACAAAAAAAAAGGTCATTTGTTCCAAATTACTGCTTATTACCTAGACTGAGGTACTAAAGAGCCTTATTTTCTTAATATGATCCTGCCCTTCATTACGGTGGGAAGATTACAGAAATTCATAATTTTAGTTTACTTATAATCCAGCATCCGTTTCCACGTCGGTGGCGCCCTCTTTTGCATGATTAATTATTTAGGAATGTGAATCCCGGCTTGGTTACACCAAAAAAGCCACCCTTGTTTAAGGTAACTGAGTTTAGCTGGCAATTTAAAAAAACTATTTTTATTAACTAAGGAATTCGGTACATATGTCTTGCGTTGATTTTAAGTCATCTAGTTTTGATACAAGGTTTCTCCAAATATCGGCAAAGAAATTATTTACAATATTTATGGATGTCTGGGGGTTTTAATTTATTTTTAAGAGTTTGGATATTTATTGGTATGTAGATGTGATTTTACGTAGGTATAGTTAGCTATTCGGCTAACTTTCGAATTATTTTTATTCTTAATAAGTCCACTTTTTTCAAATGTTCTTTTTAGTTTTTTTTATTAATGCATTACAGAAATATCTGTATCTAGTACATGTTTATTTCAAAATGAGGGTTTAGGATTTTGTCTAAGTTTCATGTGCATATTGACCCTATTACGAATGCAGTGGGAGCAAACGATGAGTAATCCAAGGTTTTCTATTACCGTTTCTTCTAGAAATATTAGTACTATATGTGAACTTGGAAATATTAGAGGATATAGATCAGGAGTCGTCACACTTTTCTGTTCAAGGGCCACATAGGTCAATGTGAGGTATCACTGCGGGCCGTAGTTTTATAGATTGGGTAGTTGATATTATATATTAAATGACATATTTTTATGACCTGTCAAATGCCTCATAGATTTTGTATTGCAATGACAACCTATGAAGTCATGTGAGTTCATGACAAAACGTAAAATGTAATATATACTCAATATTTCAGATTTAGTATGTTTCGAATCATTATCTAATTTGCAGAAATAGGTGTAGATAATGATATATTACAATAGTTATAAAAGTCGAATTGTTGATGTAATAGTACTAACGGTATATCAAAGACAGTATATCCTAATACGATAAATGATTACCTATTAAAATGAAATGTGTCTATCTATAATGTCGCCAGAATTTTAATAATGCACAAAAAATAATTAGATAGTGTTATTCCCCAATTTCTCTATTGAGCTAAATTATAATAGCCACGTTGCCGCTCTACGTTTTCGACCCTCTGTAGTAATTACTACATGGATTAAAAAATATTTATGAGAGTTTTTAAGTGTTACCAGAATAGATACATTATCATATATTATATCCATTAAGAATAAATTTTTACACATATATAGATTTATATAATGCGTAAATAGCGTTTATTTACATTTACAATAAATCTGGGTTTCTTAATATAGTATTCTAAATGAAATATGTGTGTAATTTTGACGATTATTCATAGATAGCGCTTTACTTATATTTTAAAAAATTGGACTGGTTTCAAACATTACAAAAACATAGATACAATGAACGAAATCTGTACATTGAAGATATTTGAGAAAAAAAAAACTATGTAGGGCTTGAGATGCTACTACAGGAAACATTTCGATAGTTTGAAAATATTTTTCTCTGTCTATTTATTAAATTGTTTACCAATCACACAAAAACTACCTAACCGATTTCAATGAAATTTGGTATTACATTTGGAACTTTATAGTAACATCTGACATACTTTTACACACTTATATAATATAGCATGCACTGCTTGAATGATTTTAAATAAGGAACAGAATCTATAGCATTATCGTAAATCTTTCATTCGGATCTAGCATAGCATTCAGATCCCATTAGGACAAGAAAGGCTGGGTGCATAGTTTCAGCTCAGGTGGCTCGCGAAGGCTAAGCGCAGACGGCGGCTCAGTCCGGCCACTGCATCGGCGTCCGGACTCTGCCGCATTGCCAAACCATGGGGGGAAGGGGCGGGGTCCCTGACCTTACATTGCACTGGGAAGGTTGCCTGGGAGATAGCGTGGTCTGGTTGGCGTAAGCTTCACCGCGTGTTACGGGATGGAACGGAACGGGACATAGTTAGAGAAGAATACATTGGTAATGTGATAGATTGCATCTAGACTGAGATATTTATAGCAGGATTCAGGTGGTTCATGTTAATCCAGATCTTTGTAAAATAGCTGTGGCATGTGTATCAATACAAATAAATAAAATTGAAGTGTTTGCTTTAAATTTCAAAATATCATTTTTTTACTATACAAAGACGAATTAATATACGATACCTATGTAGCTATTACTTATACCAAAAACACAATTATTAAAATGTTTGTTTGTCTGTCTGTTTGTTCCGGGTAATCTCCGGAACGGCTGGACCGTTTATGACCCGACATTTTTTGGTAGATAGCTGAAGATAGAAAAATTAAAAATCATAAAATAATTAATACAATCCCTTTCAATTCACTGTTTTACGGGTAAGTGTTTGAATTTATGAGAAATATTTTTACTTTATCCAAGTATTGAATTTTTTTAGGAAACGCGGGCGTAGACGCGGGCAGGCAGCTAGTCATTGAATAAAAACCTGAAGATTTAAACTTACGTAACAGTCTATTTCTAAATTGTCATTATACGATACCAAGCACAATTACTTCATGGATTATACGTATTATTAAGATAAAAGAAGCAACTGACACCTTATTATTATATGTATATGATATTTTGTCCGATGTATTAATCTTCTGATAAACTACCATTAAATTTAAAAAAACTGCAGACTGGAATTTGCTTGTCATCAATACCGAAATTTTGTTTCGTAATGTACAAAGTACAATCCAGTATCAGCAAAATACTAGAAGCCACTGATAGCTCAACAACATACATACTCGTATATATATGATAGTTTTTTCCAGTCTCAAGATCAGTCTAGTTATGGCTTTTAACGGCAAAGTAGTTCTTGTTACCGGCGGGAGCTCCGGCATTGGTGCTGCTATTGCAAGCCAGTTCACTAAAGAAGGCGCCCAAGTGGCTATAGTAGGCAGAAATGCAACTAAACTCGAAAAAGTCGCCACAGAATGCGCTACTGAGGGCAAAAAAAAAAAACCGTTGATCATCAAAGCAGATTTATCAAACCAAGATGAAGTGAGCAAGATAGTAAAGATAATTGTCGAGAATTTCGGAAAACTTGATATCCTCGTCAATAATGCAGGTATGTCAAAATCAGGAAGACTAACTGATGGAGACCTTCTAGAATCATATGATACAGTAATGACAACTAATTTGCGTGCTGTAGTGCAATTGACAATGTTAGCAACTCCTAATTTAATTAAAGCAAAAGGTAATATTATCAATATATCCAGTGTTGGGGGTCTAAAAATGCCACCAAACCTTCCGTTAACAGCGTATTGCATGTCCAAAGCCGCTTTAAACCATTTCACGCGCTGTGCTGCTCTAGAACTGGTACCTTCTGGTGTAAGAGTGAATACAATAAGCCCGGGTCCTGTTATAACTGATATCATTGATAATTCAGATTTACAAGCTGACTGGGATGACTTCACAAAATTTACAGCACTGAATAGATATAGTGAGCCGGTGGAAATCGCAGATTTGGTATTATTCTTGGCAAGTGACAAAGCACGCGGTATTACAGGATCAAACTACGTGTCAGATAACGGAATGCTTTTAAAAGTATAATAACTATGTCTGTAACAATATATCGATTGTTGGTTGTATTTTCATTTAACATATAATTCCGGTAACGGTAGTATTATAATCTTGCATAAAGGCAAATAAACATTTAAACAAGGTTTGTGTGTAGTTTTTTTTGTTTTCTCGTTTTCAGCTGCTGATATTTTTTCTTCTAAATAATCATTTAGTTAGTTTCTCTTATTTCTCTTAGTAATCTTTCTCTACACAAGCAGTTTTATTAATTTCATTAGTTAATGTTATTGAAACAAATCCGTCAAAGCAATTGCATAACGAAGATGATTAGATTTTATATAGTTATTAGTTTTATAAATTCAAACCTTTTCAATATTGAAAAGTTATGAAATACAAATTACTTTGCTGCACGCTCAACCGCCGGATCGAAAAATGAATCCGTCACCATGAAACCTCATCACTGTCACCGATGACGCAAGCTAAAGGCCAAATAATTAAATAAGAAACACCGACATTCATGATGCCTGACCATCCATTCAGGTGCTATGATAAGCTAGAGCTTATCTATAAATATTATAAATAAATAATATTGAATTGTCTGTTTGTAATGGCAAAATAACAACTTTACTTAATCCATATGAATCTATATACGGTACATATATCAAAAACACAATTTTAAGATTTTTGTATGTCTGTTCGGGCTAATCTGGGAAACTGCTGGATCGATATTGTCGGGATTTTTTCTAGCAGATAGCTGAATTTACTACGCGTAACTTAGCTGCTTTTATTTTTTGAAAATAAATAGGGAACCGTGTAAAAAAATAAAAGTCATGAAATTGTAAACAAAATTCGATTCAATAGGCAGTTTTCCTGGCAAGTATAAATGAATTTCTGAAAAATGCCTTTAGTTTTGGACCACTTAGCACCTAAAACAACTTATGCTAAAAAAACAGTGATCATCAAAATATGACTATTTAAAATTATTACAAAATGGAGAAAAGATAATATAATACGCGGGCGGAGACACGGGCCCACAGCTAGTGGTAAAATAAATAGGGCACGTGGATTCGAACTTAAGTATATCGGCGCAGTGTCCGATCAAACTAATACTGAGCCATCATTGTTTCCTTAACAGCAGTTGAGGTTATGGGTAAATCTTAAAACCCATACATTACGTAGGTGTATTGAAAATAATTCGGATACAATGGAATATGCTTTCTGCAAACCAAACGCTGTTATATTACTTAGTTTATAAATACATGATGATGGTAAATAAATGACAGACATACAAACATATCAAATTCTTATCGCCTTATGAAACAAAACACGTTCAGACAAAAGTTAACAGATTCATTAATAGATTACTACTATTTTACCTATCGATAACTCATTTGATACTGATAATATTGCTAATTTATTTAAATATGAATAATTATCATTAATTTTTCACTTGTAATGTACTTATTTCCACATGATAGTCAGAGATTTAGATAGTGATTGAAAAGTAAATGAATCGTATATTATATGACAAACTTCGATATTTGTCATATCGTTTAAAAAAAAATATGTTGCCACACTATCCATTGTTTTTATACTGAATAGCAGTGGTGGCCAACCAAAAGCCTGCGGGTACAAGTGCGCCCACGGTTGATCTGTAACGTGCCTGCTGCAAGATTTTTTAAATATTAATTAATTATATTATTATATTAATTAATTATATTATAAATTAGATTAATTTTAAAATAAATAAAACGTAGGCCAACATATATAAGTAGATATATCAAAAGTACCCGCTTACAAGAACTATTTTGGGGAAAGACCGTTTACCGTTATCATTAAAAAACGACGATTGCACACAACGATTTTAATTTAAAATAAAACCAATCAGTTCCTTTTAAATAATGTATAATAATAATAAGCGTTTAGGTTATTTTTTTTTTATTTTTCTTCTTATTTTTATTCTACTGCAATGTTTTGCTTTATTACGTTTTTTTTAATAATTATGTTTAAGTGTTTATAGCTTACAGAGAAATTTTTTAACAACGGAGGTTACATCTGCCAAAAAACAGTGAAAGTGGCAATGCAGTTTGGCAGAAGTAACAAAATATAATTAAATGTATATTTATTTATTATAATATATTAATTATAATGTATTAAATAAACACTTTTTCTTTTTTTTTTATAATTACATACAATTTAGAAGTAGAATGTGTATCACCAATCTAATAAATAGTACCGCCTTTTTTATTTTATGATTAATACTTAACAGTTATCAGCATTGTAAAAGTATATTCATGTTTAATTCTTAAGGATATAAAAAGGCGAGGGCTATCACATTTCCTTGTAGTATAAATAAAACTAAAGCGTCTGTTTTTATTGTCAAAATTATTGGAAAATACTTAATAGATATGAAAGTATATACGATACCCATAACAAAAATGCAATTTTTAAAATTTTTGTCTCTCCGTCTGTTCGTTCCGGGTAATCTCCGGAACGGCTGGACCGATTTTGACGGGACTTTTTTGGTAATTAACTGAAGTTACACCGCGTAACTTAGAGTACTATTATTTATCGAAAATAATTACCATCAAGCAGACCTTACAGTTCTGAATTCATATTAGTTCTCAGAAAAACGATATTGTATTTGTTAAAAGAAGAAGATCAATCGGTTACTTAAAATGTTAAGAATAGCGAAATAGAAATCGAGGTTTTTGTTTTTTCTGATAGAATCTGTCGAACATTGAAAAATTAGGCACTTTATAATCGAACGAAACGTGTTCGACTTTTTATTATTCGTTTATTACCATCTTTATGTTATGATAAGCATAATGAGCTCACGTCACTATTGAAAGTCATGCTTCGTTTCAAAAGTAGTACAGTTACATAAGGGGATTAAATGAACATTATAATTTTGATTAACTTTAAAATTATTAGATGCGGTAAAAAGTAAAACTTAACCGCCAGTTGAGGATGCCACGTTACGTGGGTGTTTAGACGGCCCCGCGAACACTCACTAGCGGATGGGATACCCAATAAGGCCGAGCCCTTGATCGCGTAAGAGAACACTCCCGGCCAGTGGAGACTGTCTCCCCGACGACCTCCCCAGTGCCATTTTGAAGACCCCATCCCCCTCAATTCATCAAAGACAATCCTACCTTAAGATGTAGATGTAAAATGTATATTATATAATTCTTTTAAATTCTCTTAAAACAATAGAAATTTGATAAATCAATTTGACATATTTCAATATAGCTTCAAATTTTTTTTTGCCTGAAAGGCATCTATGCCCCTCCCGTGAAACGAAAGCAGCCCCGGTATAAGGCTACCTCCCAGGGGGCCTCCCCAGTGCAATAGATTATAGAACTTTGCCCCTTTCCCCCTTGTGTCAGCAGAGAAGTGTTGTCCCAGGCGGCGCAGGATTACGCCGCTCAGACTTCACCATCCCAACGTCCGCGCAAAGACCTCATAACGAGGTCTAACCGGTCTATTCGGCAGCTTCAAATACCTAAGGCATGCCGTGCTTAAATGCAACATGAAGTCGACGCTTGTGTTAACACCAAGCTGCCCGACAGAAGAACAGTTATTGTGACGATCTGTTTCCAAGTTTCATCGCATCTTCGAACTTCATAGCCACGTCTTCTGGTACGGTCTATTTTTGTTACTTCACCGAACTCGAGTAATACAATAATTGTACTAACAAGCAAAAAAAAATACAGATTTTTGAGAAAAGTTTGGGCTTTATTTGTGTAATCATTTTCGATCAAAGCTTTCGAAACTTCAACTATACGATTTTCCAATTTCAGTTTGCTAAATCAATAACTAATGTGTATTCGTACGCGTGACACAAACGTATCATTTTTACAATAACATTAATAAAAAATCGAAAACAAAACGTGGATGTTAACACAGCGTCACATAGATTAATAATTGCTTTTAACCATGACTGTCACTAAAATAATGAATAAAATAAGTATTAATAAAAAATTATAATACCTGTTTAAGATTAAATCTGTTTACATGCCTTCTGAGCGTTATATAACTGATACTTTATCAAAACATTTGTATATGTTTCTCCGACAGTTCACAGAATAATCTAGGCATGGCTTTAAATGGTTATAGTAGCTAGAAATATGGCTAAACTTAAGAAAGTCACTGCAGAATGCGCTGCCAAGAGTATAAAACTGTTGATCATCAGAGCAGATATATCCAACCATGACGAAGCAATCACAATAGTCAGTGAAACTATTAACACCTTTGGAAAGGTAAACAACGCAGCTATAGTTGTTTTGAGGAAGCTTACTTCAAGGGAACCTTCTAGAGTCATATGAAACAATCATGGCTACTAATCTGTGACCTATAGTCCAGATGACAATGGTAGCTACTCCTCATATAGTTACAATAAAAGGTAATATTATTAATATGTCCAGCATTGGAGGTATAAAAATGCCACCTAACTTTCCAATATGGCAAAAGCTGCTTTGAATAATTTTACGCGCTGTGCCGTCTTAGAATTGTCACCGTTTGGTATAAGAGTGTATACAATAAGCCCTGGTCTTGTAATAACTGACATGGGATATAAATTAGATGTACCAGCATCTTTGGACGACGTTTTAAATTACACAGCTCTGAACAGATGTGGTGAACCAGTTGAAATCGCAGATTTGATGTTATTCTTAGCAAGTGATAAAGCGTGCGGTATTACAAGATGTAACTGTATTTCAGATACCGGAATGCTTTTAAATTATAATTTTATTACAGTCTTTTTTTTAATAGTTAATAAATATTATTTTAAATAATACTTTATGAATAGTTTTATTTACTTTCTAGTTTTTGTTTGTGTTGATTTTTAGGTCATTATTGCGTTGGTTTCACTATTCTAACTCTAGACCGAGATGCATACATTGAAGTAGGAGTTATTTCTACTTCGACGTGACAAAATATGTGTAAACACGTAGATTGTAAAATTACATTAATAAATAGATAAATTCAATTTCTTTAGAATTATACATCTATACAAAGAATACCGTTGTGTCATGCGGGACTGATGCTGGATAGCTTGACACATACAACACCAAAATTATTATACACTAACTGTTTGACCGTGGCTGCGCCCGGTTTCCATACATTTGGCACTGCATAATATAGTTTTTTTTTTTCTTTTTTATACGGGACCCTAATTATTTTCCAAATTTGTTACTCAGATTAAGCAAAGATGTTTCTGACAAATTAAAATACCTGCTAGTGAAATTGTGTATGAAATCGGATTTTATTCCAACTTTTGTGAGTTTTAATTTTTATTTTGCGAATCCCTTAATATTATTCGGAGATTAGCCGTTACAAACAGACAGACAGACACAAAGATAAAATTTTAAAAAATGCATTTTTTGTTTAGATATTGTATATACATTCAAATGTACCTTTTTTTTTTTTTTTTTTGACGGAGGGAAATGTATTTACGCACTACCCTTACCTATTGTATTAGTGAGACCGAAGTCCCCCAATACAATAGGTAAGGGGGCACGGAGGGACGAACTCCGTGCCAGTGTGGGACTCGCCCGGGCGTGAAGCGCCCGAAAATACCCACTAAAACCCCCCGGGGCCGTCCGCTGCATTTGGGATGGGGGCGACACGGGGTGGCTTTCGCAAGCACCGCGTCGCACATTCATATGTACCTAGCAAAAAAATAGACCTTTCAATTTTATATATTAACTGCAACAAAATTTGATTTTCTTTGAACGATTCTATATCGCGCAATGGTTGTGTTGTCTTCCCTAACCAATAGATAAAATAGTCCTTAAAACTAAGAAAAGTGACCTAATAGTGACAGCTGAGGCGAGCTCGATGACGACGATGAACTTTAGTTCCATTTTCCAGCAGGCGCTAAGAAATGTTTGGTGGTCCGATGTTACAATGAAGTCGCAATGTATCGGTTTCCTTGAAATACACCTCAGTAATACATGTATATCTTCTATGTTATGCAATAATCATTATTACATATGTATTTCAGTTAACCACTCCACCATTTATGAAAATAAGTGGCAACTCCAACTGGAATGCAGTATGTTAAGGTTATGTTAAATCCGAACACTTTATTTGTAATTTAGTCGGCGATTTCTGACAGCTGGCTAGTCTCCTACCCTTATTCAAACATTCCTTAAAGAAATGACGCCCTAGGAAAAAACAATAGGCATACCATCCGCACCCCCTTCGAAACGACTGCACAGCAGAACCTATCACCGCGTCCTTCGCAAATCCATTCCGGTGTACCGATGGTTGATAATTATTATTTACAAATAACTAATATATTATGAACGCACAAAACTCACATATTAGTTTACGAGTAAATCGTGAATATTTTTTTAAATTATCTATATATTAAATTTAGGGTCTTAGGGACCATGATTCCGTAATATAATGGGTATGACAGACCGCAAAATTCAATTTTTTATATTTTTATCACCTTTTTTACACAATAATAGCTGTGTCTGCGACTTCGTTCGTGTTTTAAATGAACATTATCTATTGGACCTAATTGTGAATCTAAACCATTTTCGAATACTCAGGAATAGACACAAAAAATTACATTTAAATCGGTTCAGACGTTTAGGACGAGTTTAGTCACACGCATGCACATAAGATTTATATATGACGGCGCGCCATTATAACCTTCTTTTGAATGACGTCGGAACGAAACTTAACAAGCTGGCAGTCTGGCAAATCGTCGCGTCGATAGTCGGTGCAGCCGTGACAAACTTCACTTCTTCCTAAATGTCAACGGCGAGCGCGCATCGTGTCCGACGAATCGCCTACGTTCCTCGTAATCTCATTCCATTTTGTATTTACAATAATTAGAATTGATACATTGAACGATTTTGTAATTACTACGTTATTGATTTTATTTGTATTCTACCTAAAATGTTATTTAACCAATTACTTCGTCGCCATTTGTAAATATACTAAGAAGCTTTAGCTGATCCTAGTAACGAGGCGAGGAAGCGCCTTTATATATATAAAGATAGGCTCACACCACAACTGACCACAACCTCAAACCTTAAGTGACGATGTGGTCCATGATAGTAAACACACTAAACCTAGGCACTCGTTCTCAAGTAATGCTGTTGGAACACGCCTATTGGTATTTGGCGACAGGCTTTCAAACTTAAGGGTGGCAGCTAAGGCGGGCAATTAATTTAATAGGGCATTAGAAAATCCCCTACCATCATGCTATGGTTTCCTCATGATATTTTCCTTCAACTTATTTTCGACACACAAACACGACGTCTCTCTGTGAGAGACCTTTTGAAGCACAGGTTCCGAGTCGAACTGATTATATTTCTCTCTGTTCTATGTTCACATCTCATATCGAACTCTTACTATACTATACTCTAACTGCCAAGCTGTATATGTATACAATCTTAGTGGTAATAAGCATGAAACAGCCAGAAGCCTCTTGCGTAAGATTTTCTCTGAAGAGACGAAATAAGCGACAAATGTCAAAAGTACTATGGTCCAATAGTTGCAATGTATATTAAAACACGTAAGTTTCAAATATATATCATAGAATAGAATCATTACAGATAAAGTGGAATTCATTTTTATGAGTTCAATTTAATTAATTATTTTTCATTACGATTGGACGTACAAAAACGTACAATCGCACCATATAATCCACCACAATGGCATCCTATGGAATATATCTACGATAATCTCGGCTACTACATCCTATGCTTTGTTTTCTTCTTGCAGTTTTTATTATTCAGAGTGCCTAGTTCTATCTTAATCTAACTTAAGTAAATTCAAAGTAATTCAACTAAATATAATACATAATTGTGGGTGTTCTCTTTATTCACGCCAGACAAGAAATTTGTGAGAAATTTTATAAGATCTTCATAAATATTACGCAATATGTCACAATATCCGTTTGACACCTTATTATATATTTTTTGCTTATTGATTGTGATATTGAAAAATACCTAAAATGTGTATTACAATCATGACTGTCTTTATATTATTCGATATATAAAAATATTTAATTGATATGTCAGATTAAATCGATTTACAATTCTTCACAACTTTATATTTAATTACAACTGATAGCTTATCAGAATATTTAAATACGATTTTCTAACGTTTAAAAAAATACTCTAGACATGACTTTCAACGGTAAAGTAGCTCTAATCACCGTCAGGAGCTCTGGCATCGGAGCCACTACTGCTATAGAGTTTACTAAAGAAGGCGCTCAAGCAGTTATAGTCGCCAAAAAATGTATCTAAACTTGAAGAAGTCGCTGCAGAATGCGCTGCTAAATGCGGAATTCTATTGAAAATGTAATTATTGCTGTTAACAATTTTATTGCTAAATAAATGGAGACCCCTCGATCTGGCGCGGTAGGCCAAAATGGCAAGGGAATCGTGGTAGATGCGGAAACAAGGAAGTCGTGCACTGACTTGTTCCTCAGCAGCAGCAAGCACCTTCGACATGTAGATCCGCTCGCAGCCGCCCGAAAGCTCTCTCTAATAACACACGAGGGCTTCCACCACCACGATTTCGTGGCGGTGCGGGCGCGGTTAGGATTACAAGTCTGTATAGCGGGGTTGCGAAATTTAGTATATACGCTGTATGCGCGGGCGCGGTTGACATAGAAGTGCACGACAGGGAAAGGGGTGGGGGTTTTGGGAAGCCACACTAGGTGGCGTTACCATAAATGTTTTCATATAAATATAAATTTGTATAAAGTTTCATTTACATACTAGTTTTGATCTGCAATAAAAAGAAATGATTTTGTTGGCCAATCAAACCCATCCATCTCCTGGTTCATAAACTTATCATAGCAGTGCTTCAAATGTATTCTTACGTCAGTACGGGATTCTACGAAATCCCATTCTAGTAGTCGGACTAGGCGAGATATGTATGTCTGTCTATTTAAAACAGAAATTGAAAGCACATTTACATTTCATGATGTGTAAATTTACAAAACATATTATCATACAATAACATAAATAACTTTGTTATTAACTGATGCTGGCTAGCTTTTTTGTCCAGCTGCGGTACTTTGAATCCATTCAATCGAAAGACGTCCACTGCTAGTCTCCCCCAAAGATCTCCACAACGACCGGTCTATCGCCATTCGCGTCCAGCGGTTTGCCGCGACCTTCACCAGATTGTCGGTCCACCTTCGGTTGTGGGTAGTACTTTAAATGTCTGCATATAAATATTAATTAATTAATTACAATTGATTTTGATTATGTTTATTATTAATACAGTAATAACAAATAAGTTTAAACATACAATGAATTTACCGTGCGGTGCCGGCTAAGAGTAGTACCACCCCATCCCTTCCCGTGGGTGTCGTACAAGAAGACTAAGGGACAAACCAGGAAATGGGCAGCAGTGTCCTCTAAGTATCTCAACTACAATCGCTAACCCCCCT